>SMMW01000001.1:7302500-7902500 GCA_004794655.1 Marisa cornuarietis
TGCTCAATACTAGATGAAATGATGGCTCTCTCTCTCTGTGTGTGTATGTGTGTGTGTGTGTGTGTGTGTGTGTGTGTGTGTGTGTGTGTGTGTGTGTGTGTGTGAGAGAGAGACAGAGAGAGAGAGATGTATGGGATATCATATGTGTGTCTTGTAAATAGTTTCAGATGTTAGTCCGCTTTAATTTTTATCTAGCTTCCTTTTGCTATTATGTATTACTTATCTCGTAACTACTTCTTCTGTCTTGTTTTTGTACTTCATAACTGAGCACACTTTCCCAAGTTATAATTCCCCTTTGGAATTAATAAAGTTGACTATTTTTCATCGTTCTTGCCTAAAACTTCTAAAACGTAGTAAAACGAAGGAAATAAAAGATGTCCTTTTATTTATTACTTTAGCTATTTATGTATTTGCTGCAACTCGCCTCAAAGATTCGTCAATACCAGGCCTTCTATTCTTTACATCCGAAGTGTATGACATACAAGTGTACCGGAGGGAATAGCACTTGCCATGCACAATCTCTTACCTCTTTTAATCAGGCATATTCAACTTTTGTCAGCTTTGAGAGGCACACGCGAAGTGCGCTTTGTCTTGTTCTTTTTAATAACTTTATCTTACATCATTCTTTGCTCCGTAGTGTGTTCTTTGCATTTCATTTGCTGTAGATTCCCCATTCCCCGAGTGGATTATAAATAAATTATTGCCTTGCCTTTTCATGTGGTATTATGTTTCGAGTCAAATCACCGGTGATGGACTTCAACATTCATTTGTGAGGAGGAATTGCAAATTTAATAACCAAATATTTCACGCTTCCTTGACTAATTTTTAGTGAAGAGAAAGAACAAAGAGGAACAAGTGTCGAACCATTTTTATGTTTCTTCGTTTTCGATGTTTTAGTACTCTTCTGCACGTGTTGCATTCTCCTGTTCGCTGTTTTAACTGAATGTGCGCCACGAGTTAGGCGTTTAATCAGTCCCAAACGCAAAAATGTACGCGATTTTTACTTTTCAATTTTTAGTGATGATGTACCATCGCCGGAAATTGATGAAAGTCCAAGTACGTCCTTTGCATCATGCTAAGAACAAGAAGGGGGGAAAAAAAGCTGTTATTACTGCGTACGCGCAGCGCGCAGTCGCGAACGCCACACCTGTGGAGTGGGTGTTGTTACGTTAAACACCTGTTCACCTTTTTTTCAGGTAGCGGGGAGTCGATACAAGAAGGTGGATAATGTTACTTGAATTGCGTCGCGAGAAACTGAAAGAAAGATTCCTCTCAAGGTTTATGCCAAGGATGCTACGTTGGAACTTTCAGAGACTTCTGCTAGTCTTTCCTTCAATTTTTTTTAAAACTCATTGCTAAGAATGAAGAGCACACAGTTTATGGTATTGCGGTAATTGAACGATTCGCACCTTGGAGACAAAAAAAAGCATAGAAGTGACAAGCGTCTATGACAGCATACACCAACTGTCAACAGTTAGTCGTTGAATGTGTAGAGTGTGTGTGTGTGTGTGTGTGTGTGTGTGTGTGTGTGTGTGTGTGTGTGTGTGTGTGTGTGAGAGAGAGAGAGAGAGAGGAATGCGAGAGGTTTTGCATGTGTGGGTGTATCTGTGTTGCTGTACGGCATTAAGTGCATGATAGCAGAGAGCTGTTAGGAGCTAAGAGACATGTGTGGCGAGTAATTACCTGTACTGTACCTGTGTATTTCTATGCTGGCAACAACCAGCGCATTACAAACAGGATGGATGCAAAAATCTGCATTAACTTTACAAAAAAAGATCTTGTTTACTAATGGCGTCAGTTCTAGGGGCTGCCTTCACCTCTTCCGAGACAGGGGAGGTTCACGGAACTATACTTAAACAAGACTTTGCCGGTCTGCACAATTCTGCTTTCAGAAAAATAACAAAAATCAATGCGATGTCTAGAAAGGTCCCTGAAACTATTCTCAATGATAATGCTTCCTCCAGGAGACAATGACCATCTTGGAAAACCAGATACCGCGGGCGTCCAGATCTGGTGATATAAACACATAGCACCAAGCCCGGCTCTACCACCGCCTGGCCAACTCGATCTGTGGTTAATCTTTCCCAACCATCTTTACTTGTCAGTGAAGGGGAAAATAACCTCCGCGGATTCTTGCGTCTTACGGCGCATTTCTGCAGAACCTCATCAGGCCTTTCACCCCACCAGCACCTACGCGTCTTCGGTCCAGCGGAGGGAAATCCCTTCATTCAGATGAAACTCACTTTCACGTTTGCGGTGGAGACTGTGGATACTACACTGTGGTTTCTAAAGCTTAGAAGTGTTAGTGTCTTTAGTGTATGTTTTTAGTGTGTTTAATGTTTTCCTTTCTCTCATTGTTTCCTCCCATCCTTCCTTCCTTATTTCTTTCTTCATTCCTTCGTCTTCATTACTGTCACCAGTCCCTGAGAGCCCTGACGACCGTTAATCATCACCATCTCTCTCGGCTCTCTGCTATTTTCTGGGATCTGCTTAATGGCGGGCCAGTCTTGGGTGCTGTCCGCCCCTTTCTTTCTTCTTTTTTCCTGTCTTCATCTTCTTGTCTTTTTTCCTTTAGTCCTGATGGTCATGAGATGTGTCACTAGCACTGCGGTTCGCCTTTTTGCTAGAAGGTTTTCAAAGGGTCCAGTTCTTTCTTTCTTTACAAATGCCAGCTCCATCAACTGTCATGCACATAGCTCATGCACAAGCTAATTGAAAAGAATGGAATCGTGAGCAGACTATTTTCAACGGCGCTGTCATCCACTACACACAGAGTTTCCTTTTCCCCACATCTGACCCATTTACATATCTGTATTTTTGCACACGCACGTCAGAGGATTAGAATAAATATATCACCGGATCCAGGTGCAATTTTGTTGTCTACAGGAAGAGAGCACGACAGACTAACTGCTTTGTTTGCTGTGTTATTTTAATGTGCTGGCACCTAGCCTTATGTGCTTTAGCTTGCGTATGTGTGTGTGTGAGAGAGAGAAAGAAAGATAGAGAGAGAAAGGGAAAAATATGTTTCAATTTGTGCGACTGAGAGTGAAAGAATGAGAGAGTACAGTATGCGTAAAGGCTACAGACTTCATAACGTATTGAAAAACTTAGGATTCATTCTGCAGTTGTTTCAACATATGTGCAACTTGCTGGCGGTCAAAGAATATTAATTATTTTTTTTAAATAATGAAAATTAATTAAAATTTAAAATTAAAAACAAGGGTAAAGGGTCTAATATCTTAGTGCCCGTAGATGCAGTGATCTTCTGTGGCAACCCGTATGTAGGGACATGGCATGTAGGAAAGCAAACCCAGCCATCCTCCTTTCACCTCACCCCCGAGTCATGTACCCAGTTTTGCTGGACAGCTGCTGGGTGTGGAAGGAACGGCGGTAAGTCTTCCAGCCACACACCCCGAACAGTCCTGGAACCAACGAACTTATGCTTCACAGATCCCACCAGGTTATAGAGCAGCCACTTTCCCGTCCCCAAGAAAAGTTGGGAAACTGGTTATTGGTGTGCATGTGCATACGCCGACATAAATATTGGGAGGGAGAAACTTACCTGCCCTCGTAAGTAATCATGTGATTTTTCTTTTCTACAGACGTGTGCGAAGTGTCACTTGTAGAACACGACATACCTGTAGTTCAGGCGCAGATTTTGTTGAATTCAATCGACGTGCCTTTAGCACCTGCACCTATGTATTGAACACAAGGTCGGACACACAGCTTCTGTAAAGGTTACAAAATGTAGCTGACTTATTTGGAGTAGCTGCATATTTTTTGCGGAAGGGGGGGGGTGGTGTTGCCGTGTAGTGAAAGTGTTCGAACTCTTTGTCTTCGATGTCTTTGTCTTCAGCTTTCTTTAAAATCAGTAGAGACAATAAAAAGCAGGAGTAACTGACATTAACAATTCAAAGGGTCCTCGCCCCAGGCGTGAGCACCCTACTTATTACTGTCTTTTACAGTGGTGGAAGTAAGGAGACATCGTAAATGCCATCTGTGAGTGTAAATTGTCTGGCTGTCTCGGAAGACAAAATCCAAGTGCCTTCGTGAGTCATGTAGAATCTAATATATACTTCAATTCATTTTATAGCTATCGCTATTCCGCTAGAAAAAGGTAGGAATAAGTTGCTGCTAAACGTTACGCTCGGTACATAGGCACGCACGTTTGACCGTGCGTGGGTGCGTGCACGTGCGTGTGTGTTTCTCAAATCTCCGAAAGACGCAAGAGTAAATTTGTAGGAGAACAACGGCACAGCTGAGTGAACTGTATTCAATCCTTCTCGGTGGGAAAACGATAATGCATTCTTGGACTTCCACACACTACACCATAAAATTTAATTTCATGCCAACGTGTTTCTACGGAAATCCCTGGAACTGCTTACCTGTGTGGCCTTCCCGTATATTCTACGGAAAATGAGGTAAAATATGGAGATCATTTTCTTAACACAACACAAGTACACGGCTATTGTCGCTCATGTCATTGCTAACCCAAGATGGCTGCGGTGAGCAGACGACCAACGAGCCAGAGAAGAGTAACACATTGCCGGAAATCCCGTATGGCGTAGAAAATCAAGTGTGAATGGTACAATCCGGTTTGTTTTGTATGCTGATATTCTCAAATACACTTGCTTGAATAAATGAAAGGAAGGTCGGGTTACTGATTTGCTTTAAAAAAAATTATCTTCTCGTCTTTTTACCTCTTTGGCCGATATATGTATTTCAAAATATAACATAAAATGTATAAAATTGAACCTTTTCTAAGGGGATCTTCTAAATTTAGCGTCGATAAAACCAAATTGTTCTTGTTCAATTTAAAATACTGAAAATGAGTTCTCTGAATACAGATTTCTCTGAAAGGGGTTAACAAATCTGTTGAAAACTCCCATACAGTTATTTGCATACACCACGCGTTTCCTCATTTGACAGGCTGACAGAGTGCGTCAACCGCAAGAGATCATTAAGGTGAGCTCTCACAGATGAATGGGTATTGCCGTGCAGACTAGTGCACAAATCTGACTTGGTATCATCGGCATAACTGACGCAGGAACTGCAGGAACTCATCATGGTTTCCCCCACTGTCTCTTATAGAAGAGGGAGCAAAATAATTTACCAGGAGGTCAATAATTTTCAACTAGAGAGATTTTATTGAGAAAGTAAATACATTCGACATAAACTCAAATAAAATGTCCATTTTGGGGAGCTATGACCCAATTACAAGGAAAGACTGTTTATTTCAGTACTAATCTTTCTGGAAATATAATTCATGATTCAATTAATATAAATTATTTAATTACTATTATTCAGTCGTGTTTACTATATCGTAAGAATGTAGTACAAAGTAAGCACTGGGAGAAGTCATTTGAGTAGCTCTCAAGATATGAAAAGGAGAGGAATAAAGTCAGATGCAACAGTTCGTCGTTTCCAAGCTATCCATTGTATGGGAAGAAAGGGGGTTGACAGCTGCTGCCACCCGGAGGCCATCCCTGAGTTGATTTTACTTTCATCACTTCCACTAAACTCTCTTTCGCTTGAATCTGAAAGCAATACCACAAGAGCGAATCAATCTAGTTTGAATAAGAGGAAATAAAATGCTTTTAGAAGGACAAATAAAATGTCGTACCCTAGTTGCCAAGAAAGAAACTCTTTCATCTACCTCCTACCCTTGTGATAAATGGCGTTAAATGAGTCTGTCAACAAAGGCTGAAGTAATATCTCCCGGGGGTCGTAGTTTGGAAGCAAGAGCAAGTCATTTTCCTATGGCAAAGTCTGGAACTCAGGGAAAAGCGTCTTGTTTCAGAAGTTATAAAGCGATGTTCAGACCCCGTGGACACTATGTTTCTTTACCCTAGGGCATCTTTGCCATCGCTTTATAATTAAGGCACCAGGGGTAAAACAACATCTGCGGGATCTGGACACCGCTGTATAAGTTCGGAAACAAGACGCCTTTCCTTGAGTTTCCCACTTTGCCCCTGGGCAACGACTTACCCTCGCTACGACCCCAGAAGAGGCATGAGAATTAAGGACTGAGAATTCATATCTCTTTTCGTCTCACGAGGCAATATTATCAATCTTAGTGGGGAATTCTTCATTCAAAATCAGACTTTCGTCTGGCAAGTGAAAAGGACTCTATTGTCCCAATCAAGTTTTGTTCGCCAATCAGGTTTGTCAGCTAATGAAAGCAGACTAAAAGATCATTCTCCGAATAATATAGGTAGCCAGTGGCCAACATCGACCCAGTGGATCCCAGAAGCAAGATTTGGCGATGCAGGGAATCCACAGAGAGAGATTCATTAGGTATAAAACACTTCTCATGGGTAGTCAACATTTCTGGGCTCGTGATTAAAGGGACAAATATCCAACGATTTCTGTGTTGCTGGCGCGTTTTTGATTCCCTTAATCATGACATAACGATCAAAACAACGAATAAGAAATTCTTTTCTTTTTCTTTTTACTTGGGCCTTGCAAATGTTACATATTTCTTATTAAGTCTTTCTTTTGCAACTTTAAAATGATTGGGAAAGACAAATTGAAAGCAAATGGTCGTGGGCTGACAAAACTGTTTTTTCTGCGCCGTTGCTTGAAGCTAAGAAACACGGGCATCGTTGAATTTCATTGTTTCTAACACTGGGTCTAAGGGCAGATGTTTTGAGTGGCTTGAGAAACCCTCGTGACGTTCTTCTTGATCACGTGACCAGGCTGGTAGAGGGTAAGTTCAACTCCAACCATAGACAAACCGACAAGATAGTGCTCCCCCCCCCCACCACCACCACCAACTCCACTCCACCCTCCAAAAACTCATCACCGCAGGACATTAAAACCACAAATGCACCTGATGCGTCTTTTCACTCCTTTGAATGACGAGAAATTGCAGTTGCAGTTCCTGATGATGGCATAAAGAAATGTGCTTAACAGTGACGACGATAAAACGGTTTCTTGAATGAGCCAAAATGGAGGGCTGAGTCGAGTGCATGATGTTTTCGCAGTTAGTTTGCATTAGTGACTTTTTGGGGAATGGGAATCGACACGTCTCTTCACAGCTGTAGTTCCCCTTTCCTTCACACTTCTGTGATAGACACTAATAGATTTCCCAGATCAATAATTTTCCACCAAGGGGGCCGTCTTACATGCAGCCTGTACATTCTATGTAAGTCCGAGTGAAGACAGGTCTGCCATTTAGCACACCCCGAAGAATGACAGAGAACCAAGAAAAAGAGAGAAAGGTATTGACAATATCTTCAGGTGTACTGAGGAAAATAAAGGCGAAATGCTTGATGATGATGATGATGATGATGATGATGACAGCAAAGTGAATTGACTGGGGTTCTAGTTATATATATATAAAATATACATAAAAAAGAATGAAAAGAACGTGGCTGTATCCTATTCCAAATATGATACACAGGTTTCGGTTAAAATTTGCTCGATTATTTCTAATCCCTTATCTCCTGCCGAGTTTTAAAGTTAGTTCAGATAGTTGTCTTCTATGTTCAATATTACATTTTCCTGTAATTTGCCCGTTGAGAACACGCGATCGCAGAAATGGTTGCTAGGATGCTCTAGCATGTCAAGGATAGCCGTGGACAGTAAGAGAAGAGCCCTCGGTCTAGACATGATGGGTCCGACCGGACACCATTTCATCGCGATCAGCGATCGACAGGCACCCCTCCCCCCATTTTAATCAGGAAAAGCAATGGGCTACATCGATCTGCGCTTAATTTAGAAATCAGTGTCCGATAGAGAGTGGGTGGGTGGGGGCAGCACGTGACTGGCATAACGCCTGTGCGCAATACTAATGCCCAAGACTAAAGCACAAAGTGTACCGCGTCACTCGAACCCCCCACAATCCCACCACCACCTTCAGATCGCAGCATCGAGCGCTGACCGAGGAAGGGGGTCAGGTATGGGAGGGAGAGCGCTGGACAGATCAATCACTAGCCGATGTGCTGACCACATCATTTCGTACTTCGCCATGAACAATGAACTTCCTGTCTCAACCCCCTCCCCACTTTCTCTCTCTTCCTCCCTCCTTCAAGCTTTATCCAGCCGTCCCTTTTCTTCCAGGTCGCCTCTCTCTTCCTACCCCTCAATCCCTCCTTCCCCTTTTCTTTCCGTCTTTTTCTCTACATTTTTTTTTTTTTTTTTTTTTTGCATTCTACTCCTTTCACTAAAAATACATCAACATCACATTTGACAGTTGAACCCGCGGCTTTCGATTCAATGCCAAAAAAAAATTCAACATTATTAGTTTTCTCTGTGCAGTACGAATAAACACAATTGGCCCTGAAAACACAGAGCCATCGCTCCATCGAGGTGCACACACAAACGTAAAGGCATCGACAAACAGGTTGGTCACTCGTGTTCACAACCAAAGTGAGTGGAACAAGAAGACAGCGGTGGCCAGCAGCAGCACGAAGTTCTCCACCCTTGTCGCATCCTCGGTTGTTTGCCCATTGCTGCACGTTTGCTCACTGTTTCACGTGTGGAGCAGGCGGTCGCAACGTGACGCAATAGAACAAATTGTTTATTTTTTATTTCTCTCCCACCCTCTCGATCTTCAGTCAGGGGTGATCGAGTTGCTGTCGTGAAGCCGTCTCCTCATTCTTATTAACTTTCTTGACCTTCCAGAGGTCCTCCCCCTTCAAGCCGATTTATGCATGGCGAAAGGACACATCCTGGCCAAAGAATTGTTCACATGCTAGCTCCGGCTATCATCTGTAGTCGGCGTGTGACACTGGTGCAATGAGTTAATCACAGGTTAAAACCAAAACCAGCAAAAGGATCCATTGAAAACAACTCCAAATAACCTGAGACCTAGAACCCACCGCGGAAGTGTGCACAACTAGAGGGGTTCGCAAGAGCCGACTGCTGCAGGACCTCACATAGTTTAGTGTAGTAGACATTATGCCTCACAAACATCGGTCGCTTAGACAGTCTGTCTACTGACCATGCTGATACTCTTGACCTGACCACTGGACTTCAGGTCGACATCGGCGTCAACATCTAATGACGCTTTCAGGTTCTGTCCAACGCCTATAAAGAACACCATCGGCAAGTAATTAACATCTGCTCTTGAGCTCCGCTGACGGCATGGCGCCTGTCGTTTGATTGCTACTACCAGGATTGGTGCCGGGTAAGCCCGGGAAGGGGGTCGAGAAATCAAACGGTCGGCTCTCTCCCCTTGCTGGTCCTCAGATAGCCAAAACCTGTATTGCCTTAGGACCGTCCGCTGAAAATGACACAGTCCTCCAAACTTCCCCAAGCGGTTCATTTGGACCTCTTGTCCAGATTCCTGAACCAGCAATCTCCAGCATTCCCCTCCTTTGGGACACATGGAGGTGGGAGGAAAGATGAACCATTTCTTCAAGTATGGATTATAGACAGATGTGAATATGTCTCTCTTTGCATGTCAATGGATCAGGAAGCTATCTGAGGAGCTGACAGAGATCTACCTCTCCCCATCGTTTGTAGTTGTGGCAGGTATTCAGTGCACCTAAAATGGAAACATACCCCTACCCAGAGTTAGACACCTCAGCACCTGTGTGCCCAAGATCATTCGAGCAAAGAGCTGACTTTCTTTGATTCTAGTAAAAGGGTCTTTTAACTGGATGACCCTGCTCAGTCTGAACCTTGTTCAGGCCGTCAAAGGTTTGCTCCTAACTCAAAGCCAATAGGCTCTGTTTGATAATTTGTCCAAACCTGCCATTTACTACTATCTAGGATGTATTTTCCTTTCTCTGTCGACACGTTAGTTTAGTCAGTCAGCTGGAAGGATCGACTATCAGGCGATAGTTTCTCATACCTGTTTACAGTCTAAACCTGTTTCGCGACTTACAGGGTTCAAACCGCGCCTTTTCTCACAAATCTGGGATCGACGATGATCGCTGATCTTCCTAAACCGGCTTATGCCAGAAAGGATCAGTCAACTAAGGGAAGACATGGCCCTGAAAGTTGACGAAAATTTTTAAGGGCCACCGCCAAACAGCTTCTCATGTAAAATCTTTTTTCACTCGGTCCTGACTCCGAAATACACTTATTGGCCATTGCCATGGTAAACGTTGAGCCATTTGCTTGCTAAAATGCTAGAGATTAAGAAAGCAAAACTCTTTCAATGCATTAGTAGCATCACTCTTTGCCAACATTTTTGCTAACAATGTATTTATTCATTTATTGAGTGATAGCAGTTGACGAACGGTTATGGTGGCTCGACGGTACTGGTTGTCGTAGGGAACAAAGTAATGGACAGACCCAGCGGTTGGTTAGGCTTCTCTAGAGTGGTAATCAGCATGTCCCCTCCTTCACGTTTGCAAGTCTTGTGAGGTTTCTGTTTCACGGCACAACTGCCAGCTTTAGAATCAGATGCCACACGCCAGTATAGCAAGGATAAAAACAAAAAATATTAGGTGATAACAATATTACCATATACTATTCTTCTCATGCTCTCTGTCTAAACTGTATTTAAATTCAGATCATCTGGGATGATATAAAATTTTGAATTAATGTCCTTCATTTTCAACAGAAATGTTATAAGATCGCATAAGTGTCCCAGCATGGTGCAAGGACCTATACTTGTTCCCCGGGTCTGGAGTGAAAGCACTGCATGAGAGGTACAGTGGCTACATCCACAACAAACAAGGAGATGGAGCTAGACACAGCCCTCCACCTGGACACCTGACACAGACCCTCCGTCGACCCTCTTCAGAGCTAACATCAACCCAAAGTCTCCAGTCAGCTCTGTCTTCTGGAATATTCAGTTCAGTTCAATGTGCATACTCTTTCCTAGCGCATAGTCATGAATCAACCATACATATATAGATAATAAGCTTTCTTTGCACAAGATCAGACACATAGAGAATTAAATAAATGTAAGCAAATACTCTGCTTCTAAAGCAAAGGATACATCGTCCTGTAGTTTACTTCATTTAATAACACATTGCACCTACAAGGGGACCGTTTCTTAACTACCTCAAGTAAATCTTTTATGTTTCAACACAGATTTCTTATAGCACAAAGCACAGCCACCGAATACCAGAAACTAGATGAATATGTACATTGAAAGGGTTGATGTGTGAAACTCGCTACAGTGAGCTCCATCTGCTGAGAAGGTCGGAAAATGGCAAAATCCCCGTATTTACTCATCACTTTGACCTTTTCTATCTTCCAGTACTCTTAACTCAAAATTCCATACCTTGGGAGCAAACTTAATTTACATCCCCGGCTTGGATTACATTATTAAACGGGTAACAAGTTTATGGCTCTGCACTACACGAGAAAATGTCAAATGCGTCTTCTTCTCCCCCTCCCTCCCTAGCTTCATTTTTTATCTGTCTGTGTTATGAAGAAAGTAGAACTGACATTTAAAAATCTTTCGAGCGTAAAAAAGAAACTCTCTAGGAAGATACATGCGAAATAAGACAACAAAGAAGTTACAGCAAGCCATATATCGTGTCATTCAAATGTCTTTTGTAGCATCATTTTACACACACACACACACACACACACACACACACACACACACACACACACATTCTTAAGAGAGAGAACAATAGGAATAAGAGAGCAGGAAAGAATGTTAACAGGGTATTGTGACTTGAATGACTTGAAGCTCGTGAGAAATTGTCAACTTAACCGTTAGTTTTATCTTTGCAATCTCATGTGCAGACCCTGCCAAAGCAAACCAGACATCAATGCCGAGTGTTCAAGTAAGACACTTGCGCCCCTAGCCACCAGACAGAAAGCAGATAATATTGCCATCGGTCTTTTTTATCTTTGTTTTTTTTTTTTTTAAGTTTTCAGAAATCCTTGTCGATTCGCCTGAGTTATATTCACAGCAAATCTATTCGCTGAAAATCTAGTACGTCTGGCATATGTGGCTGCTGGAAGGACTAGAACTCAATTTTTTTTTATTTGGCAGAATATTTCTAGCATCAAGAGTAATTTGGTGAAATTATAGAGGATGTGTAGCAGCTGCAGTTGACTCCAGCTAGAAAAAAACTGAAAGACGACCTTCCATTTTTGAAGCAGCGTCCAGCTAGGTATGAGAATTTCTTGCTCGGCAAGAGCGTTCATAGCTTCTTGCTTTTAAGTATAACCACGATGTAATTAAACAAAATGACTGGTGCAATGCTGCTCTCTTTACATTAAACGATGTCACTATTAATAATTCAGTTCTAATGAAAAGAGTGGTCTGGGAATACTCAACAAGCCAACGAGGTTGCAGAAACTTGAGCTAAGACTACATAATTTGATAGAAAAAAATATGCAAACGGTCCCCCATCCCCCTGATGTTGTTATTCAACCCGTTCATCAACAAGAATCCTACCCCAGTTATTGCTGCAGCTCACTAAATTCGTCCATTTCGCACCCGACAGAATGGTAGGTTCAACCACTTGGCCGCATTAGTTTCATTTAACCAGGTAGTGTGGAACTACATTTGTTTCAACCAGGCAGCTCTGCTTCAGTTTCAACTAACCGGCACTGCATCAGTTTTCAGACTGCGCTGCAGAAGCGGGAGGTCGCATGACCGGGTATCCCACCTTTCACCGCACTCTTGCTGCTTACGTTTGCCGGCGACTGTTATCGATCTCCTGGCTTATCTCGACTCCCTGAGACTGAGAAGATGTGGCAGCCCCATACTTCACTTCAGAAAAACACTTTTGTTCGGCAGCTGGAAGAGAGAGAGATGGAGACTCTGTGGGTTCATCGCGCTTTCGGCGAAAATCGTCGTCTGAGCAAAAAGACAGGAGTTCTCTCTATCGTCATGGCCGCTGACAAGCAAACGCACTACACCAGGCCCCTGCCTCCCACGCAGACGACCTCCCGAACATTCTTTAGGTCAAGCTGCATAAAATCTAAGACAAATTCTGAAAGAATATCACCCACAAATGCCACAATTAAGAGGGCGTCTCCTCGCCCACATTCACACAGCGATGTCGGAAACAAAGAGACTGCCACAACGTTGTGTGCAAGAAGAAGGAAATAAAAAAATCATTATATACTGTCTTTAAACAAGATCACCCACAAATGTCAGAATTAAGCAAAAATTTCTTGTCGGAGTCAAATCAACTACATTGATGTTGAAAACAAAAAGAAGCACTCCATCAAGTCAGGAAATGAAAGGTCAGAGTTCGCTGAACATATGCCGCCCTCCAATACGTTTTTTTATGACGATATACATCTTATTTAAGTTACAGTACTGTGTATAACCTGTAATGAAAGTCATACTGTCAATAAGTTCAGTGTCCCTTGTGCCTTAATGATCTTTACCTGCGAGTACATTGCACATATCTGTGCGAGTGTGAGGGTGGGAAGGGAGAGCATTTGTACTAAAGCTTCACATCCTTCCTTTTCTCCATTTTTCCTTTTTTTTTTCTTTGCCCTCTAAACATCTAGTGCGATTAGTGAATTATTAGTCGGAGAAGAGCTGGAGTTACTGAAAGTTATTTGCCAGACAGCCTGCTGACCACGTATCACCATTGACCGCTCCATGCTCCGGGAGACCTTCAGTGCCTAAATTGTTCCTCTTACAGCGGATGGGGGCTATACCTCTAATGGGTCTGTGTGGTTGCTCGGCACTTCTTCGGTCTAAAACGTCTGGCCAGGTCTGTTTGCTTCTCTCTTTCTCTTCCCCTGTCTCCTGTCCCCCACGTACAGCTTTTCAATTCCCAAGCCTCGCTTTGAAATCACCGGCGTGGAGGCTCTAAATGAATTGAAAGGAAGGAAAACAGATTTCGTTATCGCCGTGCACACGACTTTTCAGTGTCTTGGGTAAAGAGAATTAGGTTTAAGATGGGAGAAGGATAGAACTCTCTCGTGTTAAAATATAAAAAAGAACTCGGGTGGTCGCCGGCTGATTGATGTAGTGGTGGACAAAAACGCTCGTAATCACACGCAGCGACACATGGTACCTGTGACGAAACTTCTAAAGAAGCATTTTAACCCCACCCTGTGTCTCGAATCGAATTAAGTACGATGGTAGAGTGCCAGCAAAAGCAAGGAACGCTTCATGCAAGTCAAGAACCTGTACATTCTGGCTGAGGAAGTCGCCGGTCATACACTCGGCTTTCAACCTCATGTTTGTAAAAGTCTTTATATCATATGAAGAGTTTTGTTGTCTTTGCCGTGCAGCCCGCTGGGAAAATTTGCCAGGGGAGGACGCACAGACAGGCAATACACAAAGTGACAGGTGATAATATATTGTAGGAAAAATTGTAACAGGTAAGTAGACGTCACATGAACCCATCTGGAAAAGATAAAATAAAAAAATAGCGAGAGATTTAGGCAAAGCAAGCTTCGAATGGGAACTGAGGGAAAGGACTTTCCTGTCGTTAAGCCCCAGATGGCCTGCCATCTCCTCGATAAGAAGCCTTCATCAGTGACAGTGCAAGACCTTTCAAATATCAAGGTAAATGTTAGACAGAAAATGTCAGTCGCACGCCAGTCAACAGAGCTGACTTATCTGTGATGTCAGGCATCGTGGTCGGCTGTCCAGATCGGTGCTTTAACTTTTACTCCATTTAAGCGCTTGATTAGTCATAATTAATGTACTTAACTGTGCTAGGTTTTTGATCTGACCAGCAAAAAATCTTTTTTTCAGCTTCACAAGCGCGAGCGTGCTGTTGTTTTTTTTTAAATCGAAGCTCAAGGTATAAGCTTTGAAAGAAAGAAACTCGTTCTCCCGAGAGAATGAATGAGTGGCGGGGGGCACTTCTTTACCAGCTCCACGTGAAATTATGCTCATTTCTCAAGTGCATTAAACATTGAAGTGATTGATGCTTTTAGGCACGCACCTTGTCGGCAAACAAGGACGCCTGCTTTGAGGTGCACACTCCCACGGGCAAGCGGTCGTCAGTCACTGGCTGCATAATATTAAGATTTTATCGGGCTCCCTCCCGCGCCCCGTGTATGCACGGTCACGCCAGTCCAAGAGGGGGCGTGGCCACCTTACTTAATTAAGTAAGCGTAATGAGTCTACCCGGAAGATCTAGTGAACCCTACACACGCGACATGTTTGAGACCATCTTACACTTGGGATAAGGAGTCCCATTAGTAGGTCCTCTAACGTATCCATGTGTGAAATGGAGAGAGCAGGGAGTGTGCGTGCGTGCGTGCGTGCGTGCGTTCGTGAGTGCGTGCGTGCGTGCTTGCGTGCGCATTTGCTGCTCTTCGTTATCTATGTGTTTTTATGTTTGCATCTCTAAGTATTTATCTCTTTCTCTCCATTTATAAGCATTCTACCACATATCGTCAAATACCGAGAATGGACAGGAAAGAAGTGCAAAAAGACATCAAGTCAAAGTTTAACAAATATTCTTGCTGCAAAAGTCGGCCAGCTTTTCGCATAGAAAAGGCTCTTAAATTGTTTATATTATTCATTCTTCAGACCCACGATCATAACTTCCCAATCACATCAGTTTTCCTCCTCCCAACACAGACGGAAGAATGCCTATTGTTGATAGCCAGTGAAACAGGTGGAGATAGCCCTGTCATTCGGCCTGCAGGCTCCTCTGTCTGAAGCTCACCAAATAAAAGGAGCAAGTGATTGGTCACAACACGGCGATTTATGTACAAAGACAACATAGTCGCCGCCACTCTCGTTTGCTAGCTTGGGGCAGCGCCATTGCTCACTCTCTGGGCTTCTGAACAAGACCTGGAGTTCGGGTGTCGTCAGAGGGAACCTTGTGCTACCAACTGACGCCTGGGCTCCGAACACTGTTTGCGGACTGTTACCGTGCGCCGGCAACACGAACAGAAGCAGGTGAGACCCAAACAAGCAACAGGAGCAGCGCCATGACGTCCGAAGATTCGAACGATCATTGGAGATGGTGGTTTATACTTCTAGTAACATGTGTATGTGTTTATTGCTCTGTCCATCTCTTGACAAAACCTGGGTGTGTGTTGACGACAGCGGAGTCTTCTCGCAGGACTGGCGGCAATACCTACGGCTCCAGTGATCACTGAACATGCGAGTGGGTGTGTGTTTATAGATAGAAAAATAATAAAATTAACAGACAAAAGCCTAAGCGTGTGAAACAGCTTCGATATTATTTTCTACTGTGTGAGTGAAAATATGTCTGTTTCAATCGTATCTTGTTGAGTAAATAACTACCCGCACAGTATACTGTTTGGGTAAATTTATATCAACAAGGGTGGCTTAAAGACCAAACTGAATGGTTTGGGTTTTTTGCAAATATCGGTACATATAGGTGATTTAAACCTAACCTGTAAATTTCAGCCTCCAAAACCCATCCGTTAATTAATTATCCGCTAGCAAAGTACACGCGATTCGCACCTGCGATCAATGAGCGCCGTTGACAGTGTATACGTCACACTAGTGCACCATTCACAACACTGGCAGCCGTCAAAACCAAACAGAGAGAGAGTGAGCGACAGTTGGGTCATTCAGATGCTGAAAGTCTGCATTTCTCGTGCTAAAGTAGCAGTTTTTCAGAACCACGAGAAAGCAGACTTTCAACTCCCATAAACCCAACATGTCTCTCATACTCTCTCTCTCTGTTTGGTGTTGACTGCTGTCAGTGTTGTGAATGGTGCACTAGTGTGACGTAGTACACTGTTAGCGACGCTTGTTGATCGCAGGTGCGAATCGTAGCGGATAATTAATTAACGGATGGGTTTTGGAGGCTAAAATTTACAGGTTAGTTTTATATCGCCTATATCTACAGATATATGAAAACAACGAAAACCGTTCAGGTTGGTCTTTAATGGTTTCTTATTTTTTCCTCCTCCTACCATCATCACCACCAGTATAATTATTACGACAATTATTCCTATAATCTTGATAGTCTTCATGGCAACGCTGACATCTGGAGATAGGGTAGTACTTGTGAAAAGTTGTATTTCCATATCACAAGGCTTTTGTGTATATTAGTACTTCACTTGTCACGTGCGTAAAAAGAAAAAAAGTGCACTTCGATTTACCGGTGTAGGAGATGTATTTTACGAACTGACAAAGGAGCTGTAAACTTTTTTCATTAAGATCCTCAGCTGATACTGTTGCGCATAGACATCTGAATCTCGGTACTATTTCAGGTCTTTCTGTTCGATTCCTCCAGTCATCGCTATTGTCACTACGATGATCTCAGAGCTGCAGACCGACTCGCAAGATGCGCTCGATGTACAGAAGAAGGGAGAAAGAGTTTTTTTTTTAATCCATTTTGTCTAGTCTACGTCACTGGTAGAAGTGCTATCAGTAGCTCAGTGGTTGTATTTTCTTTCAAAACATTGTGACAGAGAAAAGGCCTGTGAAAGACTGGTCATTCCTGTCCGATCACACAAGATCCATGTCCAACCACACAGCAGATATTCTTGTCTGACCACCCAGCATTCCTGTCCGACTGGCGGTGAGGTGCCCTGTGGCGCAACACTTTCATAGGATGACTGATGGCGCTGAAGGTGGAGTAGCCTGGAGAAGGCTGTGGGTTTCCATATTTGGAAAAGGTGCTAATGACCAGTCCATCGTTTTGTTCCCGGCAAGTGGCAGACAAACTGACAGACTAATTGAGAGAGGCGATGATGATGATGATCGAGGAGGAGGAAGAGGAGGAGGATGATTAAGGTGGAGATGGTTAGGGGCGTGTGCATGCATGCTTGTACAGTTGCTATAGACTGTGTAATATAACATAAGAAGCTTGTACAGTTGCTATAGGCTTTCTATGTAATATAACATAAGAAGCTTATGTGCACGTGTAATTACGACAGTCTGTACGCACTCCACATGCCAGCGGACTCAAACTCTGAAGTCGTGTGAAGACCGAAGGGAACTTAAACAAAAATGTTGCGCTGATATTATCCACAGTATTCCTTGACCTAGCTTCGATATCTCAAATCTTTATACTTTGTGGTTTATTGCTTACCGGACACTTTAAATTACTGTTTATTTAAATCGTACCTTTTCCCCGCAGTAAATGGCAAGTTCGAAGGGTTTTACACACATACACACAGATGGGGTGGAGGAAGCGCAGTGCCTGGAGACAACCACCAACGTTCAGCCCTGTGAACAGATGCGACTTCCACAGAGGGATGTGTTGGAGCCACTTACCTGCAACTAATGGAGAGACCCTGGCTGGCTGTGCTTGAGGCCGACAAGCCACCATGCTGGTACTTACAATCAATACTGTCTCAATATTTTGGATGCCAGGCCGACGTAGATTTCTTATTCGTCTGTACTGTCAACGTTGTATTCATTTTGGTTTCTTGAACTGTTTTAGCTCTTTGATTTGAAAACTGAGGCGGTAGGTGTCAATCTGTTCATGTTTCGAGTTTTATGTGACACTATGAGTAGAAAGATGCCGGCTTCACCAAGCTCTGTGACAGCGTTCGTGGGGTCAATCAACCCAGTAGTCCTATTCTTCTCAAATTCAGATAATTCCGCAAAAAAGTCAGCATTTGTTATATCGGAGCCGAGGTCCTAATCCGCAACACCCGGTCTATCTTTCGTGGTGACCACGCCACCAACCACTTGCACGGCATCTTTCATCCCACGACTGGAAGGAGGCACTGCTCGCCAGACGACCTCCACCTACACGTCCGTCAATTCACTCGTCTTCTTTCCGTAACCACGGACTTTGTCACGGATCGATACGACGGTACCCAAGAGGAGACTACAAGCCCGTCAATCCTTAAAAACCATCTTCCTCGACCTCCGAGCAGTTATCAGTTGTGTCGTGGAACGTGGTGGTGGTGGTGGTGGTGGTGGTGGTGGTGGTGCCCTGTATCTGTCTGCGGCTACTGTTAAACAGCAATGTAAGCGTCACTAAGCATCACAACATCAAAACTTGCAGATCACAAAACGTACTGAAACTATGTTGTATTTGTACTCTCCATAACTCCAGAAGTGAAATCTCTCCTGTAAGATTCTATGATGGTGGTTCGCTGCTTAAGACCCTCGCCCACCACAGCCATGAAGCTGCTGAAGCACCACCACCCGTGCTAGCAGCTCAGCCCAGTGCAGCATGACGTACTTGTTACATCGCATCCTCTCCCACCCACCCCCACCCCCAAGAAAGTTACAGCGGATGGGAGGAGGCAGAGAGAGGAAGGTTGGAGGGGGGACTGGGGTAAAAGAAAGAAAGGCACGAGAATTTTCGCGACTCTCGTGCCGGTTTATGTCAAGAACACATCGATCGATACAGATGAGAATAAGGCAGAGGCACCGGACGGTTGAAAATAATTGGAAAGTATTGCCCTGCCCGTTGCGTCTGACGCCACTGCCGTATAGCTGCCACTGCCTATGGTGATGGCGGAGGTGGTGCCTTCTTCGCAGAAAAACCGGGAGTGGGTTGGGTTGGGTAGGGTAGGGTAGGGTGATGGAGTGGTGGGCTCAAGACTGGCGAGGGAGGAAACAGGAAGATCAAGAGAATGGGCGACCGACGAGTAGAGGGTGCCGCCAGGAAACTAGAGGTAGGGGTGAGTGGGGGAAAGACTACAGAAACAGTTGAAGGGACTGAGGGGAGGTAAAGTCTACGGGGAGGAAAAGCTGAGGGAATGGAGAGGTTTAGAAGGAGTCAAGGGGCGATATAACAAATGCTAGCTTTTTGCAGAGTTGTCTACACTCGAGAAGAATAGGACAGTGGCTTCTGACGCTGGAAGAACCTTTATCTTGCTCTGTGTCAAGCGCTGACCTCAGAACTATGTCTTCACGGAATCTAATAACAAGACGCCTTGTCGATAGTTTAGTTCTTCCTCCCGACACATAATGTTATATGCATGATCAGAAAGTGGATTTACATCATACGAAGTTTTTATATCGTGCTTTTATGATTTCACACACACACACACACACACACACACACACACACACACACACACACACACACACACATTCTTACTCTTAATTTTTCTTCACACAGTTTCCACTTATTAATGTGACTTCAGACTTCAGACTTCTTTATTTAATATAGGCTCGCAACCATGACTGAAGAGAAATATTAGTGTGGCGAGGTCTAGAGTCTAGGTGTCTGGAAAGTTTTTAAGTAACTTTCTGGAAATAAAAATCAGGAATCCATCAAACAACAAAAAGAAAAAAAATCAGAATAACCATCTTCCACCCTCAGAGAGAGAGAGAGAGAAGATTCTCATGCAAAGTGTTCGGAGTCTCATTAAACTCACTCATACTGCGCTGATGAAATTATACCCTAGGAAGGACATCTCCTATTCGGTGACAATTTTCCAGTGACATATTCTGTTGTCGTTTGTAATTTCATCCCTCGTGATGCGCACGGCCTTTATTTTTAATGACAGCAGCGACATGACTGACACAAAACCCTTCATGACACACTTAAATAATATATAATAAACACCCAACAAAATTCACCACTTGCACTTTTTACACTTCTATGGATTTTATTTTCACTTTTAATTCTTAATTATGTTAACATCAATGTCTTTGGGCTTCATTTTAGTGCCGCATAAATTTGGCTTTAAAGCCAACAGAATTTATTGTTCTATCATCTCTTCCACACTTTTCCTGGAAAACGCATGAACTGGAAAGGCTGCAGAGAATTAACACTTACAAAGTATTATTTTCTGGAAATGCTTTATACTGAGCTGCATTCTTTCTGACAAGTACGTGGATGGCACAGAACCTAGAATGTTCCTACGTATTTGCTAGTAGTTAAACATAATTTTTCTTTCCTCTTTCACATTCCCTTCTCGGCGTCCTGTTCTTCCCTCATTACTTATTTAGTGTCTTTCATTTCACATTCTGTAAAATAAAGTCATCGAAGAACTTCTCGAGAAGTTCTTCGATGACTTTATTTTACAGAATGTGAAATGAAAGAACTTGATGGACAAAGAAAGAGCTGGAAAGCTTGTAAGCATGAAGACAGTGTATGGGTATTCAAAGGGCAATGAAAATACTCTATCCAATTATTTTTAAGAGCATTAGTGTGCTCTAAATGTACACTGCAGAAAACGACATCATTCCGCCGATTAGATGTGGGAGGTAAGGCACAGGGTGGGGGGGTGACAGAAAGTCTGGCGGCTCGACTGCGGCTTCCGGGTGGGACAAAACCACATGGTGGACACATTGAGTCTCATGGGAGAGGAGGTGCTTGTACTGCAAGGAGCCAGTCCAACAGCTGATTTTTGTGGCTGCATCCGTCGTTGCCCTGGATACTAACGTGCAACAAACGAGAAACCAGTGGCCAGAAAATCACTGCTGAAATGGATAACTGACATCGGCTCTTGAAACGACAGACGTCTGAGAGCGAAGGTACTGGGCGAAAATCCAATATGAGCGGCTGCAGACTTCCTCGTGAAGTCGTTTTGGGTGATGCTGAAGACTGAAATAGGTGTGAATGACAAGGAAGCTGCAGAAAATATGGAGTTGAAGAAATGTAGAGAGTGCATGGCAATTTTGATGTCACAGTAGGAGCAAACTGTAGATGAGACAAAGCAGTTAACCTCAGTGAATGTCCCATCGTACATATTGCTGGACATTGCCGAACGCAAGGAGTTGGTAGGCGAGGTCTACTACTATGGAGATGCTCGTGTGAGAAGTACTAATGTCGATATTGAAAACTCTCCTCCAATATCTGAGTGGTGACTAAATACCAAATATGTGTCTAGGACAACAAAAACATAAATAACTAAGAAAAGTTCATAATTTTATTCCAAGATCCGCAATAAACTACGTCGAGCAAACATCTTACGAGAGACCTGTGTCTGTCGAACTTACTGTGTTAATATGTCAGCAAGACTGCTCAAAACTTTACTTTTAACTGGTACTTCTGCATCTGTTAATAACATGTCTTCCAGATTAAATGGCGTGGACATAACTCTTTGCTCCTGGAGTTTACTGCCATCCAGAAAAAGGACGGAGTGAAAACACGATGAAGAACTCGGGATGAGAAGAAACAGAGGAGCAAAAATCGCACGATCAGCGCAATTTTCAACATCGCCAGGAGCAGGCAAAGTTAAATTTGTCGCTTCCGATCATTAGACAGTTGGGCGAATCAGGGTCTACAAATCAGGACGTTTGAAGCGAGCAGTGAAAGTACTTCTTCCCGGCGGAGCCAGACACCAATCGGCTCGTTTGGCGAACCCTGAGGAGTCTAACCACGCTCACCAGCCACGCTGATTAGTCTGAGAAAGCTTTTCTTCACGTTAGTCACGTGTCTAACAAGGACACAGCTCATGCCAGTCGAGGGCACTGCTGGTGGATAAAGGTTCGTTTGTATCCCAAATGCCACTCAAGCACTACTACTGCTTGGTGACGATCGCCTGTGGACCTAGACAAATGGTGTAGCATATATGCATATTTTGGACATATGCATTGTATCATTGATCTTCTTCAGTAGCACACTAATCATTTTTTTATGTATTGTCCGAAACTGTATTTGTTTTCTGATTTTCCCTTCGTCCCCTAACTAGATTCTAGAAACAAGAGAACGTTAAAACAATCCCATTGAAAGATTTTATTTTCAATTTGCTTTATTCATATGTATTAGCATTCTCTTCAGTTAGCAATTTACCTCTTACTACATTAGCGAAAAATTAATAATGCTGATGAAATAGACTAATTACCAACACACACACACACACACACACACACACACACACACACACACACACACACACACACCACGAACTGCAGACAGTAAAACCTTGCCCGACAGTTTACTGTGGACATTATGATGAGAGAATGCAGGGAAGAAATAAGCTCCAACGGTAAGAGGTCATCTCAAGTCTTCACTGGTCGTTCTGGAAAGAAAATGCGCTTCATAAAGATAAAGTAGCTTTGTCTTAACACTGTCTTCTTGGAAACACGTCCTCCTGACACGACAAAAGGTTTGAACGCGACAGTAAAAGACTTTTCACGCGACCTGGCTTACTCCGAGTTTGGAATATGGATCCCACGCACGAGACCTCAGGAGATCGGGTGGGTGAAAGAAGTGAGGTCAGGCCACTACTGTGTTAGCCTACACCACCAGAAACCTGCAAGATTGCTTGGGATGCTAGGTGTTGCTCTGATTTGTCGCCAGCACAAAGTACTAATGAGTACCTTCAGGACAGAGGACGCAAGCTCCAGTCGTCATTGACTCGTTCTGCCTTCAGGGGCTGTGGCTATGGACCTGAAGCAAATGGCTGCCTCCGAGGTAGATTTGCCTCAAATCTGTGGCTTAAGCCTCTGGAATCCCTCCTTCCTCCCGCTCAACCCCTAAATGATAGCAATAGGATTTGAGGTGCTAGACAAGCACATCGAGTTTATTTCCTGGCTTCTAGAGTATCCCGCTTTTGCTCCAAACCATAGATACCTCTTTGGTAGAATTTAAGGCAACTGGGTAAAGAGCCCATGCAAGCCGACCTTATAATATGCTGTTGTCTGTTGATGACTATTACTATATTACTCTTGTAAGTGTTGCCTTTTGTTATGTCATGAGCGTGATTGTGGCAGGGGTTGTGAACTGTATTTTACATGGATCCTCTTCCCGCAAAAATGCAGGTTTTCTGCTCTATCCGGAATAATTTGATTTCTTTTCATTGCTTTTCCTTCCCTCCATGCACAGCTTAATGCTGGCTCCAAGGTCAAGGCAAAGTAGGAACGGCTACTTCCATCTCGCCATTTGACAACTGTTTACTGGAATAGCAAATGCAGTGTTTATCCAATGATCGATGCTAAAGATATAATTACCCAACTCACTGCTGCCGCGTATCATCAATATTTTCATCTAACGCAGACGGGAATGGCTGCCTGAAATTCACTAAACTGATGCCACAAAACGTTTCCATGGAAACAGAAACTTTTGAGAAAGGGGTAATATATCAATACTTCACAATGTACAAGTATCATCTAAAGATCTTAAGCCTGTGGGAGAAGGGAGGACCAACAAAGAAACACTAAGAACAGTAGGGGTGGGGGTTTGGGGGGGGAGATGCTAAATCAGTGAGGGGTGGGGTGGGAATGAGGTGGAAGGGGGATATGCCGAATCTTCAGGATCATCCCTTAACTTCCTCATGCACCGCCGAGTCTCGTCTAACCGTAGTCCATAATCAGATCATAAGGAGGATGACCAAAAACCACTCACTCAGCACTTATACGCAATCATCCCGCTTAAATCCAATATGTCTCCCGCACGCTGGCCTGCCCACGTCTGTGATCAATGAATTAAGCTTCGCACCGTAAGGCACGAGAAGTGTTCTGCTGAAATCGTAATCACACAGCCTCCCCGACAGTAAAATATTTAAATCATCCAAGGTGCGTCCTCCTGTCCACCGCTCTCTCCAGGTTCGACGAAACATTCGCACCATCGTCGTCTGTTCTAGCGCCTCATGACAGCCCCAAGTAGCTTGCATGACCTAAGACCACACATCAAATGTGATTTCTACATGTAAACTACCGACTTCAGAAAACTTTTACATTTATTTATTTTTATTGTTCTTTGTGTCAATAGCCTCTCTCTCTCTCTAAATTCTCTCTATTCCAGATCCGAGTTCGAGTCCCTGGAGAATTGAGTAAGGTTTCTTGCAGGATTGAACACCATCGTAAGAATGAATGGGATCCCACGGGAAATCCTCTGACATCGCCATCCTCTGCATCGGCACCGCATCGGACTAAACCTTTGCTCTCATACTAATTTACCTCGAAGATAGCGATAGATGGAGGTAAAATGAGGAACCGGCGTTCTTCTCTCACCAGTTAGCGGAACCCCCCCCCACACACACACACACACCCCCACACACACACACACAATAAAAGGTTGGCTGCAAAACATTGGTCTTGTCTTACCCCCACTCCCCTCCGAGACTCAGGTCTCCCCCTCCCACTCCCACCATGTCTATCGGCGGATCGATGGAAAGACTGGAAACAGTGGAAGATAAGTGAGAATCTTGGGAGTTACTCCTATTGTTTGCCTCGAGCTGCTACATTTCGACCTGTCGTCCCGCGAGGCAAGGGCGGGATTGAAAATGGCGAGTAAATCTTGGCGCGCCCAGCGACAGGTTGGTATGATAAGCCACACTAGACCTGCACCCGCTTAGCCCACCTAATCATATCAAGTCTAACACGCACCCGTTTATCCCATCTAATCATATTTAGTCTGACACGCGTCCTCCCAAAACCTGCCTTGCCTCCCCCCAGGTTTAACGTGGGTAAAATGTATTTGAGTTTGATTGTCTTTTCTTCTTCTCTGTCGCTTTTTTTAAAATTCGTTAGTATCCAGCGAAACTGGGAGCCGGTGTTAATCGACTCGTTGGCGATTTGTTTAAAGATGAGCTCACAACAGACTCGTCTGCCGGATGTTGAGGAAGTAAATCAGGAGGAACATCGCTTATTTCACTTGAAACAACAATTTCTGGTAGTATTTGACTCGATCTCTGACACTAAGAAAAATTCAGATTTTAAACAGTTGACAGGAAATACGTGTGACTGGTTATCTCCCCCCCCCCCCCAGCTTCACTGTGGCGTTAAGTTCGCTTGGCTGGAAAGTGAGTGCAGAAGTACGCCAGTGCATGCGTCTCACCCGTGTGGCAGGTTCGATTAGTTTTGTTTAAGTAATCATTAATGGGCAACTGAACTGCAAGCCCGGCAAGGCAGCCATTACCATGTCAGTGAGCCTGTGATAAGTGCACACCATGCACACACACACACACACACACACACTCTCTCTCTCTCTCTCTCACACACACACACACACACTCTCTCTCTCTCTCACACACACACACACACACGCACGCACACACACAGAGTCGAACATGACCCTCCAGCAGTCTTATAGTCCATATAAGCCGTCCCACAGTTATTATTATGGTCAGTCCACCCATGGTCGAAATCGCAGCATCGCTCAAGTTGCTGAGTTTGGTGGAGGGTTTAATGATGGGTAGAGAAGACAAGCATTGACGTGAATGCCGAGGCAATCTGTTCACAATGAATCATCTCGGACAGCGTCACCAGATCAGCAGCGGCTCTGCAATAGCTCATGCGTTCCTTTGCTCTCAGCACGTTCTCAATAATAATATATTTTTCTCCAGGACACACACACACACACACACACACACACACACACACACACACACACACACACACACAAACACACAGTCACCCCATGTGATGTTTATACCAGTAGTGACTGAAATGGATGTTCTTAATATCCGGATGCTGATCACTTAATATGATGACAGGGTGTGAGTCAAAGACTGCACCGGCCAACACTCCGCTGATCAGGTCACATGCTCGCCGTCCAGTCAGCTGTTTGCGCACGCGCGCTGACCTCTGGTGCGAGGCATCGATTTCTGCCGTTGTATGACTAAGGCACGTCATGCTCTCGCACGTGCCATATGCACAGTTTATTTTTTGTTCCGATCCTTGAGTTCACTCTCTACTGATGAGTCCTTGCGCCGTGGGTGTGGCGTGCTGTGAAGACTTCCGTTACCAACCCGATGCTCCAACCGTCCAGTCGTAGTTGCCCCCCCCCCTCCTCTTGGGTGCTGGCTTGTCCAAATTCCTCGGCGCTGAAAACGTGCACGTCACCAAAACTGACGGGCATGACCGCCGGGATCCCCAGTGTAGTCTTCCACGTCGGTAACGCTGGCCCTCAGTCGTGGTCAGTAAACACGGGAAGAAAAAGGTTGCCATGGTGTGGCCCAAACTTGCACGTGCTCTTCACCAGGCCGCGCGCTAGCCACTGGATCACGTGCTCACGACCTCCCCCGTGCGTAGGATCCCGCGCACCTTTGGAACAGGCTGCCGACATGCACTGTGGATATCTAGTTATCTCTACGGTCATTGTTTACTTGCCGTGAGTACCCGCCGTCGGCTCAATAGTCAGTAACGGCTTTAGCACTATGCGGGGCCCCCGCGGGGTCCAGGGCGAGTGTGGTATGCGGGGGCCCCCCGGGGACTGAGAGGCGTAAGTGTAGGCTATATACCGTGTATACTGTGCCACAAGAATCTCGTATGGCGGGGTCCCCCTCAGGCCCAGGGCCTGGGGCGGTCGCCCCAGTTGTCACCCCCAAACGCCGCCTCTGTCAATACATAGACTTTTTTCAGTGTCTATGGTCAATAGTTGACAAGTGTCCCGAGATAAGGGCTTCCGTATGTTGCGACCTGTTTATCTTGGTTGTAAATTGGGCAGCAGGATGAGACCTCAGGGAACGTAGTTATGAAGCGAGAGTCGTTTTCCCAGGGCAAAATAAGGAACTCAAGGATAACTCTGGGTCTACCTACTTGCTGAATGCGTTCATACATCCGACCTGTGGACACGGGTTCATCTCCTCGACTTCAGACTGGGATTGATCTGTAATTCCTCATGTTTTTGAACAGTCACTCCCCCATCTCCCCTCTAAAACAAATGCATCGGTCTTTTGAAAAATAAAGTGTATTGATGTTTGTGAGGGACCCTAAATACTTTTATAGTATGCATAGCATTGTGGATAAAACCAGAAAATGAGCTTTGACATTAACACACTTTTCGTTGGATTATACTTTCAGGAGGTAGGCACGATCCACAGGCACGTAACTCGTTAAAGTGTAAATGCCGAAGTGAAACAGTGCACCACGAAGTTACATTATGTAACCCCGGGGCACAGCTCTATCACGTGGCTTCCAGCAACACCAGCGGTTGTTCCTTACCCGCTGGAAATTCCAGGCCGCAGTACAGTGCAATAATGACAGCAGAATCGATGATTAACTCCTTCGCTTTTGTTAAGGATGATTGGTGCAACTCGGAAATTATCTTTAATTAAATGTTAATGAGCGCGTGACTCGTAGCATCTCGGTCATGAACTTATTTCCTTTTCGAGCCGCCTTCTGTGTTAAAAATAAATAAAATCAAAGCCTGTACCTTTTGTTAACCTTTTTATCGGTACTTAAAAACCTTTCCTTCTATTAGATCGGTTAAATGTGCTCTTTACAAAAAATACCAATTGAGGAAACTGTGGCAATCACATTAAATCAGAAAAAATAGTAAATTAAATAAGCAAAAAAAAAAAATACATATAACGAGAGACCTGGAGAGAAAAAGAGAGAATTACAACTATCGCTACCATTCCTCTAACCTTTGCAGTATTTACCTCGGATAAATAAGCACGCGTACCATTGTTTTTGCTCCCTTTAATACAGCAATGTCAGCACTGACGTCTGATGTGAAATGCTGAAATCGAACCGACTTGTGGAAAAAGAAGAGAACCAAAAAAAAAAAGCCGATGCTTTTGCCGTGGTTTGGAGATTCGCCGAGTTTGGCGCTCTGTGAAATAACAGGCTGAGGCGCCGACTTCCCTGTATGAGATCAATGACTGGAGAGAGAGAGAGAGAAAGATGAAGTCGGGTGCACAGACCCCAGTCTACTCCCCCTCGCCGTCGCGCGGGTGCTCGTAGACGGGTGCCGATAGTGTGGGTCCATGACACAGTGAACCGTCACCAGTCTCGTCTTACACCAGCGACGCATGGTGTATCATTATACATCCTACCCCATGTTGCAAGAACTCATTGCACCCATTACAGTCTGTAGAATGTCAGCCTCTTTCGCTTTGACTACTGCTCGGTGGCGCAACGGTTAGCGCCGATCATCAGTACAATGAAGGTTGACTGTCCTGGGTTCAACTCTCGTCTTGGGCAGGATGTTCTTTCTCTGCATGTGGCATCTGTTTACAGGGTATGGCTGCCTTGCCATGATATACCATTAGTTGCTGGCTAGGCGTAAGACATTAATTTCCCCCACCCCTTGCTTTGGCTACTAGCTATATTTTTTTTAAATATTAATAATTTAGCGTGTTTTAGAAAGACTAAAACTATTATTTATGGGTTGTGTTTATACCGTGTATCTTTATTTGTCTAGAGGATTAAATCAGCCGATACATAATTATCGCGACGAATTGTGTCACGTGGTCAATTATAGACATCACAAACTTGTGTCATCAGTCTACAGCTACTTCGACCTCCAAATCATCCCACGCTACGACCCTCGCATTGCTGTATGGTCCCTACAAGCCTGGTACCAAACACCGTGTTTCTTCGAAAATAAGACCTAACCCGAAAAAATAAGCCTTAGAATGATTACAGTAAGCCCTACTCTAAATATGAGATCGTCAACCAGGGGCCAGTTGCACGACACATTTCTAATTTTAAACACTTTTAGGCCTTAACTCTATTTAGGTAATTAGTTTAAAGTGCACACCACAGTTTTAGAATTTTTAAAACTAAAACTGCTTTAAGTAAGGTAAAGTTGTTTAAGTCTGACTTTCCGTCCTGTCAGTACAATTTTTTGTATGTTTTTCTGCAATCCATCAAAATGGCTAAGAAGAGATTTTGCTTCTTTAGAACAGTTTTAAGGTTTAGAAACGTGTTGTGCAACTGGCCCCAGACCGACGGATTTCGTTCTTCCGTTGAAACCCACCACATGCGTACTGAATTACAAAATATTGAGATCAATATGTAAATTAATATTATTATATTAATCCTTAAAATTATCACGGAGAGTGAGTAAACGGGAAATTCAGATGCACAAAAATTTCAAGCCAAAATTAAGAGTTTGAAGAGTTATGACAACGTTGCAGAAGATGATGACAGGACTAACACCTCTTTTGCAGCAAAAAGTAATATAAGACCCGGTCTTATTTTGGGGGAAACACGGTACTACTCTCGCACTACATTCAGAACTGGAAGTCCTAAATCGTCAACGCTACCGACATCGAGTAGCGAACACATTAGATGCCACAAGTACCAAACAAAATGTTTGACGGGATCTAAGCACGCGTGTCTACCGAAAACACTGCTCTCAAAGTTTCATGTTCATACTTTTAGCGCTTCGCTGCAGTGTTTCAAAAAAAAAAAAATCCGCCTTTTGTTTGTCATGTCGCGTGTGTGTGTGTGTGTGCGTGTGTGTGTGTGTGTGTGTGTGTGTGTGTGTGTTGTAAGCGCCAGTGTGAATGAAAGAAAGAAGAGTTCTGCATCCTGTTTGCAAACGTGTCAGAGGAAGTGGAGTCTTGAAAGACAAGCGCCATCGATCCGTAGGCCATCGATGACGCCTCCCTGTACCACGTGACCCGACAAAAAAAAACTAGTGGCAACAAAGTGAAAGCTTCACGTAAGATCTACAGACCGCTTTTTTAAAGACTTTGTTTTCAAGTGAGTCTCTTCCATCAGCAGACCCAACGACTGAATGTAAAATGAGACCAGCGCAAAACAAACGGGGAACCAAAAACGGACATTTGCACGCGCTTTTCTGCGGAGGAGGCAGGAAAGTAGCGACAGAGATGCGAGAATCAAACAAAAGGAAATGGAAGAAGCAAAAGCTTGAACAAATGGAATCTGATGACGCTAACAAAGACACAAGCATGCCATCAGAACCAGAGGGACGATGTGGTGGTTAGGGTTAGAGAGAGTACCGTGTTTCCCCAAAAATAAGACCGTGGTTATCGTATACTTGCCGCGAGTACCCGCCGTCGGTTCAATAGTCAGTAACGATGACAGTAGAGATAAGAGGTGTTAGGGCTTATATTCAGGGGATGTCTTATTTTTTCATGCACAAAAATATATATTTATTCAAGTAAAAAAAAACTACATTTATTCTAATACAGTTAGAGAGAGAGAGAGGCGGGCATGCATAATGCATGGTGCACTAAGTGTGCATCTCGCTCTTTGTCTTTATTTCAAGCCAGTGGAGTGACAAGAATAAACAGCAAGGCTTTGCGTCGGTTTTCCTGTAACCAACAAGATTTCTTATCCAGAAATTATATAGGTATGGTTACCCCCCACCTCCAACATAAACAAATCCAGACCTTTTTTTAAAATCCGTTCAACCATTTCCAGATCCAGTTTAAGGGTTTCTTCTTCGTTCGGCAGATAGGTTATACAATAAGCTTCCCTTCCCAATGGATCACACACACACACACACACTGGCCATGCGGCGAAAGTCGTTTGCCGTCCGCTGAACTTGTAGGATGTGGGATGGAGTGCGCTTTGCGTAGCCTCACTCGAACTGGGTCGTGTCTGCAATACCTGTCTTCTTAACATTATCTAACTTCACCCCAGGCCACAGTGCTTCGTTCGACGGTAGCAGATGAGGGTCTGGCTAACCCGTGTGGAAACTATTTTCAAACCAATGTGCTTTATCATATAAAAGAACCCTTTTCCCCAGATCTGACCGAACCACTCAGTTTCGTTCTCTGGTGACTTTCTCCGGTCACGAAAGCTGAAAGTTTGATAACATGTAAAATAAAGACAGGGAATGGGAGTGTCCAAGTACAATTAATCGCTAACAGTCTGCACAACCTGTAGCAGTCTACCCCTTCCCCCACCGGCCATCCCCTCCCCTCACGAGACAGGAGAAGATTTAAATGTGGGAGATCAAATGCTGCCATTTCAAAGCCAGTTTGAAACCCACAGTCCATCCGTGCCGCATGGGCAACCCTGTCAACCTTGATCTGAAATGATTACAGACATATCATGCACTTTCAAATCCAGAGAATCTCCTCCTCTCGAGTGAAACTAGGAGCTCTCGTCGCGGTTCACGGACGACTGACGTTTGGCACGTGCGTTTCACGCTCTCGTGACTTTGCGCGACAAACTACCGCTTTGCGGCGTCTCATCGTAGAGACCTATCATCAATACACGGCTTCTGCGGTTCACACTCTGCTAAGGAGGACGGGAAGTCGACACAAAGCGGTGTGAGAGGATCCACCCCGCCTCACAGACTCAAACTAGACACGCTCCAACACTTTCCAAAGGATGCGGTGACAGTAATTACACGTCGACCATGAGGTTCGTATGTCGAAAGGTTTGATCATGTTCGGAAGTTACCGCCTACTCTTGAAATGACTTACGAAAAGCTATCGTTAACTAGGAAATGTACAAACCACGATAGATGATTAGGTCTTTAGACTGGTTGCTTGCGAGTCAGAAGGGTGTTGAGCGGGTCATCTCCCAGTCTACACAAATTGTAAAGTCAAAAATCGTTGGAATCGAAGAAACCAGCTCATCTGTGACTTCTGGAAAGGATGACAACCCAAATCTAATCGTTCCTGATGATGGATAAAATAATTAAAAGAAAAACAAGGTTACCTGTATTTGCACATCGTTTATATCTATCAGTCGCGTAACTTTTAGACATCTTACCATCCTACATGTCTGTGAGCCATCAGGCATTTTCCGCGAAAGTAACCACAATACCAAAAGGCACAGATGACATCCTCTTGCCGCAAACTCTGTGCACCAAAGCAACAAAAGAGAAATAAATTGAGCCCCAGACGACACTTCACATCTGACCCCTAACGTGTTTTCACGCTGACGATGATCGCCTTTGGCGCTGATCGAAGTGAGACTTGTTAGCGGCGGTCCCTCCGAGCCTTGTTACCTCCGCATCTGCTGGTGCCTCGCATGCAAGAGGGCACTCTGTCATTTCGCGAGTCGACGCAAATTGGAGGTGCAGCACATTTTACCTTCGTGTTTCCAGAGCGACTGCCCCCTGATGCCAGATTTGTTGGACCACAGGGGGCACACGCATGACTTGAAATGTTTGTTGACGATTTAAGTCCGAGTGGGGTTGGCTGTTAGGAAGGAATGAGCTTAGCCTGACTTTTGAAATCTCTAGTGCTGGATGGGAGTATGCCCACGCCCAAGCATGAGAGAGAGAAAGAAAAAAACCCTCAAAAGTCGAGGACATTTCACAGCATGTATCAAACAATGCAAACATTTTGAAAAATCGTGCACAAACGTTCAACCAGTTGTATACGTACCTTATACATTTTACTGGTTTTCCTGTGCTGCTCTGTGATTGTGGTTAATCTTTCTGGCTGTTTAGCGTTGATCAATATTTATGTACCAACAATCCAATATTTATGGAATGTAAATACCCGTGAAAACAGCTGACTGAGGGACATAAATGTTAAGGTGCTTAGCGACAGTCCTACGTTCAGACAGAAACTTCATCCAGCATGCGAGCTGCTTTTTCTCAAGATCAGTACAAAGTATTATTGTATTAATAGTGTTTCTGAGACGCAAAGTAAACGATCTATTTATAATCGTTAAAATAAATTATCGGCACGTAACGCAAAGGAGTTTTGTCGCGAAAGGCTGGCATTGTGCACAGAGGTCTTTGGTTCCATCTTTAATTAAACATTAGTCTCAACTGCAGGTAACCGCCATTTACAATGGCAGACAACGAGTTGCTTACATACAAATCAGGCTTCTTTAGAGCCACGTAAATGACTTATTTTTCCCCTTTTTTTGTTTGGGGTGGGGGGGACTGACACTAGACCCAAGAGGTACGATCTGGTCAAATGTACTAGTTATCACATCTGCCCAACATAACTTGAACAGGTGCGAACTAGTGCTTTTAACCAAAAAGTGACTAGTTACACTAAAATGATTCAAGTGACCATTTTTCCTCTCATGTTTTGATTTTTTAAGCGCTTCTTATCTATCTTAAATTTCATGTGATTTCAAACACTTCTGTGCACCTCTGGTGGCGTTTTTTTCATAAGGAACGTTCTCTGAGATGAGATAACTTTTGATTATCGTTTGTTTTCCGGTGACGGCCAGACACATTTATTTTTTTCCAAGTACAATCCAGTCAATTCCACGTGCAAAGACGGGGGACAAAATGTCCAGGACTAAAATGAACAAAATTCAGTAGATCACATTTACTTGTCACTTATCAATGAAAGCAATGACAAGTTCATTTGGCCTGACCCCTTCTGTCCTATTAGCTCGTAAATAGTCCTATTCTCATACCCAAAGGGATCCACTTCTGTCATGTCACGGTTGACGTATTCAACATTCACACGGAGACACAGCAATTATCCGAAGTTTTATGTCTAGGCAAACATTTATCACCACTGAAGACAGCTCGATCGTCTTTGAAGGAGGAATTAAATCGGCGCTGTGCCGCCGAGCTCATGTCTCCTGTCTACAGAATTCTGCGATGGCCAACTATTCGACTTACCACCGTTAAGGCCTTTTTTAATCGGACACATTTGGACAATCATTAGACCAAGTTTGGGAACATTTTCATATAATCATGTAAAAAAGGTTCGATGGCATTTGTTAAAAAGAACCTTTGATCTGCAGCGTGTCGTCCAAACACTGCGGAGGGAGGAAGTAAGCATGTTGTGACAGTGAGGAACAGTACAGCTCACGTTTTAACTCTGGTCTTCATTTCTACATCCTGATCCAAGCTGTTTATCCTTGGTTATGTTGGCGTTTGTTAGTATCCAACATTCTGAGGAAAGAATGAAGCGATCCCTTTCCCCTGTTAAACTGAGTGATCCGTGAAGCTGAATAATCTGTTCACTTCTTACCCCACCCTATCCCTATATCATCCTCTGTTGTCTCTGCACTATGATCAGTACAGATAAGCCATCTTCTATAATCAGCATAGAGGACTGAATGCGGCAAAAGGGAGCTGTGTGGTTTTCCTTGTACTAAAAAAATAACAGCTTGTGTAGTCACTCAGTTTAACTCCTGCCCTCTCCCAGTAAGTACACCAGAAGGCACGTTGCTTTTTTTTCTTGTCCACAGATGATCATGCATGGCTCCTACAACTGAACTTTTTTTAGGCTACACCGAATCCCTAAATCATGGCTCTGCAAGCGGCATCTTGTTACAGGGCTGGCCTTATAGCCTTAGTTGCTGACTCGGTGTAAAACGCCAATTTCCCCCACCCCCTCTAAATCCTGAACAAAAAAAGGGGGGGAAAAAAGAACTAAACAGCTAATGATTTAGGCCTGTGACGCTTAGCAGTTACTGCACATAGCAACGATGCTGTTCGGCACTTAGTAACAAAAGTGCTTATCTGCACTATCAAATGTAGTGAGTACCACTGTATCACCTCAGAAAAGTGGAACTTGCAACCAGGACTGTCAGTGAGCAAGGATCCAGGTTACAGGGAAACAACTAGAGACAAATGTTCCTAACAATAATGCTACTACCCTTACTGAAGGTCTATCTAAGAAGCAAACAACTGACTTTCAACATAACTTTCACTGGACTATTAAATTAATGGAGTACAATATGATTTTCCAGCATTGGCTAAATGTATGTGATTAGGTAGCTATAAATAAGCAGTAAAAAACATATTCCACACATCAGACAAAGATTGCAATGTAAAAAAACGAGAACATTTTTATTCCTAGCTGACTGAAAAATTATTGTAATTGCTTCATAGATCTGCAAGCATAAATACAGTCAACAGAAATATTACAATGATGGGTGCAACACTTAAATTCTTGCTTTCTTTCTCTCAATGAGCAGCTGCTTACAAAACAAATATGATGAATCATTAAAAATGTACGTACTTGCAAAATAACAACAAATCTCTAAATGTGACAGTTGAACATTTCTTTTACATGTGTAACAGCTTTTGTTCTTCAAAGTTTTTTTAATTAGGGACTGGAAACTGACACTGAAGGGACAGAAACCAATGCAAATGTTTTTAGTTATAAAAATGGACATCAAAAACGGATGCATATAAATTTCTACTTTCACATGATGCAAAAAAAAGACGTTCACACAGTCCATATTTTTCACATTTGCTGCAGAAAGGTGCAGCTTTTTCTAACATAAAATGATTAGAGTAAACTGGGTCACACTGGCTTTGTGCTCCTCACCCTTACTGAAAACTCCCAAGACTTACTATAAAATAAGACACAATAGAACATTTAAAAATTTCAAATGTACTGAACAGATTTCTGTTCAACAATCTGCAAAGAACAAACTGCTACAACATAAATCACAGAACCAAAGCACAACTGTCACAGACGTCAAAGCATGCATGATGGAAGAAAAGGGATTCACAAATGTCTGTACGGTTATCTGTTCATTACCACTTGTAGTTGAACTTGGTTTTAAGCATGTATTTAATGTTGACCTGTGCCACATCATAGACAATGTATCTGGACATTCATAAGGAAAAAAATTATACCATCATGCAAACTCATACACTCCTCTAAAATGCTGTAGATTGTAGAAGTAATTAATCCCTAGCTATTTAAACAGACTTTTTTCTCACTGTGTCACACTCATATGATGCTCTCACACATCAGCAGTACACATACATAACCACACATGTGCCCATACATCTACTCCTACACACACACACACATAAAACCACAAAGGATACTCATTGTATAACAGGCTGGAGTGGGCAACATCACCCTTAATGCCTGGGCCCAGTGGAATTATCATTCCATCATCTGTAGTGTATGACAAGGCTGGATCAGGCCTTGTCATTCCTACACCTGGAAATGTCAAATAAACCATCCAACATGCTGTAAAAACTTTGTTTTAACATGCCACCATGCTAATGTGAGATTCAGGACAAAGAGAAGTGACTTTTGCATCCTTCAGAAGATAAGAAATAGCTGATCTCCCTTCTATTGTTTTTTTTGTTTTTTTTGCTACGCCAAGATGTTATGAGGCAAAAATGTACTAACCTTTTGTACTATGTTTGCCTTTGGGTAATTTTGTGACAAAGTTTGCTGTAGTTAGTTCATGCCTGCAATAATTTTCATTAAAAACAAGATTTTAAATCCCCATTTCAATTGTCTTAGCTTAATCTTAAAGGGCATAAATTAAATTGATATGTGAAGAGACAGACTTTATCTGTTTAAAATGGTTTAATACATTAATTTGAAGAAAAATAAGAAACATACCAAGCAGAAGTTGTTAATTTATTCATGAAGATGCTTAAGTTACTATATTTATTTTTCATGTTTAAGCAACTTAATTTTTATGTTTAAAAGACATCTGTATCTGATTTTAAACTATCTAAAATACATAAAGTCAAACTGACATGTTGCCAAGAGCCACTTCACACAGCAAAAGAAGGCCAATTGGATTTGTTTTGGATGTGCAGCAATAGTTTGCTGATTTTGACACCATGTCTGCAAAGTAAATTCCTTTCCCGAACATGTAACCAGTCTGAAAAAGAGATTAATGCATTGGCAGATTCTTGTTGAATTCTTTTTCTGCTTCCAGCACTTTGATAATACACAAACAGATGCATATAGTCCCCCATCCCTCTCCCAAATACCAATAAAATTCAACTTCCATGAAACAGCTAGCAATAACTCAGCACAAAATGGGTTCTAAACAATATAGATCAAAATGAAAGTTAAAAAAAAAAACTATGCCCTACTTTCCATATTTATAGGTACAATATGCAAACATAGCACATGTTCCTATGAAAGTAATTTACTATTATGCTACACATTAAAACTCAGAGCACTCATACCACAGGTGCTTCTGGTGGAGCAATACGAAGTCCTTGGGAAAGGATGCCAGCAAAGTTTGTGGTGCGAGAACCATGCCAAAGCAGTTGGCGATTATGCAGAGATTCAAAAGGCTGGAACTGCTCCCTTTCACCTTCTCGTGCCACCTTGAAAATCTGTCAGTCAGAAAGTTGCATAAAGTCTTGAATAGTCTCAACAAATTCACAAAGTAAGCCTCATATTTCAAGAAAAGAACTATTTTATAGCAAGAAATGTTTTGTTAAATGACATTAAATGGTCAGACACCCCTTTCTTGTCTTAAGCTACTGATTTCTAGCAAAGCAACCTATGCGAACAGTGTGATGATAGTCACATTCTCTGCTACAATCTGCCACTTTGGGACATGAGCTGATCACTGTGAGAGACTCAAAGTGGCCCACTGTATTAAACACTGCATTACATAGTCAAAGGAATTTGAAATATTGCCAATCACTGGGTCTGAAAAGCTGTAACTAAGGTTATGATGTTGCTGATACTGTGCAGGTGATATTATGATATTCACTTACATCCAGAACTTCCAAGCTGTACTGTGTATGCGTAGCAGCATGTGTGTTCTTTACATATGTAACCAGTCGATCGAACAAGTCGCTTTCCTTGTCTAAAGGCTGAAAAAACAACAAAAAAGATGTCAACTAGTACATTATAAAACATTCGTAACTTACATATTTTAGCACCACACATACACATTCACTCACTCATTTACTCACATATTCTATATGACCACCTATGAATCCATATGCAGCAGACGACCAACACAAAAAAGCGAAGATTTTAAATACCTTAAGCAAGAAATCTTTTCAAATAAATGTTTCCCAAATTGAGTTATGCACTAAACCTAGATTTCACCACAGTTAAAGAAAGAAGTGAGAGTTATCAAATATCAAATGCATGCTCTCCAAAGTTCATACCTCCATAACACACTTGAGTTTCTTGTAGTGAGCATCAATGGGATCATCACCTTCATCTGCACCCTTGAGCAAGCTGTATGCCACTTCAATCTCCAACAGATTGTCCAGCATCTCAGTTTTGGTTTTTATGGCCTCTGCTGTGTCCAGCAGCTTAATTTTGCCCATGCCAAAGTCATGAGGAATAAGTGTGTAGAAACGATTGGTAGCATCCACAAACTGAGTCTGTGATCCCTTGTTCTCCACAAGCTAGATTAAAACGTTTGTGAGGTTTTTTAAAGTATTATTATACTAAGATCAAAGTGCAATATAACATAAAGGCAAGTCTCTCTGTACTAAACCCAGAAAACCCTGGGATTTAACAGTGTAATAGTGACCATGACTGCATCAATGGTCAGTGAACAATGGCTATGTATTGACTCTGGCAGCTAAAAGCAACACATTATCCCCAGTAAACCACATGCACCAGTTCAAACTTAAGTTTATAATAGTGTGTGTCACAAGGGCCTTTCGTCTCACTTTAACGGGTACAGCTATATGGAAAGACGGCATGAACATTACTAAAATCAGCCATCAATTTTAACATTTGCAGGAAAAACATTTTTACCTGCTGAAGTTCTGTGAGAATTTTATAGGCAGACTCAATTTGTCTTTTTGAGAGCTTTCCTAGTGGCATCTTTTTCATGTCAATCTGCAAAAAACAAAAATTTCTTGATACAAATTTTAAACCTTCAATATTCATGTCAGTTTGAAGTGACCAAGGCCTGATGCTTTGACTGGTCAAAAGTAAGAAAAAAATGACAATTTGTAATATAATGAATGAACTCTTTACTGATTAGGCCTAGGCCCATTTCAAGGGGAGGAGTGAGCAACCATGACAGCAAACATCCTGGTTATAAACTAAAATGCTAATGCAATTCTGTAAAATCTACCACATTATCATTATACATTAGCAAACATCCTGGTTATAAACTAAAATGCTAATACAATTCTGTAAAATCTACCACATTATCCTTATACATTAGCAACAATAGTTGATAATTGTAATTGGCTGTGATCAAGAGGGTATCCCTCTATCAAAGTATGTGAGACTGAGAGGGGGGAGGATAAGACATATATCTATCAGGTAGGGATGAGAGGTTCAATTACTAATCAGCTAGTAGTCTGAACTTGTGTGTCTATTACAAATCACATACAGAAAACATGTTGTGGCATTTGTGCTTTTAAAGGCTTGCTTCTAACATCAAGTACTTTATATACATAGTTATGATTAAATTTACATCATTAGTGGTATACACATGTAACAATAGCAATAACATCAATATTAAATAGTAATGGTTTTTATTTTATCCTAAAGTTGTTTTGTCTGTCAGCAAACAAAGTGCAATCGTAAATGTAGTTTGGAACTAATGTGGCATTATAACATAGTTGTGTAAGGATACATACAGATGACTCATATATTCAAATAAGTGGAAAATGTAGTTGTGGAAAAATATACAATGTCCCTATTAAAAATAAGTTCCATGTTCTCTTGCAAGCACACATATAGATTGCACACCCATACATGCACACGCACATCCTCTTTAGTGCACCATATCCTTATTTCTCCTTGTAAGTGCCTTATAAAAAGATGCTAACCCCTGACATAAGGATAGAAAGCCTAAAGCAGGAAATATTTATCAAATTATTATTAGTCACAGGACATCATATAACCTCTATATGACATTCCTGTATGTAATGGGCTTTAATCTACACAACTTTTCTTATTTTCGATGCATTGTAAATAAAAGAGGCAAGGCGTAGTGTAATTAGCATTCTGTTCTCTGACATCAAGAGTGAGAAATGGAAAAGGGAAGGGTGATTAAAGTATTTTTAGGGATGAAGAGTTTACAAAGGTCCATATATTTAGGGCATACAAGGAGAAAGTGCTGTTCAGTTTCAACTGTTTCAGGGCAAAAGGGGCAGTTCAAGCATTCTGAGTTAAGCAATAACGCTGCTGGTGGCATTTAAGTATACATGTAGTTATACCCATTCTAAAGTTTATGAAAGTATCTCTTATGCCTCTGTGTTTCAACCAGACAAGGTATTTGCTTAAAATAATATGAGTCTTGAATGTACTATATGGGAAATATCTTGAACTGCTTTGGATAGCATCATGCCACTGCTGGTGGTGACGGTCTATCAGTCTCTGTTTCAGGATTTGTATTAAAAAAAAAAGTTTATCATCTCCAGTACCTTGACTTTTCCACACCATGCCAAAACCATATTTCTAAAAAACATAATAAAGTGTAGCCACGTTTTCTTGTTTTGTTCCTGCAGAAGTGTTAACATTAAATAGGCTTTTTTCTGGAGTTAAGTTTGTGGCATTTTCAGCAAATGGAGCCAATATCCAACATACCGCACTGATGCATTAACAGACAATGGGAATCTACCACATTCCCCATGTGTCAGCAAGTTAGGTGTCCTTGTTGTGACTCCTAAAAATCTTTTCATTGCAAAGATGTAAACCTTCTCAATGCTATCATTACTGGTGCACAGACCCCATATTTCAGAGCCATATAAAAGTATTGGCTAGACCTGGGAATCAAAAAATTTGAAAAACAAGTTGGGTGAAGTATCACCAATGTACCATAGCAGGTTATGAATAATTGTAAGTACCCTCTTTGCCTTTTCGGATATATCTTCTAGTGCATGTGTAAAAATACACCTTGTAGAAAAACTACCCAAATATTTGTATACATTCACAATTTTTCAAGAAGAATTACCAATTTGTAATATAAGAACATCAGTGTGTATCTGAATATGTATGTATAGTATCTCAATTATACATTACAACACTCCCAAATTGCCTCCTCTCACTCTGACAAACTCTTGGTAATGGCAATGACAATATTAAGGTGACGACCATTCTATAGATTGGTATTCTAAGAAAATATATGATCTGTAATATGGGTGACTGATAATTTGAATCTTAAATACATCATGAAAGATGAAAGATGTTGTGGCCACGACTTGCAGAATTGATTCTATATACAGAGGTAATTCTAGGATTTCGAAAAGAGGGGCCCTGTGGCCCTCTCAATGGAAAAAAATGGGCCCTTCAAATGAAACAAGGGGGTCCCTCGAAGCAAACACATTTTCACTGCTTTTTCCGATAAATATTTGGTATACAACAAAATACTTTATTAATCACAAGAAATTGAAAATTAATCACATAAATATCTTTTTCTCCTCTATGGATAAATTATCTTTCATCATCATTAGTTTATCATAGCATCCTAAATTTGCAAACGCATTAGTCTTTGTGTCCATCTTATTGAGCTATGAGCCAATGTTTAGACACTTTTCATATGTCTCATTAGTGCAGGGGTTTAAATGTTGCTCCTCGAGGCAACTTCTACGAGAAGACTTTATTAGGTTTTGATGGCCGAAGCCCCCTCTCACAGCCTGCATTGTGGTATAGCATAAGGAGGCACAGCTTTCCAAGAACCAGCAAATTGGGAAATGAATCCCTGTAAAAATCAAATAACAGTTTAAACAGCTTATGGAATCTCTCCGACATGCATTCTGCGTTACAGTTTCTTTGACCACAATCCATTCCTCTAAACATGCTGCTTTGTCAAGCAAGATTTTACTGAATTTGCTGCCCATGTGCTGGTTTTCCAAAGAAATCTGTTAAGATATTGTCTCCATAGGGTGTTCTGTCTTCTGCAGACAGGAAAAAGATGGGGTGCATGGAAAGAACTCAAAAATCCTGAGGCAACATCACCTGCATCTTTTGGGAACCTGTCATTAATGTTCTTGCACAGATTGTCGCAAAAGCAACTGTGATGGTGTATCAAGTTCGCAACATGTTATTTTTAAGTGTTATATAATACCGCCGGCATAAGTTCCAAAAAGGTCATGAGGACAGAAATAAATTAGAATTGAAAATAGTTTGAAAATTGAAATCTTTCTGATGAATTTCAGCCTCCAAAGAGTGCCTGTGGCCGGAAGTCTGAATGTCTCTGCAGCGTCCTCGTTCGGTACTTAACACACCCGGGGTTGTAAATGCGTTATTTTGATTGTTTTAGGCAACTTTACATCTCATGCCTTCCTCCTCGTTCATTAGCCAAGGCCATTTCTTCAGCCATTCACACTGACAGGTTCTCTGGATGCGTGGTTTTTAGGTGCGGTCTCTGTCTCAATTTGTCTATTTCGTTGTCTACATTTTCAGTTCCAACAATGTGTGCGGCACAGTCTGACGAGTTTCTGTTTCTTTCTGTCCTTGTCGATTTCTACTTTCCGGGGCATCTTCTGCTCTTCTTGTCATGAACGAAAAGTCAAACAGAGTTGACAGCCGCGTTCACTTCGATTTCAACTCGCTTGCTTCCAATACCCTTTGATCTCTCCCGTCCCAAATGTTTTCGCTGTGGGCGCGAAATTTGGAGCAGGCTGCAGATGGCTAACAACTCGTCAGTTTGAAAACTGTCCAGTCATTAGCATCGATTCTAGTGGGTCAGTCTCAAACAGCAAGCAGAATGACAATTATTTTTGAAGTGCCGCATCACGTGTTCAAAAGCGCGCCAGCCACGATATTTTTGCGGGTGCATGGTCGCGCTGACTTTCAGACTATGCGCCCCTCAGCGAAATTTTGCGGGAATCCCGCAAGGCTGCAGCCTAGAATTACCTCTGTATATATTGTGGCATATGGCAGTTCATCCAACCTTTGTTCAGCCCATGACACAGAGTGCATGTTTACATGGTGCTACCCTTTGCCGTACTCATACTCAACCTACTAGCACTGAATCTAAAATGCTTTATTACTTCACCTCAAACTCCATCATGGCTTTCTTCATTCTGTCAACATCAAAAATCATACAAAGAAGATCTTGAACTGATGGTGGCAGGAGAGACTTTGAGCCTTCCATGGACAGTTTTTGAATGCTCTCTTCCTCCTGTTGATAATAAATAAAAATAAAGTTGCTCACACTTCCAAGAAATAACCCCTTGTAGTTTCATGAAAGGTCATTTCATATCAATATCATTCAATAAAAGACTAACAATTACATTAATGGACTATAAACTGTGTCAAATGTATCAACTCCCTGGTGTTTATATTATTTCCATCACAAAAAGAGAGCACTCGTTTCTGTTAATTTTTCAACCTTTCTTTTGTACAGACCTTGGTCTACTCAAAATATATATTAACATTAAAATATACATTAACATCAAAAAACAATTAGATATTTAATTACTTTCCACAGCAAATGTTAATCATGACTTTCACCTGCAACTGGAATGAATTTAAAATTAGGGACATAATCAAATATCAATTTGGCAAAAAGAAAAATGCATAAAAATGATATACACTTCTTTTGAGGAAAAAATCTCAAGACATTACTTGACTACATCTTATACAGTGCAGATAAATATTAATGCTTACTTGTCCATAGTCAATTTCCAAGGGGAAAAATCTATTGGGCTGCTTCTGGAAGTTGTCACGGTCTTCCCAACAGTTGCCTGTTTTTTCTAGATAGAGTTCTTTGAACTTTTCAATGGCCATGGCCTGAGAACCACATCGCTCCACTTTGTTGCCTCCGATGGTTGTGCCAACTCGTCCCCAGGAACGGAAGAGCCAACAGCTGCCAACCCACATCAAATAAAAGATGAAAGGCACGTTACTAGAAATGGGGTGTATAATTTAAAAGAAATTTCTCCAAGACAAAGCATTTTGGTACATAACAGAAAAAAATATTTTCATCTCACCTGGATGTCTTATCACCTTCTAATGCCTGTAATTTATAAAATGAGTTTGTTCCACGAGTGATGTCTACAAGTCCCAGCACAGCTGTGTATAATTCTCCTTTGTTTTGTATAACATGGGCTATATCTGCTAGACCTGTTATATATATATAACACATAAACATATATCTGTTAGATAAATATAACACATACCTATATAAACATACATCTTCAAGCCTAACTTCATTGATGCTTTCAAAAGTTTCCAGATGGAAGATTTTATAGAGGTGGTTTTTGGGGAACACGTTAAATGTGTAAACTGTAAATGCTTAAACTGTAAATGCTTAAGCTGGAAAAAGTAATTGGGGCATATATGTCAAAGGGGGGCCATACGCTGATTTTTAATACACTGAGTATGGACATGTTAAGCAACAGAAAAATATTTTTTAGCAGTTCTGCTCATGCTATAAGGTTGTAAAATACAAATTCCATGAATGTAGAAATTCAGACAGTAAAAGTCTGACTAAGTCAGGCAACAAAAGGAATAAGTAATATCAGCATTTAAAAAGAGGAATAATTTTTACAAAAGATATGTATTTTGAATGCAATCTTTATTGAAAAAGAAGAGATTTTTAGTAAAGACCTTAACAGACTGATGTTGATCACAAGTGAGCTCTTCAGAGAGAGTAATAAAGCTTGATATTTATCATCAATTCTTTTTTATTCTGCAAAATCCATTATGCCATATATGCATGGTTAGTACGTTAAGTCATGCTTTTTAATAATAAATGTAAACATTCCTGGAAATGGATAGGTGCACCTCAGGTATTACCTGAATCAGGATCAACTGCTGCTCCACCTTTTACAGTCATCTTCATTGTGGCAGGAACACTCTTGGTGTATCGCTCCTCTGTAGTTTTCCATTTTAAAAGAAACATTTTAAAACTTCTATCCCAAATAAAAATATAACATTTTATGGAAATTTCTTAAAGGAAATCATTTCTTTTAACATAAAAATAGCAATAAAATTTAAGCAAACATTCTTTCTATTTCTGCCTTGAAATTATTATCTAAAATAAAAAATACCACTTACTCCACAAGGTATCAAATGTGTCACCCTCCACAACTATCACACTTCCATTTCCATTGGTAGAAGGCCAATTTGCAACCTACACTTCACAGATGACATTGATTTGATGGCAGGTACTAACAAAGAACTGAAAGACTTTACCAAGAGACTGACAGGCATTTCAAACACATATGGAATGGAGACCAGCACTGACAAGAGAAAAGTCATCATCATTGGCAGCGGCAATGTAAATATTTACATGAACAAAGTACATCTTGAAGAGATGAATACTTGGGCACATTACTAATACTTGGGAGCCACCCTCTCCAAAGACACCAGCTCCACAAAAGGATCACAATAGCAGCAATGGCAACTGCTAGGATTAACAGGGTCTGGGGCAGCCATAACATCAGGTTTACTACGAGACCAAGACCAAGACTGAAACCAAAACAGAAATCAAACTAAGAGAAGGAACAACCATTGGCACATGGAACGTACGCACGTTATACCAGTGCGGAAAAGTGCACCAACTCACACAGAAGCTGAAACGGTATCAGTGGGACATTGTGGGACTGGCGGAGGTCAGATGGACAGGATTTGGGGAAACAGTGACGGAAGACGGCCACAGACTGTGGTACAGTGGGGAGGACACCAGGATTGAGTACGGCGTGGGCTTCCTCGTGCACAGGAAGGTGGCCGCGGCCGTCATCAGCTGTACACCCGTATCCAGCCGGCTGATCTCCATTCGTGTCTCAGCTAAGCCTCATAATGTCACCATTGTCCAAGTATACGCTCCAACTTCCACACATGGAGACGACGAAGTGGAAGAATTCTACCAACAACTGGACAAGATTGTGAAGGCAGCTCCAAAAAAGGACATCCTGGTTGTGCTCGGAGACTGGAACGCCAAGGTCGGACCAGACGCCTACCAGCAATGGGCAGGAACGGTGGGGAAATTTGGCCTTGGTGAAACCAATGACAGGGGAATCAGACTCCTAGAGTTCGCACAGAGCCAGAGACTCACCTTAGCCAACACCTTGTATCCCCACAAGAAATCAAGGACGGCCACCTGGCACTCACCAGACGGATTGGTCCATAATCAGATCGACTACATCCTACTGCCGAGACGCTTCAAATCCAGCATCAACAGGGCCAAGACAAGGACGTACCCAGGCGCTGACATAGGCAGCGACCATGACCTTGTTCTAACAAACCTGAAGCTGAGGCTCTTAAACACTCCCCGAATTCGCTTTGATTTGGAGAAGCTGCAAGACCCAAAGGTTGCAGAAGTCTTCAAGGCCACAGTTGGCGGAAAATTTGGCGCACTGAACCTGGTGGACTGTGATGTAGACACCCTTGCTGGAAACATCAAAGAGGTGCTACTGTCGACAGCCCAAGAGGTTCTAGGGCGACATAGAAATAAGAAACAGCCATGGGTCACGAACGACATACTAGACCTCTGTGACCAAAGGAGGGCCTTGAAGAGGGAAAAGAAAAGCAAACCAGAAGCAGCAACCAAATACAAAGAAGTGAATTGTGCCATTAAGAAAGGGATGAAGGCAGCTAGGGAGAGCTAGATCGAGAAGCAGTGCCAGGACATAGAGGTTGGAATGGCACGAGGTGACAGCAAAAAGGCCTACCAACTTCTAAAGACCCTCACTAAGACAGACCAGCAGAAGATCTCAGTCATCGAAGACAGCAATGGTCCCCTTCTCACAGAAGGCAATGCTGTACTCAACCGATGGACAGAATACTGCAAGGACCTGTACAATTACCAGCTGAAGACCGACGCCAACATTCTCCAAAACAACCAGACTAGAGACAGTGAACCTGCAGACCTACCAGTCCTACGGAAGAGGTCGAAAGAGCTGTACATAGTTTGAAGGGAGGAAAGTCACCAGGCGTTGATAATGTACCAGCTGAGCTGCTCAAGCAGGGTGGGGAAGCAACTACAAAAGCCCTAACTGTTCTGTGCCAAAGAGTCTGGGAGCGCAAGGAATGGCCCAGAGAATGGACGCAGTCACTAATCATTCCCCTCCCAAAGAAAGGAAACAGCAAACAGTGTCAGAACTACAGAACAATAAGCCTTATCAGTCACCCAAGCAAAGTCATGCTGAAGGTCATACAGAACCGCATCAGAACCACCGCAGAAGAGCTGCTAGCAGAAGAACAGGCTGGCTTCAGACCACTTAGAAGCACAGTTGAGCAGATCTTCAACTGTCGTCTTCTTATAGAAAAGCATCTGCAGCATCAGCGGGACCTTTACCACAACTTCATTGACTTTAAGAAGGCATTTGACAGAGTCTGGCACGAGGGGCTATGGCATGTGATGCGGAAATTCAACATTGAAGAAGGGCTTGTCCAAGTCGTTGAAGCGTTGTATAACAGCTCAACGAGTACAGTTTTGCTTAACAACCAAATAGGAGCTTACTTTCGTACCACAGTAGGGGTACGTCAAGGATGTCCCCTATCACCCGTGTTGTTTAATATATTCTTGGAGAACATCATGCTTGAAGCTCTTCATGACCACCATACCTCCATTTCAATCGGTGGAAGACCAATCTGCAACCTACGCTTTGCAGATGATATAGATCTGTTAGCAGGTATAAACAAGGAACTGCAAGACCTCACCAACAGACTGACAGACAGCTCAAACGCATATGGAATGGAGACAAGCACAGAAAAGAGCAAAGTTATGATCAATGGCAACGGCGAAGCAGAGATCTATATGAACGGGGTACAGCTCGAAGAGGTAAGTAGCTTCAAGTACTTGGGAGCCACCCTCTCCAAGGACGGCAGCTCCACGCAAGATATCCGCATCAGGATCGCAACAGCAACAGCAGCAATGGCTAGGCTAGATAGGATCTGGCATAGCCACAAGATAAGGTTCACTACCAAGTACAGGCTATACAAATCCCTGGTAGTGCCGATCCTGCTCTACGGATGCGACACGTGGACTCTACTCGCCGAAACAGAAAGGAGAATCCAGGCATTCGAGCACAAGTGTCTGAGGAAGCTGCTCCGGATCTCATACAAAGAACACAAAACCAACGACTTTGTAAGAAACAAGATTGCCGCACTCGTAGGACACCAGGAACCTCTACTATCAACAGTCAAGCGACGTAAGCTGGTCTTCTTTGGCCATGTAACCCGGCACGACACCTTGTCAAAGACTATCCTTCAAGGCACCTTGGAGGGTGGCCGACGCCGCGGTGGTCAGAGAAAGAACTGGCTTACGAACGTCAAAGACTGGACTGGTCGTCCTGTACAGGACCTGCTGACTATTGCCCAAAATAGGCAAGAGTGGCGGGCCCTATCAGCTGCAGCGTCTATCCATGTGCTCCCCCCAACGCCAGGTGCCAGGCAAGGGACGACTGACTGACTGACTGACTGACTGACTGTTTACTACGAAGTACAGTTTGTACAAGCCTGCTTTCTGGATGTGAAATGTGGATTTCACTTGCTGATACAGAGATGAGAATCCAGGAACTCAAGAACAAGTGTATGAGGAAGATGCTCTGGATGTTGTACAAAGAACATAAAACCACTGATTTGTACAAGATGTGGTTACTACACTCATTGGACACCAGGAACCCCTACTTGCAACAGTCAAGCATGACACTTTGTCAAAGACTGTCTTTTAAGGTACTATGAATGATCTGCTCACTGTCACCCAAGATAGACATGAGTGTCAACAGCCATATCTCTCTATGTGCTCTAACCAACAATTGATTGACAAGGTATCGCAATGAAGACTATAAAATTTAAATAAAAAGCCATAAGTACTACCTCTTTACAAAAATTCTAGTCAGCTATTTTACAGATATCACAGAGAATGTTTTCCTTCTTGTTAGTTTGTTATTACAACAATTTACTAGTCAAGGACAAAAAATGGTTATAATTAGGTGATTGTATGGGAGTCTGTCTGGTGTGGCAGGTATGAATGTGTTATGTGCATTGTTAACTGTTGATTTTTGCTGTATGCTTCCTTATAAAGCTGCTTGTAATTGCTCTCTGGGATAAATAAAATGGAATCTTATCTTACCATCCTGTACTAACTGGTACTCACCCTCTTTCTTGGACATACTACTCTTAGGAGCACTCTTCATAGGTCTCTTTCCAATGCGCTTTTCAGGCTGAAAATATAAAAAAACATTAATATACAATAATAAGAAAGTACCTAACAGTTATTGTAAATGATCTGTATGACATATCTGTGTATTTTCAAACTCTTTTTATCTTACTCACATCACTTCCCCAAGAAGCTATGTTCAAAGATCGAATGTGATCAATGACACTTCCTCCTCCTTGAACCTTTTCCAGGAATTCATCAGTCACAACTTGAACATCAGCCTTCTTTACTTCCTGCATGGCCTTTCCAAGTTTGTCAATCTCACCTGAAAAACACGATTATAGCAATAAATCCATCTCACATAGGAATCCATGAGAAAAAACTTCCTGTCCAATGTGTTTTAATCTAAGAGAAAGCTTGCTGTTAACAATCTTAGTTATATCTTCTGAATAGCTAACACTTTCAGCATTTGACAAAGTTATAAAATGCAATATTTTCTCATGACTGTCTAAAAATGTAGCCTATTTCATAACTTTTCACACTGAAATGATTCAAACACATTTCTTTTGCACATAAGCGTGCAGTACTTTTTCATGTTAATTAGAAATTAATCAAGTAAAATCGCTTAGTATTCCAACCGTCTATTTTTCACAAATGCATTACTTTGTCCAGAGAAGGTGCATTTCTGTGGGGTTTTTTTCAAAGGAAAGAACATTACAGTGCATGCTTTACCTTTGGTGCTAATTGCTGCAGCCACTTTTCCATCAGCTTTAGTGACCACCATCCCCCCAAGTCCCTGGATATCCTTTGTAAGTTGTGCCTTGCTTTTTGAGGTCTTGCCTATAATGATGAACTTCAGGTCTTCAAGAGGTCGCCCTGTACTCCCCCTGTCCACATTCAATCAGTGCTTTACTTTGATTACCTCTGCTTCCAACATACTTTACCTATCTTTATTTTATTCCACTTTTACTGTATGGCCTAGGCCTACAAAAGTGCACATAAATCTCTCTTTGGACTTTTTTTCACCATAAACCAGATCCTTCGACCACCTTTACTCTTCCCTAATACTTCAGAAGCACAAACTAAAAGACACTGATCAGCATGATGTCTTCTTGCATGACATAAATTCTGGCTTACGTAAAAAAACCATTAAATCTCAAACGATTCAAGTAAATTTCTTAAGGAAAACCCTGAGAAGTAACTAAAAAATATATACTTTACTTAAATAACAAATATGAGTAATGTCAGTGTCCAGTGCTATCTCTTATGTACTTAAGAAAAGCAATCATTTGCCTTTAGATTTGTCTGTTAAGTTGCAAAAAAAATAGAAGCGTTAATAACTTGAAACAAACACATTTCAAACTTCAAGCACAACAGTTAATCAGTATCTAGCATTTTTCTGCATAAAATTATCTTCACTCTAATTTTTGTAAAGTTATAAAGCAAAATACATACTCTCCATCAACAGCATCAACTGAAGAACTGACAGGTCCAACAGTGGCAGATATTGTCACTGCTGGGAAAACACGCTCCCACTTTACATACTTGAATTTCTTCCTGTGGATTATCAGAACAAAAATATTGTTTTACATATGGCTTTCATGTTTGCCTCCTTTGAAGATGAGTGCACTCACCACACACTGTGGAGCTTCCCTCTCTCCTAGCTTAAGTATTTTTTAAAAATATATTTTTAAAACAGGAAAATGAACTTACAGAAACTCTACATCATGAAATTCTTTGGGCACTTTGAAAGCTTTACGCTTTGGTGCCTTTGTGATGAACATGCACTTTGTCCATTCTGTAACATTTCCAGTACATTTGTATCCCTCAGGCCTGTAAGATACCATAAAAAAAATTTAACTAAAATAAATGACCACAGTAAACATTTGATACCCAACATAAAAAAAATTCCTGAAATCGTTTTAAATACAAATTAGATTAAAAGATGTCAGTAAAAAAAGAAAATACTGAAAAACTATCAGTTTATACAAATTACAAAATTTATAAACAATATAAAAATTAAGCAGTGGCTATAACAAAAATCATAGATTTGTGATTAAATTAACTTACGTGTAAACAAGCTGGCCTTCTTTGCACTCGGGACACTTTTCCAATGCACCAAATGCTAGACAGTCAGCAATGGCATCCAAAAGCTGCAAATTTTGATCAGAGAATATTAAACTGCAGTTCTTCATAAGCATATACATTTAAGTTTACAGTCTGTTAAAATAGGGTTACTCTCACCTTGCTTTCTCCAGATGGTATTTTCTGGTTATTCAGCTGCAGCATAACTCGAATTGCTTCGTTAGATACAAATTTTGTGCAGTTGTCCCTGAAGCTCCAAATAAGCTGATTTTGCTCCTGTTGATAAGCAAAGCAGAATAACAATTCCTGCCGCCATAGATTAAATAATAAGAAAAAAACAACAGCATTTCAGTCACTATGAAAGCACTAAATGCATTACAAGAAGAATGAAGGCATATTTGTAAAAAAAAAAAGAAGCTACAGGAGGAAAAAAATAAACAGGCCAATAAAAGTGAAAGAATAACTTAAAAACATAAAGTATGCAAGATTATGATTGGAGAAAAAGGTGCAAATCTGTCCTTATAACAAAATGGTGGAAGAAATAATTTTTCAAGTCTGGCTTATTTGTTAAAATAATCACAAAGAACGAAGAGGGAGAGGCAAGAACTTCCAAATAATGTGACCATAAAAAAAGACCAAAACCAAAGTTTGAGAGCTCTTAAATACAAAGCAGCTCAGCAAAGGCCTAGCAAAAAGACCCACTTGGGTGGCAGGATTATAGGTTTAGAGAGATAAGGCAGGATATAGGATTTACTATGACTAATATATACTACATCTGTATCATAATTAATGTATAAAGAACTTTACAAGTAAATAATGATAGTGGTGTGAGCTTTTATAGTGTGGTATCCCAGCCAAAGCCAGGCTCTCCACGCATTACGAACACAAAAAACACAAGACAGACAAAATTTCTGTGGCTTTGTAAAATTAATGGGAATGCCAGGTCGTTTTTCTGCCAGATGATATTCATAGATCAAGATGTCAATGAGACAGATCTAAGTCATTGGACTGAAGCAGAATAGATCGATAATCAAACACATAGATCACATCGTCTGGAGAATATGCAGATGATCACAAAGCAGAAATTGCAGTACAATATTGAAATGCATGACTGTTTGGCACTGATGTAAAGTTTATCCCATGGAGAACTTGTAAAAATGAAGAAACTGTGATGGCGTTTGCCAAAGTAGACAAACAGCAATGAGACAGTTGATAGTAGCAGAGGAATAAATAAAAAGCCACAGGCAGGTAACCAGTCAAACACAATGACGATGACGTCAGAAAAAAGTGCAGATAGGTACAATATACACTACAAGCACAACAAATCCAAAAAGAAAATGAAAATGCTGAGAGTGGGCCCCCTAAAGCGTGTTAGGCAAAGGGACACCCCTCTCAGGTAAAGTATGTTGAATACCGAGGAATCCACCTTCCTATGCTTTTCCTTCCAATACTGTGATGTTGTCTCAAATTACAAACAACAAAGCCTATACATCTTCTGATAAATTCAAGTAACATCAGAGGTTTCCAATACTTTTAATAGGATCTAAATTGATCTATCCTTGCCTTTAACTGTTTCTCTTCTTCTGTTTCTTCTTTCTTTGCTTTCTTTCCTCCAGAACCTTTGGTTTCTCCTCCTTTTCTTTTCTTTCTATTGCAGGAAGAGTGCATTGTAAAAATTAAAGATGAGGACAACTTAATTGTTAAGGTAACTGACTAACAAAGAGGCTCTGACACTACAGTACTGAAAGTTTCTTGCATTATATTTAAAACATGAATTAAATGTTTCAAAATACAATTTTGAGAGTAAATTCACTTTCTTCAAGACTTACCAGATGATATGACCATAGGAGAGAGATAAAGGGTTACACTATCTCTTTAATCATTGAAAAGTTGTCTCCCTGACAGTCAGCTAGCACACACCTGGTGTGCAAACCACTCCACTAGTCAGGTGAGCAACTGCCCTGTAACAAAGTAAAAGGCCAAATGCAAGGCCAATGCACCAGTTTTTTTTAACCAACACTCTACCCAAACAGAGGGAAGGTCAGGAGGGTCTTGACATCATGTCATTTGGTAAGTCTCGAAGAAAGAGAATTTATTCTCAAAATTTAATTTCTTCTTTGACTGTACCAGATGACATGATCATGGGAAAATAAAGATCAGGTGGAGGAATGAAACAACCAACTGAGAAGCAGGACACACTTTGTTGCTCCATATTGATCAGCTGCAACAGTACCAGAGAAGCAAAAACAAGTTTCTCAACAAAAAGAAACCAAATTGAACAACAGCACATTGCCGTCAAAGTTAGTCTGACAAGGCAAAGTTATAGCTAAAGGCAAGGCCAGCACAAACGCTGACACGTCATTTGCGCACATCTGAAGCAACTAAAACCTGGTGACACGAACACCAAACAAAGTGCAATCACACTGGGAAAGGAAGGGGGCTCAGACAAAGCAAAATTGCTCATAATCCACGATAACATGTGAGTAAAAGATGAAAACCCCACCTTACCTCTAGCCAGTGGTACCTTACCCAACAACTAAGTCCACCTGAGGTTTGGACCAAAGGGCACTGACATCACATGGCTGGTAGAAAAAAAACCTCCGAGCACTGCAAACACAGCGAATGCAGATGTCTGAGTGAGGAGTGTTATCCAAAGACTTTTGTCATTGCACAGCTGGAATCAAAGTCGTGTATCCGGCAGCCAACTGGCAAAAGAAGCATAGAAAAAAATCCACAGCAGCTAGTCCAGGAAAATGAAATCCATTGTCAAGAATTTTGACAAAAAAATGCAGAAAACTCAGAAGCGGTAACAACCATAGCACAGCCGACACTGAGTGGCAAACACGTATTCTCTCAAAGAAAAGAAGTCTGTTGTCCTAAGAATTCCGATGAAAAAATGCAGAATTCACCAAAGCAGTGAAAACCACAGCACAGGCAAAACTGTCAAGTGCACATCTTATCTCAAGGAAAAAGTCTCAGTAACAAAAGAATTCCAACGAAGAAACATATAATTCTCTGTAACAGTAAAAACCGTAGCACAGCGACACAGACTGGCAAATACAGATCTTTTCTCATGGAAAAGAAATCTGGTATCACAAGAATTCTGACAAAAAGCATGCCAAATTCTCTGCAGCGGTAAAACTGTAGCACAGGCAATACAGAGAGTCAAGCAAAAGTCTTTCCTCAAGGAAATGAAGTCTGGTGGCACAAGAATTCTGATGAAAAACGCAGAATTCTTTACAACGTAAAAAAACTGTAAGTCAACCCTGCTGAAAAACATGCATCTTTTCTCAAGGAAAAGACGTCTGGTTTCACAAGATGAGCTAGCTCACTGTCAGGAGACAACTTTTTGATGGTTAAAGAGCTAATGTAACCCTTTCTCGTGGTCACGTCATCTGGTACAATCAAAGAAGAAATACATAAGCAGCGGCTTGTAACTAAAACTAAAATTTGGACTTTATACCTAATATTGCAGCTGAAATCCCAAATCTACCATGAAAAAAATTCTTACTTAACTAGCTAGACTGTAACTGAACAACCTTCCCCACAGCTGACTCAATGTTGAAATGAAATGCAAACAAGAACTCACACTTCACCCTTTCCAAGTTTTTCTGTCAGCATATCTTTGTCTTCTGTCTTTAACTTGCCAAAACCTGCAATTCTGGACACAAAAGAAACTTAAACCACATATAATGACACATAAAGACAAATTAAGTGCTATTTGAAAATCAGTAAAAATTCTAGGAAAAAACTTTTGTTGATGCAGAATGAACTGCATTATAAAAAGTCTTAAAGTTAACATCATACAACTATCACTGCATTACAATCAGCAACAGATTAAAGTATGTTTGGAATGCTGTCTTTATCGGTGCTTTTGATAATCTAAACCAATGCCCCAAAATTTCATCATCATATACGTCTTTCTATGCATACTTGTCTGGATTATTGTCAGTAGTAAAGCCAAGCTCTTCACGCTTCTTGACAAAGCAATCTACATGGTGCCATAAATCCTGTGGTCCATACATCTTTGACCTTTCCGAATCATAGTCTTTCTTGGACACCCGAATTTCATCCTAAAATGAACAGCATCAAAGAACTTAATTGTATTATGTAAAGTTAATGTTCACTTAATAAATTAACTCAGTGCATCTTTATTCTTGAATGATTCAAGAAATATTGCAGAAAACGATTTATTCTATTTTGTTTCTCTTCCTCCTCTTGGCGGTATGGGGGTTCGTTGGGGATGCATCAATATACACATGTATATATGCATGCATATCAATGTGTCAGACAAAGCAAAGTTTGGTAAGATGTTCACATACCTTAGCAATTTTTTCATCACATCCACGGCAGGTGCTGCGGTTTGATTTGGCATATTCAACTGTGTAGTCTGCAACTTTGTTTCCTTCTCTACCATCACCTGACCTAGCTACTGACCCACCTGTTCAGACATCAAGGTTGTGCAAGCAGACACCATAACCATCCATTGCACAAACACAACAAGAAACAAAAATACCATGTTACAGTCATTGCTATATGGTATGTCTGATTTACAGTCTTTATGCACATTTCATGCACCTGCTGCTCATCATGGTTCTTCTGGCCTGCTTTTCTTTATTCAAATTTTGGATAGCAAATGAAGTAAATAATCTATAAACAGCATTAGTCATTACATCCCTGCAAATAAACTCAATGGGGGAAATGGCCACACAGATTTAAATCCTAGACTAAAAACCACACCCTCTCTTAACTCTGGGGACATAAATTTATTGTCTAGTTCTGAACCCACATGAGGCCTGGTTCAAACATGAGATATGACACTTGTAAGCTACATCAAGCTATGGGTAATTTAAATCTCACTTTAAGCAAATAAAATGTTTCCCATCTCAAGGCTTTCATTTTATCATTTTATCGAACTATGTGAAATATCAAACAAAACAAACAAAATCTTATCCAGCTATAAACCTTAGTCAAATGCCTTGCAGAACCTCCCCCCTCCCTCACTTCCCACAAATTAAGCTATCAAATCTGATGATTAAATTTTCTGCTATCGTGATGACTTCCATTAGTAATTTGTTTCCTTAGACCCAAAATATATTTAAAAAATGTTCAATATCCTGAAATTAATTTATGTAAGCCATAAATTCTTGTGATTGATAATGAAAAGTATTTCATATTTTGAAAATAATATAATGGTAAGTCAGAAGTTAAAAATTATGCTCTATTATTGATTGCCTTCTCAAACTCAAATAATTCAATGAATAAATGCCTGAACTCATTGCAACAACCATTTGATAAGCAATACAGACACCTTTAACAGAGAACAAGGAGCTGACACACTTATAGATCATCCAATCAGAGCTATAAAACTTGTAACAAGCAACTGGTCAGAGGTGAGATTTTGTACCAAAGAAATACCATAGCTGTGTTCACAAATGCCAAATATTCCTAATCCTTTTTTTTTAAGTATCTACTATTACCAGGACCAATCTTTTCTTTAATTTTTTCCTGGTCTTCCCATCGCAGTGAGTGATAGCCATGAATTTCATCTGTGTTCTGAGGTCGTCCACGCTTCCAGAAGCAGGAAAAATGAAACCAGTTTGGAACCTGTAAATGATGTTCTCATGTTGTCAGTGTCAGGAAGTTGTCAGCGTTACTAAACTGATGAGTACTGGTATAGTCCAATTCCATAATATTCCTACTGAGTTGTAGTATATGCTGTTATAAACATGACTTTATTGTCTGATAAAGGGAAGTAAAACAATGGAAGTAAATGATTGAAAATCTTTCGGTTATTAAGATAATTTTCAAAGGCCATCCTACAAAATCATCCTCCAATGACCATGTTTACTATTTCTTAGATTCTAGGAGAAAAAAGTGTTTCACTCATAAGATACAAGATTTGTTAACATCTTCAGTGTAAAAAGAAATGGTAGCAGTAGTTTAGTGACCTTACAGTTTTGGGGGAGTGAGCTATTAGAGCCCTCTAGTGGCCAACTTTTTTTAGAGCTTAGCCCATCTTATCTGGTTGCTTTACCTTCCCCAGCCCTCTATGAAGTCGGATACCCAGGTGATGAGTCAGCTGGAAGAAGCATGCTGCACCACATGGGTATCAAACTGAATACTGTGCACATGTTCACATTTCAACATAATTGCTCCAACTACTAAGCTATCCAATCTCTTTTTAGAAAGTGATTAGACACCTAGCTTTTGTAACACTGCTAGTGTAAGTCCACTTTTAAGACTCTTGCATCCATGGCTGTAGCCTTTATGAACTACAGCAATGCCAAATGTAATTATAAATTTTTATCAATGCACTTCAGTTTTTCAAACAAAATTTTCAAATCTGTAGGATATTACATGCTAATGATAAGATGGCATTAGGTTTTAGATATTTTTAAATTATCCGAAAAATCTTTAAATAAAAAAATCTAAATTACTATTACGCAGAAGACATGATCTAAACTGACATGACAGATTTGAAAAAAAAACTCACCTTTCCATCAAAGTGTGGTGACTGAAAACAAAAAATAATAATTAATAATAATAATTATCCCATTTGTAGATAGCATTTCCCCAAGTGGAGGTGAGCTCAATGTACTGTACACAAAAGACTACAAACTGAAAGCCAACCATGACAGAAACACAAGAATCAGCAAATGAATTATACCATGGCAAACATGAACAAAATGCATGGATAAAAATGATGAACTGAGGTGTGAGCAAAATATTAATTTTGATCATAAAATATATTTTGAGGTCAGAATTGAAAGCTTCAAATGCACAGTTAAAAAAAGATACGAGCAAAGAATTCCAAACGGTGGGGTCAAATTTATCTTTCTGATGTGTGGCACAGAGAAGGGTGGGGGCACACAAGCAGACAGAAATGACCAACTCAGGTGATAAGGAATCAATAAATCTGACAGGTATACTGGGGCAAGTCTGTGAAGATGGTCACCAATGGATTTGACAACAGCTCTGTCAATTCGACCACAAGCCTTGGTCAATCTGACCACTCAATACAGAAGTTACTATTCAGCATTACTCATTGTATGTAAACAAAACGAAACAACATTTTTCAAATTAGTCATGTGATACCTACTAGGTCTGCTGCTATAATAATAATAATAGTGAAGATTTTTATAGCGCATATTCACACTCGTAGAGAGTATGTTCTTAGCGCTTAAAACGGGGAAGAGACGTGGACTAAGTAGATACAGAACACAGGGGACGAAAGAAAACGACAGTACTGACAAAAACAGATAACAAAAGGCATCAAGTAACAGGAACAGAGAAAAATAGTGATGGGTAAAGATGCTATTATTATCACATGAAAAACATACCCTTTTAGATGTAATGTGGTGCATATAGATACATTCCTTGCTTAGTTTAATTTCATCAATAGCAGAGCAATCAGCATGGCACAGCGTATGGCTCACAGCCACGCTTTTTTAAAATATAAGCGTAAAGTATTAAAAAAAACATGAAGATGTTAGAGTGTGTGATTTATATTTATACTTACTTGGATCCACACACACACACTCACTCTCTCTCACTCACACACACACACACACACACACACACACACACACACACACACACACAGAGGACTGGTGTGTGGGCATAAATACGCGTGTGTACACAGGCACGCATGCACGCAAAAGCGCGGTCCGCTCATTGGTTACTATTCTGTGGTAAACAAGCAAATAATAGGCCTAATTATTACCTGCACCATTAATGCTAATCTCAGTGAGTCTTGGCTGATGGATGATTTACACTGCTTGCAGGAGGATCGTCCACTTTTTGCATATTCGGCTTTGAACGGCAAATCTGTGTGATCAGACATGTTAGCTGCAGCAAATTACAATCCGCGAAAATTATGTTTCCAAAGTGATTCCCACAAGGCGGCCTCTTAGCGCCCTTTGCACACGAAACTCATTTTGTTGTATATCAGAGTGATGCCCCTTACGTTAACACCTCGTAAAAACCTGATTCGAAGAACAAGCTTAAAAGAATACTTGACTCGCTTTTCGATTAATGTCCACCACGCTGGTCAAAAAACTTTAATGACTTTATTGAATTTGACAGAAATCAAAATATCCCTCACTGATACTCATAAACATTGGTTTAATTTGAAAATGTCTGCACTCCAGATTGTTTCGTGCAGATCGAGGACTGACGTTTGTGCATGTGGTTGCTTGGGTTTTAAATTGAAAGAGGAGATCAAAGCTAAAGTATCTGGTAGCTTTGGTGCAACAGTCGGTAGTTCTATTGGGGGATCTATCAACTCTTAATTTGCATAATCATAGAATTTTTAAATACCACATGAGCCATCATTGGCAACTTTCGATTTTACATTTCGGAAGTAGTAGTCGAGACTACTTGCCGAGACAACCGGAAGTTCTGACTTGGACTGTTGACTGCCGCTGATCGTCTAATCAAATCACAATAATGGATGCGCCTTCAGGATTTCGGCAGCGTAAGTGTATGTACAGCCAGGTAAACGTGGCTGTTGTGACGTGCTAACGATGCTTTTGTTTTGTTTGCTGTGATTTCAGTCATGGCATGCGATGGAACCAGCACTGCTTGCTTCTCTCACTGTTGTAGAAACGTGGCAATTGTTGCCATATCTCGCGTCCGCAATACTGCTTTCTTCTTTGACAGTTAAGGCACACACAAAAAATCCAGAACTGTTGAAATCTGTTAGAACGTTCTCCACAATGTTAATTATACGGCACTTTATCCTAATATTATCTCAATAAATATTATTAATGAAATACGAAATTATAATAATTAAAATTTTTAACATTAGTGAATGAGTAATCTAGTCTATGACTTACAGGCTATCAAGCTTTTCAAAATAGCGATTGTGTATAAAATTTAACAGTCTTCAAATACGATCCATGACCTTTTTTTAAGAAGATGAATTATATTATTTAAGTACATATGTGCACCATTAGTAATAACTGTTTATTTGAAATTCGTTTTGCTTCTTTGATGATGGCATCTAAAAATTGCATATAGTGATTGATGTTGCCTCATTCCAGCTGGTCAGAAACGTCGCGGTAGAGGTGGGAAAGCCAGTGGGCAGGGATCACGACCGCAGCTGTTTGAAGATACAAGCTCTATGCCACCGCAGCCTACAGCCCCACCATATAACATGAACTATAGTGGTGCGCAGTATGGTAAATACAATCATTTATGTATACATACCTCATCTCTTAGGCTAGTGCTTACTCATACACAGATACAGACATGTGTATAAAGAACAATTCCTGGCATTTATATGACCCATCATTATGTGTATTTAAATGGATTCTAAAAGTTTATCTCTTTTTTTATACAATATTTGTGCAGATGACTATGAAATTAGTCTTTCCTAACAGTCACAGTGGTTGAAATAATTTGTGCAGAGTTAGTGAAAGTATGTATCATGTATGATATTTGTTAAAAATATATTTTTGATAGGCCCAGGTTTTGAAACGACAGCCTATCCTTCGCAACAGCAGTTCATGGGGCAACAATTTTTCAATGATCCAATGGCCTCAATGGCCATGCAGTATGGTACCTCACTTGCAGATCAGGGTAGAGAATATGTGCACAAAAATGTGAGTGGTCTCCCTGTTGTGTGTGTGTGTTTTTTTTTTTGTTTTGTTTTATTTTAAACAAATGTACTATTTATCTATTTCCTTGTAGTACTTTAGTTTTCTATATAGATGGATGGATCAGTGAATAACATTTTATATTTAGTCATAGATTCCCTAAATAGTAAGCTGTTGCAATCTATAGAGATCACAAAAATGGCCTTTAACATGAGTGAGTGATAGTGTTACTCATTAGATTCAAGAGAAATTGAAAGATAGGCATGTATGAGTATCTTGTGATGTTTACAGACTTTGACTCACTGTACCTCATGTAATCCTGCTTTCCTGTGAGTATAAAAGAATGACAGAGCAACATTCCTTTTTGAAAAGGTGCTCAGAATAAGAAAAGCGTCCAAATAGCGAAAGTTCTTAACTCTCTTGCTTTGAAAGGCCACGATTGTGGCTTTGCCGGGTAGCACGGGCAAGGCGATTTTCATTACTTTTTATTGCAAAGTTCAACTTTTCTCTTTTCCAAAAATGTATAGGTTTCTTGGTCTAATGTTTATCTCAGAGCAGCAATAATAAAAAAACAAACTTCACCCACTGTCGTCTTCGCAGTCTTAAGTTATAAGCCAGTCATTGTAATGTTCATTTTTATCTTGAACCAAGAGGGTTAATTGCTAACGGAAATCATTCTGTGAAGTTAATGGAAATTATGGGCAGTATTTATATAAATATATAATATGCTGCTTTGAAGCTTCATTGTTTATAGATATTTGTTTCTACTTTGCAGATTGAAAAATATGTAGCCACATCAAAGCTTAAGTATTATTTCGCAGTGGATACAGCTTATGTGGGAAAGAAAATTGGACTTTTATTTTTCCCCTACACACATTCTGTAAGTATTTCATGGTACTTTTATTTCTGCTCAGCAGACTGTAAAAAAAAGAAAATCTTCACTTTTACAAGATAGCCCAAGATTATGCAGAAGTCGTTGAGGAAGGTTTTTTTGTTTCTTACTGTGGCTAATATTTTGAGACTGGGGAACAAATTGTTTGCAGCACATTTCCAGTGGTATAGCAAAAGTAGTGACAATAGAACTTTTTAAAAAATTTAATGACTACTTCTGGAAGCTTTTGACTCAAAACTTTTCATAATGTTTCCAGGACTGGTCAATTCATTATAATCAAGAAGAACCTGTGGCCCCTAGATATGAAATAAATGCTCCAGACCTGTACATACCTGGTGAGTTAAGAATGACTAGCTATCCTTCAGCCTAGTATAGTGCATTCATGTCAGATTACATTGATAATACCATCAGCACTTCAGGTTTTTGGATTCTGGTCCTACAAAAATTGCACTTTTCCCCAGGAGTTAAAGAGTGTTTTTACTTTCAAGAACTGCTTATTTGAAAGCAGTGGTTTGCTTATTACTAATAATATTAATATTTTGCATACTGTGAGGATCTACAGCAGTTTTGATGGGCAAATGTTTTTCAATGTTTTAAGTCTTGTTAAATTTTTTGTACCCATTTGCACTGTATACTGTTGATGTGTGTGTCTGTTTCAGTCATGGCATTTGTCACCTACATCCTAGTGGCAGGTGTAGTAATGGGTACCCAAGAAAGGCAAGTGTAGGGTGCATGCATACCTGAATGTTATGATACATTCAGCTTACATGCATTCAAGCATAGCTGCATAAACATTTGTAGGTCCTTTTTTATTTCATAAAATTGCCTTTGGAGAGATATTGAGTATCACAGGAACTGGAAAAGAGACACAAATGCTTATGGATTTTAGCTTTTATTTTTTTCTTTCTAGGTCAGTGAATTATTATCAGAACTAGAGATGAGCTAGCTAAAGAGAAATATTGACCATTGCTGGTTACAGGTTCACTCCAGAACAACTAGGGATTCAAGCAAGCACAGCTTTGGTGTGGGTAGTTATTGAGCTTCTGGCTACACTGCTCAGTCTTTATTTGTTAAACCTCAACACAGAACTCAAGTATACAGATATCATTGCCTATGCAGGATACAAGTTTGTTGGGTGAGATAGTCTTTAGAGATAGCATGCATTATTGATCTATAACACCATAATTCTGCCTTTACATTCTTCTTGCTTTTTTCCTAAATTATCAAGTGGTCTTTTTCCCCTGATGTGAAATCGACATGATTTTTGTTTGACAATATGTGCATTTCAGGCCTGTCGTTAGGTTTGATTAAAAATTGACTGGAGAATGTTTCTGTCAGATAAAGTGTGTCATGTCTGTGCTTTAAAATTATCATAATGAGATCAGTTGATGTGAAATATAAACCTGCTAATTGAACTACAAGTATTTCCATAATGACCAGTATTCTTGCAGTAATCAATACTACCATTTCTTTGTGAGCTGTCCATATGACCTTCCCTCCCATATACACACAACTGCATGTTACACAAGTTAACATCATAAGAGCATTGATCATCAAAGTGTCTCTTTGTCAAATAATCTTTTTCTGTTGTCTCCAGCATGATTTTCAGTCTGTTGTCTGGACTTGCTTTCCATGGGACTGGCTATTATGTAGCATTATTATGGTTTGGAGCATCTCTGACATTCTTTTTGGTAAGTATCATTAATGATTCCCACCTCACGTGAATACTCCATGAAATTATGATATATATCACAAATTATTTGCATTAAGAAATCACAAGATTTTATAAAACTGAATCACATCAGGACTTCAACATTAATATAGTTGTTAGCAACTAATTTGAGTAGAACATGAAAGTGAAGTTGTCTGCTTGGATTACTTAAAATTATACTTTTCCTGTTTTTAGTTTAAGTTGGCCACACTATACACAAGTTTCTAATTCGCAGCTTAGTCTCATAAACTAGTTTTTTTCTTTGGGGAAGGTGGTTGAAAGTAAGAAAAAGGTTGAATGTACTGGTTGTATCTTTATAATTATGCATAATTTGTTTCAGTGTTGTGTCATATTGTTAGCCCTTTTTTAATACTTACAATTTTTCTCGTACTCAGGTTCGTACATTGCGACAGCAAGTTCTGCCATATGCTGCAGCTTCTGATGGATATGCACATGGCACAAAACGCAGCCTTTACCTCATCTTGTCCATCTCTCTTTTGCAGCCAGTTCTTATGTGGTGGCTTACTTCTCATATTATGTTTGGAAAGAAACTGTAGCATTTTTGCTGGTAGTATTTCCTTGCTCTGTTTGATATGCACAGCTCACATGCCATGGGCTAAACAGTGTTTGAAAGATGCTTATGAGTACAGTGAATACAATGCTGGACTGGGCATTCAGATAATTTGACACATCAAAGAAGCTTTACACTGTTCACCATTTTTGATTGCCTATGAATATCCAACTAGCTTGTAGACCAGTCTACAAAGTTCAAAATTAATTATCAGGTAGGTCATAAATATAAACCAATTACTTGCCAACCCATAGGGAAATCATTTCACCCTGACATTGTGGCTGAGAGGGTGAGGATGAGAAAAATGGAATATGAATGAATACAGATACTGGAACATAAATGGAAAGAAGAATCATCACAAATACATTGGAGCCAAAACATATGCACACAATACTCATTGTTCAAGACTGGTACTGCCAGGGAACTGAGGGTTTTAAAGCTGTTTGGTAATAAGCTAATAAATTACATCTTCAGCAAGAAACTGTTTGCATTTGATGTTGGATCTAACACACATCGTCATAACACATTTGCATTCAAGGAATTTACTGTGCACTACTGGTCACTTGCATCAACAAGCAGTGACCCAAGGTCACATGATAAAGTCCATATCCACAGCCAATAAAATGACAGTAGAATAACTAGATTTTATTAAACTGACTTTGGTCCTTCCAAAAAACAATCTAGATGTTTGCCATTTCATAGCATTATAATCATGTTTTTGGTATGTTCTGTACAGTCATAATTATTGTATGCTTTTTAATTGCATCATACTTCAGCATCGTTTATAGGTTTGCTTTTTTCAGCTTTTAGGTATAATTTTCATGCCATGGAGATCTTAGAGCAATGAGGATGTTGAAGTGGTTTTTTTTTTTTTTAATTTTTGACTTTTGTTTTGCATAACATTTTGTCATGCAGTACAAAGTACTATGCAATCTCTGATATAGAATCTGGTTAATGTCTGTACATCTCTTCATTTAATAGCAAAAAAGCTCATTTATGAGGGTGGGGTATGATTTTTCAAGAAAACGTGCTGAATCATTGTTGGCGTTGAGGGTGGCTAATGGTAGTCAGGGTACACATTTCCAGTGGGAAGCATGTGATCACGCCTTATTAATAATAATAATAATGAAGATTTTTATAGTGCATATTCACACTCATAAGAGAGCATGTTCTTAGTGCTTAAAACGAGGAAGAGACATGGCCTAAATGGATAGGACACAAGGGACAGAAGAATAAACGACAGTACTGACGACAGACAGAAAACAAAGATAGAAAACACAAATAGGCACCAAGTAACAGGAGCAAAGAAAGTAGTGATTCTGCAGAGAAAGATGGGTAGAAAAGTTGCAAGAGCAGGAGGGGGGGGTAAGAAAGACTAGCATTTTGTGGACTGTTAGGAGTAATGCTCAAGGAAGAGGTGGGTTTTCAGTGCAGATTTGAAGGATTCAATTGCAGGAAGGTGGCAGATATGGAAAGGGAGAGAGTTTCATTGTTTTGCTACACAGTAGCCAAAAATCCTGTGACCATATGTTCTGTTTCGCATTTCAGAGATTAAGCCAGCAGTGGTTATGCTGGCAGTATTGAATATTAGCCAGGGTTGTGATGTGTTGTGCCAATAAGAAAACCTCACCATCATGCTGGCCATTATGGTTATTTTCAGCAAAGCAACTCAAATATTTTGATTGAGCTATATAATATAGGTTTCATCCTAGTAAATGCACATCATGAAATATTATCATTGTAATAAACAGTCTTAAAAAATTTACATACATGTGAATTATGATGTAGAACATATAATCATACTCATTCTGACTATGCATGCAGGAATAACTGACTTTATAGAGATGCAAAACATCATAACCAAAAACCCAGATGTAGATCAAAAACAAACTGGCTGCAGACAGACGTATGATGCGATATCACATACTGTGAAAATTTGTCAGAAAAAGCATCATGGAAAGCAGTTTTGATTGCAAATATATTAGCCACTGTCAGAACTGGCTTAATCTCTGCTTTGAAAGCAGATCTTTTTGTGGATGAAGAGGAACCACCAGCATTTTCGCTTTTCTCCACATACAGGCCCACTCAAATTTAATAGTGTAGGTTTTGGGACATTACACAACGATTGCATATCTTGAAAACTTATGAAGTTTTGGCAATATAAAAAGTTGGTAGTTCATGTTAAGGATGGAGTAACAGAACTACATTCATGCTAACAAAGCATTCAAAGTGCAGCAATGTATTTCTAAGTTCTAAAACTTTACTTTTTACTGATACTATTCTTTCTTTAGTAATAGTCAAAGTGTGATGAAAAATGGCAAAGTCTCTTAGAAAAATTGTGGTCTGTGGGGAGGGATATCTTGTACGTTTGCATATTTGAAATTAATAAAGATGGAATGTAAATTTTCTTGTAACAGTTACCTTCACCAATCTTAACTTACATATTTTTAGTGTGTGCCCTGTTTTTAGAATGACAAGGCTACAACAAAAGTTAGCGTCTGGCTGGTAAGATGAACCCAAACTACTGACAGTGTTAATGCATGTGGCAGCTTCATTGGCTGAGGCTCAACAACAATTTGGCCCCTAAGCTACCTCCACCAAACCCAGAAGTGCTACAAAAGATTAAACACAATAGTTTAAGGTCTTTGAAAACACCACAGGCAAAATGTGAAACCTATCTAGAATGACATTTCTGCCCACTCCAAAACCAGGCTGGTACTCTCCACCTTCCCAAATGCATAGAAAACTTGGTCCCAACATCTGAAGTGAAACAAAATGTAGATACACTAAAATAAAAACCTTTACAGATCTTACACATAAAAAAAGACAAGAATTTCTAAAATGGTTAGGACCTTGAAAGACCACCTGACCATACAAAATAAAGTTAGGGTGGTATGGGCCTATCACCACCAGATGCAAAGATGTTTCACTGGGTAACAGCATGGAGACAAGAAAAGGCAAAACATCTCATGGTGGACATATTGGCCAGATTATTCCTGATACCAGCAAAGAACCAAGAGAAATGGCTACAGCTAGCATTAGATCAAGGGGCTGCCAAGGTTTATCAAAGTTAAAAGATTAGTAATGACCATGAATATGAAATATATGGTGTTTAGTGTGGCATCACCAGTTTCCTTCCACTTTTTTAAAGACATGATCATATAAGGCGAAACAAAGATTTGGTGTGATCTTAAGCTTGCAACTTTGAAAAAACAAGAATGCATGTGTACACGGACAGGTGCATACCCACACATTTTCATACTTGTCACAAATTATAACATTCCACATCTGCAGTGAAAGCAGTCAAAGCACTTGGGTCACACAACCCAATAATAAAGAAAAGGAATATGCATATTTCTGTTTTATAATTTTTAAGACCATTTCTTTCGTCAGGTAGTGCAATAGATATTTTAACTTTACAACAATACTGACAATAAAATTCAAGGTCTTTGCATTACTCCCACTAACCACTCAAAAATGAAAACCATAAATATGAAGACTAAATCATTCCAGATAAATGTTTACACCGCTTCAAGCATCTTCAGTCATGTCAACGGGTCATAAGCAAGACAATCAGAGCTTTAATCGTCACAAAAGAAAGTAACCACAAAGCAAATAATCACAATATCACTGCCTTCAATTGCCATTTAACCAAATTTGTTTCTGATCCTAAGGCAATTTTAGAAATATGAAATACTTGGCAATGAGCTGGAAGGTAACTATCATACTCATTCTAAAAACCAACTTTCAAGCAACAATGATTACATTGCAAAATACTTTGCTTTCACAGATAAATATCATGAAGAGGCATATGCTCTGTGTTCTCATCCAGTCAACCCATCTTTTTCATACAAATATCAAATATGCTCAGCAATTTTATGTGCCAAAACATTAATGTTTAAGAAATAAAACTTCTCTTTGCCATGTTCTTCTAACATATACAACCTGGACACTTTAGTCTTGCCCCCTAATCTGATACCAATGCAAGAACATTAAATGATAAATTTAGGGACAAAGACAACTGGCTTCTCATGAATAGCAGACTTTTACTTCTTTCAGATGCACCACGAAATAGCTGTTTCTTCCCAGAAAGACTGGATTAATTAAGCCTGCATACCACAGTTTAACAATGCATTGTCTCAAGTAGTGCACTTATGAACATTCAGTTCATTTTTCTTTCGAGGCCATATGTCGCATAAGTTGGCTGGTCAGTTTCTCTACTTTTCTGACATCTTGTGCATGTTCTGTTCTGTACTGTAGACACTACAACAAAAAAGAACATTAAAAATACAACGAAGTACAAAACACTATTCAACATGAAATTTAGGTTGAAAAGTAGTTAGTAATTTAGCAGGAAAAAAATATTAATTTTTATTTAAAATTTTGAATTCACTGGCTTAATGTTTTTAACATCAATTTCAGCATTTTTATGTCAAACCCTACCTACCGCTAAAAAATGTTACTGGCCTCCCATTCCCCACTGCAACACCTTTGGTTTTTTCACATAACAGTGAAATATTCATGAAAAAAGAATTTTGAAACAGCTGTTAAAAGAAAATTTGCATTTACCCTTGGCCATTTGTGTCATGTACTTTCCCTCTTCTGCTACACTAAAAACTAAGTGAAGATAAAACTAGAATAAGTAAAAAAAAAAAGCCAGATTTAGAAAACTGACAACTGCATTATGCAGCACATATTACCTGCATGACAAATAAGGTCTACTTCAAAAGCATTTATCTGTACATAAAAAGGAGATACATACCACCTTATTGTCTGTTATCTTCATCACCAGTTTTCCATCACAGTGTCTATATTTAATGACGTAGCGGCACTGAAATAGATTTTTAAAGCAAATATCTAATCACTTGTGTTTTCAATTAGAAATAAAAACACTATAAGACAATCAGCTCCTTGCAAATATCTAAAATGTTGTCAAAAGAGCTGCTTCATCTAAACAAAAAAACAAAAAAATTGTTATACAGTGACTTCAGTTATGATCCTTAATTATGATTGAGGTCTTTACTGAAAACAAGGATTAAACATATAACAAAGTATATGAAAATATCGCATCAATGAAATTCATTATAAAAAGTTGTTGGTAGGCCTAACTGTGTTCTTATATGCTGGCTATCATCATAATATCTGTTGTTAAAGCACTGATGTGTGATCCTGCAGTTTGTGTTTATAGCAAGCACAGCACATCTAACTTTGGCATGCTTTTATCAGTGAACATTGTCTCAGACTGGCTGATTTACAGATCTGATGAACCCTGGCTACTAAACTGCTGACCACTGACCAGACGGAAATTTTATCTAGTTGGCCATACTTAGGAATTTCATCTGCCTTCACCATTGTTGGAAAAGTGTTTCTTCTCTGTTTATGACTTGCTAGAGTTTGGGAATGGCTGCTCAATTCAATCATTTGCAAATTTGACTACCACATTAGTTGGTTCAACCATGGCCCATAACTGATTTGATCCCTGTCCATAATCAATTCAACCACAGTCCATAGTTGATTTGACAATTGCCTAAAATCGATTCAACCACATCATCATGCATGGAATTTGGCTATAAAATAAATGAATTTTAGTGTCGTCGATTTCATCAAAACCGGGTCCGCTGGCGAGGTGTTGTTGCGGCCCTATGTCCTCGAGGAGTAACAAGGAATGATGATGAGTGCGCCTTCATGCAGCATCAGACAATAGCCCGACACTTACACTGTGTACAAGTGCATGCCTGCTTTATATGAGTCCAAGTACGACCTTCTTCTTGGGTGGACACTAAATCTCGTGAACGGAGTCTAGCTTTACCCCTAACCTAAAGCCTAAACACAGACCCTATTACTCCAGCCCTGAAAAATAAAACGGTGTATGGTACGCAAGCATGTTCCTCGGTTTTTGCCTAAGTTTGGCCTTGAAAAAACTTACTAGGTGCATAGTAATTTTTATGCAGAACAAATGAAGTCATTCTCACCCGTGATGGGTCGTTCATATATAATCTTTCAGCTGCCTTAGCAAATTCTTCCCAAGTTGCAAAGAATGTCATAATTGCAGATACCGTATGGCGTTTTAGAACTTCGCTTCTATGAGCTAGCCTCTATTCGTCATTTCCGGTAACAACGCACATACAATTTTTTTTAATTAATAAGATCACATTACCTAAAGTTGTAGATAAAAACCTGGATAATAGAGAAAAAACATAACTGTATTTATAGTTTCATTTCATAAATTCTTTCATGTTAATTATGCAGATAACTTGATTCCGCAGAACAGCCAGTCATGGCGTCGAGGAAGGAAGCGAATGTCTGATTCACGTCAATCATGTAGTTCGTTGCAATATAGGTTTTAGATAATACAGTTCAGGCTAACGCACCACGTTTAAATTTATATCTGAAAACTGTTACACAGTTTTTGATGTGTGTTATGATTTTATTATCCTGATTAAACGAACGCACTTATCATCTTTCTCACTTCCTTGGAAGGAGAGTTGCTGCAGAGAGAAAAAAAAATTCCATTCAGTTCCTGATTTGGTTTGCATTGTTACGATTGCTCACATTCGCATTCACTTTCTGAAGGATTTTACTTAACAGACATTATACTTCAAACGCATATGTGGCTTTTCTAATGGAATAATATCTTCAGGAAAACATCTGTGTTGTAAACAATCATCATGAGGTACGTTCAATACCTATTAACTACTAGTAACTAAGTGCGTTCGGAAGTTCCAGGACATGTCTGTAATTAAAACAGTAAATTTCCTGCTAGGTTAATCAATAAAGCATGTAAAATATATTAGACGAATGTATTCCGCGTTTTTGTCTTAACGTCAAATTCAATATTTGCATATTAGGGAATGGTAGGTCACTAGGTGTTGAAATATAGGTATCCAATAATACTCTATTAGAGTAACATGCTTGCATGATAGTTATTTTAGCCATTTTCATTGAAAGTATAATATTGTCAACATTAGTAGTCAGTGCTATTTCTTATTTAAATTTTGCAGTATTGATTTAAACCCAAGTCTTTTGTTTATATTTGATCCATTGTGATAGTTTGATGCAGACTCCAGACAACAGCATAAGATTTTTTAATGTAACATTACCTGAATCAGAGCATTAGTAATGTTGGCTTTAAATCGAGAAAGGTTATTCATACTATACCAATTCAGAGTTTCCTTTTCACCCTGTCCTATAGCAAAAATTTAACTAACTGTCAGTATATTTGTTTCACAGATTGTAGTGCATTTTTTACTCTATAGATATACTAAGTTAAAGTGCCTTTAACATAACAGAGATCAGGTTTCATTATCCTAAACAATAAATCACCATAATCCCATATGAAACATGATCACTAAGTTACTGTTTGTTGAACTGAAGCCACGTATAAATAATAATGTCAAGTAAATTAAAACAGCTGGGTGATATAGATTAGTATGGTAGAATGTGAATTTACTATTACATGACTTCTTTACCACCACCCTAGAAGTTTAAATCGGTTACATCTCACTCTTATTATTAAAAACATTGAAGATGTGTTTGGTTTATTAGTAGCAAAGCCATTGTTCAGGTGCCTATTTTTCGGGGGCTGGCCATTTCGCCACAAGACCATTCCACCCACGTCACATTGTCTAAGTCATTTTATCCCAGTAAGACCATTTCATCCAAAGACCAAAAAGTCAAGTCATCCCAGGCCCGATGAGCGATGTCTCTGCTTATAATAATATTAGGCAAAAATAAGAAGTCAAAATACAAGTTCACAATAAAATGATGACAAAATCTTAAATTCAAAAGATTGTTAAACCCTCTTGGTTCGACAAGCTACGATCGTGGCTTTGCCGGGTAGCACGGGCAAGGCGATTTTCATTACTTTTTATTGCAAAGTTCAAGTTTTCTCTTTTCCAAAAATGTATAGGTTTCTTGGTCTAATGTTTATCTCAGAGCAGCAATAATAAAAAAAACAAACTTCACCCACTGTCGTCTTCGCAATCTTCAGTTATAAGCCAGTCATTGTAATGTTATATTTTTATCTTGAACCAAGAGGATTAAAGAGAAAAATCACGATTTTCACTTCTGTAAGATACTTTCTGTGTGCCTGTGACAATTTTACTTTTTGGTGTTGGGACAAAACGGTCTTACCAGGGATGAAATGGACATAGCTTGCACAAACTGATTTAGGCTGTGAGGTGATATGACTGGGGCGAAATGACCAGTCACCTATTTTTCTCATAAAAAAAAATAAATGGTGGTCAAATGAAAGAACAATATAAACAGCACTCTGAGCATACCAACTACTGTAGCAGAGTTTAATTATATCCATTTTATAAGAGTACTACATAGCACACTATTTGTTAAGTATTCTTTATTACTGTATGAGTCTCCTGAACATAATTAATGTAATGTTTGAAGTATTATTAGTCAGCATACTTTTTTGCATATTATTCGTATTTCTATTAATTATTACTTTGGTACTTTTATATTTTTCTTCACCTTCAAAAGTGAGGTTGCAATAGTTACATCTCGTGCTTCGGTGATGATCTATGATGATGTCAGCAAGAAGTGGGTGCCTAGTGGCAACACACAAGGGTTGTCTAAGGTACAAATTTACCACCACACTGGCAATAACACTTTTCGTGTTGTGGGACGTAAGCTACAAGACCATGAGGTACATTTTATTTTCCTTTTGAAGGATATTATTAGAGAGAATCTTGGCATATAATGAGACAATGCTATGAAGCATATATCTTCAAACAAAATGTGTATAGACTAAGTTAAAATTGTGATATTCAAATTTCTTTTTTTTTTTTTTGCTTTTACAAATGTCAGAAGGGTAAACAAATTATAGAAAAACAGTATCTGAAGCTTATGTGCTTTTTTGGTTTATTGGGCACTTAACTTTAAATATTTAACCAAAATAGATCGAAGGAACCCTTGTTAAATTTTGCTGACTTGATTACTTGATTACTGTTATGTATAGGTGGTCATCAACTGTGCCATTTTGAAGGGCTTGAAATATAACCAGGCTACTCCTACCTTCCACCAGTGGAGAGACAACCGTCAAGTGTATGGGCTTAATTTTGCTAGCAGAGAGGATGCAGAAAGTTTTTCTCAAGGCATGATGACTGCTCTGAATGAACTGACAAGTGAGTGGGTTGCAGTGAAGGTGATACTATTGTAAATGACCTTAAAAAAAAAAGCCATTTAATACATAAAGATGGTGTTGGTACTGTGATGATTGTATGGTTATATACATGTTCTACTTAAAATGTTTTTTCCTTGACATGTCAGATGAAGAGACAATCCTTAGATTTATATTTTTAATTCAAAATGCAGAAAGTGCTGGCTTTCATTTTGTTTTGCTTTTTTGATCCTCCATTTTTTTGTCAATCCATTAGCTATCTACCGAACCCCAGCGCCAGTGACACCTGCACCACCCCCGCCTCAGCCACCGCAATATGCACAGTCGATGATCAGCGTTCAAAACAGTGGCCCTTCAGGAGATGTAGAAACGTGAGCTGTTTGTGTAACCTGTAGCTGTTTCATGACATTGCTGGTTTTTCATTTCATGATGTTAAAAAATATTAACGTCTTATTCTGTTAGCATGTCATGCCCTTCATTCACATATATATTTGCACAGACAGGCAGGTAGACATGCATGCACACTCACAATGAGCACACACATACATGTACATTCATGCACACACGCACACAAATCAACACTTACATTTATCATAAAAATGGATTTTACTTGTGGCTTTCTTTAGTCCTTATTTAAATGCTTTCAACATTGGCAAAGTATTGGTATCTAACAGTTTGAATTAATTATTTTCTTTATGTTTGTACAGATGTTTTTAATTTAACTATATCGTTTTTAATGTAAAATTTCAACAAATTGTAAAGGATGCACAACATTATGCTTTGATTTTATTAATTTAGATATATGTATATGCTGTGTTTGGCCCTTAAAAAGCTTCAGTGTTACAGATTTATGGACAATAATTTCAAATATGCAATAGTTAAGAACTAGTGTAATTGAGTAGAATATCTGAAAATTCATGAACTGAGAAATATATGATCAAAAATTTTTCCGGGAATAAATCCTCATAATGACAGTCTTTATTAACTAAGTGTGACCAATTTGATAACAGCAGTTGGAGGAAAAGGAAAAAACAAAAGGACAGCAAGTTGTGCTACTCTGTTAATATATTTTATAGTATTACACCTTAGAAATTTGTCAATACAGCAAGAAGTCAACATTGTCATATGCTTTTAGTAATTTTTTTACATAACTGTTTTGGTAATCTTTCTTTGGGTTTTAGTTTGATTTGAAAGAGAGAATTAGGAATAAAATCAGTTTTAAAATAAATAGAGAAAAAGTAATTTTAGTAAATCTAGATGTGGATAATGGAAAGACTCTGGTGTTGCTGGGGATTACATCCATGTACACAGCATGAAAACTAAGGTGGGAGAGGGTGATATCTGTGACAGAGTCAGCATGAAATGATGTGTGATTTAGTGGAGTGGCTGGTAAGATACCAGAGCTCACACTTTGAACAGGAAGGTGATTAGTATGGCAGTTTGCATTGCATGATTCAGATTGAATTTTTCTGATCCTGCTTCCTGCTGTTTGTGTGGGGCATACTATCATGACCTTTCCACCTATTAAGTGCTTCCTCGTTCAGTTCGCCTGCTCTTAATCACTTAATGGTTTGTTTGTTTGTTGGGGGTTTTTGGGGTCCCATTTAAAGTTGCACTGGCTTGCATAGTCTATCCATAGTACTCATATAACGTTTGCATAACAGATTTCAATTATGTATATGGAGAAATAAAAGGTATTTATGTTTTAAATACACTAGGCTAAAAATATAGCTTATGCAGATAATGCAAATAAAGTTTATTGTATTAGAGATTAAAAAAAAAGTTTTTCCTGTTTCTGGTGTGGTAGGATTTTCCTTTTCTTTTTTATGCGGCTAATAAAACTTGCTGATCACTGAGATTGAGACACACAAATGAGGTGGTTTGTTGTTACAGTCAATACCGTGAAGATATCCAGACTCACAGGAGACAAATGTCAGGTGGAGGAGGTAAAATGTACATTTACTTTTCTATACACTGTGGGTGGGTAGAGAGAGGAAAGGGAAGGAGGATTTGGCTACTGTCTTATATTTTATAACATTTTGTTCACAGTTTCGTAATCATTTGTCTTGATTTGTGAGAAAAATGTACCTTCTTCTTGAGTTCTTAAATATTTTACTTCCTGCCATCACAAATATTGTAAATGTCAGTTAGACAACGGATGTGTTCACATCTTTGTTTGTTTTGGGTTTTTTTTTCCCCCTCTAAGATTATGGAGAAAGTAGTTTTGACACAGGTTTGGACCTACTTTAAAGAGCACCACCTTATCTTCCGAGCTCAGTTGGCATACCTTTTCACAGTACAGAGTCTCATTAAAATGACCACTGACATATTATCTGCCCTTGACAGTCTAGATGTTTCTGCCTTAACTCTACTGGACCTGTCTACGGCATTCAACACTTTCGACCACTCTCTGCTTCTTCAAAGGTTTCACACCCTCTACAGAATTTCTAGACCCACACTAACATGGTTCAACTCCTATCTCACAAATATGACCCAGACTGTGCTCACTGATGGTCAAACATCTCACTCTGCTCCACTTTCCTTATCATCCATTCAGTCTCACCATGTTTCTCATCAGTCATATGCTGACGACCACAACTGTACTGCTCTACTCCACTGGCTACTAGCACTATAGAAGTCTGTATTAGGGATGTCAAGGACTGGATGGTAAAAAAAACAAGCTTAAACTAAACGATGATAAAACGTAAGCCCTCCTATGCTCTAGAGTCTAGAAAAAGAAATCAGCCTTTGCTCTTGAATCTGCCCAGTCACATCAAGGTGGCAAAAACCAACATCTGTCAGGAATCTTGGATTCATTGTCATTGCAGACATATATTTAAGACATTTACAGCTCTCTGTCAGTCTGCCTATTTTGAGTTACGTAAGATCAGCGCTATCCATCACTTTTTCGCTATTATACCAACACTCTTGTCTGAGCATTTGTTTTTTTCTATGCTTGATTACTGCAACTCCATGTTTGCAGGTTGCCCCTCATACCTCATCCATAAACTACATAAAGTACAGAACTCCACTGTACTCTAGTGCTTAGAGCTAGCGAATGGGGGCATGTCACTCCTCTTCTTTGTTTTCTGCACTGGCTACCCATCCACTCTCACATTCATTACTGTCTGTGCTGTGTTTTAATTTCTTTTCAGGCTTCTGTCCTGACTATTTTTCTGAACTTCTTTTCCTCTTCATCCCAGCCAGACTACACTATTCATCTGATGACCATATCCTAACTATTCGTGTCACCAGAACTCCACCATATGGTCAAAGGATTTTTAGTAACTGTGCAGCAAAACAGTGGAACTCTTTCCATATCCACCATCTACCTACAATTGAATCCTTCAAATCTGCACTGAAAATGCACCTCTTCCTTGAGCATTATTCCTAGCACAATCCTTTTTCACCCACCCACCCTTTCTCCTTTATTGCTACTTCTTCCTTTGCAGAATCACCATATTCTCAGTTCTTGTTTTTTGTTTCCCCTTTGCATTTTCTATATTTGTCTTCTATTGCTGATCAGTACTATTTATTCTTCTGTCCCTTGTACGCTGTCTATGTTGTCCATGCATCATTCTTGTTTTAAGCACTAAGAACATGCTCCTTATGAGTGTGAGTATGCGCTATACAAATCTTTCATTTATTATTATTATTTTTAGGAGTTATACAGACCATACTTCATCCTTTTTAAATTTTATGTTGTAAAAGAAGTTGTGGTTTTGCACAATACTGAAATGGGGGGAGGGGGGTGACTGGGACAGCGTAGATTAATTTGGATCTGTCTCTTTTAAAATAATCAGGAGTATATGAGGCTATGCCAAGCAGTGCAGGTCCTCCTAAAGCACCAGCTGCCCCGCCTCCAGCACCGCCAGCCCCTCCTGCAGCACCACCAGCCCCTCCTGGTCCTGCAGCACCACCTGCCCCTCCTGCACCTCCCCCACCACCAAGTGGGGGAGCACCACCACCAGGGGGAGCACCTCCACCACCTCCCCCTGGACCACCTCCACCACCATCAGGGGGAGCGAATACTGGAGGGCTTGCTGCAGCACTACAGGCAGCAAAACTTAGGCGAACAGAAAGGGTTGGTGTGCTGTTTTTAATGTAAATGTTAGGCCAGCAGCTACTGTTTTAGATTAGATGTTTAGAATGGTGGAGCTGGACTTGTCCCAGTTGTTTTTTGGGTTTGTTTTTTTTTTTAGGGGGGGGTTGTAATTTTCTGACATTTATTAGTAACACTTTCATATGGGAAATAATACCCAGGCCATTATTCAGAAACAATTGTGGCATGTATCTGTTTTGGTGCACATGCATGCATGCATAAAAACACACACACACAGTTGGCAACATTAGTTTCAAGGATAATTTGTCATAGTTTACTGACTAGTAACAAAGTATATAAGTACACATGTATCTTCAGTCCAAGCCTTTTTTTCCCCCTTTGTTTGCCCACGCACTGTCTCTTGAAAGCCTGGCCATTCAGGTTTTATTTTAAACATATTTTTTAAGCAAAGTTTTCTAATGCTACATTAATACTTTTGCTAGCGCTAGTCTTAGTACTTATCACTGAGGAAGCATTTAAAGAAACATTTAGCATGTTTCCTTATCATGGACCTTTGTGTCTTTTTTCATGTTGCAGCCTGAGGAACCAAGTGTCAGTAGCAATGCTGTGGATTCTGGCACATTGGGGCGTACAAGTACTGGGGCTGGCAGTGGCAGCAGTAGTAGTGGAGGTGGTGGAGGGGGAATTGGAGACATGATGAATGAAATGCAGAAGAAACTTGCTGCAAGACGTGCAAAGGCAGAAAACACTGGACAGGTATGTGAGGTGCTGGGTTTTTTTGTTTTTTGTTTTTTGTGCATCATAACACCTTTTCTTTAACTGTTAAAATAAATTCTTGTCAGGAAAATTACCCTGATTTTTTTGGGTCCATGTTAAATGTCTTGCATTTCCCTGTGTGTGCATCTTTGTTTTTTTTTCTAAAACATTGCTTACACTTAAATTTTTTTTTTTTTTCATCAAGCAGTGGTTCTTATTCTCGTGTGTGTGTGTTCTTAACCCACATCTGCCAGCTTCCTTTAATGTCTGCTGCAATGCAATTGGCATGCTTGTTTTGTTTGCCAGGATGCAGAAGCACCGTCATCAACAACCACCCCTGCACCAAGTTCTTCTCCAGATGTAAGGAGGCCTTGGGAAAAACAGCCACAAAGCAGTGCATCACAAGTCAATGGTTCTCAGTCTCAGTCACCCAAACCGGTCAGAAAGTAAGTTGTCTTGAATTTGAATATAAATAAATTTGTTTTTATGTTCATATAAATAGTTTGCTATATTTACCATCAATTTATGAGAGCAGTGTTTTGGTAAGGGAGACTGTTACATATGTAGAACCGAATGAAGTCAAGAACCAAGTATTCAAATCTTTTATTACAGTAATGTCAGTTTTTTTAAAAATTGTATTCTAATGTGCACAGAGAGAGAAAGAAATCAGCACTAACATCTCCACTTTCAAAGTGACAGAATGTACTATAATTGTAAATTAATAACAGAAATTGCACATCTTTTTTATTAAATAGATGCTGCATGAAACTACAGATGTTATTTTGAGGTTGACACATTGATGGTGTACATTTCTGACTTGCGTGTGTGGTAGGCGTAATCCTTCACTGACAGGCCAGGAAGCTGTTGGACCTGTCAATGGTGGCAGTGAGTTAGACAGCTTAAAACAAGAAATAATAAATGAAGTGCGCCGTGAATTCCAGCGGATGAAGCAGGAAATAATTGAAGGTAAGTCCACTGGAAAGTAACTATTGTTTTAGTGGTATGATCCCTTACTGCTGTTACTTTTTGTGGATTGCTTAAAGAAATTAATGTTTTGGAGGGTATCTTTGAGATGAATTTAAAAAAGGACAAGATATTTACATCCTTACAAGTCATTGAAGATATTATTTTACATTCGCTAGATCTGGTTAATCTGTTTGGTGTTTGTTTTTCAGCTATACGGCAAGAGATGGGCCATAGATAACCTGATGGCTTCCCACTCGTGTTAGGACACAAGATAACTGAACTATGACAAGCTGCAGCTGGATGAGATGACAGCTAAATTGGTGTCATCTAGCTAGCTTCAGAAAGAGGGATAAATATCAGGCTGTGTCTTCAGAAGGAGGGATAACATTTGGCTGTGTCTCTGAAAGCTTTATGCTATAGACATGTGTTTTTTATCATGCTGCAAATAGCGGTTCAAAGAAAGTTTTTTTTTTTTTTAAGTTCAAAACCGCTGCTGTCATCATCAGTTTTCATGCATTGTGCAGAGTCTTGTGAGTCGCTGATTCAAAAACCTTAAAGTGCACTATCTGGATGGTAACATAAGGTGTGACCTCTCTCATTTTCTCACTGTATGTCTTGAGTGCTTACTCACAGACATAACAAAGCATAAGCAGAGAAGTTGCATAGATCTCTTGTACTGATTTGTGCCCTTGCATGGCCATAGCACTAATAGTATTCAGCAGCCACTTACCTGTCTCATTGACATCCAAAGAAAGCTGTAAATGGAAGTGATTGACAGTGAAATAACCAGGGGATATGTTCACCTTTATCTTTAAGAACCTAATAACATTGACATATCCATGAGTACTCACTTCAAGAATAGAACAAACATGGACGAACAAATATTGCATTTTGTTTAAGAAATAGAAGGTTTTTAATGTTGGAAGTGAAATTAATTTTTCATTGCGCGTGGGGTGACGAAATGTACGAAATTGCATTTGTGGTATCACATAATCAGATGGGATCAAAGAAAAAGTTTAAATATGTAAAATCTGATACAAAAATCATTGTTTTTGTTGCCCATAATGTGAACATGACAGAGTGTGCCTGTGTGTGACATTTACTAATTGAAGCTTCTGTTTTAAATGACAGACTTGAGCAACTTTTTTTTTTTTTTGGACTAGCTGAAAGCCATTCTAACTGCAATAGTAAAAGGATGTAGGCCTCTTCAGATCTCAGTCAGGTGATTCTGTAATGATTGGTCAGCTGACTTGGCCACTGTCAAGTGGTAATCAGAATTCAGTGTCTTAACTGGTTCTTTACTGTGTGATGCTGATGAGTGAAAGAGTTGCTCCAAGCTGTATTTATTGCTTTATCTCTCTGCCAGCTTTTTGCATCATTGTCAGAGAGCTTGAGCCTCACTGAGATGAAAAGGTTAATGGCTCCATGCATGCAGAGTGAGTGCAACTTTACCTTTGTTCATTCAGATTTTTTTTTTCTTCTTCTTCTCCACATCCCTAGCTCCTTCAGTTCCTTTTCCCTTTCTTATTCTCTAACCATCCTCTCTCTCAATCACACACATGCGCAAACACAATTTCTTATCATCTTGTTTGTGCAGTGTGCCATGCCATACAAATGTGATTATGATTGCATTGAATACATTATTGCTTTGATATTATTAAGCAGATAGCTTTGCTTCTTTTTTTGCTCAATTTTTTTTAATGTGTTACTCGTGTTTAATTTTGAGTCAACTGCTTTTATTCAAAGTCAGGTGCAGTCATTGTTTGATGACAGAAGTGTTTTCCCTTCTGCTACATGCAAGCCAATTTAGCAGTCCTTCAGTTTGTATAGTTGGTACTTCCTTGTACATGCACAAGATTCACAAGAAAGAAGAAAATGGTTGATGGCTTGAGTGGCACAGAAATGAAGCAGCTTCTAGTGGATTTTTGTTTTTTGTTTTTTTTTCTCATCCATTTAATACCTGTGTTTATATTACTAAATGTGCATTGATCAGACCATAACAGTAGCTGAAGATGATGGAGAATTTAGTTTTTATTTTGGTAGATGCTGCTTCAAAATTCTCATACACCCTTCCACCTCTCCATAAGTATTATCTGTACATAGTTCAGCAGGAACCTTTCACTGCAGATTTGACATTATGTACTAAAGAGACAAAAAAAAAAAACAGTTGAATATTGTAAATATGCTCCAATGCTCTTGTGCAATTATGTACCACTAATACTTCATCTGGCTAACAAATCAAACCAGTTTAGTCTTATTTTACACATAATTTTTCCACGCATTGCCCTAAATGTATAAATTTGTTTGTTCAAAGTCATTTTCCTTAAGGCTTTTTATGATTTGGTGGGGGATCATTTGTGTCAAATATTTGTTCTTTTAAGTGCATATGACTAACATTTAGTACTTTAATGGTTCTCTCAATATAAAATTAACATTGAACAAATTTAAATTGTACCTGTTTTTCATATTGTCGGCAGTTGTCTTTATCTGACCGCCTTGTTACTGATCATGTGTTTTTGTCTGTGCACTGTTACATCTTTTGTGCAAGACTTCAATCTATTTTTAATTCATTTCTCTAGCTATCCATATCCCTATTGATTTCCCTGCAAGCACCCTTGCCCCCATTTGCCATGTACAAGGTTTTCCCTGTCATCATACATTGTTTTAACAGCTCATACCACAGTGTATTTGTACTTGACCTATTCATCATTAAAATATGTGTGTATTAGATGACTGCACTTGTTCACATTTTTTAGACTATGAGATGATGATTTTAACCATTGAGTGATCATAAAAAGAAATAAGGGTTGGGTTTCATATGAAGTCATGAATGCATCTTTAAATCTATACATGCACTTTACATTAGTGTTGTGGTACACAGAGTAAACAGGAAGATATTTATAAGGTTTGGGCAGTGAGTGTGGATGTTCAAACAATGATTGTATGCACAGTTACACAAATTTAAGTAGAATGCTAAGCCTAAGAACTGAGGTAAATAAGGAGCAAGACATTAATTTGGTTGATATTTAACATTAAGTGTCAGCCTATTTTAAGTTCCACCTACACCTCTGTAACAGTTAGTCACATTTTGCTATTCCCAAGATTTCTTAGCAAAACTGAAAGCACAGGTGATGCAGAATGGTCCGTGACACCATTCCTGCCCACTGTCAAGATCCTGGTAACGAGCGACTGGCTGGCTCATGCGTCACTGCTTGCCAGACCCCTTGGAAATGTCTGTCTGCAAACATGAGTCGACAGGCCGACACCGTGAAAGGGATGGGGAGGGGCCACGAAACGGGTGAGACTTTCCTGCTAGCGTTGAAAAGGGTTGGGTAGGTCTTTTTGCACGCTTTCCCGTCGGAAAGGGTCGTACAAGGCAGCATATGGTGTGCAGGTCTTATTGCAGGGGGGTGGAAGGAGGGCTCATCTGTAGGCGCTCTGTTCCACAAACGCTTGCCATTCTAGTCTCACTTTTCTGCATCGGCTGAGCCGTTTTTCAGTTTCGAAAAGATCCTAGACGCCTGCCTTTTACATACGTGCTAGCAGATCAGTTGTTTGGGTTAAAGTATCGCTGCCCAACTGACGACTATGGCTAAACCCCTACTCGTTTGCGTCTCAGACTACCAACTCTACGCCGAAGAAACGCTGCCAAGACACATACTTCAGTATTTTAACAGTGGAGCCAACTATGAGCAAACATACCGAGATAATGTGCTCGCCTTCCAAAGGTAACAACTATATATGATGAGTTGCACATCCCTGGCGTGGGTTAAAAAAATAAAAATACATGCAACATATGGTACTTTAAGTAGTATGCTCATATGTACAGCATATCTGAAAATCTTATCACAAATAGTTGATTTGAACACTTTAAAATATTTCCATCATGAGCAGATGTGCACGTGCATTCATAAAAAAAGTTGTAAACAACAAGGCATAAACCCTTATTGACATTCCGGTGCAGGATTTTCCTTTTCTGCATCGGGTGAACTGTTTTCACTTTCAAAAGGACCCTATAGACGCCAGCAAATACTGCAAAACAGCGACTTACATAAAGAGATACTGATAAACTAATGATAATAAATGAAAACTGAGAGGGGGGGGATATTCGAGTGGGACGCGTTTCATCGTGAGCCTTACCTGCCAGGCCTAAATTTAACCGAAGCAATAATAATAGAAATTCCTGTCACTGGGTTTATAAAGGCAGTTCATTTACAGCAAACAACTGCACGACCCACAACCCTCTCTTTACTTTGATACGTAGGTATACGCATTTGCGAGTGCCACCTGAGTATAACGCATTTGTACCGACAAATAATTATAACTGTACGGTCTGTACCACATTTCGCACGGCGTCGAAGTGACGGCCCTGGTGTGTAAGTAGGCCTACCTGAACATTGAAAGAGGATTGCTTCCATCGTCTCTCGGCGAAATTCTTCATTAATATTTCCCTCTCTCTCTCTCTCACACACACACACACATATCGCAATGTTATCCAAGCACACCGTGTACAGGTCGAAGCCTAAATCGAATGACAGAGATCGAATATGCTTTTGTTGTAACCATGACAAGAATTTGAATATATTCATCTGCACCAGTATATTATGGATAAGAAGATAATTCAGTCCTTTCCAAAGAACTACAGTTAAATATGTTACCAGTTAATTAAATTAATAGAAATAATAATATAATATAGCTGGAATGGGTTGTCAAAAAAAAGCTTTAATCGTCAGGGTTTTCATGTGACATCATTTATTACTATATATGGGTCTGCAATATCATCTGTTGACAGTATTCAGCACACAATATAATCTGTTCTTGCTGTGGTCAGGTATAGATTTCGGCCACGTTATATGCAGAATGTGTCCACCCGTAACTTGAGCACTTCTCTGCTGGGAAATGATGTAACATGCCCCATAGGGGTGTCACCCATGTCAATGTGTCGCCTTGCCCATCCAGACGGAGATATCGCGTTGGCAAAAGGTAAGTGTATAGGCAAGTTATAGGAGGGTCTGATAGTGCACTATAGTGAAAGAAACACTTGTTACTCATTGCAGCGAGTATCAAGTTTCTGAGTTCAGATCTCCTGTAAAAGAAACTCATATACTTCTCATTGGATGTGTAACATCACTTTAGATGGAAGCATTTTTACATAGCATTATCATCTAGTAGTTTCATTACAGTACTATGATGATATTCTACAATCTTAAACAGGTTAATACCCCTTAGTCTTTTGGCTATAGAGGCTGTAACTCTTAAGTGGTTGACTGAGTCAAGGGCATAGCATGAGGATGAAAGCCCCACACTATACTGCCTTGATCCATCTTTTCCCTTCCTGAATTTATCGGGCATCTAATTATTTCTGGGTCAACAGAGGGAGTTTTACCAGCCAGGCTTAAATCCAGAACTTTCTGCTCAAAATTAAGTTGAAAACACTAATCACATGTATTCAAAACTTTGCTAATACTACCTTTTGCCTACTTATATGCACACCCAGCTCCAGGTAGTTTTAATGGACAATATATTTATTAAAGCTAACAAAATAGATATTTTATGAATTATTATTGATAAATTTAAAGATTGTATGCTTGCAAATTTACAAAATAAATTCAAACTCTTCATGATGCATGTCAGAGCAGTTTTGTCTATAGTTTTCCTTTTGTTATAGCCTGTACTGCTGACAATGCATTAAACACAGTCAATCCTTTTTCTAGGATAATTTGGTTTGCTACTGTCTTTACAGCTTGTGAGGCAGTCGGTGCATGCATGACTCTGTCCATGACAGCTACAACAAGTGTTGAGGAGATTGGATCTCAAGTGCCTGGATGTCTGAGATGGTTTCAGGTACACATACTCCGTGATCGTGAAATGACTTACCGCATGGTCCGACGGGCAGAGCAAGCTGGCTTCAAAGCCTTGGTATTGACTGTGGACTGTGCTGTTCATGGAAAACGGTATAATGATCTCCGCAATCAGTTTGCTCTGCCACCCCATTTCAAGTGTGTGGTGACTTTCGTCATCTTATAGTCTTGATTTATGATCAGTTATTGTCAACACGTACATTGTGCTATTTGAAAATTCTTAAGAATGAGGAAACACTTGAGTCATAGGGCTTTTGACATTCAGTAATCAGATTATGGAGTTTGGATTTTTTATGTTCAATCATTTCTACCACTTTTAATCATACTTTGATCATACTTGCATTATCCTTTGAATAAAAAAATATATTACTAAAGTTTTACACTCATTAAATTATTAATTAATTTATTTAAATTATTTTTTTCAGAAGCTTGCCTTCTATAAAATGGTAACACTAAAATCCTAATATTTTTAATATTTTTCCTTTTGGATTATAATTTTTATATTACTCAAAGATGTCAATCTATAATACTGACATTTGTTGAAATACAGGCTGGCTAATTTTGAGGAGGAGTTAAAACGCGTTCAAAACTCAATAAAGGTGGAAGAGTCACATCTAGAATGGGGTCAATTTGTTAACCAAGCATTCAGTCCATCCCACACCTGGCAGGATCTTACATGGTTGAAGAGGGTCACATCTCTACCTATTATAGCTAAAGGTGTGCTCACAGGTATGTAAGCAAGGTTGCTCGCTGAAAATGTGTTATTATCTTAGCCATTCTGTTGGTACTAGATTTATTAAGTATTCCTCTGTGATCATAGGTGATTAGTGTTAACTATTCCACTTCTTTTTTTTCACAAATTAACTCAGTTGTTTCAAACATAAAAGTTGGTGTTGCCTTTTACCATAGATTGATTTTAGTTTGTTTTCAGAAAATTTCAAATTATGTCATGTTGTTAATTATTTTGAGAGCATCATTATGTAAGGAACTGTTTATGTCAGGTCTGTGGCTCTTCCCACTATTCTAATCAGTTCCCAGATGAATGTAGTCTGCATGCTGCAATTTTTTTGCACAGGTGCAGATGCTGAAGCTGCTCTTCAGCATGGAGCTAATGCTGTGTGGGTTTCAAACCATGGAGGCCGAGAACTTGACTGCTTACCTGCTTCAGTAAGCTTTCTCGATATTAATCCTTAATGATTTTATTTAAAAACTGTTTGGTGATATGGAGATAGCTCTTTCAGAACAGGATTTATTACTTTCACTCAACATTGTGGAAAGCTAACTCCCTTGCATTCTTCCCCATTTATACATAAGCACATATATACCACTAACTTTTGTGCATTCACATACACAAACATTCAACATGCGCACACATGTATAGGTTCAAACATGTAAATAAAAATAAATAGTACTAAGTATGATCTAATGAAAAGATTAGCAAATACTTAAAAAAAGTTTATTTAAAAATTCCTAGGGAAAGAAACACATTTTCCAGCAAATAACAAGAACTTTAACATACTTAACATACTAAGAGAGCTTTGCTCTTTACTTCAAGAGAATCTTATGATTTTTTTTAAATTAAATGAGAACAGCTGCTGCTGCCATCTGCAGATTGATGTGAATATTATTAGCATTGCCCATGACTAATGTCTGTATTTATACTCTTTTCAACCAACTGTTACAAAAATATTAGTTTGGTTTCAAATATCAAAGCAAAATTGTTTCAAATATCAAAATCAAAATTGCTATCAAACATACACATACTCCAACTGAGTTGTTTGGTAATGATGCGCCTTATGCTGTATAATGCAACTGTTATGTACTTAATGTGATATACATGCAGTGTAAATGGACATAGTTGTCCTGATGTAATATATGTTACAATGTCATCATGGCTTAAAAAAAAAAAAATTCTGTTGGTTTTGTTAGATTGATGCTTTAGGAGAGATATCGCAGGCTGTGAATGGACGAGCAGAAGTGTACTTGGACGGCGGAGTAAGAAGTGGATTGGATGTTCTTAAGGCCTTGGCTTGTGGTGCTCATGCAGTCTTTTGTGGACGCCCAGCCTTATGGGGCCTTGTACACAATGTAAGCATGCATTCATAAACAACTGGGAAAATGTGCAGTTGTACACAATGTAATCATGCATTCACAAATGGGAAAAGATAGGTGCACAGTTTATACACAATATAAACACACAAACAGTTGAGGATTGGTTCAGTCTAAGAATTAAACATTATCCCATTAGTAATGCAAGGGTAAAGTTTCTTGATGGTGATGGTTATTGGTCTTGATGTAATGAACTGTACGTTCATAGATCTTTGGGGTCAGAAAATTGCATACACTTATTTTATTTGTTCCTTAATAGTTTGTAAGTTTGCTCTTTAGTATGTGGCTTCTAACTCATAGTTAAATACTATAGTCAAGCCTAAAGTCATGTTGCTAGTATTTATGTGCAGGGTACAGAAGGAGTAAAGCATGTTCTTGGTATTCTTCAGGATGAGCTCAGCGTGGGAATGGCACTGGCAGGTACATGGAACTATTTTAAGAAGAGCACTTGAACTAACACAAGCAGTTCATCCTTGAAAACCCCTTCTCCTTCCCACTCCTGAGTTTAGTGAAGTTTAATTATTATTATTATTATTGATTTTTTATTTTTTGGTTAGTGATTGCCAATCCAGACTGCTTTAGAAAAAGCCCTGATATTGCTACAAGAATTTACTTGCTTTTTTTGGTAACAAACATAGTGTTGTGGCATTCACAAAAGACACTGCTACTTTTAATGAAACATTCTATTTGGAGTACAAGTACATAGTCGAAAAATATGGCATTAAGAAGGGTATTTGATGACCCTGAAAATGTGCATGAGTTGTTTTAGTAAATCCTGATAAATTTTCATTGTGCAACTAAAACTAAAATGATAAAAAAGTGCATTTTGTGCCAGGTGTAACAGATGTCAAGAATATACCTCATGATCTGGTGGTGCACAAGACGTTCTACACATCTAAACTCTGAAGGTCATTACAGAATATTTTGCACTATTAAAATAACAGATGGTAACTAGGATATACACAAAACCTGGATGATTTTGCATGGTATAAAAGAACTCCATTAAACTTGTTTCCTTGGAAGTAAGTCCTAGAAATGTGAAAATTTACAGCTCAGCAGATTATTAGACTGCTGTTGGTTTGGTGTTTCAGTCTGTCACACACACAGCATATGACACATGACAAAAATATGTTTCTCTCCCAATCTACAAATGTTCAGTTGCAATCCCCAACATCCTTTGATCTGTCCTGTAAGCATGCTGAATGCTAATAGCTTTTCAAAGGGACAACACCCAAGTCACTGATATGTACGAAGTTTTCATCCCTTGTCCTGTCTGATTTATCCCTTTACATTTTTGGCTGAAAATGACATGTAGTAGTAATCAGCAATAGACTTGGAGCATTGTTACAGATTAACCTGAAAAAAATATTTTAAATTACTGGGTTTACTTCATAATAATACTAATTCCTCAAATCAACTACAAGCTTATGATCATCAGAATTCTCAGATGTGTTTTGGAAAGAAATTACAGAAATTGGGCCCGCTGTCACACTTTACAATGCCTCCACCAAAAGCATCAGAGGTTAACATTTTATTAAAATGCAACACACTTTATGACAATGTTAGTGCAATGTTCAACTAATCTGTGCAGAACTCTGAATTTGGTGTTTCACTTAGGCAGGTATTGAAACAATCTAAAACTTAACTCTGTGATCCCTCTTATCTGGTGTAGGAGGCTTAAAAATTATCTTCATTTCCAGTGTTCGCAAGCATTCGCTAGATTTCAGAATATTACACCTGGAATACAAGTTGTTATGCTTGTGAAAAAGGCCGATTGTTGTGATTGTATGCAAGGGAATTTGTTGTGAATACAGTAGCTCCAATATGAGTCCTGTCACACTTTAATCTGGCCAGAGTTACTGTTGCCTGCTCATATCCTGAAAATTGCTTAATTTTCTGTAAACTTTGCTTTAAAGTTGAATCTCTGAAAGTTGAAAGGAGGCCAACTGCATGCAATTGTAGCTTCACTTTGATAGTGTGTGATTGCTGTCTCATAGTATCCCAACCAATACACCTTGTCCACCATCCTATGTTTTCATGACTCACATCAAGCTTCCACTTGTTCTGCTAAAAAGCATTCAAATGGAAAATGTTGAAATAAATTCTTTTCAAAAATAAACTGACTCATTAAGCATGCCAGTCCACTTTTTTTTAAAATTAAACTTAACAGGTACAGATAAAAATAATTGTTCTTTAATAAAAAACATCAATTCCACACACCATTCCCCCATGCAACTGACACAGATGGCACTGTCATACAAACTACTATTTTACAGACTACACTCTTTCTCTCTCACAGCAGTTGACACTTTTTTCCAATCAGTACACACTCAGCACCACAAGATCATTCTCACTTTGATGTTGGGGCTGCTGGTTGCTCGACCCCCTTCCTTCACTGTGCACACTTCGCACTTAGCCAGTGGGTCAGCGACATGGTCTGCAACAGGTGCTTTGAACCCATTTCAACATAGGTTCCAAACTAAGTTCAAGGAAGAAAAGGTTTCCACAATGCACTATGGGAACATATGGTCTGCTTTTCAATCTTCGATCAGCTAGCCATCCTCTCTTGTTGAAAGAGATGAAAAAGTGTGCTAAATAGTTGCAGCAGTGCCAGAGCATTCAGTCGCACTTCATGAGATATGAAATGATTACTTTGAATGTAACAAAATAAATGTTAAAATACCCACAAACATTACACATGCAAATATATTTACATATATAAATGACGTTAAACTACTTCAGTGCAAAAAGACGTTTGAATAACTTTCTGACAATAAGGAGTATCTACGCCAGTCCATAAATGAACATACCATGCATATTATCCGTGGAGGATAAATTAATAGTAGTGGCACTTTTTAGTGCTGCTTAGTTTTCCTTCTTGGAAAAACTGGTGAGAATAAAGAACAGTGCAAAGTCATCTACAACTTCATCATTCACATGAGAGCAGCGATCTTTGCTTCATCAACTATAGGTTTAGGCAACTGAAGAAACGGAACTAGATTACTGATAGACATAAAACCAGTTGTGGCTAACCCTAACCCTGAACCAGGTTTAGACTTGGCAGGATCATCCAGTTAATGACAATTCTTCAGTAACTAAAATCAATAACTTTGTCTGCTCACTCTTAATCACAACCATTATTTTTGTGGGTCTGATTATTTTAACAAAACAGATAAATAATGATACCACTGTTTATTTCTTTTTTTTTTACAAATTTACCATGCATATTAAAAAAATGTTTGTGTGTTTAAGTTTCAACAAGCAACATTCCATCTATATAATTCATGACAAGGAAGAAGGGAATAATATCAAAAATAAAAAGAAGCAAAACAACAGTTATAAAAACACATGTTGACAAAATGTCTCCACAACCTCTGAGATTTCAGTAACAAGATACGACACGCTTTGGGTTTAAAAAAAAAAAGTTTGTTGAAATAATGACTAGCACAAGTGACTCAATGACATACTATTGCATGGTCTCACACCACTGTGGATTACTGTATTGTCTCAATAGTATTTGGGTTTCTTTTTATGCATCAGCCACGTGAAAAGATGTAAAATCTTAAAGCATTCAAGACACCAGAAGCAGGCATGGTTCATTTCCTTAAAATAGACCAGCATGACTTTGAAGAGGATGTTTTTGTACAAAACATTTTGAGCACTTTAACATTACATATAGTTTATGTATACAAACGTTACATTTAATGGTGTTTATAAATAAGCTTCTATAACAACTCCAAAAAAATTAGTTAATTTTTTTAAAATTAAAAATTATATTTCTAGAATCAACGCTTAAATAGCCAATCGTGAATGTTAAATAACTTATCTCCCAATCTGAATACCAAAAAAGCAGTATTCCAAAAATAACAAAAAACCAATAGTTACCGAACTAATTTAGAATAGCAAGAGCAATATTTTTTTAAGTGTTAACTGCTTTTATACAAAAGAAAAAAATAATGACAGGGCTTTTTAACTAATCACATCACAAAAGGCAGCTATGTATAAAGATAAAAAGCTGATGGTCTCATAGCTTATGAGCCAGAGGGTATGTTCCAGCTGAAGCAGTTCCATCTCTTTTCCGCCCCTTGTTGCTTGACACTATTACAATATGTTAACATCAAAACTATTCTAAATATTTCCCCAGGCATTGTTAGATAACTGTGTGCAAGTAGATGAACCATCAAATAATACAATATCACAGGCAAGAAGTTCAAGACATTTACACACATTTCTCCCATTTAATTTCATTTTATCCAAAGGCATAACTGGTCCACGCTGCACTAATAGGCTTAATATTTGTCCAGTTTCTCTTCTGTCGTAGTTGTGCCTTCAACCAACTTGACATCAGTTGCAGAGACTCCATGTACATTATATTTTCTCTGTTCCTCAGCCTTTTCTCTCTCCTCCTGGGGAAATGATAGTTTAATCTTTTCATATAATGGTTTGGTTTAGTATTTTAAAATCAAAGTAAAAGTGTTAAACGATTATGATGAAATGTTAAATAAAGTTAAAAAATATCGATATATCATAAAATGATTTCTGCATGACTATAAGCAAAAACAGAATTTAAAAAATGTTTAATTGTTTGGTAGATGAGAATTTGGCTCAAGTACATTTAGTGGGGCAAAACCCAAAAAAAAACATTTAAAAAAAAAATCAAGAGGTAGCAAATCAGTAAAGCTAAGTTGTAATTTTGCATCCATTGCTAGAAAAAGCTTCCAAAAATTTCTTCATTAATCTTTAGGTGCGTGTTAACATAACTATTGTTAACAAGAAACAACAAAACTAGAATCTTTAAGGTATTTTAAAACTATTTTTATGTTGTCATTAGCATACTACACCTTTACCAAAGGGAAGACGTTCAGGTAATTGTTAACACGGTTAACTGTTAAAAACAAGTACTATACACGCATAACAATAATACCAATAATAAGCTATGTATTTGATGTGAAGCACATAATATTAATGTGCCTACCTCTTCTTTTATCCTATGATACTCATCAATTGCACTTTGATACTTTGGTGTGGTGATTCCAAAGAACCATGCAAGCTTCTCCCCACAGAAGTCAGCAGCTGCACAACACATGTAGATCACTTTTTATTTTCTCCAAATCGATCAAATATCTTATATCTTCTGATATATGGTATTTGCATTCATAATGAGAAACGTGACACTGCAGATATTCATTAAAATGAAATGTATATTCTTGGAGATACATATCAATAAAACAAAATCTGTAGGGTATTTTTTGCCATAAATCATTTTAAGAGAAATTCAAAGTCATAAAATTCTATGAGATTTTTACAAACATTTATAGTCACTGGTGATTTAAAATAACACTCATGGTGAAGAACGCAATAAAAAATGCTTTTACCAACCTGTCCAGACCTTGGAAGCAGCTGTGTAACAGTAAAACCAAACCCATGGAAGCCAAGTTAAAGCATGCTGAAAAAAACATTTTTTTACTTTATAGTTAATCAAATGAAATAATATCAACAAGTCCAAAAACATTCAAAAGTCTTTGACATTTATAGAGAAGTTTTCACAAGAAGTCACAAACATGTACATGGATTCGTACACAACCCAGAGTCGATTCAAACAACAAGTACAGAAGTTATTATTATATGTCATGACATATTCATTGCTTGTTGTAAGTAAACAAAAGGAAACTAAATATTTTGTTCAATACAAATTAGTCACATGATAGATATATAGGCTACTTGCCACTGTTATCAAATGAAAAATGGGCACTGTTCAAAGTAATATGGCACATGGATAACTATGCATAAGTGAGAAAAAAATGTATTCCTAGCAGAGCAAACACCATAGCACAACCATATTGCTCATGGGCACAAAGCAGGCCTGTTCAGTGCAACTTTGAATGGTTTGTAAAGCTACATAGAATATCTGTTAGTCAAATTAGCCACAAATGCAGTTTGTAGAGATGTGCTTAGATGGATTAGAAGCTATTTTACAGTAATGTATCAAGATACGCCTCCAGCTACTTTCTGACTAAGCATGTCATGCAAGCCTTTAAGAAAATGTTGGGAATGCTGTGGTCAAACTGACTATAGGTACTGGTGAAATCAACAGGGCTGTGATGAAATTGACTACTGGATGTGATCATGGTCAAAGTGACTATGAGCTATGGTTGAATCAACTGGCCCCTATCTTCTAGTACTTAAGCAGCTTGTTCCCTCATTTTCCCCCACATCCAAAAACATGATTTTTTTCCCTTAACACTCAGTCAATTAATGGTAAATTCAAAGTATAAAGCCTCATCACCATAAACATTATGAAGTTATATTCATGAACTAATTCTTAGTTAACTGCATGTTACCAACTGGATCAACTGGAGGCTGAAGCTGTTTATTTCCTTTCTCTTCCCCTTCCTCTTCATCTGTGGAGTACTCCTCGAGGACACCATCACTAAAATGCAGAACACGACGAGGCTTCTTCTTCTTCTTGTGTGTTTCTAGACTAATGTATGTAGACTGATCAACTGGAATGCTATCACTCACAACAGAAACCTGAAATGTAAATTACATAGTCAATTTAAACAAAAAATAATACTAGCTTCTCATAAATGATACATGCCAGATAACTTATATTAAGCTTTTACACAAAGATGTAGCATCAATGTCATACTGCATACAATATTATCAATAAAGCAAAATTCTTTATCTTGGAGGGGACCCATAGGCACAGTTATTGGTCGAAAGGCAGTATTGCCTAGGAAACCAGAAACATGAAAATTGTTGTGGAAACGACAAATCCTGTCTAAATTGCTAGCCTGACAAGAGTCAATCTTTTCTAACTTATCCTTGTTATTTAGAAACGTTATCATTTGTACTGAAACTGCTTGACTGTAGTTAACTTATGTCATAACTTCAAGAGTTTTAAATGGAAATGGAGGACTTAAAAATAATATAAAAAAAAAACCTGCTGAGGCACTGATTGCGGCCACAAATGTAACATCTTCAATTTTCTTTTTCCTCTATTACCGTTTAGGCCTCCTCTGTTCATCAACAGCTAAATAAAAGATGATACATGAACCTAACTAGGCAACTTGTTCATGTACACACTCATACTTTATTTACCTGAGAGTTCGACGATTCCGCCATAGCGTTCACTACCCTTTCCGGAATTATGAAGGATAACTCTTATAACCGGATATGGAGTTCTGCATAACTATTGCAGCAGACAGTTTTGGAAAATGTTCCGTTCACAAAATATTATCTCTAATAACAACAGATGACGTTTATGTTCCTTAGTTTGAAGTTTTTTAATATGGCAAAGGTTTTCATATTTCTTATAGTCTCTGTCATAATTGTCGCCAATCTCCTGGCAATCGTGAAAGATACAATTGACCCGAATGATGCAGCAGGCGATTCTCTCGGTCAATATCGAGCATTTAGGGAAGAAAAGAGCTGGCCAAGAATTGATGATAGACCAGATAACATTTTTTGGATGATTCAGGTGGATTATATGTAAAATAGAGAAAACTAAATACGAATATCATGCTTCAATTTGTGTTGTCGATGAAAGTGAGGTAATAAGTCAGTTTCAGCATTTGCAGAATCGGATATATCACTATATACTTTTCATTCAGTTTAGCATTGAATGGAACTATAAATAATATGGAACTATGCACTGGAAGAGATTATTGATGTTAAATTTCATCTTCTGTAGAAATATATAGAGCCGGAAATTCAGATTTGTAACAATTTGTTTTGAAATACTGTACACTCTTCTACAGTTCCTCGATTTTAGTTATGACATTTCATTCATCCTTTTATTGCAGGTCAGTGATTTGCATATCAGCAAGTTTCGGGACCTGCAGCGAGGACCAGACTTTATTAAATTCTGTAAGGGTTACCTTACAGTCATTCAACCACATGTGATACTAATTACTGGTAAGGGTGAAGATGAACTCCATTCTGGTCTTGTCATGAAAAAAGTGTTTTTGTTTTGCTGTATACTTAACCTTGTTCAGAATTTTTAGATTTCTCCATCAGAAAAAAACAGTTATTGGCTGTAGATGGCCTTGCTGTGGTATTGGAGTTAGATGCTGGTGAGTGATGACAATTCATGTTAAGTCATGCTTTTACACATGCACAAAGTAACATAAGCAGGTGCGGCTAGAAGAACTTTCATCTTTGTGTTTATGCAAATTTTGAAGGAAAGCATATGCTAATCAGGCAGGATGAAGCATAAGGGTTAAACCTAAATTATTTTGACAACTTCCATCTCCAACAACTCAAGATCGCATATATATATATATATATAAAAAATCGAGGTTTGCTTAATCTGAATTTAATTGCATCTCTTAGGACAGTGTTATTGTAAGATAGTTAAATACAATAAAACAGCATCATTACTGGATGTTTAGGTAATGTCACTTCATTTTTAATTTGTATGACTAGCTATAGAGAATTCTGTCCCACAAAAAAAAGAAAGAAAAAAGAAAAGAAGAAAACTCCCAGAATCGTAACATTACTTGATATAGAGTGAACGGTTCAAGGTAAGTGAAAGGTTTGCTTCTGTGCTTCTGTTCTTATCATTCTTTTTGTATGCAATTCAAGCTCTGTGATCTGTTTTTCTCTGATGTGTGTATATGTGTGGAGCATGTAATAATTGTCACTGAAATTGAAGTATGCACCTTGTGTACCTTGTATATCCATTTGTTTAGAAATTTAAAAAAAATTCAGCACTTATCATGGGCTATGCCCTGAAAGTATCAAATGGGGAAAATTCACTGTAAATAAAATCATTGTATATTTTTTCACTATTTTAGGAGATCTGACTGATGCAAAAGATGTAGATGAGAGGAGGACAACGCAGTTCTCAGAGGAGTGGCAAGTTTATCAGCAAGCTGTTTGGGAATGCAAGTCTGTGGTCAATGCAACCTTTCTGGATACACGAGGCAATCATGGTGAGCAGGGATATATTTCAGTGAAAGCTGCTGTAAAATATTTCATTCTTTGTAAATGCAGATTTAAAAACTGAAATATTTAGAGTTTTAATAGCATTTTATTAGAGGTGTGAAATATTTACATGTGTGCAGATGCATTTGATGTTCCAGACATCTATGGTGAAGGAAATTTGTATAGGTGAGCATAATTATTTTTCCCATGTTGACCAGAAGGCTGATCATTGTCTAGTAGCTTCATTACTTAAGAGCAACAATTACTTATTAATGTCCATCATTTTGACTTCCAATGCTGCTGCCAAATATCAGATGACTACTTTTGGAAAACAAAGACGTTTTAAAGGTCATTTGGCATACCCAGTCATATGCTGGTTCCTGAAATATGTCTACTGCCATTTTAGCTGACTACCTTACAACTGGTTATCATAGGAGTCATCATGAGTTACACTGATTTGTTTACTGTAACTCTTTACTCTTTTCATCATGCCTGTGAAATACCTATGAAGTCTGTGATTTGCATAAATGTATAAGTATATCATGCTTCTCTCCTTTAGTTTTCTTCTCTTGATAAATTACAATCAAGTTAGATATGCGAGTTACCTTGACCATGCGCAGCTGCATCTGTACAAATCATTTCAAGTCTTTCTTCTTATTTTGTGAAGGAAACATTCAGCACAGGGGCCATCTCATGAATTATCTTACCACTACCAGCATGTGACCAAATTTGGCAAATATTCCTTTATAGCTGTGGATGCCTGTCCTATTCCAGGACCTAAGAGACCATTCAATTTCTTTGGAAACCTGGATGATGTGAGTACTTACTATGTTGAAAGCAGCTGGTGGACTTTCAAAGAAATAATCCATTATGAGATCCTTACAATAAAAAAAAAATTAATCAGTGTTATTGCTGCTTGTCAGGATTTAAATTTGATTAGATCATCAGATCATGTTTAAAAGGCTTGAGAGAAATTTCTGTACCACTCATTGCCATCTCTTGTAAAGTCTTAAAACAAAAATGTGAACAAATAGAAGACACATCGTGGAGGATATAACAATGGACTAGAGGTGTCAGGCTCCCACCCCTCCTCCAAGGGGCTTTACCTCCAGTCCATTATCTTCAGCCTCCGGGAGCTCCATAATATAGTATCTTTAGATTAAAGTCATGATTTCAGTATTTGTAGACTGACCTCCAAGTTCAGTGTCTGTTTGAAGTCAGCGTTCCCAACATTACTTGTGACACTTAGCTGCCCTCAAAGAAGCCCGTTATCTCAACCATAGCTGTGGTTTCATTATTGTATGCTAATGCTGTCTTTCCACTTATCTGTGTGTCAGTAAATTCGTTTGTGTGATGTGCAGGAGCGAGAGAAACAACTTGAGCACTTTTCACTTGAGAGTCAGAGTAGTAATTTGACTATCTGGTTTGGACATTATCCAACATCCCTCATTTTACAGGATCCTCCAGGCATTCGGCATATCATGAGGTGTGTAGTCTTTGGAAGTAAACACTCTCAAATGTTTTAATGGGAATTGTGTATCTGATGCTTTCTCATATCAGAAATAAGATCAGGAACAATTTGGTGCAATGAAGTGAGTTATAGATAAGTTTTATTGTTGGTGTTTGTTGAAAAACATAGTCTAGACATAGCAAAAAATTAAATTTTTATTTAGCAACACAGTTTTGTGGTATGATGAAAAGTGAATGAAATTTGTATCTGTGCATCTGCTACTGTATGAAAAGCAAGCAAATACTGTTTTAACTTGTATGACCATTCACAGGAATGGGGTTGCATACCTCTGTGGTCATTTGCATACACTTGGTGGACTGGTGGCACAGATGTACAGTCGGCAGAAAACAGGGACTCTGGAACTGGAGCTTGGTGACTGGAAAGAAAACAGAATGTAGGTGCATCCAAAAGTTTAACACATTCAAAAGACCTCTGCTCTTTTTTTATTCTTGCAGACACAGATTATGAGCAATACTGAGACATGAAGTAGTGATATGTTTTAACTTGTCGTTAAAAATAATTTGCTCTATCCAGGCTTCTATGACATAACCTACTTAACAATTTTTTTTCTGGATTTGTCAGTAATAGTGATAGCCATTTGTTTTCTAAGCCACCATAAACATGAATGCCATTCATGTTATCAGTGGGCTTATTTTGACAAGTACTATGTTGTAAGTTAGCAGGCTCAATCATCTTGACCAATAAAGGAGAGGATCACAATAGGGTAATCTCATTTAATTCTGCATTGATGAATTATAACTTCTAAAATCTAGGCTAAGCTATACATTAGGGTGTAGTGATGTCAGCGATTTTGACGCACATTTGAGGTTTTGTACAATTCACTATCCTGATTTCAAATATGAAAAAGATTTTGCTCTGTGATAAGCATAACACCTCCCTATTTCCACAAAAAAATGTCCTTCTGTCAGAATGTTGATCTGCTATTTTGACTTGAAATGTTTTGTACTTAAAATCATTATTTTCTACATGATCTTTATTTTTTTAATTTCCTGAATGGATAATTCTTTGTTGTAGATGTTTATAGATGACATGATATTATACTATTACCATTCAGCTCACCACATCAGCGATGAAATTAATAATAAGTGACGTCACACATAGCAACAAGGAGCGACTTGAGCTGTCATTGTGAAGACGTTGCTATGTTAACAAGATTAGAAATCATTACGTCTATGCTCCTTCGCCCTAGACTGTTGTAGAACGTTTGAGCTACATCTATTTCCTTCTGGAACCTTCTACTTATCTGTACATGTAGTATTATAAACACATCTTCTGTGACAGTGAGGATTGTATTAGGGATACAATCATACTAGTGAATAATGATACAGTGAGATATCAAGTAAATTTCATGGAAACTCTACATCAACTGTTTGACATTGCTGCCTGCCAATGTGATGACCTTGGTACATGATTATGTGACAGAGGCATGAAAATGCCACAGCAAGAGTGTCAATTTTTGATGGACCAGAGAACCATGCAAAAAAAGCAAATTGGTACAAGTAATAGAAAGGTGACAGCAATTTTGAAAACAAGCAAGGGAAGATTGGATGAAAGAAAGAGAAGATAAAGAAAGCAGAAGGAAGAGGGCAAGTGAGGACATAGTTTCACCTGCGGAAGTGTTTGTAGTAGTGCAAGCTGAGTCGGAATCAGCTTCTTGCAGTACCAGCGTTAAAGAGGCTGATGCTGCTAATGATGATGACTATGATGGTAAAGCCAACAACAACGATGATCATGATGATGACAACGATGTTAATGACTGGACTGATGTTTTCCAACAGGACAGGAATATGGCACCAATACCAAGCATTGCATTGGAAGCAGACCAATATAGAGTGTCAAACAGGGCAGCTGTGGCCATCAGCACAGCAACAATGGTGGATTATGGCAGTTTTAGCTTGGAAGACCATATCAATATTGTCGATCACTGGACACCACAGTGGGGCAATATATATGTTAGAGCTTCATACTATTGCCCTTTGCAGTGCTTCATTTGCTCTTTACACTTGAACGGGCTTCCATTCTGCCAGGTCATTCTGCCAAAACACTTATTGGTCCAACTGAAGGATCCACTTTCATTGCCACTTTCTGTAAAAGGATTTTGACTTATTGGCGACGGTGATCCTCTTCCAGAAATCAAAGTCAGCGAACTCAGTAATGACCAAGCCTACCTGTACAAAATGAGCACAGCTATTAGAAGTGGAAGCATCAGTGACAATTAACTGCTAGAAAAACCTGGGCCCATGTTGATGGCCAGATGGCTCACAACTGCTAGCAGGATATGTCAGCTGTATGTGACAACAGAGCAACAAGGTAATGAACTGTATATTTCCTGACACACTTCATTGTCTGCTGCTATGGACCTACATGGTTTAGCATCAATTAAGTGTCGCCCAAGATGCACTGACAGACCAAAGCACTTGCTTCAACAAATTAAGCAACACAGTTTGTTATCTTCAGTCTGCAGGAATATAACATGGCCTGTAGTGCAACAGAATGCATACTGGGGCCATCAGGAAAATGTTCTTCTTTCAATGCTTGGAGACGACGATGAAATCAATAGGAAAGCACGAAATGGACATAATAAAGACCATTTGCCAAGCAGCTGGTGGGTCTCAACAGCAAATCAGAGAATTTCGACCTCCCAAATAAAAGGAGACTGCTCAAACATTGCAAGACTTACTGCAATCAACGGAGGAACTCACGGTGGAACCACCTCTCACAAAGCACCTCTCAGATGAATAACTCCAGCAGCTTGTCACTCAGCCCTTCATCAGTCAGATACTTTGCCACTCTCAGAGAGTCAAACACTGTGCCAGGACAGTGAATGAGGCTTCAAAATCAGTCTGTGGGATGGATGCAAGGGATGGTTACATTTGAGCTGTCATCAAGTCAAGAAACTCTATGTTGTCATTTTAGATTAAGCAAGATTTTCGTTTACAGCATGACTAGAAATGAAAACCGATGCCTGATCTTTTCTTGCATTATTAAATATAGAATTTTTGACAAAAAAAGAAAACATTTAGTTAAAAAAACCCCATGATTTTTGCATTTTTGGGGCAGAAAAAGGAATGTGTTCTGCTCATTGCAGATTTGTTGGCTATACATTTTTGAACTCAGTATAGCTGTTTGTACCAAACTTCAAATGTGCCTGTTGATCCTTACAATTCATTGGATGACGCTACACCCTACTGTACATTTGGATGATGCTTATTCAGCTGAACACAGGAATCTGTTGGTGGGAAAGGATGCTTAAAGAAGAACTGATTGAAGCTTATATATATATATATATAAGCAGATGTGGGGATGGATTTAATATATAGATGGAATAAATAGCCCATAGGCATGGTACATGAAGATGCTGCACTTCTTAATCTAAACTGTCATCGCTATTTGTGCATTTCCAGATTTCGTATTTTGGCAGTGGATCATGACATTCTGTCATTTACTGATCAGAGGCTTGGGGAGTGGCCTATAGTACTGGTCACTAACCCTAAGCATAGTCTTTTCCTTGCACCAGGACGTGAACCTGTAGAAACAATTGCCTATTCTACTCACATCAGGTGAGGAAATTTAGTCTACTCTGTTAGGTTACGGTGAACTACACAGATAGATGCATCACGAAGATGTTCACACACTTTTGTCTTTCTCTTTCTTTGTCTTACTTTCTATCCATTTGTTTGTCCATCTGTATATTATTTCCTGATTTTTCCTCATTTTTCATCTTCTTTGCTCTTTAATTATGTGCACGGTCGAGGGTGGTGTTAATGGGTGTGATTGAGCATCTTAGTTTATATATGTACTTACATATTTAGGGCATAGACAGGAACTTCTGGTTTTACCATTTAACCTTATTGTGCATAATGTAGATCATTTAACAACTGTTGCATCGTCTAACATTTGTTTATTATTATTGTTTACCTCTCCAGAGTTCTTGTGTTTAGCCCAAAGCCTATAGTCAGTGTTGAAATCTTCCTAGACTCAGTCTTTGCTGGAAAAGCAGTGTCTAAAGGTGGTCCTTTGTACACTTTGCCTTGGAATCCACATTCTTTTAGTTCTGGTCTTCACATGCTAAGAGTAAAAGTGAAGGTAAAGACTTTTTGTAACACACTCTTTTTTTCTCTAAAATCTGTTTTTGTGTTTTTCCAGATCATTCAAAGCATTCAGTCATTATATCATAGTAGCTTGTGAGAATGTTTTAACACTTATAGGAACTTTTTTATGCAGGACAATACAAACCATATAAATACAGTTCAGCAACCATTTTCTGTGGATGGATCACAACCTGACTTTGCATTCTGGCCAAGATTTATTCTCATGATGAACATTTTCAATTTGGTGAGTTGGTGAACAGGTTTATACTCTTGGCAGTTCTTGTGAATGATTCCTGCTTTGATGTATGTATGGCCTCGAGGTCAGTTGATCAGTTTGCAGTATTTCATAAATATGCTTACAGCTTTTTCAGTTTGCTGTAAATTTCTATTAGTTACTTTGTAGTCAAGTGGTACGTATGAACATTTTAAATACTAGATGAAATGCATCACTTTGATTTGTTTTCTTTGTGAAGCAAACACTATATCATTTGTGATGTCATTAAAGTATATTCTCTGAGCTATACCCTGTGGGATAACATGCAGCATATTTTATATACATATGTTCAACAACTTTAAGATGCTATGATTTTGACTTCCTTCTATGTATGGGTAAAAATGTAGGTGTTTGAGGCCTGATAATCTGCAAATAGTGACCTCTTTTTAAAAAAAGGGTCTTAAATAAACACCAAAGACTAATTTTCTTGATCAACATTCATGCATCTGTGTATAGAAGGTAGAATTATTACATGATTTTATAAAAGTTTCCATGATTAATAAAAAATAATTACAGAATGAATAATAAATAGTTACTCTTAAAGATATCCTTGTCATAATTCATAATAACAGTTTCTTCATAATTGTCTTCCATCATTTCACTGAATACACCCATTTACCTATGTGCTACAGGCCAAAGTAGCATATGGTGTCTTGGTGTTTGTTTATGTGCTGGTGTTGGCATCACTTCGCCAGTGTGGCAGAGTGCACAGCCTGTTTCTGCCAGGTACAAACATCACCTGTCTTATATAAAAGCAGCTGACATTTATTCCATGCTGAATGTATTCTTAACAGTATGACACTTTGTATCACATTTTCTACACAGCTGTAGAATTACTAAGAATCAAACAGCATTTTTCGTCTATAAAAGCTAGGGGTTTTTAGATCTCAGATTCACATTGTTTGGGGTTTTCAGACCCTCAGTTAAAATTGATGGAGAGTTTTAACAACCAGCACTACCCTCTCCCTCCGTGAACATACTTTGAGTTTTTCTGACAAGTCGTAGAAAAAAATACACTAGAGTACTTGAACTAATACGATCTTGTTTCATGTTGTTAAGAAACAGCTTTATTGGTGTAATGTTTTTATGAGTTCAAAAAGCTGTCTCTCTGACATTTGATTAACAGTGTTGATGAAATATCAGCTTTCATATTACAAGAGATCTTATGCGATGAAACCTCTGACCCTAACACTTTTACATTTTTATACCCTGTTGACAAATTGTCTTTATACTTTAGAGCTCTTTTATATGATTTACACGTTTCTATGCAGCATGAAACAGTGATCTGATAAATAGATAAAATTGGATAAAATGTTCCACTTTTTACTATTATAGACTATTTAAAACAAGTCATTAATATAGTAGGAATTCTTTTTTATACAGTTTTATATAGCAAAGTTTAATCTCACTATTAATTATATCAGATTTCCAGAGCATTTTTCATTTGCTTGCTTGTTCTGAATGGTTTTGTTTGATTGATGCTTAATATTCCAATTGCCATGAAAATAATTAACCCTTGAAAACAAACCCAAATCGAAAATCAATTTGAAAATTGTAGCATCATATCAATGTTGTTATTGTAGTTTCTGGGATGTCATTTTCCTTGTTTAAGTTTTAGAAAATTAGATTGGTAGTGATATCTAGTTTTTGTGCAAATGCTTACTTTATATAATAATAATAAAAATGATAATAAGAATCAAATAAATAATCAGAATCAATAAATGTATATAAATCTTGGGGGGTGTATTTTCAGGTGATAATTTTTTTGTGAGCTTCATCAATGGTTGGACATACAGACTCTGGCTGGTTGTCAAAACTGACAGTATCTACTACATTCTTCAGGGTTTTATCATGTATATTACATTTGGTAAGTACGATACATTGTATCAGCTTCTGGTTAAGTGGCAGACTTTTAATTAAAATTAACTATACATGATATGTATGTCCAGGAGGGGGCATAGTTGTGTTAGTTTTGTGACGAAATGTGTTACAAATTGCATGATGTTACCATATGCCATGTGTGAGCAGATCTTATTTTGTGCTTTTTCACACTGTTTAGGTCCATGGTTTGTTGGTGAAATAATGTCAGACTATATTGGTGTGGTCTGTGTGTGGGGCATCTATGTCAAAGGTGCTTTTTTACCTGGTAGTCTAACTTTTTTCTATGGAATATTCCAGGTAAGAATAATACTGACATTTGTTTATTAAGGTGGGATGTGGAAGATTAACCATTGAGCATGATTATTTTATCACTGAAGACTGGTCTTTTCCAAAGAAAAGTTATTAATTCGTAATTTCATTTGCCAGTTTACTATTGTATTTTTTCTTTTCAGATTCCAATACATTTTAACTTTTTAGAACATATATGTCGATATGCTTTAAGCAAATAAGGGGACTATTCAGTTCCTTACCTGTTACCTTGGCCTTTATTATGGGAAGAATACATTTTGATTATGTATTTTGCTGCTTGATCTCCTCTTCAGAAATGTATTGCTCACATAAATCAAGAACTGCACTTGGTAAAAACAATATCTGCTGCTCATGTGCAGGTGCTTACATTCAACATTCCTTTATTACTTTTGCTGAGCTTGACCCTGGACATTAGACGACAGCAAGTCAGCTCCCTACATGTTCCTGCAGCAGCACAATCTCTGGCTGGTCGTTATTTTGTTTTTTCACTTTTTCCTTTTTCCATTCTTCTGGTCTTCCAGGCATATATGGCACTGACTGAGTTTCCTAATAGTTATGGTACTCTAGCAATGGTTCTTAGCCCAGTGCGGGTTGGATCATTGGTAGTAGCAGTTATGCTTTTGTACTTTGCTCATACCACCACCATTAAAAGAACATGTGCTGTAAATGGCAGAATTTTTTAACCAGTATTAACATACTAAACTGTTTTCCTTTCCTTAAATAAATATCACGCAAAGAACATTCTCCAAAACAAACCAAAGATGCAGGTTCGATGTGCAAAATTTAAGGAAAGAGACTTAAAAAAGTTCATTATGAAGTGACATAGTACCTGCCAATCATTAAATTAAGAAGTGCTAGATCAGACCCCAGATAATGCAGACATGGGAAAAGGTTACTGTTTACTGCTAGGAAGAATTTCATAAATGCAGTTATCTTTTGGGGGAAGCACCTTGGTCTCGTAGTTACTGTGCTTTACTTCAAACTAGAAGATTGATGGGCATGTAACTGGAAAGCCTACCCAACAGGTGGACACCCAATTTATCAGAAAAGGAAAAATGCTGCATTAGGAGAGTTTTGGGTTCTGGCCTCTATCTGTCTTATGCACGAGCAACAATTAACTCCCCTTACAGCCAGTATGCTATTAAACCCTTTAACATTTTACAATTCATGAGGAAAAAGGTTTTGTGCTGACATTTTGTAGGAGGGAAGAGGGGAGGAATGGGTGTTTTACACTGAACCAGCAGCTAAACAGAAACAGATGCCACTTGCAGAGAAAGAACAGCGTGCCCAAGATAAGAGCTGAATCCAGGACAGCCAGCCTTCACTGTATTGGTCATAGACGCTAACCGTTGTGTGACCAGACTGCTCAACATTTTGTTAGAGACAACCACTCACAGCCAATCCTTTAACCCTCTGATCAAGGCATAAAATTATAAGTATTACAAAAACTGGCTAATAACTTAAGACTTAATTGCTGCTCTCAGGTAAACATTAGATCAAGAAACCTATACATTTTTGGAAAGGAGAAAACTTTACAATAAAAGTAATGAAAATTGCCTTCCCTGTGCTTTCCCAGCAAAGCCACGTCATCATGCTTTGAAGAAGAACTACATCCAGAAAGAAATACATTAGAACCAGAAACAAGATTTTAGTCTATGATAAACAATACTTTCTTAATTTGAAAAGTTGACCACTTAATTGTGACTGGCTATTCACCAGACTGGATTTAAGAAGTTAATGAATCTTCTTTGTGGATTTATCAAAAAACCTTCATTCCATTCTCTAAATTACTCAGATTCACTCTGTGACAGGTTAGTGGACAAGATCAGGTTCTCTTTTAAACAAAAGAATGCAGAGTCCGTTGTTGACAAAAGTTTATGCAACGTATACTGCAGTTTATTTAAATTTAAGAAAACAGAAATAAGTTCATAGCATTTATTTTGTGAATGCACTTAAAAAGGTGTGTTTGTACATAATATGTATATATGTGTGGGTTAGTTTACATGCCAGTGTAAGAGATGTTAGATGATTTTCCACCTAAAGAACAAATGTTGCGTGGTGTTTACCCCATTGTTGTTTGTCAAGCACTCCACACAGCAATTTCAAGAGCTGCTTAAAGGCCACTTGCTTAATGTTTAAAATTCTTAAAATATGGATAGTCCACTGTTTCCCACTGACAATGACTGTAATTTACAATAATGTTTATTGAAAGATAATGAAGAATCTTATAAAGAGCTATGAAATTGTGATTATTTTTTTCTGTATTGTGAGGGTTCTATAACGGATTTAATTCAGATGTTAGTTCAGATGTGAGATTCATGCATTCCAGACTCATTCTTCTGCTGAGTGAGTGAATGTGTGAGTGAAAGATTATGCATGTGTATGTGTGTAAATATTTCTCACAGACGTGAACCAGCTTATTATGGTTAAGTAAACATCTTTATTTGATGTTTAAGCAAATTGTGGATGACCTTTTTGATGGGTTTTTTCCTTCTCACTTCTTGCAGAGTTGACAAATTCTTAAATCTGATTTGCACTTACAGTGTCATTTGTGTGTTTTAAAATCAACACTTGCAGTCTAAAGATGCATGTCATATTAATGACTTAGTTTTCCAGATGACCCAAGTAAGATACTTTTTACAGATTATTTTTTCATTGAGATGAATTTATGTGCAGTGTGAAATTTTTATTTATATAGCCATTGGTCTAAGGCAAAATAAAGTATATTAGATTATTAGTGAGCTTTTATGACACGATGAGACATTGTGACTGAGACTGACAGAAGAAGATACAGAGAATTTGTCAATATCTGGGCTATAATAAATCAAGTCAGCAGGATAGATGCATGGATAAGTTGGCTGATGACATAATCTTCTCTCCCACCATGAATTAATATTTTGTAAAAGCTATATATCTCATGCATTCTTTTGTTTAATTAGTCTTTCTCAGCTGTAGAATACCTTGTTTTTCTGATAAAGTCAAATCTCGATCAGTTCTTTCATTCTATGTGAAGTGTTGATAACGTGAACTTATCACATATTATTATTCTCCCCTTTAATTAAAATCGTTGAACTTTCTATCCTCTCATGGTAACATTGATTGCATTGTTTAAGGTATCCTGCTGATCGAATTACTGTTCTGAATTAAATGTAGAATGTGAAGAATGCACAAAAATAAAATAAAAATACCTAGGTGTTAAAATGTCCATGTTAAAAGGCAATTACTGTGCTGGAGTGAATACATTTTAAGATTTTGTCATCATTTTATTGTGAACTTATATTTGACTCTTTTTGCCTACTATTATTGTAACCACAGACGTCGCTGATCGCGCCTGGAACTATTTGACTTTTCGGTCTTCGGACGAAATTGACATATAAGCTAGGACAATTAGGCTATAGGGCGAAATGGCCGGCCCCCTGTGAAAGACAGGGCGGCTGATAGTGTACGGTGGGCATCGTAAACATCTTTTTTTCGTCTCCGGACACTTGCACTTTCCTCGTGATGTTGTTCTTATCATAGATCTATAGTCTGTAAGCAGGGTTTGCCGTGGATTTCCTCTCTCAACCCAACCCCAAAAATCGCGTCTTGGTGAAGCCCTTTCCCACCAAGTAATCCAACTATCCACCCGTTAGTTCTCAACGCAACGTGACTGAACCGTTATTGCGAAATCCCCTCCAAGTGAAGCTTTTCTAGCAAATAAAGTAACCAGGAAGAAATTTTTGCGGAAGCCCGGTTAGCTCAGTCGGTAGAGCATCAGACTTTTAATCTGAGGGTCGCGGGTTCAAGTCCCACATCGGGCGCATAATTTTAGCCTGATCGAACCTTTTTACTTATAAGAAAGGAACAGGTTTTACGGCATCATTTTAAAGCCGATATAGCCGTCATCGCACTGCTAACACCACCGATTTCTAATGTTCATAAAAATGTGTGTATCAAACACTCCCATGTCACCAAGAAGGCCAGTCGAATCGACCACCTAACGAGTTGCTTCGACCACGAACGACCATAGACAATAGCTGGTTCGACTCCCATCATCGTCAGTGCTATATTTTGGCCACGAAATAGGTGAATTTTGATGTACTCTTCTTTATCGGTTGACCTGCATACGTCGATCTTGGTCTTTTTTTTTTATCGCGCGCGCGCGCGAGTGTGTGTGTGTGTGTAGAAGTAAGGAAGGAGTTTTTGTTTGTTTTTAGTAAAACAATAATAGTATAGCTTCCATTTGTATGTGGCATATGCTAGTTTTTTTTTTTAAGCCTTGCACGACACACTCGGTCAGAAAGTAGCCGGAGATGTTTCTTCGCAATCACAGTGAAATAAGCTCTGCAAGCTCTGAGGCAGTTCCTCTGGTGTGTGGCGTACCACAGGGATCCGTTCTGGGTCCATTATTATTTTCTGTATATACTTCACAGCTTGGACAGGTAATCGAACGCTTTCAGATGGGACGACAGTTCTTTGCGGACGATACACAGATTCTAAACAGTTTTCCCCCCGACCCAGCAGTGGCTAGGAATGCGCTTCAACGACTTGAATCTTGTTGTGTCGCGGTGAAGGCATGGATGACCAGAAATCGTCTTAAACTCAACGACGACAAGACAGAAGCTTTACTGTGCGGCCCCAGGGCCAGAAGGGAGCAGATCGGCATTAGTGCCGTGCAGGTCGGTGACGCCTCCATAGCCTTTGCTGACTGTGTACGGGACCTCGGGCTGTTTATTGATGCAGAGCTCTCCATGTGTAACCACGTTAGTTCTGTTGTGGCAAAATCCTACTACTTTTTGAGGACTTTAGGTAGACTACGGCCCATGCTGACTCAAGCTGCTGCCAACTCACTTGCTGTGGCTACCATCATATCAAGATTAGACTACTGTAATAGTGCATTGTGGGGTATACCTGCTACACAGTTAGATCGACTCCAAAGAGTTCAAAACACAGCCGCCAGGATTGTCACCCGTGCAAAGTCGTCCACTGAGCACATCACGCCTATCCTACAGAGCCTTCACTGGCTCCCAGTGAAAAAGCGCATTGATCACAAAGTGCTTTCGATTGCACAGTCCTGCATGTTTAAAACTGCTCCTGGATATTTACAAGAGGTAGTTCCTCCTTACCAGCCGTCACGTGGTCTTCGCTCCGGCTCCCAGTCACGCTTCTGTCTCCCTGCAGTGGAAGACACTAACAAGAAGCGCACTGGAGCCAGGGCCTTCAAAAACGCGGCACCTAAACTGTGGAATGCTCTGCCATCGTCATTGTCCACCATCACCTCACCAACCACGTTTCGAAAAAGACTGAAGACCCATCTGTTTATTTAAGACGGACTTAAACTTAAACAACCAAGCAACACTGGTGTCTTTATTTGGGACTGGGTCCGGTCGTGGTCTAATCGAAGACTTTATATAATATATACTGTCTTTGATCGAAAAGACTTTGTCGAATTAGTAGCTGGTCCGATCGGCCGTCGGTCCTTCGATCTTTCCTTCTCACTACTTTGTATGAGACCCCTGCAGTAAGCTCAGATTGTTAGAAAATAAATTTAAAATACGCTATCAGATTATATGCATTTAAAATTGGCTGCGAAGACGTACAATAAACCTATTATATAGGACACTAATAATTATAGTTGGCTTGATCGCTTCACAGCCACATTAAATATCTGTTATTGGTGGAACAGGGGAGAGTTAACCAGTCTCACACTTCTCACCACGTCACCACTGTCCTGGGTCTACCTTAATCTTGTGCCGGTTGATGGTTCCGGCAAGGCCAAAACATAGTCTTCCAACAGGCTACTCGATGGGGTGAAGCTCCCACTTAACCTTTTTCTCTCTCTCACCGACTGCACTGTCACTTCTACTCCACCCTCTTTTCCTCATACCCCCCCCCCCGAATCTATTCGAAGGTACTCCGGCTACCTTCCCCTGTTGCCATACCCACCCACCCCCTAGTCCACACGTGTGAAAGCCAGTGTGTGTCGGGCCCCATTCAGCTACCCTCTACCACAGGGGTGGGGAACATTTTTTCCTCAAAGGACCATTTTAATATTATATAATATCATTCGCGGGCCGTACAAAATGATCTACTTAAAAATGATCGAAGCTTGCTCTGTTTGGTCAAGCTGTAGTTTTGCTACAGTACGTGTTAGCAGTTTTGCAACGTGTACAATCCCAGCCTGCCTGACACTGCTGTCCTTTGAGTCACCACAATCCGAAAGCTATATATATGCCCTGCCGCTATAAAAAGCACAGCTAAACAACTGTTTGGAGTCTTTAAAAAACATGGTTATAATTAAACAGTTCCTAGAAAAGACAGATATAGTAACAAAACCTTTACAATTTTCTCATGCACAATTTTCTGTTTGTGGTTGTGATGGAACTACATTTAATAACAATAATGAAGACTATTTAGCACACACATACCACCTCCTGATGGCTATATCACGGCAAGGCAGCCAGCCATGTAAACAGATGCCACTTGCAGAGAAAGAGTAGGGTGCCCGAGACGAGAGCTGAACCCAGGACACCCATCCTTCACTGTATTGGCGACAAACGCTAACCGTTGCCCTCCTCCTGACGGAGTTCCTGGTATTTACAAAATGTCTACAAATGTGCTCAACACACAGACATCCTTGCAAATGCAAAAAATTAATTTATAAACCCATACTAGTTTTTACCATCCAAAGCTTTTTCATTTGTTCGTCCCTTTGAAAGCCACAAGGATAATATTGGATACTTATATACCTGAACTGTTCACTAAGGTACACGGCAATGGCAATGATTTTTTTTTTTTAATTGTATGAGCCGACATGTGGTCGTAGAATCACGTATCAGCCGACATCAGATTGGAAGTGGTCTACCCTCAGCGTGGGGTGAAGGTCACGTGTCCACATACTCTCCAAAATCGTCTACACGGGCAGTGGGCATCCGATGAAAAGCATATATACGTCTGTCCCGTCATGTACTCGTAATATGTGTCCTGTCCGTCCCGTAATACTTGTCCCTTAAAATTTACATTATTGTTATTCACTTAAAATACATTTATGTTGCCACGAAAGAAGAAAGTATGACTGGTCGACATAACAATAACTGGCCAAAATAAAAGAGCCACAATTTGGCTGTACGCTGTTGGTCTTACGCACTCACTACAAGCTAACCCGATGTTTTATGACGACAGTTAAAATGTCAACACAGCTGCATGCAGGCGCTACTATACACACGGGGCAAATCGACTGCAACCACCTGTTGCGTGTATTTATAGATCAGTAGCGACGTGCTTGTAAAACGAATAATCGTCAGTGTTCACCAGGAATTATATACGTGCTTGAAGATTTCTGTGCGATCTGTTAAGACTTCGAATTTATTCAACTAAAAGGTGAGAAATATTAATATGTGACTGCGTGAGAGCAGCGTCTATATTACAAAGAGACCTTTACAATTAAATTTTAAGTCTCTTGACTGCGTGGTCCCCGCCTTCCACCGAGCTGGTGTGTGCTGCTCCTACTCTGCCAAAGCTGACGTGACTGTGTGATTCCCGCCTACAACCAAGCCTGTCGACTTAAATGTCAAACGAACTTAGTGAATAATTATGAGTATGTTAGTGATTGTTTTTTATGAAGGAATTTAATTCACATTTAAGTTGGTCCGTCGGAACGTCGTCTGCATTGACGTAGAAAGATGCTCAACTTTGGGAGGTGGGGAGGGCAAACTCCATGCTGACAGTGAACGATGTTCACATTCTTGCCTCTTTTTTTTTTAAGGGGATCGGCTGCCCTCCCTCTTTGCCCCTGGTTCCTATGGGGGGGAGGGGGGTAATCGGTCATTTTGGCCCAGCTATCTCCTCACAGAACCCGAGTCAAATCGTCCCAGCTATGTCCATTTCGTCCAGGCAAGACCATTTCATCCCAACACCGAAAAGTCAAATCATCCCAGGCACAAAAGATGAATCGATCACCGATGACAGAAGTATAGCCATAAGAGCCATGCCAGAGAGTAAACCAAATAACCTAAACCTCCACCTTCCCAAAATCTCCACTAAAAGAACTGATTGGAATCTGTATCAGTCACTAATAGAAATGACTGATGTATAATAATAATAAAGATTTTTATAGCGCATATTCACACTCATAGAGAGCATGCTCTTAGCGCTTAAAAACAAGGAAGAGACATGGACTAAATGGATAGGACATGAGGGACAGAAGAATAAACGACAGTACTGACGACAAACAAAACAAAGATAGAAAACACAAACAGGCACCAAGTAACAGGAGCAAAGAAAATAGTGATTCTGCAGAGAAAGATGGTAGAAAAGTCGCATGAGCGGGAGGGGGGAGGGTAAGAAGGACAAGGATTGTGTGGACTGTGTTAGGAGTAATGCTCAAGGAAGAGGTGCGTTTTCAGTGCAGATTTGAAGGATTCAATTGTAGGAAGGTGGCGGATATGGAAAGGGAGAGAGTTCAATTGTTTTGATGCACAGTAGCCAAAAATCCTGTGACCATATGTTGTTGTTTTGGTGACAGGAACAGTAAGGATATGGTCATCAGAGGAAGAGCGTAGTTGTCTGGCTGGAACATAAGGGATGAGAAGTTCAGAAAAATAGGGCAGGAGCCTGCAAAGAAATTAAAACAGCACAGACAGTTTGTACTGACTGCGAGAACAGACGGGTAGCCAGTGTAGAGAACGAAGGAGAGGAGTGACATGGCTCTAAGCATCAGACATGCAGCGGAGTTCTGTACTTTCTGGAGTCTCTGAATGAGGTATGAGGGGCAGTCTGCCAGCAAGGAGTTGCAGTAGTCAAGCCGAGAAAGAACAAACGCACAGACAAGAGTGTTGGTAGCACGTGTAGAGAGAAAATGACGGATGGCACTGATCTTACGGAGCTCATAGTAGGCAGACTGACAGACAGCTGTAACATGTTTATCAAGGGTCATGTCATCAGTGACAATAAATCCCAGATTCCTAGTGGATGACGTGAAGGTGATGTTGGTTTCGCCCACCTTGATGTGATTGGGCAGACTGACGAGCGAAGGTTGATGTCTTCTTCTATGGCACAAGAGGGTTTCCATTTTATTGTCGTTGAGGTTAAGCTTGTTTTTTACCATCCAGCCCTTGACATCGCTAATACAAGCTTCTAGAGAACTAATAGCAGAGAGATGCATGGCTCCCTGATGATGACATGGATACCAAAACAGACAAGCTGACAAACAGTATCATCTAAGCAATAAAATCAGCAACACCAGCAGGAAATGGTAAGAAGTATAGAGATGCTGGTCAGCCCTGGTGACCAAAGAGTGTGAAAAGGCAGCTAGAAACAGAAAGCACAATAAGCTAAAGGTATGGAAAAGTAAGTAGCAGAACAATGAAAAACAGAATACAGAAAGCCAAAGTCCTTACTGAAAACCACTATATCCTACAGGAAAAAAAGAAGAATGGCACAGATTCACTAGATTTAAATGCAAAGCTAAATGATAGTTGGAAAAAGATTAAAAGACTTAACCTGGGCCCTATAGGTCTACCATGCCTGGCTTACTAAAAGATGGCTAAAAATGCGAGACAAAAGCAAACCAGAATTTAAAATATACAAAACAGGCTGGACCCTCGATCTCTAAACCTAAAAGATCCCTATAAACTAAAAAACAGAATATCTTTGGAAGAACTTGAGCAGGCCTTAAGCTAAAAGACAAGGATCTTACCAAATGCCACCCCCAAAACTTCTTATTCTAGAGCTTTTTAACGAAATCCTTGATAACAGTTCCATCTATAATCCCTAAAACAGGTTACAGTAGTCCCCATCTCCAGACCAGGCAAAGCAAAAACAGCCCCATCTAGTCGACCGCAGCACCGAAGTCGGAGGACTATAATCATAGTTCGTAACTAGAGTGCGTACCGTCAACCCACATGATTCAGTAGCGGGTCGAATGGGTGAGTAGGGCTGAGAAACACAATTTTTATGTGCGATGCTGTCGTCTTCTCCGTTTTCCCATAAGAATATTACTCACGTTTAATAGTTTCCATCATTATTTTCTTAATTATAGTTATTACTGAATTTATGTTAACACTGTAACAAAAATAAATGCAGCAGCAAACTGTTGACGATAATGGTTACTCCCGTACTGGGGGAAAAAAAGCAGCCACTGACGCCATCTGTTATTCTTCCGTTTCCGTAGTCTGCTGATCGACGAAAATATCTTCTAGTCATAAGGAAGTCGAACATTTCTTTTCGCGAACGTGCCTCTGCCTCATGTAAGAGTTTCTTAACGATGATATTTTTACACACTTGCCCTCTTCCTGAAAAGAAAACTTGGTGTTGGTGATCTTCCTTTCCGATGTCTGAAACCTGAGAAGTGATATTCGACAGAGAAAATTTTCAGTTGTGGGTTTTGTTTAGCTTGCTGTTTAACTTTCAACCTCAGTACAATAGCTCTATCTGCTGCCTTTTCATTTTCAAACTGTGCATGTGGTGCATGCGGAATACTTTTTTTTTATCAAGTTTTGTTAGTATGTGGATGATCTAACTGCATGCATGAGTGCCAAGAATTGTTCCCATAGCAGTGAAGAAGAGCCGACCGAGCGGACTTGTCTGATGTCCAGACAGCCGCCAAGCATGGATTCAGTCACAGCTTCTCCTGCTCATCTTCTTCCCAATGGAATGACTTCTGATAATGAAACTGCAACAGCCACAGCTTATGAAAACTGTGTGGTAAGTATAAAGTTAATTGGTTTATATTCTTTTCCTCTTATAGTTGTGAATTGTTGTCACTTTTCTGTGGTGTTCCCCAAGGCTCAGTACTTGGCCCAGTTCTGTTCATCCTGTATACTAAGCCACTTTCATCATGTATCCGGTCTCACCAGGTTTCTCATCAATCCTATGCTGACGACACGCAGCTTTACTGTTCTACTCCACCGGCTGAGTCTCACTCTGCTATTAGCTCTCTAGAAGCTTGTATCAGCGATGTCAAGGGCTGGATGGTAAAAAAACAAGCTTAAACTAAATGATGATAAAACGAAAGCCCTCTTGTGCCATAGAAGAAGACATCAACCTTCACTCGTCAGTCTGCCCAATCACATCAAGGTGGGCGACAGCAACATCACCTTCACGTCATCCGTTAGGAATCTGAGATTTATTGTCACTGAGGACATGACACTCGATAGACATGTAGCAGCTGTCTGTTGGTCTGCCTATTATGAGCTCCGTAAGATCAGTGCCATCCGTCACTTTCTCTCTACACTCGCTACCAACACTCTTGTCTGTGCGTTTGTTCTTTCTCGACTTGACTACTGCAACTCCTTGCTGGCAGGCTGCCCTGACTACCTCATTCAGAGACTCCAGAGAGTACAGAACTCCGCTGTGCATCTGGTGCTTAGAGCCACGAAAAGGGACCATGTCACTCATCTCCTTCGTTTTCTCATCCCTTACTCTCCGGCCAGACAACTACGCTCTTCGTCTGACAACCGTGTCCTAACTGTTCCTGTCACCACAACAACAACATATGGTCACAGGACTTTTGGCTACTGTGATGCAAAACAATTGAACTCTCTTCCTTTCCATATCCGCCACCTTCCTACAACAGAATCTTTCAAATCTGCACTGAAAACGCACCTCTTCCTTGAGCATTACTTCTAACACAGTCCACACAATGCTCGTCCTCCTTAACCCTGCCCCCATCCCTTCCCTCTTGCTACTTTTCCCATCTTTCTCGGCAGAATCACTATATTTCTCTGTTCCTGTTACTTGATGCCTTTTGTTTTCTGTTTTCATCGTCAGTACTGTCATTTTCTTTCGTCCCCTTTGTTCTGTATCTACTTAGTCCACGTCTCTTCCCCGTTTTAAGCGCTAAGAGCATACTCTCTATGAGTGTGAATATGCGCTATAAAAATCTTCACTATTATTTATTATTATTATTATTATAATTGCCTATCACCTGGTTTATTTAAGGTAGTTCATTAACAGAACACAACTCGATCTACATTCCACAGTAAACAATGAATTGTACCTGTACCTCACTTCCCTCTGTATAATATGATTCCACTGGTACTCTTATTATCGACTACTATAATCGATAACTTTATTATAAAGTTATGCCAAATAATTTTGGAACACATTTGCAAGTGGATGGCCTATTCAACCACCATTGTGCTTAATACAAATGTTGTTATGTAATTTTTTGTGTTTCAGATAATAATTATTTTGCAGAGATATATAATAAGTCTTCAAACTTTGACCACTGTTCATGTTGTTTTGAGAGCTTGCACATTTCAGTTTTAATTTTATTTAACATCAAAGTTTTTTTTTCGGCAGGATGGAAATAATGAAGGCCAGTCTGGAGTACCCATTGGTTCTAATGGAGATCCTGAAGTTACAATTCGAGATCCAGATCAGCGACTTGACATGGCGCCAAGAAGTGGCACAATGTCTCAGCGTCGCAAACGCCAGCAAAGAAGACAGCCTGAGGAAGAAGAGGAGGAAGAGGAAACTCTGCTTTATGGTGCTAAGCATGTTATCATGCTATTTATACCTGTTACCTTGTGTATGGCTGTGGTGGTAGCAACCATCAGTTCAGTCACATTTTATACAACAACAACACAATACTTGTGAGTCAAAGAGATCACTTGCTGTTATTCTATTAAATATTTAAAAAAAGGTCTTCATGTGCAGTGTAAAGAACAGATGAAGTTATCAGAATTTGATGAAAGCTATATACCTTCTCACTGGCTTAGAGCAGGTCCATTTTTGGGTTTGTGATTGAAATAAGGATTTTGATTTCTGAAACCAGAAAAGCACATGTTTTCAGCAGTTTTTTGTTAAAAAAAAGACTGGGTTTTGTAGCTTTTGCAATTCAAGTCTTGCATCTAGTGCAAAGATCATACCAAGATGCTCCACTGTTATATGAAAGGTTGAAGCCAAGGGGCAGATGGCCGCTCCCCCTTTCGGGAAGTAAACATCGCTAGCCTCGGGCGTGCTGCACCTTTGTTCTGACCATCATGTACTGGCAACACACACACACACAGAGGCGCGCACGCTTTCATACTTTTCAGAAATAGAGCTTGAAAACATATTTCGAAGGTGCAACTTTTCTAATTTAGAAGAAAAACAAGAAAATAAAATAGAATGAAACGTTTAAAGTATACATTAGCATAGGTTTTGCAAGTACATGTAACTCTAATTGGACAGATTTTTTTAACACGAAGACATTATGGTTGTTCCATATCTAAAACCTCTTTACATCCAGTGCCTTTGCAAAAATGTAAAATATGTACACGTGTATTTACAGATGTTGCAGTTTTAACATTTTTCTATTTTTCCTTGCGGAGGCTTCAGAGAAATGTCTATTGTTTTCTTTCAGTGCAAAGTGCAGCCGTATATTTACAAACAATTGAGTAACAAGACTTTCTGGTTTGCATTTGCTGGAGGGACACATGAGCGAACTCGAAGTCTGTTCAAAACGTTCCAGAAATCGAGCTCTCACTCAGTCCATGTGGAGGAGCTGTTCTGATTTTGTGAATATAATTTCAAGTTCCTCCACCAACGTCACCAGCTGAGATGTTGGGACTACTGGTCCATAGTTAGCATGAGGTACCTGCTTAATTGACAACTGATTAGACTCTAGTCTCCGGTACAGTTCCTTCTTACTTTCCCGTAATAATTTCTTTATATTCTGCACACAATTTCCTTTGTACCTTTTTGGCGATGTAACCAGCAATGTAAGTTAAAATATTGTTCTCAGGAATGAATAGTTCCTCGGCAGAGTTGGTAAAAGCATACTAGGAGATTTCACATCTTTTGTTTAGCTCATATCTTGCATCAGAAATCGCTGAAGTGCACTGAGTACTGATGTTGCTCAGTGTCAAGAGAAAGTCATCTCCATCTTTGATGCAGTTGCTTCTTTCACTGCATGATGAGACCAACCATCATCACCTGGCACAGAAAGAACCGAAATTGCTGGATTATCTCCATGTCCTTATCCTCGTGTTAGAGAGGTTAAGAGGTTTTTTACACAGTCTTGGTTTAGTCTGCTGTTGTGGAAGAATTTAACCTCATTTGTCTTGCAAAGATCGTCCCAGAGTTGAAGCAGGCTCTGTATAACAATTTTCCATCTAATCATACTGGATGAATTGCTTTTAAGTGTCGACAGCCAGGACTTTTCCGAGATGGCACAACGCATTGTTTGGCTGCTAAACTTGCTAAATCTGATGGATCCATTAAACAGTTGATCAGTGGGTTCAACAAAGAAAACAGTCTCAAAGACCTCCTCTGATACCACTCCTAAAGTTACCATCGTTGATATGTCAGCTGCAATGCTGTGCGACAGAACCTGAGAGGCAAACTTTACCCGAAGGGCTGAAAAACCTGGTAACTTTAGGTGTTTCTCTGAGGCGTGGAGGCATTCGGATACAGTTCTTTGTATCCATCCTGAAAAAATATTCTATTTCGGTGCATTCGGTACATCAAAGATGGTTGGAACTGTACACTTCTGCACCCACTTCTTACATCTATGGAAATGACAACACAAGACTAGTGAAACTACTAAGCAGCAGTATATGTGGCAAATCCAAAGATAAATGCAACTTGTTAATCTTGTGAAAAGCTGTTAACTCACATCTCTTCATCTTTCAGAAAAGAAAACGATCGGAAACCTTTAGTTCGAGAGTTTAGACAACTGGGCGCAGCACACCATGCACCACCAGCCACCTCGCGCCAACACCGATCGTCGGTACAGGGGGGCGCGGCCGCGGTCACATACGGGTCAGCGCGTCTTCACTTTTCCACCTAAGTGGTGGATCTTGGTGTATGATCTTTGATCTAGTGGTAGCACTATCCATAGTATTTTCTGGTATCTTTCACCAACATTTCTGTTTCTTTTAAACATATTTCTGTGCTCCGTACTACTAATGTAGTGATGTATGGGGTTAACCAGTTTCATGTGAAGTTCCAAGCCAAGCTCCAAGAATGTTGAATATCTGTACCAGACAAAAGTGGATGAAAATATATCTAAATTTTATTCAGTGCTAAGAGTCTGAACTTGTTACTTGCATATAATAAGATCCCTCTCCACCACCAGCCCATCTTAGTTGCAGTTTTACAGGTTTTAGTGCAACATTCGAAAATTGTTTTCCTTTTTGTTTTTTTGTTGTTTTTTTTTGGCTAAAGCCTTGAACATTACCTGTAATAGAAGAAAATTAATGGATGTCACAGTGCAGTAGGGAAATTAAGACCAAAATAATGGGGTTTTATACAATTATGTTGAGGCTGTAGCTATTACTGTCAGGCAACAGTTTTGGAAAAAGTAAAAGTTCTTTTAAATATTTTTTAGGCATGTCTCTTATTTTGCAGTTTAAAAAAAGCAGAAGGTGGGAAATACTCACCAAGGAGATGTTTGTTTTAAAGAATATCTGGTTTGATTTTCCAAACCAACTTTTATTTTTCAGGGTATACACTCCTTTCCATGATCAAACAGATGACACAGGAACTAAACTTTGGCAGTCTTTTGCAAATGCTGGCATATTGCTGGGAGTAATTATTGGCATGACCATTTTGCTCCTTGTACTGTATAAATATAAGTGTTATAAGGTATGCCTACTTTATTAATATTACTTTCCTATTTTTCTGTACGACTGATCTGAACTTTGTAGTTCTCCAAAAATAATTTACATATAACAGATCCTGTAATTTTGCAAGCTTTGGTAAATTACCCCAGTTTGGTTTGTAAAGCAGTTATGTTTCTTTAGTCCCATTCTTGTAATTCTTAAATGTAAACAAATTTTTCTTGAATTTGAAAGATTGTGCATAGTGAAGCTTTATGCACCATATTGTTGCATTATATATTAAAGCCATGGAATAAAAAGACTTATTTTTAACATGTCTATGTGAAAATACCACAATACAACTCTAGATTTTTGTTTCAGATTATTCATGGCTGGCTGATTGGGTCATCAGTCATGTTACTATTTTTATTTGCTTACATTTACTTGGGGTAAGCACCTTATTATTTAAGTTTTGAAAAAAATGGGACTTGCTTTTGCTTCTTCATTAAAGGTTAGAAGATTTACTAGAGATTTTAATGGAAATTTGCAGTCTATCAGAGGAAAGTATGATCTAAGGAAATTTCTCTTTCCAAAACAAAATTTTGGATAGTGTTTGGAAATGGTTTCGTAAGCCCCATTTGATCTGTCATTATTTATTAAATAATAACTAAATCTAAATTTTTCTATACAGAGATCCAAGAAAAAGAAGTCCATATGCATGATTGTATAACTTTGTATAATATTTTTTACAAAGTAAATGGAAACTACCGTGTGGTGTTGAAACAGTGAGGTCCTGAAAGCTTATAATGTGCCAATGGACTACATTACTGTAGCCATCCTGATGTGGAACTTTGGTGTAGTGGGCATGATATGCATCCATTGGAAGGGGCCACTACTCTTGCAGCAAATGTACCTGATTGTAATCTCGGCTCTCATGGCCCTCATCTTTATCAAGTACCTCCCCGACTGGACCACCTGGGTTGTTCTCGGTGTCATGGTCATATGGGGTAGGTATAACCACATCAACTAATTGGTCTTGAGCAGTAGCTCAAGAATATAATAATAATAAACGGGATTTATATAGCATATGATCATACTTATGAAGGAGCATGCTTACAGTGGTAGAGACAAGTAATATTTAGGTCAAAATATTTTACAGAATCATGTCATTCATTGCACCAAAAGCATATCATATAGCCACGTACATATTTAGTGACTGTTTATTTAAAAGCAGACAGGAAATTTTATAAAAAGCAATTGATTTGTAGACTTGCCAACAATTACTGTTTTTATGCTTTTATTTACAGATCTTGTAGCAGTTCTGTGTCCAAAAGGACCACTTCGTATGCTTGTTGAGACAGCTTCACAGCGCAATGAACCCATCTTTCCAGGCCTGATCTATTCATGTGAGCAGTTCTTGTTCTTGACATATTTAGACATAAGATAAAACACCAATTCCCCTCCTCCTTTTTTAGTGTTTCATGATTGTTATTATTTCTTTATGTAGAAATGTTAAATTTGTTGCAGCTACCATGATGTGGCAAGTAGTAAACATGGCTGATAATGAGGGTCACAACAAAAAGAAATCAAAGGGTCGCAAAAGCACAGATGCATCCAATGGCACAGGTACAGTAGCATTGTTACATTTTTGAAATAATCAGTAGGCCTACATTTTTTTCAACTTTCATATTTTCACATCGTGTCCTTGGATATATTGAATTTTTATTGAATTTGTTTCCTCAGTAGGTTCACAGCTTGTTCAGATATGTATAGACTTGATTTTATACATCAGTCTTAGAATATGTTAAAATATAGACTCTTGTTGTTACAAGAAGGCATTCTTTTGTGCATAAATTTAAATTTAGAAGTGGGAGGCACCGCGACAACACCTGGCTCAGATGTTGACGCTGATGATGATGGTGGGTTTGAAGAATATCGAAGGAATAGGCCAGAATTGTCATCAAGTTTTGAAACACAGCAAGCACGAAGTGCAGTTGAAGCACTAAATACTTCAGATGTAGCAGTCGCATCTGATCAGAATTCACCACCCAACAGTTTAAGAAATGATGCAAGACCAACACCAAATAGCAGCAGACATGCAGGAGAAGAGGAGGAGGAAGAACGTAAGTGTTGAATCACTATATTTTTAACTTTTTCCCACTGTTTTTGACATTCTTTTAATTGACAGATGATGTGTTCTTCAGTGCAAGGCAATAGGGAGAGGGGGTGTGTGCATTTAAAGAGCCAATTTGAGTTTGTGAGTTTATCAGGTTACTGCACTTTGTAATCTACAGGTGGTGTCAAACTGGGACTGGGTGACTTTATTTTCTACGGAGTATTGGTGGGAAAGGCATCTTCCAATGGTGACTGGAACACTACTTTAGCCTGCTTTGTTGCCATTCTTATTGTAAGTTTCACTTTGCAACATTCCTTTTTGATCAGGCTTTGGTAGTGTAAATGATCCTTGGGCTTAAAGCAACTCTTTTTGCTGAAGCAAAGCATGTATTGAGTTTAAAAAAATTCCAACTTGTTGTGGATGGAGGCTTAGCTCTTACTATACTGGGGGATTTGGGTGTTTGCAACTTTGTTCTGGGTTGTGTTGCACTAACTTGCTGATCAAATGCAAATATATTGCAAAAGTAGACTTGTTGTGTACCAAACTAAAGAAAAATGAATAAAGATTTATTATTAAAAAGAAAAAAGCCAAAGGAATCACAGAAGTGGAAATAGTTTAATTATGAATAATAATTGTTAGGGTGGTCTGCTAAATGCCAATGATCAACATTACAAAGAAAGAACATTCAATTCTCCTTAGAAAAACACAGTTTTATAAATTCTAATTACATTTGCCTGAGATATTGCTTTTTAAAGCTGGAAAAAGATGACAAAAATGTTATAGATGTTATAGGTGATTTCAAACTAAAAAAAAAAAAAAAAGGCTTGAACTTTCGAGATATGAAAAGTAAAAAAAAAAAAGGGGGTGACAGGTAGAAGATGAAATTGTGTGTGACTGAAATTTCAATATTTTGGCATAGCCCATAAAGAAAATCATCAGTATAATAGAAAGAGAAAAAGATTTCAGGTTCTTGCAGAAGTCTTTCTAATATTTTAAACAGATATTTATTTAGTTCTATACAGGATATTTAAATTTTTGTTACGAAGGAAATATTCCAAAAGCCTGCCACCAATTATGAAATTTTGAAAAAAAAAGTTTCGTTAAAAAGTTATGCAAGATGCTTTAATTAAGATGTAATTGTTAACAATTATAAAAACTAAACAAGAATTCAACTTGCGCACATGTCTGTCACAAACAGTGGTTGCATTGTTTGGAGAATCAAATTATTTTCTTTATCTGTCAACATTCTATTCTACAGAGTCAACAAAAGAGTAATCCTCTGAATGAAAACTTTTCATACTCAGAATCAGACATTTTTAACTAGATCTGAAATCAAAATAAAAAGCCACTTTCGGCGAAAGCAAAAAGATGGGAAACAATTCGGTCCTTTGTGTCATCTTCCTCTTAACATCATTTGTTAAGTACTCCTAAAAGAATAAAATAACTTTTAATTTTGTTTTAAAATAAACTGTTATTATATAGTAGGCATCATTTGATATTGTTGAAAATTGAGGGTGCTTATATAGTGAAAGATAACTCTCAAATAGAACATTATACTTGATTAATGCTCAGGGTTAACAGCAAAGAGGTTAGAATAGTTGTTACTAAACTCTTTTTTTCTTTCTCATTATTCTTTCTTGATCTTTCTTATATTAATCAGTCTTTACTTTACCATTATTATTTGACAACAAGACGTTACAGTCTTACAGGTGATAGCTCTTCGTCCTTTAAATTTTTTTGTTTGTTTGTTTGTGTTTATCAAAATTCCTTTAGACTTTGTCTTTCAAGAATTCAACATTGCTTTGCAGATGGTGCACATGAATGTTATATCCATGTATTTCTCTCGTTAGACATAACTCTGTCACTGGTGCACGTAAAGATGTCCGAGAATAGGATATGATTTTGCTATCATTAACTTAAAAGCAGGTCATTGTCATTCAGGGTCTGTGCTTCACGTTGCTGCTGCTGGCCATATTTCGCAAGGCCTTACCGGCACTGCCAATCTCGATCACCTTTGGGCTGATTTTTAACTTCGTCACAAGTTCTCTGGTGCGCCCATTCTGTGATAAACTGGCAAGCGAACAAGTCTACATTTGATGCTTCAAGGTTTTTATTATTTTTTTAATTAAGCATTTAATCTTTCTGTGCTACCTATCAATTTTCCAATGTTTGAATGCACAAAATGACAAAAAAGATTGTAAAGGCATTCCAGTAAAACTAGTTACTTATCTTGCTTTTTTAAATTTCATTTTTTTTAAAAACTAAAATTATTGAATAATTTAATTGGGATCATTGCACTTTGGGTGGATAAATAAACAAAGAGAGAAATAAGGTTGACTTTTGCTTGAGACTATCTCTGAACTTCTGAAGCCAAAATTAGTAGCTCAGTCCTCATCACTTCTTCTTCTTGGCAAACAGGCATGTCACTAGCATATTCTTTTTAACTCTTTTGCATTTTGCCATTGAGCAGAAATTCAGAGGGAAAAACTCCTTTTGTCCACCCAGCACTGGCTGGGTATTATTATTATTATTAAAGTAGATTTATATAGCGCAATTTTCAACCCCAGAGTCGACTCAATGTGCTTTTAAAAAAAAAACAGATTGACACAGAAACCATGTTCAAACAAAGACCAAACTTATTAACAAACAATTATACAGAGACATTGCAACAAACAAAAATACAAGGTAGAAAAAGAAAATACCGGACACAAGCATGAACATAACATCTAAAGGATAACATTGAGAGTCATAGTGTGGCGGAGTCTACAGCTGTGAGCAAACCATTCGACGAATGTCAGCAGACACAGTCACAGTGAGTGAACTCAATACGCCCAGAGCACGCATTTAGCGTATCCTGTATTATTTAGCGTATTACACCCACGGGTCAAGGGAAGAAAAAAATTACAATTCCATATTTTGTAGAAATGAAAATTACAAACATCGTTTTAACAGATTCTAGGAATTTTGGTTTGAAATTTGTAAATGTTTTAAGATTTTTCAAGAAGTATTTAGGTATCCTGACCTTTCAGGTAAGGTTGGGCACTGCTATAACCTGTTGAACTTTTGTTTTCCAGCCTTTATTTAAAACAGTTGTGAGTAATAAAACATGAGCTATTTTTTCACTAATGCAATGAAAGTGCCAGTGACAGTAAATGAAAAAAAAAACTGAACAATATTTTAAATAGGTTGTTAGTGCGGAATATTTTCACGCATACCTTTTGCATTTCATCCAGAGTATAAATCTGGATTGAAAAAGTAATCTTGCAACAGCATCAAAATTTCTAGAGGGAAGAGGGTTTCTCCTGCCAGTTGTCTTTGGGTGAACAGAAGATAATGATCCTGGCAGAAGCATAGCTTTAGTTCTATGTGTGACATTTGCATAGAAATGTGAGATACAGAAGAGTTTCTTGTAGTAAGTGCTTTGTGTCATAACAACCTAGTTGTGCCTGATAAGTATGTAGACACAAAGATGCAGCAACAGTGCATCACAATGCACAGCCTTTTTCGTTGAGTGGTCCATGATAGCAGAAAAGGATGAATCTTAGCATTCAGATGTTTTTGTGATGAGAAATACTTGTAGATACTGTGGTCATTGTGAAATATGAAATAATCATACTGTCATATGTGGTGATGAATGTCTCTAAAGTTTCTCATCTTTTATTTTGATTTCTGTTGTATCAAAATGCATACTTTCAAGAGTAAATGTACTGTTTTGTTATATTTAATCCTTTCCTCTGCAGGATTGTACATTACAAAAAAACCTGAAAGAAATAATGATACATATAGAATATAGTGAGTACTGCATCACATTGCAATTCTTTGTATGCCTTTATGGACCAGAACACTTCATAGTCATCCATGTTTTCTTTGTTGTCAGTATTTGTGCTATTTTGATACAAATTAAAAAAAAATTGTACATTTGTTTCTGTACATAAATTTGAAAGATGTGCAGTGTGTGCTGATGCATTTATTATTTACTTCTTAAATGGCAGACATATAGGCCACTTCTCCTCAGCAGTATTGATCAGGTTCATTGCTTTCACTGACACCTTAGGATGGTGGCTCTGGTTTGAAAGTGGTAAAGGTTTTGCATTTTCTGCAGCTATTATGGTTTTGAAGTATATGTATGTGCTTTTATGTGAAAGCAATGGATTTGCATAAAATGTTAAAAGACACAGATTTTTTTCCAGAGAGTTTTAATAACACAATTTGGAGACACACAGGATGTACAGTTCGTGATAAAACTGAAGGTTTGATAAAAATACTGAAGGTTTGATAAAAATACTGAAGGTTTGAGAAAAATCTAGATTTGCGGTGCCTCTTTTAGACATGCACAGCTGATTCAAGAAATAACTGGGTCCTTGCTGATCGTGGCAGCTTGTATTCTACACACGGGTCAAGGGAAGAAAAAAATTACAATTCCATATTTTGTAGAAATGAAAATTACAAACATCGTTTTAACAGATTCTAGGAATTTTGGTTTGAAATTTGTAAATGTTTTAAGATTTTTCAAGAAGTATTTATAAGCTTAGTTTGGGACAAATACTGGGTTTCAACAAAGATTTTTATATTTTGATTTGTCACCTGATCAATTTAAATTGTGAAATAAATGATGGGAAGCAGCAAAAACCTTAATTTTCACTTTAAAAAAGAAAGCACATTTTTATTCAACATTTTTTGAATGTGTTTAATTTTGGGAAGTGAAGGATGACAGTGGATACAGAACAAATATTGTTTTGCCTCCTGTTGCCTGTAAAACCTGTCCAAGATAATTTATAAAATGATGCAGATATACATTACTTATGAGAAATAACGTTATATACCTTTGTCCCATGCAGCCTAAAGCTATTTGTTTTGGTGGATCCAATAAACCCGAAGCACCATTTGTAGCTCTTGCGCCCAAAATAATGTCAGTGGCAAAGTATGAGTGAAATCTGTCAGTTGTTCCGAGAACTGACTGGATGTCGTTACTGATGGTAATCAGGCTGCCAGGAGTGAGCTGGCGGCAATTGCATGGCAAACGATAGGACGGCTGTACTGCGCCAACAGTTAAAATACCATGCGAAACAGGAACTGGCGAGATAAACAAAACTGGCCACCAATTAGCAAAGAACACATGGTAAGCTGGTTATTCCTCTGCTTCCCGAACAATGCGACTCAACCTTAAAATGCAGGAGTTAGTAAAAATACAGTATGAAACAGTAAACGGGTGCAAACAACTGCAAGGCTTTGAAAAGATGCTTAAGGCCTTTCTTAACAGGGCGAAGTGCCGAAGCGTGAGACCTCCAATGCCTAAAAGTCTCATTGTGCTGGCAAATGGCAAATAAGTTTAGACTATGTTGACCAAAGTTCTAATGTCACGAAGTTCGCCCCCAAAAATCATTGGTTTGCTGTGACCTTTACACACGATTTTGCCAAAGTTGGTCATAGGCTCAACGACTTTTGCCCAGTTAAGAAGGGTTTTTAAGGCCTTACAGCTGGGGACTGTGTGACTTTGGAGCACTTCGGAGGTTTGACACTTCAGTTCTTTGCCCGGTTAAGAATGGCATTTGTATAAGCTAATTATGTGTGTACGCTCTCTTGTCCGGAAGATGTTACATCCCTACGTATCGGAATGCAGTCAAAGAAAAGAAATCCAATACAGATGCCGCGTAAATATTTTGCACATGGAGCGAACATCGTCTCATCCTAATACTCCTTCCCAAGAAATACTGAGGTATAAGTAGATTGAAATTTAGAGTTAACGACTCACACATCAAGCCCTCACACAAAAACTCGTCTGACTAAAGGAAACAGTGGTTAGCGTTCAGACAGCAAAAAAAAAAGTCCATTTGTACCTGAAAGCGCAACGATATTGGGGTGTCGCAGGACCCTTTGTCACTGATCGTCATGACTACATTCCCGGAACGCACACCGTTAGACCGCACGGCGGTGCCGCGGCTCTCTGCGTCGTCTGCGAGGTACACGTACATTGGTACCTCTTGCGGACCAGAGGTACAGGTACGTTACAATCTTATGCGTACCCTAGGTAAGCGTACAAGTCTGTACAGGCCGAACTTCCATCCGCATCCATGATTAGATATGGATTCATAGGCATCTCTGCAGAAACTTTACCTCCGTCCAGAGAGTTTCGTCGACTGTTGCCAGAAAAAACCCAACTCGTTGATAAGAGCAGCTTAAATCATTCGCAACTATGTTTATGCTTCAAGATTACGTGATCTTCATCGAAGCCGTTATCATAAGTGCCAACCCCTTTTTTCCCCCACCATGTCTTTTTTTGCGTACATCCTGAACAGGGCCAACCCTGTGCAAAGCTTAATCAGACAGCTGTGTGGGGAATCTGGCTGCAGATAAGAAGAGCGCGGAGATGAAGATACCTAAGGTCGCAACGATCTCAAATAAGCAGGTTCAAAAGATGCGAAAAAGGAGAAATGATGCTCAAGAAAACCATCTGGCTCTACAAACCGGTAAAAGTGGACATCCAAATATCCAAATGCAACATTTAAAAAGTGCATCATAAATACCACTACCTTTAATTCGTATTAAATTTTAACCAAAACATTTAAAGTCATGTCATGCTCTAAAAGCAATAAAAAATATTGTAAACGCACCCAAAACCAGTGAATATCTTATTGCATCGTGAACCCAGCACCATCACAGAAAATGTTTTTTCATGCACCATTCAGTAAATATAACAATTCAAAAATAAAAAACAATGCTGGTCGGAGGAGCTCGCATACTCCTGCTGTCTTTGGGTTCTTCTGCAACTCCATTGAACCTGTAGTGGGGGGTCTACCTGCTGACTTGCGGATCATTTGCAACGAGGGGCAAAGGGTAAAGGTGATCAGGGCGCTATAAGAGTAAGTCGCCCTTATTCCTGAAGCTTGTAGCTCGGATTACTATATGCATGGACATTCAAGTCGTCGTCTGCTCTCGTGGGAATGTTTTAAAGCACTATTATGACGAGGAACCTTGGGACGAAAGCTGTCTGGAGTGCAGTTTTGCATAACGTTCTTGCAAGTGAAATGTATTCATAAAAGACAAAGATGCTGCTTTTTCATGTTCCTTTCCTACAAGCGAGCCTTTAAACCCCGGCTTTTCCTTTCAAAACAATGCAACGTACTCGCTTAGTTTTTTCACGTAAGTAACGGCAAGTAACGCTGCAGCCACACCGATGGACGGGGTCATAGAGCGCGACCCAGAGGCCACTTGTAAAGTGGTTAGTGGGAATGGCTTTGTTCCATACTGACAGCGTACAGTCAACGAGTCGAGGTCGTCCATGAAAGCCATGGACAACTGCTGCAACATGGCTCCCGTGGCCCAGTCTGAAACATGTAAATTGAGGAAAATGATAGCATCGCCCTGAACGGCGGGACGGGCTAGCATTCATTATGACCATGCATGCATTTACTGTGACTATCCACGACCGTAATGTTGTTTGGGCTGAGAGATTTGCCTGCTTTCACTTTGGCACTGCTGAAAAGAATGTTAAATGTTTGGGAAGCCGACAACGTAGTGAACTTACCGGCAAACGTGTGCACAATAATGCACAAATCAAATGTCGTTTATTAATTTTGGAGTAAAGAATGATGTGAAATAAAAGGTGAACAAAAGCACTGAAAACTGCGTGCTCCGTTGTTTAACTATAGTTCTCACCTATGCTAGTGTTGCCGATCTTTGTTGTAGCAGTGATGAGGTTGGTGTTCATAGGGAAGTCCAGACCTCGAGTGAGTAGTTGCGGAATGTACAGTCCCATCAAGCAGTCACTGGAGCCGTATTTCGTAACACCTGGATCGCCTATGGCCTGCACACAAAGCAAACAGTCTTCCTTGTTTGCATGGCTCGTGGATCATAAGCAAAATGCCTACAAAGATAATGCCTAAAAGATGGTTCAGGCAAAGGACCGAGCAAACTGTGGGAGATGAGCGAAAGAATGTAAGAGAGATGAATGGGAATGCTGGAAAAACCGAGATACTCCGAAAAAGGTTGGGAATAAATCATTTTACTGTCCTCCGCACTCTCCTGCCACCCCCACCCCTAACACGCAGATACCATAAAACATCAGAACACAATCTGGGTACATAACCCCATGTACGTCGACTGGGAAGCAAATGTGCCGCAACAAATGTTTACAATTTTTTATTCTTTTTTTTTGAATGTATCAGTTTTTTCTGCCACAGTAAGCAAGTCAGTGTGGAGCTCTCGCCTGCCTAAATGTAAGCTAAACTAACGACCACAAGTATAAAAAAATATGAAAATGGGTTACTCTGTCGAATACAGAATGCGGACCAGATATTTGTTCTCTTGTGATGGTCCGACAGGCTCAACGAACTTACAGTTCTATAATGCGGTGTAACAGACGACTAACCGTTCTTCGACAACGATATCAATAATAAAGGCAACCAACAAATTATCTGTACTGCTAATGTGCAAGTAATTTGTGGACTGGCGAAACCGAGTGAAAGGAGGCTTCAGGGTTTCATTTTTTATATATTTTTTGAATGGTTACAATAGCTGAACCGAAACACACATAAAAACAGACGGAAAGTCAACTGGTTTACAGTAAACTTTGGCACAGAGAGTATAACGGGGACCGAGATTTAGCCCTGAGTACTGATGATGGCAGCACAACTCAATCTGTGTGTACTTGTGGCTATTGTTGCACGTGCTTCGATCGCGGCTCTCGGCAAACGGACAGCTGACAAGAGAATGAGGGTTAATCAGCGACTAAGCATTCGTCCAGTAATTGTGTGTCGAGTGGACGAGTCTCACCACTGTAAGCACGTGGCACATACAACATGTTATGCAGAGACTTTTCTGACATTGAGACATACTGCCCGGTGTGGCTAAAGTACATCCAAAAAATTAATCAGGGAACCTGTAATTTACTGTCAACACGATGGCTCGTCTGCTGGAGATAATTAGAAAAGCAGGATGTGCGTACATTGAGAATACATAATGGTTTATAGTCATTATAAACAGAAGCAGTCGGAGAAGTATATTGAAAAAATATGAAAATAATTACCAACAACAACAAACACACACACATACATACACACCAAATAGATTGGTATCCATGCAGTTTCGAAGCAGCCATAATTTGCCTTCGCAGAGATCAATACCTCTGCACCAACCATATGAAGCAATCGCTTGATTCAGGTGTCAAAGGGCGCGATGTGGCTAAGAGCTTGTCACCAACAGAGTGAGGATATTCCAAGTTCATATCTCGTCTCGGCATGCTGCTCGTACTCTGCATATGTGCACCTATTTAAAGGACCTGCTGCCTAGTCACGACAGTATTAGCTGCTGATTCGGCGTAAAATGTCAGTTTCGTTCCCACCCATCTCTGTTTTTTGGAGACTCGTATATGAACAATGTGATTTGTGTGTGTGTGTGTGTGTGTGTGTGTGTGTGTGTGTGTGTGTGTGTGTGTGTGTATGGAAATAATAGCAAATAAACGATTGAATTCACGCAGAAATTTGCCCCAAATCCTCCGACAATACGTAGCTGTCTGTCGTTGATAGACTTGTCTGCAAGTCAAGGAAATCGCGCGCTGGAAATGTGTAAACATTTCTACTGTAGGCTTCGCATGTTCTCCAAAATGCACCTGCCGAGAAGATTCAAGATCTTTAATCAGCCAATCGCCACAAGTAAATTTCTTACCATCATTTACTGGCCTCTTAAGATAAACGTTTGTCTCCAAAAGAAATAATGAAAAAGTGCGGCTTGCTTCTTCACTTAACTGCTTTCCTTTGTCTGTAGAGTTTAGCCTCTCACTTTGCGTGTGTTTTGGGTGGGTTGGGGGCATGTTTATGACAAGCTTTCTCTCACTGAGTGAGTGTGTGTGTCAGTGTGTGAGAGAGAGAGGAGGAAGAAAGTTTTTGGTGTAAATGTTTTTTCCAAGCTTGCAGTGGTGTTCCTGCTTCTGAAGTTTCCTTGTTGCCTTCCTCCTTATGATAGAACAGCTAACACCAGGTATTTTTTGACACATCACCATGAGCGCCCTAACTGAGGCACCACATCACATCCCCTGAGGCATGTGACACAAGTCCTCACGCTTTTCTTTCCCTCCTTTCTTTCTTTCTTTCACTCTTTTCTTCTTTCTTTTTCTTCTTCTCACGTTCGTGTTTCGTCTCCTCATAATGTTTGTATTGGTGATGGCAAGTAAAAAAAAAATTATCTTTTGAAAACACCTTGTGTTCTTTGCCTGACTCATTTGGAACTTCAATGTGTTTTGCATGCCAGGTATAACTGGTTTTATTGCCACATATTAACACACCATTCGTGAGTCTAGCCTGGGGTGATATCAACATGTATACGCACCTTTGTGCAGTGTTTCCAGGCGTTTTCCCTGAGAAGTGAAATGTTGAGCTTTTTGTTGCTGTCGATGGCTTTGAGCGTCTGGGGTGAATATACAAAGGCACTGATGGCATAGAAAGGCACGGCGTCCACATCAGGCTGGTACCTGTTCCCTATGGCGCAAGGAGCAGGAGAGCACAAGGTCTCCCGTGCCGGCTTCAGTATCTGGATCAGTATCCGTTCGCATTTCTCTGGATCACTGCTGCCAGTCACTTCAATATAGGCCGCATTGCTACCTGCAATCTTGCTCTTGTCGCCTGGAAGAGAAAATGCGTGAGGACAGTCAATTGTACGAGCGTTTACACGAAGAGGAAACATGTTCATCTGCTTTCAAACAAGATGATCGAGTGTTCTTCAGAGTTTTCTAGGCACAAACATTTTTCTGAGTTAGTTTTGACGCTTAACTGTTCTGGAATTCATTTAACATAATGAGCAGCTACGCAGATTCATAAAATGGTTTTTAGACAAAATAACAACACGAAAAACCATTTTGTTGCAGGACGCAGAAGACAAATGGCTCTGATGTGCTGCTACGAAATTCAGCTTCAACGCTACTCTCTTCATCCCCACCCATATAACTTTCACTTGGATGAAACTGAGATCGATCATGGTTAAGTTCAATGTCTGAAAGCCAAAGCTTTGACACTTACTGTCATGTCAGAGAAATAATAACCGCCAGTCCAACGCATCCAAATCTTAAAAATAGGGGTCAGTAGACTGCGAAATCCAAGTGCTATGTATGTATGTATGTATGTATGTATGTATGTATGTATGTATGTATGTAGTTGCCTATCACCAGCGGGTTAGTGATTACGCTGGGGGCAGACACATGCACACGTGTGCACAAGAATTAACGAATGTAGCTTTCGTTTTCCCCTCAGAAACGGAACTGTTTCAATGGCTTTCAATGTATCTGTTAGATAGTCTGGTAAATCAGGAAACTGACTTTATCTGGGTCTTCTTGCTTAGTTAAAAAGGAAATTTCTTAATTGAAAAGCTATCCTTGTCCCTGACGCCGAAAGGATCTGCGACCGGAAGATAATGTCTTCACTGGTTCTGCCAGCGCCAGTCTGACAAATGTAGTCTCGCTTTGCAGCAAATCATCCTCCAGAGCCAAAGCCTCTTGCCGCGCAAAACTGCCATCTTTAATACCATCTGCACAACATTAGGAACAGCGGATACCTCTGAGCATGCACGGGCTCTCCAGAAGTTTCACTTGTCCCGTCGTGTTACTCTCTTCCAACAGCACTTCGTACACGCGATCTCTGATGTAGTTGGCGCCGTAGTCAAGATAGGACTGTGCGTACAGGTCAAAGCGTTCGCGTCCGACGTAGACCTGGAATTCCTCCTGGTAGAGAGGCGTAGAGGGCAGAAATGATACTTGCATGGACCCCCCGCCCATTTCCATCATGCCAACGGAGTCCTTGGACGTCCTTTCCCGTAGTTTTTATGAGGCAGAGGTTGGACATATAAGAAAGAAAGGAAAGCCACTTTTATACATTCCTTGTGATAAACTTTTTATACAGAAAAAAATATATATAGGCAAAATTAAATATCTAAAGATACAGGCAAAATTATGGTGCGTTTAGTTTGAGTAGACATTCTAACAAGGAAGCACACAAATACCGTCCCTCTCTCTCTCTTTTACACACACACACACACACACACACACACATACGCATGCACTAAATAGCTGCAAATTCTGTTGTTCTCAAAACTTAGAGAAACATCTAGAAGTAATAACTGTTCTTTGGCTAATATATTGCAGAAAAATATTTAATTTAGCAGAGTAATCTATTTTATTCTCAAGGGTTGAACGGATTACTGTGAAGCGTGCATCCGCTTACGTATAAAAGCATTTAGAAATATTAGTGAAATATGGATTCTACTCCTCTACACATGGTATGTCACCCGCGATAGTCTGCAGGGCGGCCGAGAGCCAGCACGGGCCCCGGGACAGACGACTTTCCGGGCCCCTTGTAATTGTAATCGTAAATTATTTTCCCGGTATATAATAATATGTTTACAATTTGATTGTCATTATCTACATTTCATTCAGTATGCAGACATTAGGACAAGTGAACTATTATCTACATCACTATTTGACTTGACATAAAACTGTTTACACGTGAGTGGTTATAGTAAATGAGGAAAAATGATGTTAAAGGATCAAACGTGTAGCACCCCGCTCCATAGAAAACATCCCCAGAGTAATGAAGGCCTGTTAGGTTAACAGCGATGTCAAAAGCTCGACAGATTCGTTTATACCCTCATTTAAAAAAAAGTGTTTGCTGCTACGAACAGCAGAGCACATCAGTTATCTTTTTTTATCAACTTACACAACAATCGAGGCAAACACGCATCACCAATCCAAAATCCCTTCCTATATTTCATTCATTTATTCCTTTAGCAACACACACACACACACACACACACACAAACAAACAAACAAACAAACAAACAAAACAACACACATGCTGTTACCCACAACCACATAACTGAACTGCCACCTTCAGACTCTTTAAAGCAGAAATATTGAATTCCTTCAACTTTTTACCAGGCAAACTCGGTCGACTTCAACCCTCATCAGTCAGTGTCAGTTAAAATACTTGCTCAGTTTTAAAAGACAAAGCAAATGTTTTAAAGACTACTTAGCCAGTAACTGTTATTAATTTTAATATTTAAGTAGATCAAAGGGAGAGGGTTTTGTGGCAATGACATAAAAATAGAAATGTTTAGCATATTTTAGCTGAATTGTAATAGTTCATAGAACAAAGTTTTGCAGTACCAACATTGTCATTTTACCTGCTGACTAAAAACTTTGTCAGACTATATTTATGAGCTTTTCTCACAAACTTCATTATTGTCAGTCAATTTGAGACGCTTACTAGTCACTCTCATCGACACTGATGTTCCTGCCTTGTCAAATGATATTTGCCAATAAACAGAAAATCATAGAAGCATAAATATAAAAAAAAATTACTGTACTCACCAAACAAACAAAGTGCAGCGTATCTCGGCTTTTCGAGTCTAGAAGACAGCGTGCGACAGACAGGAGAGTGTGGTGTGGTGTGGTGTGACATTTCTATTCTATTTTGCTGGCTGCGATAGTATTACAGGACTATTTGTCTCGGAAGCAAAAATCACTTCAGACACACGTTCCTGGTGCTATAAGGCTTGGTTGAGCGAATAATGTTGTCTTAAGTGTATTTATTTATTTATTACGCATCATTGGGAACCGGACACGTGACATGTTAAAACAATTCCCCAAAACGTTGTCGTAGTTGATGTTGACGCCAAGCAACTCACATGTTTGAGGAAAAGAAGCCCAGGAGGTAGTTGAGGGACAGCCAGGCGTAGACGGCCTCCTCCTCTCCCGACAGTATACTGACGTGTTCCGGGAGGAATTTGAACGGGTTGATGCTGTTGTTGGCCAGCGCATCTCGTATCGCCGACAAGAGCTGGTTTGCATCCTCCTCGCTCAGTTTCCGGAGACCTTTGTAACAAATGCTGTTATTACAAACCATGCACAGGAGCAAAGTAATTTCTTCTTGTGGTGGTTCACTAATTAAACACGATAATATCCTGCAGTTTTACAACCAGCGTGTAATTGTGTCTGCAGAGAGATCGTTATAAGCACTGGAAATACTGTAAAAGATCGTAAGATAAACACAAATTAGGAACATAGGAAGAAAGATACATTTCCTTTCGTTGCACTAGAAAGAGAAAGCAATTTCTGCATCTCGCTTTCAACTGTTTTTTTTTTTCAAGAGAGATTCTACAAATAACAGGGTTTACTGTTGTAATGAAAAATGTCACTGGTACGATTAATTTTCTTTTTACGAAATGACGAGTTCACACAATCTCACGATTAGCTAATATAAATCAAATCTTGTATATATAAGACCACTCACCAGCTGTAGCCATGACATAAACTGGAGATGAAGCCTGCTGAGACACAGGGACATATTGGGTGGCTAGCTGTATGGTCTTGTTGAGGTAGGCCGGTATTTCGTCCAGTTTCGATATGAATTCACTTAGACCTGGTGGCACTGTATGAGTGATTAGAAGCTGGACGGAAGGAATGAGAGTGGGTAGCTTTCCTTTTGTGTAAGTGAAGATCTTCACCTTGGTACTCGAACTCCCCGCGTCCAGCATCACGCCGTAGAAGGGCGTCTCTCCTGTACTCGTTGTCTCGCTGTCACCCAGGTGAGCCGCTTTGGCCACCATCACCAGCGAGCAGACGACAAGCATCACTGTCCAAGCTGCTTGATGCGTCATCGTGGAGTTCTGATGGAGCCGTCTTCTAAATCTGAAAACATATTTTGTCAAAAGTGAGAGATAATAAACTATTTTTCACATTAAAAGAGCTTCTGTTTTCGAAGAGGCGTTCCGTTATTTCATGAACTGCCAAGTCTGAACTGTAACTGCTGGGCAAGAGTGTGTAGGTGTCGAAGTCGCCGTGACGTAGATCTGAGACGCTGGCAAAGCATTCACGTGACATTTACTTATAAACCCGCAGGCGGGAACTGAAGCATCTTGTGCAAAAAGAACAGTCTGTCCGGTATTCATTTGCCTGAAACACATGTGTTACCATGGGAACCGTCATCTAACCCTTGACTTTGCACTAATTTTCCGTACTTTCTTTCACCATACTTTCTCCTCTCCTCTTTTTTTCCAATCAAAAATAATGGAGAAAAAAACTTTTTTTGAGGTTATGATCACTTGATTACACGAATCGTGACAACAAACAATAAAAAACCACCCTCATCTATTGTTTCATGACATGCAAATACATGTCACAAAAGCGAGTAACTAAGTTGCAATCATTCAGGAATGTGTGCATTCTTTCAAAAACAAGACACCATTCCCCATAGACTTTCTCAACAAAAATAAAAACGTCGACTCTAACAGGGATGAAACAAAATTTATAAACAATCTGGGCTTCAACCTAAAAATTGTCTTCAATCGAACGGTCCAACGAACACAAGCACACTTACATACAAGCAACATTTAGACACCATTCTTACCACCACCACCCCCCACCACCACCACCTTGGTCTACGATCACTGAAATATTATGAGAGTAGGAGTCAAATCCCTGGCCTTAGAATTCTTCCTTCAAAGCGATATTGTAGTGAGCAGGAAGAGGTCAGGGCTTGGGCTGAACTTCCTTTGAATGTACAAAAGTTACTTCTACTTACAGAAGGGTACGGGTACTAGAACACGGGCTCCAACTTCCCGTTCCGAACACGTGAGTGGAGTGTAAAGTACAGTCCGTGACAGTCTGTCAACTAACTGCTCGGATTCCCAGGCGTCTCATAATCTCTGCCTGTCTGTACTTATGTCTTTTTTGTGTCTAACGCTTTTTATCAGCTGCTCTCTCTCTCTCCTCTCATTTAAGCAAACTGGCCACTTACACCATTGATCGTAATACACAAAAATGTTACAGATAAATTTGAATTAAATTCTCCACTCCAAGGGTACTAATCAGGCTTAATTGGATGAAATCTTTCTGCTCGAGTTTCACGCCGTCGTCTGCAATTACGGGACCTCGCGGGAAACATGACGGAGGGACAAATTGCTGAGCTTCACAGAGTTTTGAGTATCAGGGATGCGGCTCGATTATTCTGTGTAGCAAGTGAAAAGCCGTTTGCCTCTAGGCCCCTAGGGATTCGTCCTGTGGCAGACCATTAGGATGATTGATACAGAGCGACACAGAAACAACTTGGAGAGTCAAAAAGTCTATTCTCTCCCCACCTACACACACACACCTTTAAGTCCTGTTGTGGAAACAAAATCAGTGGATGACAAACAACTCGTTGCAGCAACATTGCTGTGGTCACGATCAAGGAGGAGACGTAGAAGGATAGATAGAAGGTGGGGTGGGGGTGGGGGTGTCAGTGACAAAATGAAACGAGAACCTGGTGCCTCAGGCAGGGAGAAAAAAATCCACAAGGATTAGATGGCGAGGAACGGATGGTGCTGAGCGAACAAAAGCTGAAGGCACTCCATCCTTCCCACGCTATCAATCCACTGACTCATTAGTTCACCATCCTGTATTGTTTGTTTTGCCCTGTGTATCTGTTAAAAGTGATATCCATTTGGGTCTGCATCTCTTAATCCACTTGAGTTTTCATACCTGCATGAGAGTAAATGAAAAGGTTCTGGATATTGTAGCGGAAGAACCTTGATAAGGCTGCTTTGTGTTCACTCGAAAAAAATATGAGTCACCATCACAGTCTCTCTCCACACACACCCCCAACAGCATGTTTTTGCGCGTATTTTGGCGACATAACTTTTCTTACGAATTAAAAACCATATGGGGGCAGTTGCACAACATGTTTCTAAACCTTAAAACTGTTCTACAGAAGCATAATCTTTTCTTAGCCGTTTAGACGCATTGCAAAAAACAAACAAAAAATTGTACTGACAGGACGGAAAGTCAGACCTAAACAACTTTATCTTATTTAAAGCAGTTTTAGTTTTTAAAATTCTAAAATTGTGGTGTGCACTTTAAACTAATTATCTAAATAGAGTTAAGGCCTAAAAGTGTTTAAAATTATAAATGTGTTGTGCAACTGGCCCCATACCTCTAGGAGTTTCCTCGTATTTCAAACATCGCATCCTGTAATAATGACTTTTGAAAAGCAGTTTAGTCAACTTTGTATCTTCTCCTCTGCATTTTACTGTAGCCTATGGAAAAGAGGACCAACTTTGGCCTTAGCAAGCGTTAGTCAACACGATTCGCAGGGTAGCATTCATTTATCAAAAGACTCCTGCCACCCCCTGTTGAGTTATCCAAACCTTCATCGGGTGCGTTAGCGAAGGGGTGCAAAAAGGCGGGATGCTAGCGATGTTTATCTTGCGACCGACAGTCAGGAACTCAGCGCTCTTATCTTTTCTCTCTTTCTCCAGCCTTATTGTCAAACACACGAGGAGCCCTTTCCGCTTCCTTAGTTTTAACAGTTTAATACAGTGAGTCGTGAGCGCACTTTGCTTATAACCACGCCCTCCAAATAATAACTTTTTTTTCCAGCCGGCACATTTAGCAGAATCGGATCCTTCTCTTCCTCTAAAAAAAAGTGTTTTAGACCATTGTAAAGAACGCATTGTGTGTATGTATGTATGTATGAGTGTGTGGGGAGGGGGTTGAGAGAGAGAGAGAGAGAGAGAAAAGGGGAAAATGATACTTTATCGCCGTTTATGTACATGTATTTTTATACGCCAGTGTGATTTCTTGTTGTCAAAGAGATCTGCAACTGTTTTAGGTTCTGCACACTGCATTCATATGTTGACTTCTTAATCGCTGTGTAGATTGTAATGAGTCTGTCACGAAGGAGCTTAACACAGCTGAACCTGTGGGTCTCCAAAATATGTTCACTTTAGCGCTTGACACAGGACTTCAGCTTGACCCCTCTACTGGTGTCTGCTGCACGGTGTCCCTTTGCTCGTGGTGGTAACTGGGAGAACAACCTAGAAGTCACCCCACATAAAAACGAACAAAAAAAACTTAACTGGCTAAAATAATACATAAACACATAATTCAGTTTCTGAATGCTTCTAGTAACAATCAAGAAACACTGATGATGATTTTTCAAAGTCGGATTAAGTTAGCGGAGTTTTAGCTTAAATTTATGTCTTGGTTTTTGCACAGATTGATGTCTTGGTTGGAGTTTAAATGTATGTCGTGGTTTCAGCTTAACGGTTCCGCAGTCGCGTGTCAGTGCGCCCGACCTCAAAGGACGTGGCATGCTGGACGTGCACACTACCCACTCAGCTACAAATAAACTAAGGAACTTACAAGGCAGCGGAAGAAAAGGATTGAACCCCGCCTTCCACAAGTCGTTGCAAAGACACGCGAAGCCAGCTTACACTTCACATCTCTTGTGAACACTGTGTCGGTGGACCTTTTTTGACTTTCGATACATATCGACACGCATTTTTTTCTTTTTAAATTAAATTCATGATTTTTTTTTGTTTTATGATTCTTCAAAGATTTTGTTGGTAATTCTAGTTTCACTAGAGATTCTACATTTTACTCTTCTCTGTTTCTATGCCTCTCATCCTCCTACTCATCAGACTTTTACCGATTTTTGGATGTTTCTATGCCTTTTATCTTTCTATTGTCCAGACTATTACAGTTTTCTGAATGTTGATATGCCTTTCATCCTTCTACTTGCCAGACATTTACAATCTCTAGACGCCACAAATCACAAATAATCTTCACAGTTTGGTGGCCTCGAACGTTTTCTCTGGGCTGTGTATCACCAGCGGTTTCGAGGAATGTGTACTGCTGGGGGTGGAGAGGGGGGTCTGTTTTGCTTGTTGGAGACGGCTGTGTGTGGGCCACGTGCATCCTCCTCAAGATGCGCGTCATAGATTCTAAAGGCAGCCCGAGCCAAACAAGAAATCAAGCTTAAAGATCAGACCTCGCACTGCTAGAAAAAAACGCTTTAAATTTATATTTTGTGTGTATACTTATTTATATATTTATTTTCATTTATAATTATGTTAATATTTTTATGTTTTAACGAAAGCACACTCGTGTTGACCTGAATTCTAATCTCCAACATCCCTGAAGAGAGCAGGATTGCGAGAACTTGGACCAGAATGTAAGGAGGCGTCAGACCATCCACGAACCAACTTTCCTGAAGTCGTAGAAAGGGCTTGTACACCTGTATATTCAAAACCTCTTTTCAAAATGGTGCACCTATCAAAGTGGGAACTTCCTTTTCGATGAGACTATTGTAGTTAGTATCCTATAATTAATTAAATCTATGCACGCGAAAAAAAATGGCAACCTCTTTTAGCCGTTAAAGACTTGCAGGGAACCGTCGGCTTTTGATTGCCCGCCACAATACATCAGAATTTTTGTTTCCCAAAAGGAAAATCCTATCTGAGTCTGACTGACCAGCTTGCTCACGTGACTTGTCTCGCATTGCAGGCTGGAAAATTCACGAGGGACGCCCGAGACCTCGTGTCCTGAGCATTCAACACGCATTACTGCAAACTCCTCCCAGCGCCTTGAAGAGTAAACACGACATTCGTACCGTTCGTATAACAATATTGTTATCAGATCAGTCGTCTGATAGCAGCCACTGACCGCTTATCAGAAAGCAGAACTTGTGGCTCATACAAAACAGAAGTTAAGTAAAAGGTGCTGACGAAGGAGTTCCGTGGGTAGGGGTTGTTTTCAGTTACTAAATATATATCCTACCCTTCTAACTTCGTCAATGTTTTTCTTTGATACCGACTGTAAGAAAACTGTTATAAGGGTTTCCTCATTTACCGTCTCTTTGCGCAGGCTGTCCTTATGTAACTGATGCTTTCATCTTTTTTGTACAAATCTAAAGCGTTTTGGTTATCGCATGCATACAGGCGGAAAAAAATCTCGATTAAGCCTTCATGACACACTGTCAGAGAGAGAGAGAGAGAGCAGAAAACAAAAACAAAAAAAAAACCCTCTTTCGTGAAGGCTGTCGTGGAACTACGCAATATTTCTTTGATGCAAGTTTTTTTTAAACTTTAAATATACCTTATTTAAGCAAATGAGAATTTAGCTATAACGGAGACAGCTAGTAAACAAGAAGGCAGATGCAATTCTCTTTTGATTTCAACAGCGCTAAAGCAAGGTTTTAAATAAATTAGAATGTTTCTATGACTTTAGCTTTTTACATGGAAATGCCAGACAAAAAGTCAATCTGCCGAGGGTTTGTAGAAGAGTAAGCAAAAACGTTAAGTGCCTACTAAAATTTGTTAACCGTGTCCACTACATGGAAATGACACACACAAAAACCTTGCTTAATAAATATAGTGTCAAGATCCAAAGTATATTTAACGGGATACGCCGATGTACAGAAAACTAAAACCTCTCAGTGAATTCATGAGCAGCCATCTCCATATTCTCTTGCGGCTCCTTTCAAACAATGTATCCATTTATTTGACTAAATTGTAAGGCTAATTACAATCGTTATTTCGACCCAAACGCGATGCTTTGCCTGAGAGCGCAATACAGATCCTTATTTGTTAACAATAACAAAAAACATTTTCTAACTTTCAGCTGGTGTTGCCTGATCCACAATAAGTGATCTACAATGCGCTCTGACATTCTAGACACCACTTCTGACCGTCTTGGAAAGTGACATTAACATAATTAAGACATGAGTTATATATCAGCACCCAGGGTGCTGATAAACAACTCATGTCTGAATTATGTTAATGTCATTCCCAAGATGGTCAGCTTAATATTTCTATTTTGTGACCATCCATCTGTGCGGATCCTATATTTAAATTTCTCCATAACCGTGAAAGTCGAGAAGCATGGCCAGATGACAGCTGTGGATGAATTGCAGATGTAACCCAGCACATGCACAGCTGACGAACGACGGGGCAAAGGTTCACACACACACACACACACACACACGCACGCACGCACGCACGCACGCACGCACGCACGCAACGTGCCCCAGGCCACACAGGACCGAGGACATGGAGTGAGTTTATCAGAGCCAGACACAAACATCTTTTTCCACAAAACTGTCCTTACCTTTCGATTGAGAGAAGTGGTGAAGCCTCTGGTCACACACACACACACCCTGCGATTGATCTCGCTTCAGCCGCTGTGATCCTGTCTCATCATGAAACAGGACGTTACCGGGTTCTTGTCGCCAATGGAACTCAGTCTGTGTAGGCGGGTATAGTGCTCGTATGCATGTGAGATGATTTCGGGGAGGTACCAGCCCGTTTCGGCAGCAATCCTTGCCAATTATTATTATCTGGAATTGAGCGGTTAGGGCGGTAAGCAACACCGGGCATTTCACTCTTATTTGGACACCGTGGCGCATCCCATCAGATTCATCGGAAGTGACAAACCGCCTGTCAGTCACGATCTCTTGACTCAAAAAGTGCAGGGTCAACCTTTGATGAGGATTGTTCTTTGTCCTGGATGAAGGGTCAGGGGTAAGTTAAAAATAAGCTTCGCGGCAAATGTGCGGCGTTGGGAGGGTAGGATTGTTCATAGATGTTGCGAATTTGAGAACTGAGCTTCACAACCGATGATAAGTTCTGCCTGGCATAACAACAAAATAACTACCAACCGTACAACACGAGCGGGTACTTTGTAGCCTAGTCATTACACGAACACAAGTCTGGAACATGATGGAATCAACTATGCGCAACCAAATACGCGTGATTGTGTTGCAAACTGAGAGCAGAACAGTTGTTGGTCGAGGCACTAGACTGTGTCTGCACGTGTGCATTCATGTGCCTGCTTGTGTTCGTGCGCGCACAGAACGACTGGATGAGCAGTGACAGACACCGGAGCCCTGCAGCAGAAGAGATGTGTAATAAACCAGGTTTGGGTACTGAGCAATTAATCAAAATTGTGTGTGATATAGAGAGCTGTGTTTCTGAAATCAAGTTATCCTAGTGTTTATAAAATGCACCGGAAACATAAGTGCTTCACTTCCCTAAACAAAGAAAGTGAAAACCTAAACTAAAGGCAGCATAACATAGTCTGTTTGTTTTCTCAAACCGTTTCCTACATAATCTGTTTTCCAGACTAGACCGTTTGCTCCGAGCTTGAGGCGCACTTGCGTGACCGATCTTTAATTTACACAACCTGTCTCTCCCCATCTCGCTCCCCTTCTTCTGTTGGTATACACACACGCGCGCGCGCACACACATACACACATACACATGCATGCATTTCGAGCTTGTCTCACTATTTTAATATGAAAGTGGTCCCGCCCCAGTCATACCAAAACAAGATTCCTCATCTGCTTAAGTTCCGGTTTTTCACGCCTTGCATTTCTCCGCGCAAATGCAGCACGTGCACGTGCTTAGACTGAAGGAGGGGGAAGGAATCAGGATTAAGAGTGACAGAACTGGTGACAGTTTTAATGTAGATCAAAATTACCTCGTGTTTTGTAAGTTTGTTTTCTTTGAAACACCTTGAATCTTCAACACTACTCGTGCTGTATAAGTCCTCCAGATTTCCCCGTCCTTTCATATTTCTGATGAAGTACTTTAAAACTATTTTTAATACCCGCCCTGCAACTGCGCATCCACAGGTATTCTGTACTCACTCAAACATCCTGGAGAGATTTCCTATCTACGTGTGTAGTCATTCTGTGCTGCTCTTTATGCAGACATTCACTTGTTGTGTCTATACAGGTATTATGCAAATGTTGCAAACACAGTTAAACGCAGTCCAACGATTGTCCTAGGATCAGGGACCCCAAGACCAACACCAGTATGTTATCACTCATTTCATACATCACTCCTACTGCTCCCTGTATAATGTAAAGCGCACTGATCTCGCCTCCGTGTGGGGAAATGCGCTATATAATTCCCATTATTATTATTATTATTATTATTATTATTATTATTATTATTAATTATTATTATTATTATTATTATTATTGCTGAACCTTGCTAACCTGACGGTTTTTTAAAAATGTGATCCGTTAGCCTAGAGTCTTGCTACCTATTGAACTAATTTTTTCTTGATTCTCTGAACTTCTTCCTAGGGAGAGTTCTGCTGGGGAAGTTTGTTCCCATCGTTGCAGCATTTCAGTGGGGTCTGCTTACAAGGAAAACACGACTGTCGGCACCTGTAGTTGCAATGATGCTATCGCTCATTAAAGTGCTGCAATGCTGCCTGGCGAAAGACCGCGAGCTTCATGAAGAGATGAAAGAGTTTCGATGAGCGTTAACGAGAAACTTGTAAACTCATCACAAGGCGAGGATTACGTTCCTCTGATTTTGCTTATTTACATCTTTTTCAGGTGTGTTTATTGTGTCGTGAGACTCATTTCAGCGTCATTCAACGGGATTACCACATAACCATACGGAAGCGTAAGCAGCGTAGAGGAAGAGATGCTCTTATTTTGATTACAACGGAAAAAAATCAAATTTAACAAACTGTCTTCTTGCTGCGCCGTTAACTACCGCCTTTCTGCTCTCTTACCCCCCATTGCTCACCCTCGTAAAACTGGCTTATCTGCAAGAAGAATACGAAGTTCATCCACCCCTCAAAAAAAAAAACAACAAAAAAACAAAAACAAAAACAATAATCTGAATAAGAAGGTTTACGTCCGCAAAATGTTGAAGCAGTGTCATAAGGTAAAGCAATAAGACAGCATAGGAAAAAAAAATCACGTAATACGCCAGTGTTAAAAAAACCCTCACATAACTTATCTAGCCGCATTACATCACAGTTCAACAGCATGATACTGCACATAACAGCAGGTGGGCAGCATGTAAAAACGGGGCACTAAGAGAAGGACTGAACGCCGAACAACCCCCAGCTTGAGCGCGCGGTAACACGAAGCTTCGTGTCGTGAACGCATGCAGTACACGTAATCCGCACAACATCCACAAAATCAAGAGGTGAGCGCACTGGCGCACGCACTGTCAAGATTTGAACCCTCATCTTCAACAACACACCCAACGCTAGGAAAGAACTACCCCCACCCCCATCCTCTAGCTAACGGGTAGCCTGTCTCGTTCCCCCCCAAACACCTTGGCTTCATTTCAGGCGCATGTCTTAGAAATTGTAAATACATGTTTAAATTCACGATGAAATTTTGTTTTCACGTGCAGAAAATAGAACAACATAAAATCTCGACGAATTAAGGTGGGAAAACAAATCGGTTCTCGCTTTCCTCCACATTGTCATACCAACGCGCCTGCCCCTTACGTGACAGAATTAGACTTACGTGCCTGGCGACAACTGTTATCACACCCTCGCTCGCTGGCACAAACATGCCATGCCCAGTTCCTCCCTTTTCCTACTTTGAAGTATAAGTAGACGTATTTACCACAAGGGTGGGGAAGAAGTCCGCCTCTGCCAGTTGCTCCGCTGTTGCGTTGACTGCTGGTGAGCGAGAATTGGGGCCAGGCTGCGATGCCGAGCCACAAAACTATCAGCGTTGAAGGGGAGGGAAGTGATTTTTTTTTTTTTGGCTTCTACTGCTGCTGCTGTTGCGCCTTCCACGATGGACTACGTTCACGCGCGGCTTCCCCCATCCCTGCAAATCAGGGAGGGGTCGAGGCGCGTGCGCACGCTGACTAAGTGTTCACAGCTTGCTTGGTCAACTGAGTGAAGTGCTGACTGATCGCATCACCTTTGGTGTCACAAGGCACACTACGCAAGGACAAGCAGATGAAAAAGCACCTCCTCCCTCTACCCCATTGAACGAATTGTTCACGACAGGAGGCTTGTGCGCCTGCCTCCCCATTCAGGGCGGTCCGGTGGCGCCACGGTTAGCGTCTGTTACCAATGCAGTGAGGATTGGCTGACACAGGTTCAGATCTTGACTCGGGCACGCTGTTCTTTCTCTGCATGTGGCATCTGTTTACAGGGTTGGCTGCTTTGCCGTGATATAGCTTTCGCTGCTGTCTTGGGGTAAACACCAATTCCTCGCCCCTCCCCCTCTCCCCGTACTGCCTTCACTCCTATTCGTGTTATTTTCCTTGGTTACATCATCGTCCAGTTAATGGGGAAGCTATGCACGACTTCATAAGAGACGGACACACTTGCGTACGCATTGTCATCATTTAAACGTCGTCCTAGCAATGCATGCGCCGCTTGGAAAGCAATACACCGTCCTCTTGCTCCTTGACCCTAACCCACACTGATTCGTCATTAGTAGCTAATCTTATATAGAGAGAAAAGCAATCCGTTGCTGTGAAAGCTGATTGTCACAAGTTTCTAAATTGTCCATCTTTGGTAAAGGTCCTAGAGGTATGAGTATAAGGGGCAAGGAACTGAAGGCGGTTTACCGTATCTAGGACACGGGATGTGCAAGCAGCCCTCTCCACCTCACTCGTATATTGCGTAGGCAGTCAAAGGCGTGGAGGCAGGGCGTGGAGTAGTCCTTGATTTGGCGACCTTCTGCACTGAGCTGGAGTGCACTTAACCACAGGAAAAGGCAGGAACAGCTGAAAACAAGATGCCTAAGGATCACGGAAGCCTTCTGAGTATAAACAGGTCTGTTTGCTTGTTTGTTTGCCCGTCGAAAAGCAACAGCCACTCCGTGCAATGTTCCGACACTAAAGCCATGTTCACGTTTTGATAAGCTGGTCTTATGAATGGGAATTTTATGCTAGTTAAACAAAACAAGCAGCTTAAATTGGACTAGAGAACTAGAAAAACGCTCTTGTAGGCTAACAGAAGAAACGATCGAAAGACTTGTAGCCTGGAGGGGGAACTTAATGAACAAGAGCAAAGACCCTACAGAAATAATGTGATATTTTTTTCAATGTGTCTTATAAAGGCGGTGGAAGATACACGTTATAAGTAAAACAACTCGAATTACTCCAGCTTGCACACCCGGAAAGAAACTGTTGACGCAAAGATGATGGGAAGATACAGCAAAAACTACGACCTCAGGGGCCAAAGTTATGAGGGTAAGTTCAATGAGAGCTCAAGGATAAGCGTCTTAGTTACGAAGTTTTGTGACTGTATCCGGACCTTGCAGATGTTGTTTTCCCCCTGTAAGCGAGGCTATAAAACGATGCCAACGATGTCCTAAGGTAAAAGAAACATGAAGTAGTGTCCTCCGAGTTTGGACACCGCTATAGAACTTTGTAAATAAGACGCCTTTCCTTGAGTTCCCCATTTTTGCCCCCGGGAAACGACTAACTCTCGCTTCGTAGCTACGCCTCAGATTGTCAGATTTCCACACTGGTCAGATGGTGTTACTAACCAAGGGAATTCGGGGAACAAATTATGATAATTTGGTCGCTGAGGCATGGGGAGATCTGACTCACTGGCAACCAACAGCAAAATTTGGTGGACCTTCTTTAACATAATAAACGGTCTATTATAATGGCAATAATTCATAAGGGGACTGCTTCCACAAAACAGCCATAGTGAGAAAGTCGATGACGCTACTGGTGTTGCTGTTGGCAGTGCTAGTGGTGTGATTACTGACTCACCTCCGAGCGAAAGATTAGGAGCTGAGTTTTGTACTACATCGTCTGCAGTCGACCGTGACCGTGTTCCTGACGTTCATACTACCGCTGCAGCTACAACGATTCAACCATTCTGATGACAAAGATCGCATTTCTTTCGCCACGGTACCCGAAAAGACAAACTAGAAAATGAAAGTAGCAGACTTACTAACCTATAGTAACCACACGGCTCAAGAACATACTGCGGTAAACTTACATGATCACAAAACAACACGTGACTCCATTAACTGAAATGTTGAAGCTTTGCTCGGAAAAGTATCTGAACATATTTCTGCACAGAACCTAAATACCTTTGGTATTGTCTCATATGAATATTTCTCGAACGTAGCGACTCTTTGGATTGTTTGATGACTTCCTGTTGTATGACTTTATGTCCTTCAATTCAGCTTACTTCGCAAGTAAAAGGTTTCATGGTGTCCTTACGATGAAGTCTGCATTCAGAAGATTCGTAGACAAATCCCACTGACGGAACTTGTGACAAATCTACTTCACTTCACTCAGTGACCAGGCCTGACGAAAGGGAGGGGCAGGGTGAGGAAACTGTTGTACCGGCGGGCACGCCTCTATAAATGTGGCCTGTCTGTGCGATTTTGGTTATGTATTTTGTTGTTGTTTTGTCTTTTATTTACGAATATTTAGGGGAAAATATCAAAGCATTAGACGTATGTTATTCCCAGGCCCGGAGGTGGAGAATGAGTGAAATGCCGGACTGGGGCTGAGGAGCCCGTACTGCACGCACTTGTTGTGGGGTTGCCGCTGGACACCGATTATTTATGATGCACGTGACACTCGGATCAATCTGCGGCTAGGATGACAGGCAGCTAGAAGTCGGATGAAAACAGACGTGGGGAGGAAAGTGTGGGACTGACCTTTGGGCCGCTCTCTAAACAGTAGTGCATCGTGGGATGCGGGTTGCCCCTAGCGCTGCTAAGGATCGAGCTGTATAAAAATGTTTGTATTTTTTCTTATAGAAGATAATTATATAATAGTATATAATAATATTGCTGCACTCGTTAAGACTAGTCTGACCATAAATCATGTCACTCATTAACTCTTTTATCTACACGTTACACCCGATACAGTGGCTTTTACACTCACTTGTCCCATACAGTCGTGTGTTACAGCGTTAGACGTTTGATACTGTTACATATGCAGGATGCTATATCTGCTTTACAACCTTAGCAGACTGTCCGGGCACTGTGCATGGTAGAGTATTAGATGAGTGTTGGGTTTCTCAGCGTGATTTCATTAAATAGAAAAAGAAATATAAGCAGAAAGGCTTTTGTTTGTTGTGGAGTGTTTGGTTCGCTTGATTGATGAAAGGAATAATTAATAATAATGAGCATTTATATAGTGTTTGTGATTTATGTGCTTTATGGAGTTAAGTACCCCTTTCAAACAATTGGGTGGACCAGGGAAAGTTTGCTGCGCCACACGGGTATCGAACCAGCTCACCTCTGGGTTCGGACGCCATTGTCCTAACCAATCGGCTCTACTGGTTTTTCCGTTTGTTTTGGCCGAGCATGGAATGTCTTCAATACATGCAGTGATGCTGTGCCTTAGTTGTGCGCACATATTCTCATTTGATGTCGATATTGCGTTATTAAATGTAGATAATGGAAATCGACTTGTAAGCTTATTGTTATTTGGCAAAAGCTAATTTACGATCGTAATATAAAGCAAGGGCCCTGTGCTGTGACACAAACAGACGTCAAAGAAACCATTCTGAACGCCAAGCCACCTATTTGCTCGCAGAATTCTGTTTCCGTCTCCCCATTTGGCTGAATGTATTAACCCGAGGTTACCTAATATTACCAACATCATTAATAATCACCTACCTCATTTTCAACACCATTCGAGCATGCAGCGTGTCACAGACAGGTAGGACACGGTACTTTGTTTCTGAGCGAAAGTATTGCATGCCCTTTGTTCTTGTCGCACGTGCGAATCAAGAATGTGTGAAAGATCGAGCGTTACTTTATTTAGAATGTTCTAGAAGGGCACCTTCACAACTGTGGCACATGGAGTCAATGTCCTTGTCTCAACATGATACATACTCAACAACGACAACAACAAACCCGATTTCGATCATAATATCTTGAATGTGTAATAGAAAAACTAATAAACGATGTTTATGTACGTGGAGATAAAACACGATGATAAAAGTAATCAAATGTATAAATAAGGTAAGAATAAACATAATTTTAAGCCCATGTTTTTGAACATAGAAATATTTTTCGACGCACCAAACGAGAGGCAACTCAGGCAAATAGTGATGAATGTGTGTCACTTCCAACTCTACAGCTTTGTACGGACTAAATCAACAACACCAACAAAAATTTGAAATTAAGAAATTAATATTATAAATAATAAACATAACTTTTACATAACGGATGACTTTCAAGGAATATATTTGTTAAGAACCCTTACCAGAGAGGCTAACTTTTTGTCTTCATGGATGTGGGTTGAACTTTTGACTTCATCTGTCATATTTAATCCAGAAATTTTGATTGCATATGCTTATGCCCAACTTGTATACTCCAGGAAGCATGGTGAATGGAAGAATCATTGTATACAATTTGTTCAGCTGACATATGACTGTATTGACTACAATTTGCTTCTCTGGCATGCAGTGCTATGATGTCACTGAAATAAAATATATTTTAAAAAGTAGTGACGAATACGTGTCGCTTACGACTCTACAGCTATGTTCGGACTAAATCAACAACACCAACAAAAATCTAAATTTAACAAACTAATATAAAAAAATAATAAACAAACAAAATAATTTACCTAGACTCGGATGTGAACTGTACTCAGGCACAGGAGCACGCAATTTTGCCCTGGGCTGGTTGAATGATGAAGTCTGCTGTCTGCTGCCTTCGTCACAGCCTCGATTCAAACTAAACAGGGTCATGCGTAATTAGACACTGTCTTCATATTGATCTCTCTTTTTTTAATCTGTAAAATAGTTTTACTATAAAAAGTTGTTTAAAAATGCTCAGCAAACACAAGAAAGAAAGGTATTTATTACACCCTTCTGGGAAGGTACAGTTTCCACTTCCCACACGTATTTCGACTTGAGATTGTCGTGGCTCTAATCATAACGCGAGGGTAGGTTGGGTAGGCGACCCAGGTACAAGAACTGAGGGAAGGGTGAAGCAAGAATTGTTTCGGTTTTTTGTTGTTTTTGAGAGATGAAGAATGTTGGGGTTAAATATCATTTTCGTACACTTGCATGAAAGTTTTTCACTACTTGCAAGCAGCCCTGACTAGAGAGAGGGGCACGGGTGTACCCAGATCCGCAGCACTATAGAGGGCCGTGTCTAGCAGTTACACATTTGAGGCATCGTCTTCTATAGGATGCTGTTGACCTGCTGGCTTTATAATCTTGCATACTGTCCAGGCACTGTGTATGATAGGGTCAGGAACTAGTGTCAGTCATCAGACCCATGCATTCTAATCAAGCATGGCGCGTACACGCATGCAAAATCACTACATGTAGGGCCGGTGCTAGACTACGCTGCGTCCTAGGCGAAAAAAAGGGCTGCCCTCTGCCATACCCTCACAGCTTCAGCCAAAATCATAAACAACTTATTTAATTTTTGATATGTTATGGTCATCAAACTGAGGCTTACCGTTCTAAACACCTTTCTCTCTGAACACACTACTGAACATATCACGGAAAACACGAGGAAAAGAGAAGTGGAAAAAATACACGGAAAAGGTGAAACAGAGAGAAGACGAGAGAGAGGACAAAAGGAGAAAGGGAAGACTGTTGTTCTCGTCTTTGGTGGTACCAACTGTCTTTATAGCAGTTGTTCAAAGTACGGCTTCCATAGTAAATCAGTCTGTGGATTTCATCGCTTTTGATAGCAATCTGAGATCTTTTCAGATTGGGTTTGATGGAATATTGAACAATAAAACATTTTCTACTTTACGAAAGGATTTTTAAATGTATTATTCTATCGTAGTTTAATAGGAATGTCAGTTTTAAGACAACCTACTGTTGATAGACCGACGGACAGAGTGCTGCTCTGACCTACACAATGTCCAGCTGGTGACAGACCCGACCTGGCTGCGGAAAACGAACCTGAAGACCCTGCAGACCTGCAGGACTTACAGGAGGAGGTTGGACAGGCCATCCACAGCCTGTGGGGTGGGAAGTATTCCAGAGTCGACAACGTCTCAGTGGTGTTGCTCAAATGTGGAGGGGAAGAGACAGTGAAGGTACTCACTGACCTGTGTCTCAAAATTTAGGATACCAAGCAGTGGCCACGAGAATGGACACAATCACTGGTCATATCCCTGCAGAAAAATGGGAGCCAAAGCCAGTGCCAGACTTCGGTACGATAAGCCTGATTAGTCACCCGAGTAAAGTTATGTACGTTGGCGGCGATACAAAATAGTCGCACACGGAGGGCGGGGGGACTGCTTGTGGAGGAACTGATCAGTTTTTAGAAATGGCAGGAGCACAGTTGAACAAATCCTGATAGAAAAACACCTTCAACGCGGTAAAGATCTGTGCCATCACTTTCTTGACGCCAAGAAGGCCTTGAAGGTCAAACCGATTGCTCAGCAAAAATCGCTGGAATCAGAGCACAAAGTATCACAAAAACATGTTCCTGTGGCCTTTTATGACAAAGAGGCATGAAAGATTTTATATTAATATTTTTCTCTAAAGCACACCTGGATTTGTCGAGAAAACAGGAAGTGACGAAACGAACGTATTTCTAAAAATAGCACCGTTTGGACTAACATAAGTCGAAGAGAAAAGATGCAATCCTCGGTAAAAGAAAACTGACCAGGACACATTGTGCTGTTGCTGAATGTTCTCTTCGACACTCGGAGATAGTTTGTACTCATGAAGGAAATCCTAAAGATAATGGCAGCGACCGCCAGTGGATTAACTGTTCAAACGTGCCATGTGAACTAATTGGTCCCCACACTGTACTCATGAATTTGCTCAAAACGTTTCACATGTAGACTCGCCACCAGTAGGAACGCATACGAGACAGAAATCAGCTCGGACAAGCAAAGTAATAATGAATACTGCGTAGGAGGACGCTTGGCTTGGGGGGGCAGGAGCGCCAAACTCCATGATGACAGTGAACAACGTTCACATTCTTGTCCCCTTAGTAGCTTTTTTGAGGGGGCGGCTGGTTCCCACGCCAATGTACTGTCGGACAAGCAAAAACAGAGATCCATTTAAATGGCCTGCAGTTTGAGGAGGTTCAGAGTTTTAAGTACCTGGGTGCGACGCTCTCTTAAGGATGGCAGTTGCGCGGCGGATATTCGTCAAAGAATAACAGCAGCGACGGCAGAAATGGCGAGGCTGAACAAGATCTAGGACAACAGGTGTATTGAAAGCTAATTCAAGCTATACGAGTCCATGGTCGTTCCCATCATGCTGTACGGCTACGAAATGTGGGCCCTGTTAACAGAAGATTCAGGCATTCGAGAGGAAATGCTTCCAGGGACTGCTCCGAATCTCCTACAAGGAACAGAAAACAAAATAATTTGCTCGCAATGCAGTCGTCACCCTGGTTGTTACTCAGGAACCTCTGCTCGTCATCGTCAAGCGGCGAAAACTGGTTTGATTGGGACAAGTCACTCGACACGATACTCTCTACCCATGGGATGTGTGAAAGAGGACCTCGACGGGGTAAGCAGAAGAAATTTCGGTTGACCAACATCAAGGAGTGGACCGGCCGCCAGATGAGAGACCAGAAAGGGGTGCAGGATCGGTCCCACTGGCGCACCTACACCATTGCTGCGTCTCGTCATGTTCCACACCCCTCCCCCCCCGACAAGTGGTTGCAGCGAGAGAGAGAGAGAGAGACTGTTGATTGAACGGCGTGACATATTTCTGTTATTGGAAGGCTGTCTGCAGGATTTAATGTTGCTACGTTTAAAAATCTGAAATTAAGAACAGGCTTAAGGCAGCTGTAATTTACATGAATCATGAGGAGTCATATGAAAGATAAAGGTTGTGCCCTAATTTGTTTGGGTTTTTTTTTTAGGTCATTAAGGGATAAGTTGTTAGCGCACTTTGCTCTAAGGCAATGTCCCAATAAATCGTCACTAAAACAATAAAAATAAAAGATTCGCAGACCGTTCTTGGCTCCGATCAGTTCTTGCTCCCTAGACAACTGCCTAGTTCATCTGAGGGCAGAACCGCGCCTGACTACAAGTTTACAACAGTCAACCCAACACACACATTGGCTCATACCCACTGTTTGCTGGTTGAAGTGGAGGGGCAACATGAACAAGGAATAAAAGTACTATATTAGCACATAGTAAGCAGACATACCTATAAGACAGATTTTCTTCTCCCATTTCTCAATCAACATAAGGTGGTCTAGCCTAGAAAGCAATATGATAATAATAAATGCAAAAATTTGTAAAGAGCATACACACACTCCTAAAAAGCATGCTCTTAGCGCTAAAAAAAGACATTAACAAGACATGGGAAAAATACGAGGGACAGGAAAACAAACAACATATATATATATATATATGAACTACGAAAGAAGAAACAAAAGTACTGGTGATGTATAAAAACAAATACGGAAAACACAAAGAGGAACCCAATAACAAGGACTCAGAGTATAGTGATTTTTTAATTAAAAATACGAACTCGATATAGTGCTGTTACCCATAAGAATACATCAATCACTATCCAGAAATTGTATTCAGATACCAGGGCCGCATGGGACCATAGAAACAGAAACCACCAGGAGCTGTTGTTATGAAACAAGAGTAAGAAAAAACGTCTTACAATCGTGGTAACGATTAAGATGCCAAGACCCCGTGGAAACCACTTCATTTCTCTTTTTCTTTAAAAAAAAAAACTCCAGACCATCTTTGCTACCGCTTTATAACTACAGCAGAAATGCGGGGCATGGACACCGCTTTATAACTTCGAAACGACGCTTTTCCTTGCGGTTACTACACTGCCTCAGGGCAACGACTTGCTTTCTTGCGTCATGACTACGGCCCCAGGAGTGACAAGAGGTGTCCCTAGAGACCCCACAAAATGCACTTCATTTTATATGTACGATCACCAAACCTGTGTTTACTAACCTTACTGATTACAGTTTATTGAAAAAAATGTGCTAGTTGAGGAAAACAGAACATCAATGAAAGTTTATACAATGTCTGTGACACAATCTACAAAGTCCAGATTTGTTGGTCGCAATCACCTAAAGCTAGGTTTAACAGTGATTAAACAGTGGGGATTGTAGGAGGACAGACATTTTCTAATAATCAGTATGGCAGAAGGCTACTATGCACAACTGTGTTTTCGAAAGCTGTATACTGCTAAAGTGATAGTTAAGCAAGTGCCATGGGACAGGTGAAGGGATAAAACAAACATTAATGCACGAAACCATTATTGTGTTGACAGACAACTATCTTGGTGAATCATCCCTAGCATAGATGGAACAAAATGTGTTGGATATGCAACATCCAACGTTGCTAAGTATTGATAAGACACAATAGGTTTTTCAAGCTGAGTGTAATTAAAAAGGACAGGTAAAACTTTTTTTCTCAGTTATTACTTTTTCTTCACCTCCTCCTGATAGAACTGATACAGATGTCAGCACTGATAAAGCTGTTATGGATCTTGATACAGTGCATTATTGCATTTTTGAAAGTGCCAACAAATGTAGACGTACAAGTACACCGGTAATATTAAATAGTTACCTGTTTGTGTAACAATGCATTATACCTGTTGCTGTTGGGCTCTATGCTGCTTGATTTTTAAGTCTAAGTAAATGTTCTGTGCTTAGGCTGCAAAAAATCTGCGATGACGGCTACAAGGAATTAACTTTATGCTGTTTAGGAAAAATATTACTGGAAACTAAATATATCTACAAAAGAATCGGATATAGTACTCCATTGCTGGGCATTGTTTACATGCTTATTGTGATACATTATGGATTAGATCTTCATAACATGATCTAGCATGCTGTTCGTGTACACGAGAGAAATATTGCGGGCCTCACAGGTAACAGGTGGGAATCGCCAACTTTGAAATTAAATGATAAACGGGTCTTTTTCACGCAGTGAAATTTCCAAAATAATATTATATTGTCTCTGCCTACCAAAATCTGCATAATTAGGACCACCCGAGTGTCTTTAACGTTTTTTTGTGGAATAGTCTTCTTCAAATTCGCTCGCAAGGTACCAAAACTAGAGGTAAAACAGCTTCGTAATCACTGGTCTTATAAATCATCGTTCTCCAGTATGTACTCTTCTTTATTTTCCAAACGAAAAAGTTTAATTACATTCCTTTGAACCACGAAGACGACGCAAAAGGTCTTCATGCCAACAGACCACAACAACAGGACAATAAGGGTCATAAGGGTTAACCCGTCTGGCGGCGGTTGCATTGCTACATTCTGATCGGTCAGTAGACCGCACAGACCGCACAGGCAATCTTGCTCTCGAGAACCCAACATGGCATCTAACTTCAAAGTCATTCTTCCACAAAGAATGTATCTTCAGACGTGAGAACTTGGCAGATTACAATTGTACTGTTTCGGAAGAAATTTGTCCCTTATAACCACTGAGCATGAATGAATTGGTAGTTTCACTAGACGGAAAGATTGTAACCCTCTTTACACAACTAAGAGCAAGGAAAGTGAGGTTTTAAGCCTTTATGTGATTACCGGAACGCAAAAAATAATTGTTGAATGTTTTATAATTGTGCTGACTTATTTGGTTTTTGCACAGAAACAGCTGGAAACCTTGGCTTGAAGGTGAGCGCAAAGAAAACGAAAAATATGAGAGTGAACGCCAGAGTCCAAGAAAACATCAAACTAAATGGAGAAGAGACTGAGGAAGCTGACAGTTTTACCTATCTTGGGTCCAAGATGTCCAACACCGGGGATGTAGAGGTGGAGATTCGAGCCCGACTGGCGAAAGCCAGCCAAGCCTTCGCCTCACTCAGGAGCACATGGAAGGCAAAAAACATCAGCCAGAAGACCAAGCTGAGAATCTTCAAGTCAAATGTGATCAGCACCCTCCTTTAGGGATCAGAATCATGGAAGATGACCAAAAACATCAGTAACAGGCTTGTCGTCTTCCAAAACAGATGCCTCAGGCGCATACTTAACATCTTTTGGCCAAACACCATCACCAATGAAGAACTCCACCTAAAACTGAAACCGAGTCCATCACCACGCAGGTGCAACAAAGGCGTTGGCGATGGATTTGACATGTGCTCCGCCAGCAGACAGCAGACCTCTCCAGAATCGCCATTGGAAGAAACTTGGAGAAGAATAGTGGAAAGGGAGATGAAAGGAAAGGGCTGGACACGGGGTCGCCTGGAGCGGGTTTCAGCCGATCGACATCAGTGGCGGGCTCTGGTTGAGGCCTTATGTGCGACTAGCACGAAAAGGATTGATTGATTGATTGATTGATTGATTGATTGATTGATTCTTTGCTTTTTTTGGGGGTAGGGGGGAGTTTGGTTGCTTGATTACTTGGGTGGGAAAGTGCTTCCAGCTAGAGATGATTTCGCACTATGAAGGAAGAGTGCGGGGAGAGTAGGGGAGGAGACCGGAGTAACCGAAGAAAACTACCGGTCCCCGCGAACAGGTGTCATATACAGTGTCCCGAGAGGAGAACTGAACCAGGAACCGAGTCTTCACCACACCATCCCTCCAGAAGCAGTAGTTCGAGTTATAAATCATTTGAAATCAAAGAATGTCCCTGTGCCTGATGGAATACTATTGATGAAATGTCAAAGACCTCTTAGGGTCAAATACTAGGGTCTTTCTCGTCCTCCTCTTCTCTCATTTTTTTTAACAATGCGAGTGTTACCCCTGTCATTATGTGTTGTCGTGTAGAGGAGCATGAACTTCTATTCGAGATTATAGCAGTCAGGTTTGGCAACTCGGTTAATAAACTCCCTTGTCGCCTGCACGTGCCGTTTTATACTGATTACGTGAGGGTAACAAGGGGTTGAGTACAGACAAGTCTTGACACCAGTGCACTGACCTGGCAAACGGTTAGTGCCCTTCGGCATCCTTTTTTACGTCCGCTCCTATTTACATCTGCTGGAGTCGCCATGTTCCAGTTGGTGCTGAAGTGGTATCGTAAAACGCGCGCTTGCGAACACAAGTACACAAGTACTTTATCTCTCCCGCCCCCACCCCACCTCAACCACACGCAACCGTGGAAGATAACATAGAAATTCCATCCACATAAATCGCCCTACATTATAATTTTGCCAGCAGATGCTGTTTTCGTTCTTTACCACTGAAAAGCAAAGATTCGTTTTCGACACGAGCAAAGTGCATAGTCCGGTACTCCCGATAATAGGGAGGGATGCGCTGCCCCTGATGTATTTAGATTATCTTCACTACAGACTTGCTGCTTACACTCAAGCCGAGTGCGAACAGTCTATCGACCATCACCAAGCAAAACAAGCTGTCCAGAAATTGATTAGTAAATTTTACAGCTTCGAGATATGAAGATATTGTTGAGGTTCGTGTGACATGACTTTTGTGTGACATTACTGTGTTTCGGGTGTCATTTTAATCAGGGTTTGCCATCCATAAAATGCCAGGTGTTTTTAGACCCCCCGGTTTAAAATTGAAACCCTGAATAAAATATCGGAGGTCGTATCGATCAACAGCAGAGAATGCACACAGAAATGTACATTTGTTAATATTGTCCTGACCTTTATTCCCGAGGTCGCATTTTAATGAATATAAAAGCATATCACTAACGTTGGGTAATACTTTATTACGAAATTCAACCTTTTATGTCTGGTTTATTAGAAATGTGTCTTCCACGGTTTAACCTCCGACCTAAATTATTCCTTCACGTTTTCCTACCCCGATGCCATAGACATGTTTGCTTTACGTGATTTACACTTTTTTAACGCTGAGAAATCTTGATGTTAATGACATAGATTGTTCCTGATGATTCTTGAAAACTGCTACAACCCTAAAAGAGGTTACAATTTTACAAAAAAACAAAACAAACAAACAAAAAGATTTGCATATTATACCCGGTGCTTCGATACCTGGTAACCGCACAAATTGTTTGGAGGTTGGGCTGGTTTCTCCCGTGAGTTCTTCCAACTGTGATTTTATTGTCATCTTCGGATGCCATCTTCGGATCTCTCTCTCTCTCTTCAGTTTAGTAACTGGCATGCATGACGTCAGTGTAGCAACAATTTTTTTTAAACAAAACTTGCTCCAAGTGACCAATGACTGCTTCAGGCTCAACGCGCCGCTCTCTCACTCCTTTTTTTTCTCTCTCAAAGATCGTAAATATAACAAGATGGTTTATCTGGAAGTTTACTGGATGACGAATGAAGAAAGCGGTGAGAGATAAATAGGTGAAAGCGCGCCGTGACCCAACACAGACACACGTACAGACTTGCTCCCTCCATTCCCGGGAACTGTTTGAATGGACGATACTGATCCAACCTCCTAGTCGCATCTTGGTGCTCTCTGTTACTTTTCTCAGTATATATTTATATATAATGGAACAATTTAGAAACTTACCATTCAGGCATACGCACTTACGAACATAGCCAACATAGCAGTGTAGAAAATGACAATAATTTCAATCACACCCCCATATAATAGTTTTCTACAGCTGTAGGGACGGTTATCTGTCGGTGCGGACTCGCTGCTGACTGTTTCTAGAGAAGGGAATATAAACACGGTGGTGCTACCAGCCACATGCGTCCCTCTCTCCTCCCAACTCACTCCCTCACTCACTCCATAAAAGGTCGATGGCAAATTTTGCTCTGCATAATAACTAACTTTTTCTTAATTTGTAGACAGAGGTAACAGATCAAAATAAAATAAATATGCTCTAGACCATTACCTGCAATACATTTCGCTTTATATGTAAGATTCAAGTGTAATAAAAATAAATACGGTTACTGATCTAATGATGTTGACTGTCATGGTTTCTCTGATGGCCACGACACGTATTTGTGCAGTATAGTCGAGGAAATAATGTAGGCCCTTCAAAGAATATGATCGATTACACCGCTGTTGTTTGTTCAGCATAGCAGCCCTTGATCCTGCATATCACAAGCACATCAACGGACCTGCACGGCGCAGGTGGGGTGGGGTGGGAATGGTGATTGAATTAACTGTTGGGGGTGGAGAGCCAGCGCATAAAATTATTGCATAGCAGGTTTCGTAGAGAAGGAAATCAGCTTTTAGCTTACACACACCATTACATAACATTGGGATCCTCGTGTTCATAAGCATATTTACTTGATATGCTTGATTGTACGCCATGCATTAAAAAGCAAAAATCTTTCACTGGCATGGACAAACCTTTACAAGCAGCTGGAGACTGAACATTGTATAAATATGTTCTGATATGGATATATTTTCTATTTTAATTCCCGTAGATGTAAAAGTGATATGACTTTAAAATTGTCGCGATCATCTTCTGAGATGCTGATGAAGTTACAGTTAATTTGGGATTACAACAATGTCGGAGACATTCCATGAGAAAATAACAGTGGCGTAGGAAGATGCTCAGCTTAAGGGGGGGGGGGGGCAAGCTCCATACTGACAATGAACAACGTTCACATTCTTGCCTTCCCAGCATCTTTTTTTTGGGGGGGCGGCTGCCCCCTTGTCCCCCCACCCCCCGTTCCTACGCCACTGAATAAAATCTTTTACGGACGCATAGCTATTGTGTTGGTGCCAAATGTCTCATACAGGCGAATTGCGAGATAAAATTAAATAGGTTTTGTAATTAGCATGCAGTGAAAACAGCTCAGGCTGGCCTTTCAGTTTCGATTTGCTTAGATTACATTTTATGTAACATCATGCTTGGTAATATATATATATATATAATGTTCCAGTGTTTGCCATAAAAACTTACTGAGATTTGAGACCGTTTCTTGGACAAACTGATCATCTGTGAGAAGTTGCCAGAAGAGCGATTAGCTTGTGAAACGCGATTATCGGAGCTGTAGTTTATAGTATACTTTCGCAGGAGATAAGCCCAACGCAGTAGGAGCAAGTGATGCTTGGTGCATGTTGTCATCCTCGCAGTTCATCCTCGTGCGCGACTTGCATCATTTCGAGACAGATAATCAGAAAGAAGTGTTTGTCTGCCCCTGAGGCTGGGTAACGATGAGGGTCCAAGAACATCAGCTGTTTGAGTGATGAGGAAACACTGATCTGCGGACAAGTGTTGAAGGTGTTTATCGCCGTCTAGGCGGGCAGTCGACACATTTTAAGCCAACATGCGATATTGTGTGACGTGGTGGCTTGGCATTAGGACTCACAGATGAGACAGAATCAGACCTTGTGGTGAAAGCAGTTCTTGTCAAACTCGGGCCCTTACCCTCTAATTGTCTCCCTCAAGACGTGTACCTATGATTCCAACCAGAAAGGATCAGTGCAGTCATCTGTGGCTCCTGTAGGTTACATGAAGAACTGGTCACAAGTGTTACTACGAAGTTACATATAACTCGCCGTGGTGTTACCTTGGTAACCAGTATACTTGGGGTATACCTGCACCCATTTGCTGGCCATGCAACCAGCGTTGAACGGGGCGCTCTTGATGACTTCTAGCTTACAGTGCACGTGGGGACACATTTTACCTTGTCCAGGTTCATGTAGAAAATTCCAACCAGGTTAGTTCTGCTATGACGGTCATACCGCACGTGGTGTTAACACATTTTCATCAGGAATACAGAGCCCCCCATGGAACTAAATGAACTGTTCTTTCCTTTCCTGTGTTTTTCGTATGCTGTCACGTGTCCATGTGCTAGAGTATGCTACAAAATTAGGTTTACCACCACAGACAGTTTTGAAAATGAAGCACGTTCATTGGGCTTTGTACAATATTTAAAAACATCTCATTATCAACAGAAGTCCTCCTGATAATGCCAACCACTTGCCTAGCTTACCACTCTTTATAATGGGAATCAAAGGACAGCTCACAATCAGATTTGACTCCCAAGTCCTTCTCTTCATCATATACTTTTATTATCTGCACCTCATCATCCATTAATATTTTATACATGCATCTGGGAATATTTTTACCTACATGCATTACTCCACACTTTCCACAAATATAATTTCACACCTCTTGCAATTTGTCATTTTGAATCACTGTTTCATGTAATGTTTTGCTTTTTTTTTGTATCATCTGCAAACACTTAAGAACTGAGCAACGTAGCTGGCAAATCACTGATAAACACAGTGAATAATTCCGGACCTAAAATACTTCCGAGGAATCCCACTCATAACTTTTGCTTTCCCTGATTTTACAGATGCTAACATGTTGTGTTCTAAATAATAAAAAGTTTCTACTCCATCTAAGCAATTTCCCACAAACTTCATATGCAGCTGATTTGACTAACAATATTTCATGTGAGACTCAATCAATAGGTGGATAATGTAAACTGCTGTATATCTGTTCTTTCTCCTCGTAAGACTGGAGTGCATAAATATGGATAGTACTGACGCAAATAATTCATAAGCAAATAAAGCAGAAATATTCTAGAAACCAACACAATTTTTTTGAAACTGTTTAATATGCAATACACAGTAAAATATAAAAAGTGTTCAGAAGTCAACAAAAGGAAAAATTGCGTTAAGTGAAGCTCGAAGCCAGCTACCCCTAAAAGTAAATTGTATCATATTACCAGCCAGTTTTTCCACCCATTTTTTCCCACCTCTCACATTTTTAGACAATAAGTGAGAGCATAGGGCTGGGCATGCACAGATCTGTAGACTTGACCTTCACAGCTAAAGTCAGTCTTAGAAAGATGGGACGAAAATAGGTGGGAAAGGGGTAACGTTGACACTTTCACTACAATATAGTGAAATATTATTATTATTACATATACCTGTCACAGGCTAAGAGGATTCAAATATCAAGTTGTGTGTAAGTTACACACTGAAGAAAAATTACGTTTTCCTAGCTTGTAAAGTTGTATCACAATCGTGGATAATATAGTAACATTGCTCTCCCTTTCCAACAATTTTAATGAATGTAACTTCAAGATTTCAAAGACTAGAGTTTGTGACATTAATGGCACTTTTATAAAGTACTGAAGATGACCCCTTCCCCCCAAAACAAAACAAAACAAATAAAGCAAAATTCATAAATACCTTGATTTCTCTGTGGCAGATCATAAGCAAGGGCTGTGATACATCAGTAATTTTAAATGATGCTCTAAAGAAAGCTATGGGCCCATGGCACTTCTGTAATTTCCAAAGTATTTGTATAATCATCATTCACCTTTGATGCCCTATCCAGCCATCTCTAGCACCATTGGTAGTTGAAAAAGATATTTAACCAAACATCTTATCTGACAAATCAGATTCAAAATTAACTAGAAAGCTCTACTTGATCAAGCCATCTAAATGTCCACATTACAATCTTTGTGAAATTATCCATCAGAATATAATGAAATACACTGTACATGAAACACAAGTCATACACCCAGATATCTTCTGATTGTCAGATAAAAAGCAGGCACACATCCTTGCATAAACATACACATAAAGTCCTTTAATTTTCAATATGCTTGTAAGATAATTCATGAATGCATGGAGTATTAGAACATATTTTAAATGCATTAGGCAAATGAATTTTTACTTAAACTTTCAACTATTTTAAAAAAAACTATACATATAAACTATATTATGGTCATTAATATAGTTAACTGTAGAAGATTCTGACTCCTTAACCTGCTATGATGTATTCCTTATTTACACATATCTATCCATCAGAAAGAGCTAAATGTCTGTATTCTGACACATTATCACTGTGTTTCCTGGGAGCAGATTCCACAACAGCGAACACTAGCATCTATTTACATTTAACAAATGTTGTTGCTACAGACTAGATGATGCAATGAACATTCTTTTTTATATTATTTCTCAATGGGGAAAAAATGCCAATCCGTGGATACATTAACTTTGTCCTGAAATCACCTTACAGGACAAACACCACATGGATTAAAAAAAAAAAAGGTTGGAAAGCAAATATCAGTTTTTTAATAAATGGGTACTGCTTCATTGCATTTATTATGTGTTAAAAATTGCATAGGTGTACTTTTTATCTATTATAAGCTGTACAAAAAATTATAATAGATACCTGGAATGCCATTTTCTCTTAACAATAGCATGAAACAAGATAACAAAATAACAAACATATTTTCATATACTAAAACCAGAGATTTTAGAAACACACTAGATTAAAAAAAAGTGTGAGTGCTACTGTATATTTTAAGAAGGCTCAATAGAATCCTAGTACAAATAAGTTATGATGCCATCCAATTAATCTCTTATCTTTATGGACTAGAGCAAAGCTATGCTTTATATGCATAAGTAAATTTGATCCCCCCAAAACCATGTTCTTCAGAAGTGTCCTAGGCCAAAATATTGGAAGAGATATGTAACCAAGCTTAAAAATGAAAATCACCGGCAAGGCAGAAATTTGCGTCTCTGGTTTGTGGCAGCCACAGTGGAGGAAACAATAACTTTCCCAGATAAAAAGGCAGCAAAACAAATTTAACATGTTGCTTGATTATGAAACTAAAAACCAGTAACAATTGTAAAGTATTTAACAAGACACTGAATTACTTCAGAGTAAATCTAACTTATGGGCTTATCTGTGCACATGGAGTATGCAATCTCAGATCAACATAAATTCTTTCCTGATATTTTTTAAACTCAGAACTTTGCCACATATTCAGCTGCCTTAAATAGTTAATGAACATCATGGACAATCAGCTAAATCAAAACTTGCATCATCACTTAAAAAAAATCATTGGCTTTCTTGCATGCTTTTGTGTATGCTAAATATGGTCTTTACATAAAATAGGCAAATTTGAAATATTAAATACCTATAGATGGAATTCAATGATAACTATTCTAATGGAATGTGTAGCAATATTTTTACTTGACACTTAATTGTTAAAATTAACTTGCCGATTTTACCTATCTTACCGCTCTTAAACAATGCTAAGGAAATGCATATCAGTAACAGACAATCTAAAATAAAGACTAGTTATGTGCTGAGAAAACTTGTGAAAGAAGCTAGTATCACAGGAAGTTTTGAGGAGAATCAGACTGCGAACAATGCAGGACATGTGGTAAAACAGCTTGATTGAAGCTTGTTCTCAAAAGCAGATATGCTCTACAGCTCTCTTTCAGCAGTTAGTCACACTACAGAAGAAATAGGGACAGAGTCTATCCAAGGCATTTATTAGACTGATCAAGGCACAGACCAACATGCAAGACAATAAAATACCTCAGTGATAAACGCATATATATTTCACTTCCGATAGATAACTAAATGTTAACATTTTGTGATGTGAAGGATACAGGTTCAATTTTGTGCACAAATATTTTTAAAAATTTTAGGAATAATTTCAGTTTAAAGAAAATTTTCATATACAATCTTACCCCATTTGAAAAAATAATGTAAATTTAATGCTAAATCATCCCATTATTTTAAAAAATATTTGTTACATTCCACATTTTAAGTAATATATTAAGAGTTGATTATCTAATATTCTTATTACGATAATAGCTCTGTAACATTAATGATATATTTCACAAATCCAAAAGTAATGTAATGTGAAAATTAATCATTTAAAATAACAAACAATAACAAATTAGCATTTATTAGCATTTAAAGATCTGATAACATACACAACAAAATGGCACAGTGACATATTCTGCATAAAGCATCCTCTTGTTCAGCATGAACAAAACAGTAAAAGTAGTTTATAAGTTAACTGGTTGAATAGGTGGTTCATGCTATTTTATAATCTGACTACAGCAATCATTTGGAAGTAGATGTAGCAGACCTGAATCTTCTGTTCTTTGGTCAAGTTCCTGTCCATATCTACTGACAGGCTGTCATCCTGTCTTCGATTCACATATCATTTTAAATGCCTGAAACAGTAATAAACTTTCATTACTTTAAATGCATAAACCAAAGGTTATTTTTAAATTATACTGGACACTGCTGAGTTCTATTTCTGTATTTCTGGTTAACTTGTTTTTAAATATCAGAGTTGTGGAAGATTGAAGAAAAACAATAGCAGGGTTCAATATTTGTTCATAAACAGAGGAGGAGACCGAGGTGGTAGGGAGGAGAGATTGTATATGTTTGCATGTACATTTGAAGGCATTCTTGTACTCAACTGTCTTCCCTTAAATGGATTTTGTGTGCACAGTTGTGCAATTTATTTATATATATTGTCAGTATTCACATATTTGCTGTTTATATATATATATATATTTCTACACATTTACATATTTTTTTTCTTTCCTTTTAAAGTTATTCACACTTGATTTCCTCATGAAAATCTTTCTAAGACTTACTCATTCTTGCACTTCATGGTTATGACCATAATTCAGCAGACAAATAATTTAACTGTGAAACAGATTTGGTAATAGAATGCCTTTGATTGATTCTGCAGACACAGACTATATGCCTTCTTATATCTGGGATTCTTTCCATCCAATTAGTAACATAAGCTGCAGAGATGTGAGTGAATCACAAGCCCACATTTCTTTAAAAAAAAGTCTGTTTTCTTTAAAGATAAAGACCAAGAACTAGTATACTAATCTGAAGGATGCATAGCCAAAAAAAAAAAAAAAAACGTACACAAAATGTACGATACCTTCTGCATGGCAGCTATCCAGGATATCCCCTGCTTCTTGTTCATTCCTTCATCAACGGCCATCTTCAGGATCTCTGTGTCTGAGCTACTCTTGTTGCCTACTCTATAACGCATAGCAATCCCAGTTCCAAGCCGATTGCCTGACGATCAAAAGTATACAACCTTAAGATCTAATTCACAAATTTTTGCAACCAGAAGATAAAGTGTCAGTAAACACCACAATGCATACTCCAATTACACCTATCAGTACTTCTTTACAACACTAATGATAAAAAATGCATCTTTTTATATAATCATTTTTGGTAGTCACATGATTTAAAAAAATAGTTTAAAAAATTGAATCAATTACCATCAACATTACAGACATATTTGTTTCTACAATTGAGTTGTCTGTGAAGTTTTTTTTTATGGCAACTGATAAGAAACTAGACACACTTCTATTTGGAAGGACCTTTTATCTGAGGCCTGATCTATTTAACATCCCTTTGCACAGTCTATGTGTTTTTATCTTTCTCATTTTCATTTTACAATACTATACTCATATTGCTGTCAGACAAGAGCACTGTAGTATACATCCAACTTACCCAATTATATTCATGGCTATTATAAAATTTTCACTATAAATTATTTTGTAAGAATCATCTCTCTCTAACAGCCCCCCTTCCCACCAAAAACAAAAAAACCATTCTGATCATGACATCTTGTATATGAAGCAGAAAAATTAATAAACTGAACGGTGCTTCTGTATGTGGTGATAAAACACACTGACAAAAGTAATCAAATGCATAAATAAGGTAAGCATAAACATTTAAGAGGCCCACACCAAAACAAGAGGCAAGTAGTAATGAATGTGAAATTCAATTAATTTTAGCAATTTAATAATGTAGCCATGTAACAAAACACAGAGGGGCAGGTAAAGAAATCATCAATCCACCAATGACTAAAACATTTGCAGATCATATAGACTATAGTCATCACCTACATTCCTGGGGACAAATGTAAAAGACAATACAAACTCAATACAAATAAGCATTTACTCCTTCTAGCACACTGAATTACACTTGCACAAACCTCAATACAAATAAGCATTTACTCCTTCTAGCACACTGAATTACACTTACACAAACCTAGCTCCAAAGCTGCAGAGGTGGTAAGAACAATTTCCCATTAAGACTAGAAAAACAGATATAAACTATTAAAAATACTCATGAACTTTGCATTTATGATAGCTGCACACTCACAGTAATACCATCAGTATAAACAAATAACTCTTTATAGCAAATGAAATAAATCCTATCACAATCATGTATACTTGAAATTATTGAATAAAGCATACTGTATTATGATTGTACCATATATTCAAGTATGAAGTACAGTGTGTATCCAAACATAAGACATTTGTGCCATGTAATCTTGTTTGATCTTTATTACTGTTTGCTGAATGGGCTAACTTACCTTGTCCTTTTAACTCATCCTGCTAAATAAATATACTGTAAGGTTAGGAAGAGATGCAACAAATATTTAAATAAGATTTACAACTCAAAAATCCAGTGGAATCCTGAGACTTTTACCGTTCTTGGCATTACATTTTCTCTAAACCTTGATAGGCTGGTAGATATTAACTATGACAAGAGTTTCACTAAAATGCATAAGATTATGACAGAATGGAAGGCAAGAGATCTCACACCCATAGGAAGGAATGTTATATTTAAATCCCTTATACTGTCTTTATTTACCTACCTATATTTATTACCCTTCCTCATCCTGGCAAGAATATTCTTAACAAAATTAGTCAGGCAGCTTTTCAGTTTATTTGGAAGAAGAAAACTTATAAAATTAAGAAAACAACTGTAATCAGGAAATACTCAGAAGGAGGGTTAAAGGTAATGGACATTCGTATTTTTCATGATGCACTCAAGCTTATATGGATAAGAAAGATCTGTACATCAAATGCAAGTTGGAAGTGCCTGTTAAATTCAATTCATCCACAAATCTCAACTTTTCAGACATTTGGAGGATATTTTCTGGAAAATATTACAGAAATGAAATTGTTTTGGAAAAATGTATTTTCCATTTATGCAGACTATTGCACTAGATTTACCCCCTCATCATTGGAAGAATTCCTGCATGAACCACTATTCTTTCATAATATTTTGTCTAAAAATGACATGCAAAAAACAGTAGAAAAATGGTTAAATTATAATATTACAAAAATTGGGGATTTACTTGATAATGGGATACCTATAAAATTTGAAGACTTTAAACGAATGCATGGTGATAGTGTAAATTTTATTAATTACTATAGTCTCATCATGGCAGTTATTAAATATAAAAGAAAGATTTGTCACTTTTGGAAGGACTCTGAGAAAGAAACTAAATGCTAGGCACCACTGTTAGCTATAACGAAATATAAAAAAGGCACGAAAGGGATATATGATAAATTGCTATATTCACAGACACCTCCTACATGCATTATAAAATGGGGAAAATATTATACAGACCTTCAATGGAGACAAATTTTTGCCCACCCATTTGGTGTTACAACAGATACAAAACTGCAATGGTTTCAATACCGGATTTTAAACCAAGTCTTAGCTACAAACACCCTATTATACCAGATAAAACTACGAGATTCATTCTGTTTAACTCCAATAAACAGGGAGCTTTAATCAGAGATCCATGCATCTGAAATGTTTAATTCATATGCTGGAGGTTTATCACGTTGTACAGAGGAAAGAAGACACAGGTCTTAGAAACTTTACACTATATTAAGTTTGGGATTTCACTTTCAGCGTGTGTACCAGGAATGTTATAGACATCTTTGTGAATGGGAGTAAAAAAATACAGCTTTATATATATATATATATATATTTAAAACCGCCGAAGATCATCTTCTGGAAAATTACCATTCCTTAAAAACGTTATTTTACTTGCGTAAACAAAAATTCTACAGTCTCTATGTACAGCTGGCTGCTTACTGTACAGGGTAGGAGGTGAGGAGACTTACAACAGATTGTGTAATCACTGTCATTGATGACTTGGTGTGCCGATAACTGTATTTTAAATGACTGTATTAATTTATGTGTACACGTTCTTTTTGTGTGTACATGTTCTGTGAATTATTGTATTATTTTAAACCCATTCTATGTTTTCTGTATTTTTGCATTATGAAATTAAAATCTCCAAAAATAAAGAAATAAAATAAAATAAAATGTACTTTTTCGAGATAAAAAAAAAAAAACGATTTACAACTCAAGGAAACACTCACTCATTCACACACACACACACACACACACATGGGCAATCAACGAACAATTCCTTCCTGTATGGAAACTGAGACTAGACATACAAGAAACCGTGGCAGTGATGAAGCAGACCAGGTAGTCGGCTGGGGACCAACACCTCAAGGATGTTCACAACCTGACAATCTACCTGCTCTCAAAAATAACTTGGTTGCTAGAACATGAGAACACTATACACTGATGATCTTCTTAGAACTGCAGAATTACAATAGTATTTGGACAGGCAAAGGAAAAAGAACTCTCATAAATGGTGCCACTATCTTATGTTCTGGAAAAAATGATGACTAACACAGTGATATCATTGCAATGATTATCTAAAAACAAGACAAGAAGTCCCTACTGTAGTGGAAGCCAATCAGTGAACACCTGCTGTATACCAGGCACAACTCCAGATTCATCAAGCTCTGCACCATGACATGTTGTGCATCTACAGATATGGTAGAGGAAAATGACAAAGACAACTTCTACAACAGGTTACAGGTAGCAATGGAAAATATTCCTGGCCATGATGTAATAACAGCACAGATAGATTCTAGAGTAGACAGCATGAACATAGGACGAAAAAAAAAAAAACCCATGGGAAAGGAAGGTACAGGGTATATATAGGGCAGACAATGGCAGCAGCCTGAGTGATTTTTGTGAAGAAAATGACCCTGCAATAGAAGGAGCTATTTTCTCAACCTAAGAAGGGTTTAGGGTTAAGTACATAAAGTAACATAAAGTGGAAGTCACCTGATGGCAGTGGGGAGGGGGAATGGTGTTTTATGCCAAGCTAGAAACTAAGGCTATATCCTGGCAAGGCAGCCAACCCTGTACACAGATGCCACACGAAGAGAAAGAACAGTGTGCCCGACACTTTGAGAAGAATTTGACAGCATACACCTTGAGCCATTATGGAAAATCATGAGTCGCTATGGAATACCACAGAAAATATTAAATGTAATATAATCACTATATACATATTTTCATTGTCAGGGGATCTGTAGCAAAAGCAAACAGCTTCAATATTACTACTGGTGTCAAACAGGGATGCACTGTATCCCCATTCCTTTTCATACTTTCCATTGACTGGCTTATGAAACAAACAACAAAAGATGAAGAATCTGCTGGACAGTTATGTCACACTAAAAGACATGATGATGATGATGATGATGATGATGATGATGATGATAATGATGATGATGACGATGTCGATTTATATTGCGCAGGTATCCATTCAAAAGAATGCTCATTGTACAGCAAAAACAGAAGAGAAGAAAAAAAATAAAACAACAGGAAAGTAAAAAAATTATAAAGACGGAAATGGTGCTAGGTTGTTTAAGTCTGCCTTAAGTAAACAAATGAGTCTTCAGTCTTTTCCGAAACGTGGTTGCTGAGGTGATGGTAGAGAGTGACAATGGCAGAACATTCCACAGCTTAGGTGCCGCGTTTGTGATAATTATCATGTTATCTAGCCAACACAAGGATGCTCAGGAAAACATCAAGAATCTAACCAAAACTGCACCCAAAATAGGACTTAAAGTACATCCAGGCAAAGCAAAAAAAAAAAAAAAAAAGAATTTCAAGTCAGCAGAATCCATAACAACTGACAACAAAGAAGAGGAGAAAGTCCATAAATTTACAAATGTTGGGAGTCTAGTAATTACTGATAGAGATATGAAAATGAATGTGAAGAACAGACGCATCAAAGCAAATCAAACCTTTGCCATGCTAAAAGAAATTTGGAAGTCCAAAGCTCTAAGGAGGAACATAACATTAAGAATTTACAGAAGCGATGACCATTTGGTCTTACCCTGTGGGAGTGAATGCTGGAAGATATAATCAAAAAGCAGGCAGAAACTAAAAACCTTCCAAACCAAATGACAAAGAAAAATCTTCAAGATATTTTGGCATAGGGATGGGGGGAATTTGTGTTTTACACCAAGCCAGCAACTAAGGCTATATCACGCAAGGCAGCCAGCCCTGTAAACAGATGCCACATACAGAGAAAGAACAGCGTGCCTTTGGCGAGAGCTGAACACAGGACAGCCAACCTTCACTGTACTGGTGACGGACACTAACCATTACGACACTGGACTGCAAAGATATTTTGGCCACGCATAATTACCAGCAGAAAAATCTGCACAAATATGACAACCATAATATCAAAAAAGATGGAGATGACTGGAGAATGTGTGCAGAATGAAACCAGAGGTACCACCCAAAATAGCCTTCCACTGGACAGATGATGGCAAGAGGAGCACTGTCAGCCAAAAGAAACATGAAGGTCAATAGAGAAAGAACTAAAGGACCAGAAACTGACCTGGAACAACATAACTAAACTTGCTGCTGACAAAAATGGAGGTCTCTAGTGGGTGCCTAGTGTACCACTTAGGAAGAAGACTAAGTAACATGCCGCCATGGAAAACATACTGGGAGCCACGTTTTTTGCATTTGATGTTAGAGATGGATTCCATGCTTCTTAATCCTTTCCTTATGCTCTGCCCCTGAAGAAGCAAACACCTTGAAAAGCACAACTGTTTCACGTGCTATAATGAGAACTGGGTAGTGTCAAAAAGTACATCGCACTGTGCAAAAATAAATAAACAAACAAGGGGAGAAACTGTTGGCTCCTACAAGGATTATTTTACTATGAACCTCTTTACTTGAAGAGCTAAATTAGGCAAGTAAACAGGTACTTTGTGCATTTGAAATCAGTCTTGATTCAGCTGATCTAGATCAAACTTGATTACTCACTTTGACATAGATTTGCACTACAACAGCCAAAAATGACAATTTAATGATAAGTAATATTTGAATTTTAACATTTATTCTAATAAAGTATTTAATTATTTAGCCCTTTGTGAATACTGAGTCAATTCTGTTTTTAATTTTCTGCCTCATGACCTAATTCATGATATTAGCTCTCCATTTCACTTAATTACTGTCTTTCACTTGCATTTACAATAAATAATTTTAAAATATATTTATTGTAAATTTCATCATTTAAATTCTCTTTAAAGTGGTGTCAGTAAGGGTTGTCTTTATTGTAGGTTTATACGTGTACCTATCTGAACTCAATGTACTTTCGTGCCATTGTTAGTAAACTAGGCCTTAAATTTCAATTTAGGCTTCAATTTCCTTAATGGTTTGATGTTCTTGTCCATTTAAAGCTTCCTTGTTTTGCATATGCTTGTCAATTTGGCCACTCGTTTTATGAGAAATTGAGTCTCCAGGAAAGTGCAGCTATTTCTCCCTTTATTGTCTTCTTTATGTGGTCAACATAAATCTACTTTCCAATACTTCTGTCCCAACTTCTCTGACAGCTCCTAACTGAAGCACTGATGTTTGTGAATATACTTGCAAAATCTATTACAATGAAAGCACTTTCATGAGACCAAAAGTATGTTTCTCTCCTGATGCTGCTACAAAGTCTTCTATTGGAGAAGCTAAAGAATCCTGTTTGCTTTGCAGGAAACTTCTTTCCACACAAAACACTCTCTCTCACACACACTGCTGTTGCCATTTTATATTGGTATTGTCAAACTGTTTATATTTATATATATATATGTGCATGTTCATTCTCTCAGTGTAATTAAGGTGATCATGCATCTGCCAAACAACACCTATATAGGCATATACTTGAAATCTCAGTCAAGCTGTTCTGTTTTTCATATTTTCTTGGTTTCTCAGTAACTCTACATATCATTTAAGTCTTCTTTAAGGTTAAGCACTTACTTAATTGACATTAAACATATTTCTATTAGAAATTCAATAATAAGGTTTAGGTTAGGAGTTACAAACATAAATTGCCATAAGCAGCATTACAGCAATTTGTCCACTGCTTTGTTAAAATGCCCAAATTGCAAATTTGAAGAGACTGAGTTACATTCTGTGTTCGTGTGCCCAAAATATAAAGATCTACGACAGCTGTACATTCCTGAATAAATTCTATGAGGATCCATCTCAGTTTTGTTTATCTATTTTATTTGCAAGCAACTGTTTAAAATTAATCCAAAATGTGCCTACTATCTGTATAAAGCACTACAGATCAGAGAGAACAAATAATTTGCAAATTACTGATATTGTTAAATAACACATTAATGGATGTTTTAATGAAGTAAGGACACAGTATTTATGTATTTTATACTTTCATTTTGATTCCCCCTACACCCACTCCCCCAACATCGGTTATGGGCACGAGCCTACCAAAATAAAGAAACTGTCATAGTCATTGTCTCAGTAACTCTGAAAAGTAAACTATAAAGGACAGTCAAATTAAACAAGGAGATACCAGGCTCATATTTGCCTGCCATCCACTGTTTCATTTGACTTCTAGTACAAACTTGTCTACAGAAAGTTTGTATAAAAATGTAATGTTTCAGGATCTAAACATTTATGTTCTTCTGATTTTGTACAACGAGATGTACAGAAGATCTTGTTCTTATAGTGAGCTATTACAATATTTGTTTGATACAGCCATTCATGTATTCTTTAGTTTTTTCCAAATTGCAATAAATGTTTACATGAAATAACCAAAAATGAAACTGCTTTATATTTCCTTAAACCTGAGACATCAAACAATCAGGGTTAATCAGGTTTCATTAGTATCTCTAGTCTGATGAGTCACTATATAGAAAATCATCTATAGGTGCTTTTTAAAAAAACACTGAATCTTGCTATAGAAAAATTGCTTTACAGCAGTCTTTGTTTTTTCCCTATAGCCATTCTCTGTATATTGCTTTCATTCCATTGTGCAGCATGATAAAGAATTAACTATTTAATGGCACATATATTTTTTACAACTGAAATGTATATATAAAAACAACATAAGCAAGATATACTGACCATGCATGTCACAATCTGAGGCCATGATTTGAACACTCTCAATTTTTTCTATCATAATAGGCTCTCTCTTGGAGTTTTCACCAACAAAATCCAGTTTTCTGTTGAAGATCAAAATTTATTTCAGGACTATATATTGTTTTTATAACAGTGCTGTTAAAAGAAAAGGCTTTGCTAAAAAAAAGTAACAAATTACAATCTTTCACATCAAACAGTTCTATTTAGCTCATTTTTTTAAACCAAAAATCTAATCTTCTGAGCAACTTATATATATATATATATAAAGGTAACAACAGTATGCTTGAATCCAGTATTTTTGTATTAATAAAGGTAAGCTGATTAAATAATTCAAAATTACCAAGCTAATTGTTTTAAACAATTTTCCCTATTATTTCAAAAGAAGTATCAACTTATTTTCCCTTCGTTCTTTATGAAGCAGAAGAAATTTGGTACATCATTTACAATAGGGACAAACCAAATTCTTGCTTTTATTTCTGGTTGTTAATAAATTTATCTGATTTTACTAAGATTTACAATATTATGGACATAACCATTTACAGCAAGGTATCAGTTAAGAGTATAAAGTATAATATTGCTTGCACTTGACAGTTCTCTATGTCAAAGTATTTTTGACACATTAAACTGAATCACAGAATGGCAGACATAAATATCTTAATGCTTTCTATTCACAAGTCTGTTTAAAATGCCGAATTTACCTGTGGTCTTGAGATAGTCTGCATGTAAAACATTCACTCTGGCTGGTTTCAATGTTGTCATCCAGGATGTTGAAGAGACTTCCTAAGCAACAAAGACAATCCAAAATATATCAATAGCAAGTAAGCTGAGACATCAAACAATTTCTTGTAATTGTAAATTATAATGGAATAGTTAAAAGAAATTTACAAATTAAGAAATGCATAAAAAATGAAATGTGACTACAGTCACAAACTACTGCTCTTTGCACACATACCCCCTTTGATACTTAAAGTCTGGTCTTAAGACCCACATTTTACAAGGGTAGGGTGGGGAGGAATTGGTGTTTTACATTGAGCCAGCAACAGACAGCCCTGTAAACATATGCCACATGCAGAAAGAGCAGCATTCGCAAGACGAGATCTGAACCCAGGACAGCCAATCCTCACTGTATTGGTGACAGCCACTAACCCGTTGCACCACCGGAGCTCCCACCTTTTCCAGGAATGTTAGTGCTTGGTGACTTCTGTTTTCTGTTCGTTACCCTGTGTGCAAGTGTGTTGGCACCATTTTGTTTGTGTGTGTGTGTGTGTGTGTGGGTAGGGAGATTCTGTGTGCATGTGCATAGGTATATACATATATACACACACAGAGCATCCCCCTACCTTGTGTGTGCGTGTGTATGTGCATATACACACACACACACACACACGAACACACGAGGTGTGTCTGAAAAGTAATGGGACTGGGGTCACAAACAATTTATTTCAATTTGAAACAAACTATATGGTTTTTGCATCAAAGTAATCCGCCTCAAGTCTAATGCACTTTTCTATCCTTCTCTGCCATGCTTCTATGTACTGCTGGAAGGATTCCTCTGGGATGCCTCTCAGTTCCACTGTTACAGCCCTCTTGATTGCTTCTATGCTTTCAAAAGGGGCGCCCTTGATAATCCCCTTGAGTATGGAGAAAAGAAGAATGTCACACAGAGCAAGATCAGATGAGTAGGGAGTCTGTTCCAGCAAGCAGATATCCTCTCAGCCAGGAACTGCCGGATGCTCAGGGCATTGTGAGCAGGTGGATCATGGAAAAGTGCATTAGAAGGAGAATTACTTTGAAAGGGGAACCATGAAGTTTGTTGTTTGGAATTTAAATAAATTATTTGTGGCACGAATCATGTTATTTTTCAGACATACCTTATATATGTAACAGAAATATTGTTAGCTGATTATGTCAAAGAACACTGAGCTTTGCTGCCAGCAGAGAAATGTGCCACATAAATGCTTTTATTATTATTAAAATTTCAGTTGTATATCCTCATTTGAAAATGCAAAAGTGGAAAAATCCTGTTCAGTTATATTGCCAACGATCATCGTTATCAATAAGCAATTGCTAGGATGCTATGTAAGACAAATGGTGTAAAATCACAAAAACAAGGTGCAGAAAAAAAGATACAACAATGCCATATTTTCTTGCATGCCACTGTCCCTGCAGCATCTTTTCTGATGAAATTTTAAGGCATCTACATGTAACTTTGAGCAGTTTTTAATGAAAAAATAAAAACAGCCTGAGACAAGCAGGACAGGACCAATATTGCTCTTTATGTCTTACTCTTTAATAAGCATGGTCTTTACTAGACTTACCATTTAGGAGAACTTTCAGATGTTTATCAAAAAACTCATTCTCCTTCTTAGTGACATTTAAGCAGATCTCACAATGACGCACAGGATCAACAAAACACATGCGAGGTAAGGCAATCTGAACTGAGCAGCATTTGTCACAGAAACACTTTCCACAGCGTCGACAATGATGCTGCAAATCACAAAAAATTATAAGATATAAGATAAACGATAAAGCTTTTATTTGCTGCAGATAGATATTAACATTGAATGTCCATTATTTATATATTTCAAAATCAAAATTCCCAACATAAGCTTTGATAATTTTCTGCTGAAGGAATATTAAAATATAATCTGATGAAATATTTTACTCCAAACACTACTCCAAACACTGGTCATACAAAGATGAACTACTCAAAACTGCATGAGACACTGGACAGTTCCTGCTCAAAGCCATCTACACAGAGAATATCCCTCACTGTTTTCCATGTGCATATAAAAAGAAAAACATTGCCTGATTTTTACCATTATCAGTATCTTGAGAGCACACCGAAGTGATTAAATGTAGTTTGGAGCAGTTTATAACTAAATGCTAAAAAGTCAATGTAACTTTGAATACAGTCAAATCTTTAAAATAATATTTTTTAATCTTCACTTCTGTGTCTTTGTCTTCTTCTACTAACAGCTTTTGGCAATTAGCATTATAGCTTTGGGTATCAGAGCTTTGGATGTAAATCTTTTTTTTTAATGTCAATTTTGAGTTTTACTATCATAGCAGACTGAATGAAGCTCTTTGATCTTAAGAAATGGCTGCCTAAAATGACACTTTGCTTGTTCGTTACTGAAAAACTGTAAGATTTTAAATCACAAATGCTGGATCACCAACATGATCATCATTGCTATCAAATAGGAAATTTTACCTTTCTGTGAAAAAGGTCAAACTTGAGTTGGCATTCTGAATTCTGACAGACTCGACACTGAAAAGCAGAATAATTTTTTGTTTTAGCTCATTTTGAATCTGTATTTATGTAGAAAAGTAGAAAGTATTAATAAAATATAGCCCTAGAAGCAAATGTATGTGTGTGAGCATGCATGTGCATGCATACACATGTATCTATTTGTATACACATCTGGGGCCAGTTGCACATGTTTCTAAACCTTAAACCTGTTCTAAAGAAGCAAACTCTCTTCTCTGCCATTTAGGTGCAGTGCACAAGAACATAAAAAAAAAAATTACTGAATGGAAAGAAAGTCAAACTTAAACAACTTTATCTTACTTAAAGCAGTTTTAGTTTTAAAAATTCTAAATTTGTGATGTGCAATTTAAAATGATTATCTAAATAGAATTAATACCTAAAAGTGTTTAAAATTAGAAATGTGTTGTGCAACTGGCCCCTGGAATACAAGTCAGTAATACCATTTACTGAAATCAATTTTTGCTTTACAGAAATTGAGAGGTTCATGTCTTGTGATTAATGGTATTTCCTCGCACAGCACGAATTGAATGGCAGTGGAATGTGAGGAAAAAAAGTGCGATTTTGGCTTTTGTCAAATTAGTGTCAAAATGCTTTTGAAATTCAGAAATTTTGGAATGGAGATTGTGACCACTATGACTAGCCATGTTAAGGACAACTCAACAAAGCCACTTGTGACCGAAATGTGAGAGCTCTCAAAGCTGCAGTGGGTGAAGATGAACAAATGAATATGAAGCTTTCTAATAATCTGCTGATCACAATGCGATTTTGAGACTTTGATAGGTACTTTTCTGTGTAGTTTATGGGGATCATTATGTTCATTGCAGACTGAAACTCGATAAGCTAGTTGAATTTTATATAAAGTTTGCAGGAAACAAAGAAATGCTTTGGCTTGAATGGTGACTGCATTTAGGAGTTGTGGGCAAGTGCATTTTTTCTGAGTCATGAAGCTCATATTTCTTTACTTTTGGCTTTAACATATTATACACTCTGATCACACTGTGACTGAGGGCAAATATTACAGTAGAAATGATGTTTAGCAGAGGGAATATGGCAAGAACCATAAACCATGAGCAAAACTGAAAAATCATGGCTCCAATACCATATGTTTCTGAATCAAACAACTGCATATGTTATTTCTGGTGCATGATTTGTACAATACGGTTTTTTCTATTATGTTTGCTTAGACTGATATTGGTTTGTGCTCGGATCAATAAGCAAAAAAGTATTTTGTAATTGTCAGATAAAATGGTGAAAATAACACTTTAGCCATAACCAGTGTACCCACTGTCTTTTTACCCGTGAACTTTAATTTAGATGTTTATGTTTTGTTAAGTCTTTTTTTATTTCCTTGTCACAGTGTTGACAAAACAGATAAACCCCTGCTCATGTGTAACTAGTTTTTCGGTTACTGTCACGATGTGATGGTTTGTCATTAAATAGGGGCGTGACCAGTGAACGGAATCAGAATATTTACAGAAATCACAATTAGGGTTGGCGTGGTAAAGTCAGTAATGATTTCTCTTCTGCTTTAGATCCCTTTACTGTTCTTTCGATGCTCTCTCAGCAAAGTGTGGATGCTTTCCGTTGCACTGAGGTTTGACGTTCGACAGATACGCGATGGGTACATCCTGATAAGAGATAAACTTTTCGAGGAACTCAACTTATAAAAACCATTAAGTTTGAATAACTGTGATTTAGAAATAATAGTATGTTTACCACATTGTCAGGTGTCCACTCTGGTTCCGAAAGTGTGAATGGACTTTGCACTTTTTCATCAGCAGGTACCATTCGGAGGCCACTTTTGGAACGAACGAGTTTCTTCTCTGTGTTAGACGCCATATTTTTTTAAAACTGACGTCACTGAATTCTGTGTTTTCCTGCAAAACTGCGAGCTCTTTGTGCTTTCTAAAAGTACTTTGTCTTCATTTGAATTAAATGTATGTGAAAATTGCAGTAGCTCGACTGCTTATAGGGACATACATTTCAACAATATTTATGATCCCATGTTTTACATGATCATGTGCATTATAACTACTAGTACTATCGTACTGGCAGCAGTGAGTTGAGGTTAAATACAAACCACTTAAAAACAGAAACAGAAAGGATCGAAGCAGACACTTAGAAATGTAACTAAAGATATAAATCGGAAGAAATTATAAATGAAATGTGATGTTTTGTGATTTGACCATTTCGGATTCGAGACCTTCTCAAGTTTCACTTTCTCTTTCTGCTTTTGCCATATCGGCTTTCCTGTTGTATGTTGCAGGAATCCTTATTGTTGTACATAGTGTATAAAAACATTTTCACCGCTTTTAGACACCGGGTTTTTGGCCAGTATGAAGTTCATGCTGGTTGTGTGCTTTGCAGTTCTAGACGCATGGGCCCAAGGTAAATTAAAATACTTATTATATCGCTTCTAATATATATGGATGTCGAAGGAAAAAGAAATACCTATAAGAGTTATCATTCTTACGTTTGTTATACCTAAAAGAGCGGCCACAATAACATTTAACGTTTTACACTGTAAATTACACGATATATAAAACTAACCGAAACTGATATTTTTTATTACTAATCTTATTAGTTTCGACTTTTGTTTCGCTTGCTTCAGAGCTGGCATGGATTGCAGGGAGTCCATCATCAAACAGCATTTCCACTAAAATCGACCCAGGTGGTCGAAGTGGTGTTGGAGTCTGGCAAGAGGGTATGAATAATGTCTGGCTGTTTGGAGGTCTAGGTATGTCCGACAATCCTTTTGAAAGCCCTCGGCTTCTTAATGACTTGTGGTACTTCAATGGCACCAGCCAAACTTGGCACCAAGTGCATCAAGGGGCAGTTTTCAATTCAACATTGGTTGCATATCGATCATCACAGATACCTCGCCCAAGACAACTATCAGCAATGTGTGGTGTAGGCAACATCATGGTGGTTTTTGGAGGCTTGGCGGAGGAGGACATGGCACTGGGAGATCTGTGGGTGTTTGACACTGTGACGAAGGATTGGCAAAGCCAGGACCAGGCATACTATGTGCGAAAAAATAAGAGTGAGTCTTTGCTGGTGAGGCCAGCACCACGAGGTGACATGGCAAAATGGTGCACATCTACTCATTTATTTATATTTGGTGGAGTTAATGATTCTAATCATATATTTTCAGACATGTGGAAGCTCAGTTTGCAAAGTCTAATTTGGGAAGAGGTGGCAAGTTTTTCTTTGGCACCTTCTTCCCTAAAAGACCAGAATGCATTGAGTTATCCTGCTGGACGCAATGGAGCTATGGCATGGACTGTTGAGCCACATAATCTCTATCTTTTTGGCGGCAATGTGCTTAGCCAATATTTTCGTAAACAACATATTGCAACTGGCTATACATCAGATCTTTGGCAATACAACATAATTAATGATACATGGGTGTTTCTTAAAGGTCATACACAACCAGGACAACCTGGTGTGTATGGACATTTAGGTGTGCCGACTGAGAATAGTGCACCAGGATGCCGCAAAGGTGGTGTCACATGGACTGATGCTAACAATTATTTGTGGCTGTTTGGGGGTGAGGGGGGTGGCACCTTGACACCTGATGACACAAGCTCTTCAATATTACTGACAGATTATTGGTGTTACAACACTCAGATTGGAAGGTGGGAATGGATGGGGGGCAGTAAAGAAGGCAACCAATCTTCTATCTTTAGACAAAAAGGGAAACTGACATATTCAGCATTAATTGGAAGCCGAACTGAAGCAGCAGCATGGAAACAAAATGATCATGCAGTGTATTTGTTTGGTGGAATGGGACATAATGGAACACAGTATTATTGTTTTCTCAATGATTTATGGCTGATAAATATTTCAGAGACAATGGGCCTTGAAGTGCCATTTCCAGTTTTGTATGGTTTTGGACTTGTCTTTCTTGGGATATTTTTGGTTCTCTGTCTTGTAGTTATTGGTGTCTATGTGTATGACTGCAGCAAAGGTAACAGAACACCTGAGTGGCGAATTGGCTCCAGAGACATAGCCAGGTACAGCCATCTTTTAGGAGATGACTCTTGATATACTTTGACCAAATTATTTCATTAGGCAACACTGTACATGTTACCAATGCAGACCATATCATCATGCAACTAATTATAATATGGGTAAGGGTGTAAATGGGTAATGGTGAAAATTTTTTATTCATTTTTCTTACGTATCCCATAGCATGTAAAGAATGTAATAGTTTAAACACACTAAACCCAGGGATTTTACTGTATAACACTGGCTGTTCTTGCATAAATAAGCAGTGACCAAAGGATATTGTCAGTTGTTGATGGCCAGCATGTTAAAGGCTAAGCCAGGTACAAAAGCATTGTTATATTACTTGGGCATAGTCTACTCTTTATTTTCAGTAGTGAATCCTGCAGCACTTAGATGAACTATTTGGCATGAGGGCAGTGTCTAAATTTTGCAGGAATGACCTGCACTTTTCTAATCACTATACATGCATAGGAACAGCAACCAATGCACTGCATCCCATTTAAATAGCCACTACATTGAATCCCTTTTAAGTTGTATATTTTTTCATTTATTTATTCATATACAGTGGAACATCGATTATTCAGTCTTCAATTAACCGTGGATTGGGTCATTCGGAATTGCTTAAAAGAAAAAAAATACTGCTAGACATCACAATACCTCCGAGAATTCCAACTACAGGAATGTACACTACATGTGTCACAGCTTAAGTTTGTTGTTGTTGTTGTTTTTTTGTCAATGGGTTTCTGAGAATTATTCTAAAAGGATTGAAAGCATAGCATCCTTGCACCAGCTAGGTGATACCCTCCTGTGAAAAACCATTAGAGTTAATCTGATGCAGATGACTTGTTCCAAAGATTCTCTCAATTATCCGTGATTTTTTATCATCCTGATGATGGGTGCTGGCCATTAAACTGGATAATTGAGGTTCTACTGTATTTATTTAGCCATCTTTCTATTTGTCTGTCAGCTCTCCAAAATTTATATTTCCTTAGTCCTGCTTGCCTATGAAGATCATAGCATTACTCCTAACACAGTCCACACAATGCCAATTTTTTTACGCTCCACCCTCCCGTTCTTGCTACTTTTCTACCCATCTTTCTCTGCAGAATCACTATATTTTCTGTTCCTGTTGCTTGGTGCCTTTTTCTGTTTTCTATCTTTGTTTTCTGTTTGTCGTCAGTACTGTTGTTTATTCTTCCGTCCCTCGTGTTCTGTCCATTTAGTCGATGTCTCTTCCCCGTTTTTAGTGCTAAGAGCATGCTCTCTATGAATGTGAATATGCACTATAAAAATCTTCATTTATTATTGTTATTATTGTTATTGTTGAAATATGTATATAAGTAATGTGTATATTTTGTCTTAAAAGATCATTTTTAAATGACAAAACATCTTAAATAATCAAAACACATTGTCTGGTTGACTGTAATACATTTGTAGAAAAGCTAGTGAGACTTTAGTTTTGAAGTGAAAATTTTTAATGAAAGAACCATGGTCTTTGAAAAAGTGATCATGTAGCAGCACACCTGGGGTTTTTTGTTGTTTTTCTTTAGCGGGAAGCGTTGCAAAAGCTGGAAGAACTCACTTATATGTATGTAAATAATTGTTTAATTATTAATTTGTTCTGTTTTTTAATAATTCACTTACTTTCTCATGATAGATAACTATATAGTATTATGCATTTGTGCCTTCATGTGATATTTAGATCTATTTTAACCTGCTGAAATAAGCTCGTCAACAGTCTTGTTAAAAACAAATGTATCAGAATACATAGAGTTTGCACATCTTAGACTTAATAGAGAAATTTCCATTGTCTGATCCTGTTTTTCTCTGGTCATATGATGTCTGGTATTTATCATGCTAAATCTAAAAACAGTTCAGAAGTATTTCCAGACTACTTGGTGTGTGTGTGTGTCTTACTCCTGTCTCAGGAATTCAAAAGATCACTTGATATTCTTGGCATTTTTTATGACTTCTTTAATTTTAATTTTCTATATATACTTTTGTATGTGGATGGATTAAAACTGATATAGTGAGAGAGAGCCTTTGTGTCACGAAATGTAGGATATATTGTTTTATAAAGCTTTTTCATTTCTAATTATTAAGGCACTACACTCCCTGTACACTTTTGTTGATGTACTCAGTGTAAGCCTTAGTCTTTGGATCCTTTTGATAAAGGGCTGTGTGGTGTAGGTGACACTTTGGTTAATGGATCAATTGTAGACAGTTATCTTGATCTTGATGTTTATGGTTAGTGTTAGATGAGGACTGCATGACATGGCTGATGATGGCACTGCTAACCATATTTCTTCTGCTGAGTTGGTCAGATCAAACTGTTGAAAGTAGGAACAAGAAGAGGTGTCTGCTCAGTCTAAAATGTCATCATTCATGTTTTATTTCATGACACGTTAGTGTCACTTCAACCTTGAGATTAAAGACTACTCTATGAAGTCGATTTTACCCACATGAGTCCTATGTGTTTTGCTGGAAAAATAGTTTTCTAAGTTATAGAATCTTATTCTATATGCTTTTTTTTAAAAGGCAAGGATCAATTTCATTTAATACTTTATACTACATGATTTCAGTATGTTTTATGATCTGCAAGTACATATGTTTTGATGTTACAGTGTTTTGTTATACATATTCAACAATACTTGTAAGGAGACAGAGGACAGTAACTTTATTAGTCATTTTACTATGTGTGTACTAATCTAGTCAAAAAACTACATCATTATTTTTATGATGTACCCTCGCAGCTTACATTGTATATCACTGTCTTAAAATTACTTGCTTTCATAAAGTGACAATGGAGTTACATTAGATATGTAAATTTGAAACGTGTCATATTGACATAACAGTATTATAACCAGCTTCATTAACACTTTGTCCTTGATGCTTTTTATTTCATTGATGTCATCCTCAATTTCTGCTGCATTTTCGTTGAGGCTTGTGGATACATCAAAGGAAATCTCAGTGCATTGAAATACTTTTCTTGATGCCTGCCCATACTTTATTTACATACTAATGCTACAATTGTGCCTTTTGAATACTCATCTATTTTATGTAAATGTGCCTGTTTATAAAATCATATAAATTTTTAGATTTGAAAAATGTGACCAGTGATTTCTTATTTGTGATGTCTTAACTAAACATGGCTTTATCCCTATGATATCTAAATAACAGAGTTGTTTTTTTTTAAATTCTCTTACACCAGTGGAACAAAAAAATGGGAAACGTCTTTTTCCTTGACTTAATCACTTTTTGGAATGCATTTTTTTGTTTACATTTATGAAGTGATGTGTGTGTGTGTGTGTGTGTTCGAGAATAGCTATAGTGACTGGCAATTTTTCTTGAGCAGTCTTCATGAAGCAAACGTAGCCTCCTAAGGTTACGATTTCTACAGGGAATGCTGGCCTGGTAGATAGAACGTTTTACTATGGAGGAAAAAAATCGTTTGCTCAAGACCTGCTCGGGCCTGTGACTGGGAAACTTTACCTACCCGCCCAGCATCTTTCCAAAAGAAATGGGTACCTGATGTATCAGAGGAGGTAAAGGCGGCAGAAGGAGATAGTTGGGCTCCATCTTCTACGTGCCATGCCCTGGACATGGTGAATCACTAACATTAACGGCTCCCTGGGCTTCTAACTATGGAGTACTGCCTATCGTTTACCACCACAGTGTGTAGACCTCAAACAAGACGTTGCAAAACTCTGAAACTTTACGATTGATGACACGCAAACACGTGCACGCGCGCCCCCACACACAAACACGGGAGGGGTATAAAACAGGGTAGAATGAAAGATGTGCAAGCATGTCTCGTACCATTGTCTACTGAAATCCCTGCCTTTGTGAAAGCAATCGATTTTACCTTATGTAACAACACAAGATGCATGGCTAGATGGCTGAGAAAAATATTTATGTCAATGACACACTGAAGCACAACCAGCGACCTATCGAAGAAGGATGTACAGTTTCATGCTATCTGCAGCCACGCTTTGATTAATGGTGGCAGAGCTGGCAGGACTGAGATGCCCTTCCCGACAAAAAATGTATGTTTTGGTTATCACAGAAGACCACGACATTTTTTAATACGCTACTTCAGGCAGAATATAAAACTGAAAAATATTGTCAATTTGTTACACATATCAGTGGCGTAGGAAGATGCTCGGCTTTGGGGGACAAGCTCCATGCTGACAATGAATAACGTTCACATTCTTGCCTTCCCAGCATCTTTTTTTGGGGGGACGGCTGCCCCCCTTGCCCCCCCCCCCGGTTCCTACGCCACTGCATATTTGACCGAGACCAAGTAGAACTGAGACAGTGCCGTAACGTCTGATTACTGACTTTAGATAGATGCGTGCAGTATATTTGTAAGCATCGCCCCCACCCCCCACAACCATCGCTGATGTCTAAGTGGAATTCTTAAAATGTGTACCTGGCTAATCTTTCAAACAGCTCAGGACTGAAATTCTGTGGCTGGTTTATTACAGACAGTACAGTGGCGTAGGAAGATGCTTGGCTTTGGGGGGGGGGGCAAGCTCCATGCTGACAATGAACGACGTTCACATTCTTGCCTTCCCATCATTGTATTCCTACGCCACTGCAGTAGCGTCGCCGACTACTAATAGGATCTGTATGACACCATCTATTGTTCGACATTCCCCGGATGTCAGCATGAGCTATTGATGAGTCCGCCTTACAGGTTACACCACTTTCTCAAATAACCAAAGATTAACACGATTATCACGCGACGAACAGGCTGCTGAAGATGTCTCAGAACATCCGGCGCCCAGTGAAGCTTTGCCTGACGACATCAACGTACGAGCCATCGGACGCCGCAGAACATTCTAGCTCTATGGCGCGCAGCGGCTGCCCCCACTGCCAATGGCCGCCGCTCCCTTCTCCGGGGTAGATTTTGCACTGCACCATAGCCAGCACTATGTTCTCACCCTTGAGCTGCAATAGTATCAAGCGACTTTCAGTGACTGCTCAATCTTCATAGTATGAGATGAGAGAAGGAGAAAGAGAGAGATAGCTGAAACTGAAAAAGCTCACAATTTAGGTAAAATAGTTGTCTCAAACTTAAGCCAGCATGACAACTATTATGTGCTCGCATAAAGGTGTGAAGTGGGGGGGGGGGGTAAGGGAACTTATTTCACAAAGTCCATGGGATGCAAATAAAGTTTCTTCAGCGGGAAATTTTTTAAAGAAATAATCTGCACAAACGTACAGCTAGGTCATCGAACTGTAGTCGTACTATGTTAAGTTAAAGAACTAGATTCGAAGGAAGGGAAGGCCTGTATTTTTGATTGAAAGATCACTTCATCGTTTATAGCTGCTATAAAAACTGCTCAGCTATTATAAGATCCTTAGATACATGCAGAGCCGGTGCTATGGGGGGAGGGGGGGCGACTGCCCAAGGCCTGCTGGAGGCCCCGCACTAACATGTGCACCGTCGAGATGAGACAGTTCGTAATTTGCTTGAAATTCTAAAAATTCATGTCTTTTTCATTTTCAGCGGAGTAAATTCGTTGCGCGTTACTGTGTGAGCCAGTTTTGCTGCCCTTTAGCCCTCTTATCAGAGAGCTGTAAAACGTGGCAGACTGGCATCCTAATCCTTGGAGTGGATCGAGTAGCGTCCCCTCGCCTAGCAGGCTCGAGGGAGGCAGCTTTCCGCAATTTTTGTATTTTTATTAGTTTGTTGTGTTTTTTGGTGCCCATTGTGTAGGAAGGTGCTTTTTTCGTTGCGTCGGTGCTGTGCAAGACTGACTTTTGTTTTTTCTGCGACTTTCGGATTTCCCGTCGACTGCCGGTCTTTTCTGCCTAACGGTTTCTTCTGAAGATCACACAGTCAATCCTCTGCTTTACATTTTTTCATGCAGTTTTCCTCTGCTTTGTGATTACATCGATACCAGCAGTCTTCTGGCGATTTCAGCTCTTTGGACCCGAGTCTCTGTTGATGTATTCTGCCTTCCTACAGACGACACAATGGCTTTCCGAGCTGTAAATGTGAACTCAGGGCAGTTGAGAGCCACCACAGGCCCCGGGGCAGACGACTTGCTAAAACAAGTAGCTGGTTAAGATTTGCTAACAACCACATGTAAACGGTTAAGTTTTAAGGGAGTGTGAATAATGGAGAGAAGAGAGGGCGAAAGGAAGGGAAGGAGGAGGGAATCAAGAAGTAAGTCTTCCAGTATAAGACTGCAAACTCTGGTTTTATATTTTTCTCTCCGGTCATTATGACTGAAGCTATTATGGAAAAAAGAGGCGATGCAATGAATTAATTATACCTGTATGATATTATTTGATTTTGTACATGTATAGCTGCAAAATGCTGGCAAAGCAAACATATTAAGCTCATCTCACACACAATGCTTCTGACATAGTGTAATCGACTGGTATATCAGTGTAGATCAGGTTAGGTAATGATAAGCGCGTCTCCAACATTAGAACAATGGATCGTTACGTTTTTTTTTTAACTGCTGTATGGTGTGCTTACCTCCAATACTATTGGGAGCACTGTCCTGGTACCTTTTTTATTGACCTCATAGCCTGACGTGGTCCACAAGGCGCTGTACTGCACACTGTCGCCGTGTCGTAGGCCAGCTTTTAAGCGTGACAGCAGTAACGTCTGCCCGCGAATCTGCATCGCCCTGAAATCAGGAAGAATCTGAAGATTACGATGAATTTATTCAACTAATTCACCATTGAGGAAAAAAAATCATGCTTCTAGGAATCCCATGACCATCATAGACGTTGAGAAGAGAAATTGAGAATACAGCACAATAGAGTCAGACTTGCAGACACGTCCGTGAAAGAACAAAGCCTTCTGTCGTATGGACATATTTACCAATACAGGTTCATATATCTATATATTTATATATTATATATCTACTCCTGGAGAAGTGCTTGCCCCCAAGTTTACCTGTGAGCTTTCCCAGAGGAAACTTTCGAACGAAAATTTGCCTTTTCGCGCAAATAAGCTTAAATGGGGAGGATGTGTACAAGCACGCACGTGCTTGCGTAATTGCGTGTTCTCCAATGTAACATTTGTAATTAGTTCCTACACTAATCTAGGATGTAACATTTATAATTAGTTCCTAATTTTCTACACTAATCTAGAATGTAGCATTTGCGGTGAGTTCTGACACTAATGTGAAGCGTAGCCTAGTTCTTGATTTTGTTTTCCAATTCACATACTTGCCGTGACCTGCGGGTCTCTCATAAACAAGAATGTTCCTCTCTTTCACATCAGTTTCGGCATTCCTCGAACACTTTAGTTCTTTTTAATTGCGGCGGTGATCGTCTGTTTCCCAGATACCTTCTTTCGAGCGCGCTCTAGCATAGAGAAGATTCTATGAGCGCTAAAGACTTATCGCCGGCCTTCTATCTCGTCTGTCAAAGTAATGCTGACTTAACGGTGCACGGACTGTAAACTTGCTCTCGGGGGGTAGAGAGAGAGTGTGTGTGGAAAATGATTGTGGATTTCTTTGTGAAATAATTACTGGTGAGCTTGATTATCAAATCAGCTAGTTCTTGTCGGCAGGTGATCTCTCAATTTTGCATTTTACGTGCAAAACCTTTTTTTGCTTACTTCTTTACTCGTATCTCATCCACTACTTTTTTTGGGGGGGAGGGTGGAGGTGGAGGGAGAATTGAGGCAGGTAAGGGATATCGACATGGTTTATTTTCATTTTAAGCTGTTTACTGTTGGCCAAGATCGTTTCGAAGCAGCCTCGAGAAGTTTCTGTCAAAAAAAGTATTATTACCTCACGCAAAGAAGTTTTCTTTTGGACATGTGCTCACCCCCCCCCCCGCCCTACCCACTCTACATGGAACTCAGAAGCAAAGTCTAAATCGGACAAGACCCGCGAGAGCCGACGACACCTTTCCACCGTTTTGATGGTATGTAACAACTTTCTTTGTGTTTGGTGTTTTTTGTTTGTGTTCATCTCCTTTGATTATGAATCAGGTTAGATGATGGTAGAAAAGAGAAGAAGAGAGACAAAAAGACAGACAGAGACAAAGAAGAAAAAAAGATGTAGCTAGGATTAAAATCAGCGATTTAAGTGGGTAGAGAGACTTGGAAAGACTCATTTGAAAGGGAAAAATAACATTTAAAATATAATTAGGACATGAAATAGCTGCAGGCAACCTACCGACTGACAGTAAGTAAAAACCGATTCTGGATGATACTACGTTTGTGAACTTGAAAAAAGTTTGAACTTTTGAAAAGGTGAAAAACTTTATTACCATTATTAAGGTAAAAAAAAAAGCATGGACGCTGACAGTTATATTGTATTGCAACATCGTGAACCCAAATGTTTACACTTTTACTAGTTACTACCCATGCAAAGCACGATGATTAAAATAGTAAGTATCAGCATTCGATCGAGCACTCAGTAAATAAGCCACCAGTTCCAATGACTGGTGTAAGTCACTCAGGGACTGGCTGCGATGACGGGCGTGAACCGTGTAGTGACTGGCAGTGGTGACTGTCATGCGTCATGTGATGACTGGCAGCAATGACGGACATAAACCACAATGATAACACATGACTAGCTGCGGTGACTGGCGTGAACCATGCAGCTTGGGGAAGCGGATGGCCGAGTGGTTAGAGCGCTGGCGTCCGAACCGAGAGCGTGCTGGTTCAATTCCCTATAAGCGCAGCATACTTCCCCCAGTCGACCCAGCTGACGGGAATGGGTACCTGACTCCTTAGAGGGTTGGGGAAGGTAAGGCAGCGAGGGAGAGGAGATTGGCACCACCCTCATGTAAAAGCTGGCCCCGAGAAAAGTGGGGTCTCTAACACCTCACTCCCCTACGACCTGAAAAGGTTATGGGATGACCTTTACCTTTACCTTTTATGCAGTGACTGAGTGATGGAATTAAACTTCCCTTCAGCGTGTCTAACATTTCTGAAAGCGTTTTTCACCTCTCAAAGATACAAGCACACTTACCTGGGACGAACAACTCAAATTTTAGGTACAAATGAGTACTACTCACGTGAGCGTTCTGCCAGGCGAGATAAAAGTCTGAACCAGATAAGCAGAATCGGCGCGAAGTTTGAGTGTGTCTGGGTACGAAAAACGTCGACCATCAGGTTTATAATACACAGGGTTCTTTGTCGGCCACTGCTGTACAGATACTCGAACTTTGATTCGCTCGTCCATGCATGTCCGTGGCCTGCCCCGCTCGCAGGCGATGTAAGTTCTAGAGAAAGGGTGACCCGCACCGAGAGATGTCGGGCTTAGGTGAGAGGGTGGATCATTGGAGATCTTCAGTCTATGCCACTGAGGACTTGACGCCACAGGCACCGATGTGCTACCTTTAAGGCCCGGCGTGCATATTGCATGCTTCGAGACAAGCAACCACTTTGCCTGTTGACACCACCGCCCTAATCATTCGTCACCAGAGTGCACCATGACTGTTCGTGGGGAGTATGAAGGGAGGAGCCAGCAGCTCTCGTTTCGTTACTCTTGACACGTGACAGGCCCAATTTCAAGCCTGTTTAACGTAGTCGGTTCTGCCGCAACGTTTTCCCACAAAGGACGTTTATTTTATTTTTATAGCTGTGGCTATGTGGCCATCGCAGCCGCATCTTTGAGGATTTCAGCGCGTGGCCCCTTTCTTGCGTACCTTGAAGGCTGCTCAGGCTTGTGAGGGGTTGGGGATAAGTGCATCAGCTTTGGCCTCGCCGCCGGCTAAGAGTGCTTCTGATAAAGTATTGCTCTGGGCTTTGATTTATGTTTATGAAAAGGTAAGCTGCGAGCATTTAATCGCAGTTGCGCTTTCAGAGCCCTTGCTCGGTTTTATTGATGACGCTGGTACCACTCTGGTAGTGAGAGAGCACATACACACACTTGCGGACAAATAAATGCTTTTCCCGAGAACACCTTTACACACATGCACGCACAAACGTCTTCATTTGACTCTCTCGTTAGTTTAATCATCTCGCTGTTTAGTATACTTTCTTTCGTTTGGGAGAGGGCTATCCCAAGCTTACCTGGTCATCTTTGTAAATAAATTTCTTTCTCTGACTTTGTTTCTTTCGTTCTCGCGCGCGCGTGTGTGCATGCCTACGTTCCACGCACAGCTCTGATGTAACCAGCAACGACTGTAATTGTGGACTGTCACGAAAGAGCCAGCACGAAGCAGTAAAATGTATATGTCCCTAACGTGGAATTTCAATCGTGTTGCTGGGCGTGAAAACTTTGAAGGCTCAATGCTGCATAGTTTGGTTTTATATATATATGTAGTGTAATATATATATATATATATAAAGTGTGTGACAACGAGTAGAAATTGTGAGAAAAAAGCCAGTTCAGGACCGCGAAATCTGTTTCTGCTAGATGCTTGTAATGAAAAGGATGTTTGGGAAGGACTATAGGGCGTGACTGACGAAACATTGGTACTATCTGGATGTAAGTCTTTCGACAATCCTACTTTTGTTTAAAATGGGAGCCGGCCTACTCAACACACACTCACAAACAGACAGAGAGATAGAAGGGAAAGCACTTTAATCTAATGAGACCTGACAAGCGGATGCTTTTTTTAACATTTCTTTCGTAAATATTTACCATTCAGGCGAAGTAATATTGTTTTTCTATGTTGCTTGGCTTGTTTTCCCGTTATAAAATGCGTAGATGTTAATGAACAATTTAATTTTTTTTAAATATGTGCCTCGAGTGTTTTTCTTTACCCCTATGCTGCAAATGCAGATTTCAGCGCAAGCTATGGAGAAGCAGCCAGTGGATCCATCACCTGTCATTTCTCACATCCCACGACAGGACAGGTAGAGAGATTCAGGGTCAGGAGTATGGATTAATATGCGTGCATCGTAAACAACGCAGTGTCGGTGTTTATGGTTTGTATCGGGCGAAGGCAAACAGACCAGAACATTCCGTCAAAAATCATTGAAACCGAGGAGAAAACACTAGTGCTTTTCCCGTATATCACTGTTAATTATTTTTGTTTGGTTTACTTCCATTTGATTTTTTTGTTTTGTTTTTTTCTCTTCTTTTGTTCGTTGGTTTTGTTTTGTGTTGTGTTGTGTTGTTGGTTTGGGGTTTTTTTTTGTTTTTCTTTTATCGAAAACGAGTTAAGTCTTCCCTCGTCTGCTTACCGAAAGTACGAGAAATGCATTCCAGTTCAGCTCATAACATTCGGGTACACGAGAAAAATAATGTGCAATAAATACAGAAAACAAACCACTGAAGCATAAAAAGTCCGGCTGGGAACTATGCGTGGCTGGTTCCATAGTGAAAACATGTTTTCGGAAAGCGACCACGCTGTTTCAAGGTCTTCATTACTATAATAAGTTCGATCGGCGTATGGTACATACACAGTGTTCTCCCGCAATTACCTTAATTAAAGAGGTCAGAGGGCGATCTTTACCTTTATCCTTGTAAAGCATCCTTGAAGCTCAATTTTAAGTTAGCAATGATAATAATAGTGAAGATTTTTATAGCGCATATTCACACTCGTAGAGAGCATGCTCTTAGCGCTTAAAACGGGGAAGAGACGTGGACTAAGTAGATACAGAACACAGGGGACGAAAGAAAACGACAGTACTGACAAAAACAGATAACAAAAGGCATCAAGTAACAGGAACAGAGAAAAATAGTGATGGGTAAAGTAGCAAGAGGGAAGGGGGGGGGTAAGGACTAGCATTGTGGACTAGGAGTAGTGCTCAAGGAAGAGGTGCGTTTTCAGTGCAGATTTGAAGGATTCATTTGTAGGAAGGTGGCGGATATGGAAAGGAAGAGAGTTCCATTGTTTTGCAGCACAGTAGCCAAAAGTCCTGTGACCATATGTTGTTGTTCTGGTGACAGGAACAGTCAGAGTACGGTTGTCAGAGGAAGAGCGGAGTTGTCTGGCCGGAGAGTAAGGGATGAGAAGTTCAGAGAAATAGTCAGGACAGGAGCCTGCAAAGAAATTAAAACACAGCACAGACAGTTTGTACTGGATGCGAGAACGGACGGGTAGCCAGTGTAGGAAACGAAGGAGAGGAGTGACATGGTCCCGTTTCCTTGCTCTAAGTACCAGACGTGCAGCGGAGTTCTGTACTCTCTGGAGTTTCTGAATGAGGGATGAGGGGCAGCCTGCCAGCAAGGAGTTGCAGTAGTCAAGTCGTGAAAGAACAAACGCACAGACAAGAGTGTTGGTGGCACGTGTAGAGAGAAAGTGACGGATGGCACTGATCTTACGGAGCTCATAGTAGGCAGATTGACAGACAGCTGTAACATGTTTATCAAGGGTCATGTCTGCGGTGACAATAAATCCCAGATTCCTAACAGATGACGTGAAGGTGATGTTGCTGTCGCCCACCTTGATGTGATTGGGCAGACTGACTAGTGAAGGTTGATGTCTTCTTCTATGGCACAAGAGGTCTTCCGTTTTATCATCATTTAGTTTAAGCTTGTTTTTCACCATCCAGCCCTTGACATCACTAATACAAGCTTCTAGAGAGCTAATAGCAGAGTGAGACTCAGCCAGTGGAATAGAACAGTAAAGCTGCGTGTCATCTGCATAGGACTGATGAGACACCTGGTGAGACTGGATGCAAGATGAAAGTGGTTTAGTATACAGGATGAACAGAACTGGGCCAAGTACTGAGCCTTGGGGAACGCCACAGAAAAGTGAAGCAGGGCGAGATGTCTGACCATCGACTACCACAGTCTGGGTCCTATCAGTGAGATAGGAGTTGAACCATGAGAGGGCAGGTCCAGAAATCCCGTAGAGGGTGTGGAGTCTGTGAAGAAGCAGAGAGTGGTCTATAGTGTCAAATGCAGCAGACAGGTCCAGTAGGGTTAATGGAGAAACATCACCACTGTCAAGAGCAGATAATATGTCTGTTGTTACTTTAATAAGAGTGGTCTCAGTGCTGTGGAAAGGTCTATATGCCGACTGAGCTTAAATATCTAGGAAGAACTAAATATAATGAAATTTTGTATCTGGAGGGTCTTTGTTCAAAATCTTTTAACATTGTTGATAGTGACTAAGACGTAGCTGAGGAAAAAAAAAGGTTAAAAAAATCTTATGAGACATTGGTCATACCTGCAGCAAGTCTCCCAAGTGCACATCCTCTAGTGCAGAGGTTTTCAAACTTTTCCAGACGAGTACCACTTTCGAAAATTCGAATTAGCCGAATACCACCTCCCAACCCTACCTCCTGAGAAAAAAAATATATACTAGTCTAGGACTCAGTCTTAGGTTTGCCGGTATTTAGTATATGATTAGTCAATAGTGAGTTAATTGTTAATATATCATGATAGAAATATCTTTCATTAAACATGTATATTATCCATCTTGTTATGTGTATAAGTATGTAGACTTGTCTCCTCGTCTGACAAACTTTTTAACTGTTGGTGACCCGGCGGTCACAACACCCACAGACCCCACGCACTTACCCGCGGGTAAACGGAATAAATATGCAGAGCGCTGTCAATCAGGATTACAATTAAGGGTCTGGTTCCCAATATTCTTGGCGCGCGTTTATTGAATTAGTATTCTGACGCCTCTGGGTTGCGAACATACAGCCCCCCGTAAAATATATATATATACACACACATTCTTTTATATTGGCGCATGGTGCTCGCGTACCAGTTTGAAAACCTCTGCTCTAGTGAGTCTCGTCGATAGAACAGTGTTGGCAAATGGATACATTACTGTTGGGAAAAAAAATTGGCACTGAGGACTGGATCAGTCAGGTTGAAGTGAAAAGTGGGTTTGTACAAGTCTAAAATAATCGACCTGTTTAAAAAGAAACTTAAAAATATGATACCACTCGACGAGGATGGGATTCGAACCCACGCGGGGAGACCCCAATGGATTAGCAGTCCATCGCCTTAACCACTCGGCCACCTCGTCATCTGACGCACTTTCATTCATAAAAGATTATAAAGGCAAAAGTAGTTTTAAAAACAAAAAGCCTTACAGTATTATAGGTGAGTAACCTGGTATTTGGTATTGAGTCTTCGTAATGACAGGTAATTGCAAATCAGGTTAGCCTGATTTAACAGTGGCGTAGGAACAGGGGGGGCAGCCGCCCCCCCCCAAGAAAAGATGCTAGGAAGGCAAGAATGTGAACGTTATTCATTGTCAGCATGGAGCTTGCCCCCCCAAAGCCGAGCATCTTAATCCTACGCCACTGTTTAATGTAATATCGTCTTAAAATCCGTAAGCTCAACAGAACATAATACAAACAGTAGAAAACGCACTTATTTTTCTCTCAGCGTCAATGAATTTACGTACGTTTGTCAATTCCCGATAAGCGCACCATACTTCCCCCAGTTGACCCAGCTGACGGGAATTCGAATGGGTACCTGACTCCATATAGACTGGCATAGAGGGTTGGGGAAGGTAAGGCAGCGAGGGAGAGGAGATTGGCACCACCCTCATGGAAAAGCTGGCCCCGAGAAAAGTGGGGTCTCTAACACCTCACTCCCCAACGACCTGAAAAGGTTATGGGATGACCTTTACCTTTACCTTACCTTGTCAATTTTTTAAGTTGCAAGAAAACTTCTATGCGTGGTATATTCCGCTGATAGAGATCATGGCGATCTACATTTTGTTTTTTCACAAAGTCGTGTAACAGCTAACGCGGCTGGCTGTGGTTCCCTGCTGCTCAAGAGCACGTATACGTGTCTCGATCTCGTCTGATGGTGATGATTATGATACACATTCTTTCTCCCTGGAATGGTAACATATAATGGCGCCTTTTCAAAAATAATTAACAAACAAAAATCTTTTCAGTGTCCATGACGCACTGAAAACAAACAAACTCATACAAACACAAATAAATTTATTACACCCAAACACCACGGTAGCTCTGCCAACCAATCAACCTACCTTCCAGTAAACTGGAAAAGAGAGAGAGAGAGAAAGCAGCTAACCCTGAACCATGCAGCTTCGTATATAGGAATCATGTAGGGGGACAGCCGCCCCCTCAAAAAAGATACTGAACGGCATGTGACGGTCGTTCACTATCAGCATGGAATTTACTTCCCTAAAGCCAAGCATCTTTACGCCACTGCCATGAACGTATCACTTTAATAATAATTAATAAGTTATAAATAGCGATTAAATGCAAAGCGTGATTAACCCGCTTTAACAGTACCACCCAGAAAAAAAAATACAGAAGAACGTGGAAAACGAGACATCGAGCTACAAAAAGTAAATTTAAAATTAGTCAGCATCCGATAAGAAAAAATGTAGCCAGGCAGACAGAACAGCATCTTCAATATACAAGTAATAATTAATTAGCTTGAAACTGATCGATTATGGCATAGAGTGATGCCATCAAGGTACTTTATTGTCGCTAAAGCAAGTAGCTATTAGAAACGAGAAAAATTCAGGGGGCTTGATACAGGTGTCCAGGGAGTAAAGTAGTACTAGCAGTTGAGTTTTCTACACATTAAGTGCAGATGCGTGGAATCATTGTCTATTTCTTTTTTGTCTTTAAGATAATATATATTAAGAACAAGTTGCATGTTTCCTATCAAAGATGCTTGGAAACAACTTGCAGGCAAGATGATTTGCTCAAGGAGGTGGATCGGCTGAAGAATTTTGTCCTTTGTTCTGTGCGTGCGTGCTTGTTTATTGTGATGGGCTTGATCTGTTGGTGATGACACAGATCTGTTAGCAGGCACTAACGAAGAACTGCAAGACCTCACCAACAGACTGACAGACAGCTCAAAAGCATATGAAATGGAGACCAGCACTGAAAAGAGAAAATAAGTTATGATCAATGGCAACGGCAAAGCAGAGATCTATATGAACGGGGTACAGCTCGAAGAGGCAAGCAGCTTCAAGTACTTGGGATCCACCCTCTCCAAGGACGGCAGCTCCACGCCAGACATCCGCATCAGGATTGCAACAGCAACAGCAGCAATGGCTAGGTTAGATAGGATCTGTCATAGCCATAAGATAAGGTTCACTACCAAGTTTAAGCTGTACAAATCACTGGTAGTGCCGATCCTGCTCTACGGATGCGACACGTGGATTCTGCTCCCAGAAACGTTAAGGAGAATCCAGGCATTCGAGAACAGGTGCCTGGGGAGGCTGCTCCGGATCTCATATAAAGGACATAAAACCAACGACTTTGTGAGAAACAAGATTGCCACACTCGTAGGACACCAGGAACCTCTACTGTCAACAGTCAAGCGACGTAAGCTGGCCTTCTTTGGCCATGCGACCCGGCACGACACCTTGTCGAAGACTATCCTTCAAGGCACCTTAGAGAGTGGCCGACGCCGCGGTGGTCAGAGGAAGAACTGGCTTAGGAACTTCAAAGACTGGACTGGTCGTCCTGTACAGGACCTGCTGACTATCGCCCACAATAGGCAAGAGTGGCGGCCCTGTCAGCTGCCGCGTCTATCCATGTGCTCCCCCCAACGCCAGGTGCAGGCAAGGGACGACTGACTGACTGACTGAATCTGTTGGAGCTTCTTTTGCCACCTTTTCAATTGTGATTATGTGTGTGTGCGTGCGCGCGCGTGTGCACCGGGCTCAACAGGTACATGGACAACATGGCTAGATGGGTGGGAAAATACAAGTGTCACCTAAACCTCCCAGCCCCCAACTATGATTAACATATTTCGCGTAATTTTTTTTAAATCACAAGCCATTTTGTATTACCTTACCCGCACAGAAAAACGTTAAAGGCTCCTGTGTTATTTTTCAAACAGCTGTACAACAGTTTACATGCAAGCCATTATCTTCTTTGCACAGGCCGTCAGTCACACGCACCCTTAAGAGGGGGCGGAGGTCTCCGCTACGCATGAACTCTATAGGAATTCGGCCACGAACTATCTTTGTATTTACGATCTTTGACTTCAATGTTATGGGCGAAAAATAACAAAAGAAACTTCCAAATAAGTTTAACTTTATTTTCACGTCATGTACAACATACAGACTTTCAAAATTAGAATTTAAAACTTATTCATTGCCATAAAACCTGACGTTAAAATAGGGCCTCTTGAGTGTGCTTCTCCCCATTGCAAGATACCAATTTCCAAATTCTGGGAAAATAACCCAGTTTGTTTTCCACTAGCGCCCAGGAAAAAAGTGAAAGCTGTGGAGTCATTGCAGTAGACACCTAATACAATGGTAAAGCAAATCTCTATATGCTCATAGGTCTCCTTTTGGGAATGGTTGGCTTTAACAACTTAATTTCATGTTATGTCCGGTGTAGCGCTGAATCCAGGTAAACTTTTCAGAAAGACATTTATTGAAGAAATCAATACATGTTTTACAAGTAGTAAGGTTTATGAATATACACGCAAATTTGAGTTTATTTTTTGAATTCAGCTCTGACAAACCTTTACTATACTGGACCTATGGCATTTAGAGTGTAATTTTCACCACAGCAGTGTTTACAACCAGTGACAAAGGTCCAATATGACCATAGCTGATAGCTGGAGCTAGACTGTTAGGACATAAAGTGTGTATGTCATTATACTAATTAATTTCTGGAAAACATATTGGTTTCACCTCAATTATTCTTCTAATTTGTAAGAGACAGCTATAAATACAACTATACAAATGTGCCATTTATTATTACATTTTCACAGTCTCTACTTAGTCCTGCACTTCAGTTAGTACTAGCAGACTCTTATACTACATATCTGTGTTTGTATGAAAAACTGTTAAGGAGTAGAAACTGGTTTGGTTTGAATGCTTTCTACCTTTCCTCCAGGCTGTAGCCTTTCTTAAGCAGTTCTTAAGTTTGCATCCAGTTTATTGGGCTTTGGAAAGAGGTCAAGAACTAAGGTCCAGTGGCATCTCAAGGTCAATGTCAGCTGGCCGATCATGCATTAACAAAGCGTTTGCAATGGCTGTGGTCTTCAACGATGACAAAAGTACAAATTTTGATCAACTTGTTTTTTTATAAAAAAAATAAAAGGAAAATGAAAAATTCACTACACATTTTGTAACAAAGGGCAGTACTATTTTCTGTTAACTTGCCAGCAATGTTGAACTTAAACTTGTGTTTACTCAGGTTAACCCTTACAGTTTATTCCAACAGATATTATGGCAAAACCCCATCTACTCAGTGGATGAGCAAAAAAGTTAGTAAAGAGTTCACAAAGAATGAGTTATGAAGAAATTCAATGGCTGTTCCTAATACAACTCCAAAAAGTCTTTTCAAGAAATAAAAATTGCAGAACAACTGCACCACATACATTCTTCTGATTGGAAGTTTTATAGTACTCATATGTTTTCTCTAAAACTGCAACAAAAATACCCACTTTCATTTGCTACATTCCCCTAGATATTAAGTAGTAAATGGTAAAAATATTTTCTCTACTACATGTGATTGAACATACAGCGATCTTTCTCCCATCACTTAAGCTGATTAATGTGTCCCATGTAAATAAACCTGTATGAAAGATGAAAACTGGATTGATCTATTTTGGCTAGGGTACAAATTTGCATGATTATTGTGTAATTAATATGAAAGCACCACAGAAACATGACTAATTCTCACACAAAAAACAATAAAAAAATATCTGTAATTAAAAGCAAATTCTTTCCCAATGAGTAAGCTTAAGGTTTGATCAATTAGAACAGGTTTGAGGACATATCATTCATATACCAAATCAGTCAAGCTATTACTAAATCTTGAAAGTGTAAAATATGCTGCTCCAAATAATGTAATAACACAACTCTGACTGCCATGTGAAGTCTGCATGTGAGAGAAAAATGTGTAGGATTTCTGTTCAGTGCCATGCATCTGAACCACAGTTAATTGTAGTAATCATTGTAGAGATCATCAATTTCAAAGCAGCTTGTCCTGAAATGCATTTGGAACTAGAAGGCAGCTGTAGCAGATGACACATCTCATCCTCTTGCTTGACTCTATGCAAATTTGATGCAGTGCTTGTAGAGACTTAGATGCAACATTGACATCATATACTCTTCATGAAGACACCAGCACGTATATCATACTGGAGAGAGAAGAAATGTAGCATAATTACTTGACAGTCACTTACAATACCTGGTGCACACAATCTTATGAGAAAGTAACAGAGGCAAATTCTTTAAAAACTGACAGCAATAACAAATCCTTTTAAGCTGCACCAAAAAAAAAAAAAAACAGCAAGAATGAATATGTTGCTACCGAAAAATTATATCTGTTGAAGCAATATCATAAAACAACATTTACAGTTTTATATGCTAATAATCTTCATATTTGTTTAGTAACAGCGAATGCTGCGAACTGATGAGTTCTGGTGCCTTACCTGTATAAGTAATAAAAGAATGAGATCAAATAGAAGCCAAGCTTGATCCATCCCTCTTTCTGAGCCCTGTTTAGCTCTTCTGCATTCATTATGGTGGTTGGATCATACAGACCTGGGACACTCATAACTGGCCTGTGCATGTACCTAGGCAACAGTCATAGAGTCAACTTCTTAGGAACAAATTTGATTTTATCAGGAAGAACAATGGAGGGTCCATTCAACTTGTGTGAAAGCTGACCAAAGCCTGGTGGTAGTTACTGGGCAGCCCCATGGAACTCAATGACAATGGGCTTATGGTATGGTCATGATTAGGGTGCTGACTGGGCAAAGCAGATGAAGTGATGGCACATGATAACTCTACCCCCTGGTCTCCCTGGTCCATCATTTGTGTCTAGCATGCCTTGCACAGTCCTCTGCTGCTGGTCTCAACAACTCATATTTGCTCCCCTTCTTGTTCATAATTATCACAAGCATTAATCGGTTTTCGAATAAAATAATCTTAGGATTAATTTTGCATATTCTTAATAACTTAGTACAAACAATCAGTGAACAACTCACAGAAACCCATCCCCATTTTGATCTACAAGAGAAAGTTTATCCACAGTTTTCTGAAAATTTAGCTCAGAACAAGGGAAAGCCACCAGCAAACACAAATAGTTTCTCAATTGGTCAATACCTTTTTATGTGATAAACCACCAATGGCAAATTCCAAAGAAATGAGCCAAATTGAAGAGCCAAGAGGAACAGCAGGGTAAAGGATATGTGAAGTACATACTCTGGAAGCACCAGCTGAAATTTTTAGAATTTCATGTTTTTGAATGTATTAATATATCTGTCATATTCTCTTAAAAACTATTTTCATTCCACACATAGACACGCATAACATATATAATTACAATGAAATTTATTAATATTACTGCTTTACTTTCATATTTTCACCCAAGACAAACTAGGTTTAGAACTGCATGAAAGGTATGATATATTCTACGTGGCCTTTGACGAAAACTAAATAACTGCTGGATAATGACAATTTTTTTTCAAGAACTATAAAAAACTAAAAATAATACAACCCAAGTTATGTGTATTTCTTTAAACCTCTTAGCTGTATTCTAGTAGTAGTAAATGTAACATATTTTAATATTTCTTTGCTCATTATCACTTACCGGGTTTAAGCTTGAGCATTGATCGATAGGATTCTTATAGTCTGTTTTCAGCTCATCGAATGCAATGATCTGGGAACAAAATTATTTATCATTGACAGGTGCGTCTTTCTTTCTAAAATTACTATGCAAGAAGAAATTATAAGACAAAGCAGACATATAAAATTTTCTAGCTGAGATTCAAGTAAATATAGATGACATACGTGGAAAATTGCAAAGAAAATAAGAACTGCAGATAACACAAGCGCAACGATGTAACAAAATGCCGCAAAAGTGAACGCCATGTTGTTAGGTCATGGGAAGATAATGCGTTGCAGTTCTCACGAGTATTTTCCCTTGAACAGACTCGCTCTTGATCATGGACCTTCATGTAGATTAATGATCGAAGGTCCGTGGTCATTTTTTTTTCTTTTTCTTTTTTTTTAAATTGGTGTTTTACGCCGAGCCAGCAACTAAGGCTATGTCACGGCAAGGCAGCCAGCCCTGTAAACAGATGCCACATGCAGAGAAAGAACAGCGTGCCCGAGACGAGAACTGAACCCATGACAGCCAACCTCCGTGGTCATGATTGTCCCATTTCAGCACAGACGTGTATACAAGTTCGTGATTTCAGATTTAAAGCTGACTGGATCCATCGGTTGCTGAGTGATGACGTAGTTAGTATAGTCGGACTGTTCGTGCGTCCAACAAATGTACCCGACGACAGCTCTACATTCATTCTCTATAGACACTTTCTGTATCTGTTTATAAAAACAAACCAACCACGCATTGGCACGTACACACCCGTAAGCCACTCACCCTCCCGTTAAACTCTACACAGATCACTGATTGCTTGATTATAGATCACAGCTAATGTGATGTCGTGAGCATCAGTTAAACGATAACAGAGTGACGAGTGTGTATAGTGTGAGTACTGTGAAAATGTTAAAATTCTGTATACACTGAGGATACCATGAATTTTTGTAATTGGTGTGGTGAGACTTTTTTTGCTGTTATGTCTTTGGGTTGTTCCGTACTTGTCCGATCACAGTAATGGATCCATACGCAGTCTTTAATCAACGCACTTTCTGTTTAAGTAAAAGGCAACATTAGCCAGCGATTCCTTTTACAATACTCGGTGTCCAGCACGAACAGTGATATTGGTCTAAATATTCTGCAGTTATTAAAAAATCGTTATCTCGCTTCAAGAACTCTTTAACCCTAAAATATTACAAATTACAAAGGTCTGAAAAGCAAAATAGAATTTCTGCATCTATCATCGACCTTCGTCTCGACACTTTATAAACAGTTAAAGAAGCAGTCCAGCGAACTTTAGGAAAGTTCGCGGGACTGCTTCTTTAACTGTTTAAAAAGTAAGATAGATAAGACACCACTTTATCTATCCCAGAGGGCAATTAGAAGCAGGTCCGTACGAAAGCACAACAATCAACAACACGTACATTCATACACGCTCCACCAAACAGACCTATCATACAATCAGCTTTGGGGCAGGAAGGGATGGCACATTCTTGTCCCCTCTGTATCTTTTCTAAGGGGGCGGCTGCCCCCTCCCCCTTTGCCCTTCCCCCCTGGTTCCTACGCCACTGCACGATCGAAGACACAAAGGCAGCCTCAATCTGTTGGTCCTGCATGCAGGTACACGGAATTGGCGGCCCGACGGAAGTTGAAAGAACTCTCCTTACAAGACATGCCGATCATCAGATAGAACTGCAAATGCTTTTGAAAGTGTCTTTTGAAATCGTGCCTCAGAACTCTTTTTAAACACTTAAGGAAGCAGTCCAATGAAATTGTGTCTCATAGCTCTGTCATCAGCCTAAAGCGCTGTAGTGCTAATCACCCAAAGACCCAACAGTTAAATCTGAAAAGATTGAGTCTCCCGTGGTTAAATCTTCTGAGACTCCAAGTCTCTCAAAAGACATTTAACATGCGTGGTTGACAGTCTCCGAGTACACCATGTTCACGTCGGACCGCTTAGAAACAAACAGCAAGGTGTCTTTCCCGTACATTTGTATCCCCCTAGGAATCGAAGTGCACTACTTCGTGTTATTCAGAAGTTGCAACAGATGTTAACTACCAAGTGTCCAGTGCTGTTTCCATGACTATGGTCACAACACCCTGTCCCCCCTCTTGCCGAGCTTCGCCCAGGACAGAGGACAAACACTTTGTTGCTGCTAACGCGTGCCTACGCGTGACTTGAAAACCATCGGCAGCAACCTACGCTGACGACTAAATCATGCTATTTACCTGCTAAGTTTCGCGGAGCCCTTTCATCGAACGGACACTAGTCACCGGCATCTCAGCAGCAGCCCTCGTTTGACACGTGCACCGTGACGTCATTGAGGGGCTGGCCATGCCCTTTTCGGCGTTGGTCGTTGGTTGAACATGTTGTCCCCCTACCTGTCCCATGAGCAAACGGATATGCCTTGCAGCAAGAGAAAAGCAGGCTGGGCTTAATTTCGCCGTTTGTTTGTTCTGAGGGTGGCTAGGGTTAGATCCGATCCTAAAACAAGCCGCGTGCAAATTCCAGCGAAAATTGCGCCGCGCTTTTTCCCTGTGCGGTCCTGCTGCTCTCACCGGCCGTCATCCGTACCTCGCTACCCCCCTACGTCCCCCCTTCTCACTGTAAGGTCTCTAAACTGCGGTCCTTGTTGACCAAGACACCTCCAGCAACTACTGCCCTAACTGTGGGCTGCAGCGTGAGAAGCTGATGAAGTAGGATAGCGTCAAGGGTCTGTTGGCCGTGTCGCACCACGCCGCACGCGTTCTGGTGTGAGCGATGACTTAAACAATGTGAGGGGGGCTTTTTTCTTTGCTTGGTATAATATCTGAGCGGCGAAAAGTGATTTACTCTCATTAGAATAAGATGTGCTTCTTAACTTTGATACTTTTACAGGTAAGTGGTACAATTTCATTGGTTTGTTTTGTTTCTGTTTTCTTAGTTGCTTTTTTTTATTTTGACCTATTGATAAGCGCATAACTTCGAAAATAGTATCGACGACATTGATAAATCATTGCTTGTTTAATGATTTCTAAATCGATTACAATTTAAATTTATTGCTTTGGGTGTTATTTGCAACTGGTGACAAACACGGAGAGTCCATGGAAGTGTCCGCATATTGTTTTTATAGAGGGGAATTTTATGATAAGACGATATCTATATTTTAAAAGGAAAATTATAGCACAGAGTTTTGCTCTCTGCACATGTCCCATCATCAGTCGCGTGGGACTATGGTGTGTGTGTGTGTGTGTGTGTGTGTGTGTGTGTGTGTGTGTGTGTGTGTGTGTGTGTGTGTGCGTGCGTGCGTGCGTGTGTGTAAGAGAGAGAGAGAGAGTGGGCGAGAGAGAAGAACATTGTGCAGCCCGCGCCTCCAGGGTTGCCTTGGCGCCTTGTTCTTCGTGAAGTTTGACTTTGTGTCTATCTGTCGATCTGTCGGTCTGAATATCTGTCTGCATAAAGAACGAAAAGGCATATTTCAGTTAAGATTTTTTCATTAATCTTCTTTCAAAAATGTCTGCGTTCAGACAACTTAATATTAAAGGGTGGATCACTTAAAAGGTGCTTGCCTTCTACTGCCCCACCCTGAACATCTATAAATCACGACCAGAACATTTCATAATCCATCAACCACCGCTTGCGGTGTTCACCTCGAGCCCAACATTTGTAGGATACTGTGCACCTACTATCTTCAATGGCAAAACCAAGTCTGGTAGAATTACTTTCACCGTGAAATTACAAATTAATGCCTTCTCTAACACATTTTACAGCTGTTCTACTTTTCTGATTGTTCGTGCAGATTGCTTCTGTAATCTATGGGGACTACATAGTACAGCTGGACATTACGCAAATATTACATGAAATCAGCAAAACCGACCTCGCTGTCAACTCCTGCCTGGAACTCAGGCATCGGCCTTACACAACGGAGGCTGGAGAAAGTGGGGACACCCTTGTCTGTGTTAATGGAACGCTACTTCAAGGTCGGTGTTCATATCGAAGTCTATGTAGTCGAGTGGAGGAGGGGGCTTGCTATATGGTGTAAATATTATTGGGGCACGAAGACGTAGGCTGTTTGCATTCCAGTATCAGCGAGAGTACTATAGTGTGTGTGCAATGGATGAGGGAGTGAATTCTGTTTCTCTTTTATTTATTTTTTTCTATGTTACAACTTTATTAAAGAACGACTTTTTCTCCCCTTTCAAGATAATTTTTTTTACCTCGTTCAAATAACCACTTCCCTGCTTTTTAGATAATTTTCTTACGGGATATGCTGGTTCTTCTGTCCTTCAGTTCCTCTGTCTGTCTGTCTGTCTGCCCATCCCAGCGAAAAGCGGAAGTAGGTAAGACTATTGAGATGTGCGCGCTGCCAGGTACATGTTTTAAGGGTGTTTCTGTTCACTTGCCAAGCTGCGAAGTTGGCAGGTGCGACTCTAACGCCTGGCCAAACAGTCGGCGACGCATTGCTCCTGCGTTTACCGCTCGTGGCCCAAGAAAGACTCGCGTGGGAAAGGTCGAATGGCGAGGATATGTGACCAGCATACTGGACCTTGGTCCTAGGATACAGTGTCACGCAGAAAAAAAAACGATAGGCGTGTGTGTGTGTGTGTGCGCGCGCGCGAGAAAAAGAGAAAGAGAGAGAAGAACCTTGTCACAGGTCAGTTAGCTTCGGTTTCTTGCTGGATCCCCTTCTCCCTATTTTTTTTTCAACTGCAGTTTTGCAAGGGCCAGTTGCACAACACACTTCTAATTTTAAACACTTTTGGTCTTAACTCTATTTAGATAATTAGTTTAAAGTGCACACCACAATTTTAGAATTTTTAAAACTAAAACTGCTTTAAGTAAGGTAAAGTTGTTTAAGTCTGACTTAACGTCCTGTCAGTACAATTTTTTTGTATGTTTTTCTGCAATGCATCAAAATGGCTAAGAAGAGATTTTGCTTCTTTAGAACAGTTTTAAGGTTTAGAAACGTGTTGTGCAACTGGTCCCTGGACGTTTGTAAGTGCTAACCATGAAATCGTGTCATACTTTCAGTTTGAAGTTATATTCCTTTTAATATCAACATTTCTCTCCAGTTTTATTTACAATCTTTGTACAGTGATGCCGAGGCTGTTAGTTGTCGTTTCCTTCATATTCAGTGAATGAAAAAGCAGAAGCCTCTTACCTTAACTCCTTCTGCTTCTCCCTGAAAGTTTTCGAGAGCGGGGTAAAAGGTTACAGTCAAAAGGTCAAACAAAATTTCTTTCTGAAAACAGTAAAAAGAAGTTAGCTCGTTGCAAGCTGCTTGAATCTAATACTTGCTCACAGAACGTCAACTTTTCCTGGTTTCAGAAACAAATCATTCAGATACCTCGGACTCACAAAGTCAAAATGTTGTATTCGCCTTTCTGTTTCCACACCGTGTACCAGTGAGTTCGATTTTTTTCTCTTTTCAACTCCACCGCATATTACTTTCTTATAAACTTCATAACGAATCCTTTTACTATGACTCATTAACAACATATAAGTATTTTAAAGTATTTTGTGGTAAGGAAGCCTAAGTCAAAGATAAATTTGACAGGAGGAGCAGCTGCATATGGATGTAAACGTCTGGAAGGGGGACAAAATAGCCAGGGCGTTTCCTTTATCAGTGCCAGTGCATTCTGCACTAGACGGAAACTTAAAAGAAAACAAAGACAGACATCAGCTTCTTTCCCTGCAACTGCCAGTACCTGGTGATAGCGAGAACGACTCTGCTGTCGGTGTGAAGGTTGGTGGAGACTAGTTTTGTTCTCGCGTGAGAGTTTAGAGGACAAAGATGTCTTTTATAGCTTTTTGTACATCAAGAGAGCGTGCTTGTGTAAAGTTGTGTGTGTGTGTGTGTGTGTGTGTGTGTGTGTGTGTGTGTGTGTGTGTGTGTGTGTGTGTGTGTGTGTGTGTGAGTGAAAGAAATGAGAGCTAGAAAAGCATTTTTTTTTGTTTTGTTTTGCAATCAGAATTTGCGTCAGTAATAGAAATCTGTGTTTCAGAATAAATCTTAAGGATGCATAATGTCTCATTATGCAATGTTCGTTGCTACTTGTTACTTTCTTATAAATACTGTTTATCATGTTGTTCTGTGTGCTGTTTATTACGGGTGTTAGTGTGTGTTACGTGCACGATCCCATGGCATGTTTAGTCGAGGCGCATGCGCAGTGTCACAGACAACACATGCACGGTTGTCGTGTCTGTAGGTGTTGTGCCAGACGGGCTTCTTCGGATCTCGGTGTGAAACTCGCTGCACTGACACAGACAGGTACGCCTGCGACTGGATAGGTCGCCGGCTGTGTCACCAGGGCTGGGCGGGGGACAAGTGTGACATACCATCAGGTACTTTGGGTTTACTCTTTCTCTCTCTCTCACGCAAAGGTGATTGCTTGACTAAAATTTGAGGATTTGAGTGTGACTGAATTTTTTATTTATATAATACTTTTGACTCAGTTGACCACATTTCTCTTCCTCTTTTTTTTTTTCATTCTGCATGATCATCCCAAACTTTGTCATTCATTGCTATCGTCCGCCAACACCAAACATCCACCATTACATGAGTTTTCTGTCAGTTTATTTCTGAACCCTTCGCTTCGAGCTTTCAATTTATTATGTTTGGTGTCATTTAATATCATCACTGAAGGTGTCATTTAGGCCTCAGTGGTCCAGTCGTACTGGTCGCCTCTCTTGGCAGCTGACCTCCCCAGGCTCCCCTCCCCACTCTCCTCCAACACCCACACGTAAATCCTCCGGCTCAGCACAAACATATGAGATTTTCTGTTGCAGGCAATGTTAGTAACGACTTACAACCAGGAAGGTTTGAAAGGATTGACAGGGAGAAGCGACAAGCTAACACAAGCGCCGTTTTTGTCAGTAAGTCTTAACATACTCACTCAGAGTCTTACTTTCTTTAACAAGTCATGATTGTCTGAATCGCCATCACACCCGCAGCACCGTGTTAAGACGCTTAACAAAATTGTCCTTCAGTCCGTCAGTGCGTTTGAAATAACGACCATATCAAAAGCTTTATTTCTTATTGGTTGTTCCACATATCAGATATTATAGGTCTGTGTGATGTCCTGGTTTTTTTTCACCTTTTCTTGCGAAGTTTTTGCAATAGCTTGTCTACATTTTTTTGAAGCAAAGAAATAGAATAGTGAGACGGAAAGAGATCCGAGGACCAAAGAAACAATTTAAGGAATCTTTCAGCGATCAGTCAATGATTTTAGCCAGGAGTGACCTGTAAACACAGGGCAGAGACCTGACGACTTTTAATTGCTGCTATTTTATGTGGGAGGTGAATAGTGTCCTGATCATATACTATTTCACATGTCTGAGACATCAGGTACCGTGCTATAATTAGAGCTGTTATGCAGGGATAGTTGCTTTGCCATAATATAGCCTTAGTTGCTGGTTCGGCGTAAAACACCAATTCGTCGAACCCCACTCACTCTTGCTATTATTAGAGGTATCAGTTTAGTGAAGAGCGTTCTCCCACAGATCCATGCAACGATGCACCTTGTAAAAATGGCGGAACGTGCTTCCTACTGACGGTCGAACCACCCACATTCCAGTGCAGCTGCAACCCCGGGTATACTGGGGACTTCTGCGAAAAAGGTATGTTGGTCTTGACACTTTGTTGTTATTTGACAATACATGATTTGTGGCTGTATGAAACTATGTATGTATAAAATGATTTATGATGCAAAATGTCTATAATTGTGATACACAAGAAAACACAAGGTTACAGTCTTCTGAGACATATTCTTCTGTGCAGGCATTGACGAGTGTGCAAGCGGGCCATGTCGAAATGGTCGTTGCATTGACAACATCGGCTTCTACCGTTGTGCTTGTGACTTCGGCTTCACTGGCCTTTACTGCAGCATCGGTATGATGACGTAGACAACACACTTAGTCGCTAAGCAAGTCGCTAACTCGCTAAACGAATAGGTCACTGACACAAAGGGTATGGGGCTATATTATAAAGTACACATAGATAATCCTTTAAACCATGTAAACTGTCTAATGAGATTATGAACTGCTTAATAAATATTAGAATTTTGACTAAGCGTCAGTCGAGGATGGTCGAAGAGTAGCAAGAGCAGCACATCTAAATGAATATTAGAAGGCAGCTTAATTTTATGACTAGTAACTTGATGGCTATTGTTATAAAGTGGACCCTTCAATAAAATGTGTCCAGTTGACTTAGTTCAGGGACTAAAGGAACATGAGCTATCTGCTAAATGTATATTTTAAACTTCTTAATTTAAATTGTTTATTCCAATATGTCGCCCAGATTGTAAAACGTGGTCAGTGGGATAGTAGAAAGCAGGAACACATTACTATCCTACATACTAATATAACTTTTATATATACATTGATGTCGTTGATTGAATGTATTGGGGTATGATGTTCCAGTCAGATGTTAATTTTGGGTATAAAAGAGGTACACGAGAAAGGATTAAAGGAAGATGTAGACAAGACGCGTCACTTTTGTAGTTCATGTGAGCGACTGCAGTTTTCCACGCTTCCAGATGTCGACGAATGCGCGGTGAACCCCTGTGAGAACGGTGGCACGTGCAGTCAGGGTCCCCCAGGAACCTTCGAGTGCACGTGTCCTGTTGGTTTCGCCGGCCTGCAGTGCGAGACAGACATCAACGAGTGTTTGGCTCTCAGCCCCTGCCAGAACGAAGGGACCTGTCAGCAAGGACCGCCCGGACAGTACATCTGTATTTGTCCACCCGGCTTCACAGGTACGCCCCTACCCGGCTGAGTGCTCCGACCATAGCGGGGCCTGCTTACGCAGCAGATTCTAGGATCCTGCGAGTAAACAGCGAAAAAGAAAGTCTGCTTGGTCCTGTATATGGTAAACAAGAACAATGCGATGAACACGAAGTAAATTATAACAACACCGGAATGGTGATTAAATAAAGATTCATACAAAATAGTAAAAACTGGTGCAAGAAATAAGCATATTTAACGACTGCTATACTCTGTTGTTTAAGTAAATAGTTTCTTGATTTATTCACGTTAAACACAGACCTTTGATACCAGATATCTTCTCTCCCTTCCCACCCACCCCCAACCAAGTTCTGACTTCATTCACAAAAAAGTACCGTTCTAGTGTGACGAATAAAACAATAAAGTTTGTTTTAGTATCACGGACGAATCCCAGACACTTCATCCCCAGACACTTCATCCCCGACACTTCATCCCCAGACACTTAATCCCCAGACACTTAATCCTCAAAATGAAATTTCAACTCAAAAAATTATGAAGTGAATGAAAAATTTAATTCAAATTCAAATAATTATTTTCATGTAAACATCAAAATAAGTTTGACAATTAAAATAATACTTAACTTCAACAATTATAACATTAGTTAAAGTTCATGTGAGCTATTAAAGTCAATGTTTTTCAACATTAAGATATGAAAAGTGTTGTTAATCAATATGACAGGTAAGCTAATGATCGAAGGTACAGAAGACAATTTATTGCCTCATATCGCTGTACAATGTTGCTAATTCTCATGGCCAATTCAGCCTACTTCTTCTTTGGACGTTTCTCAGTGCCGGCGCATGAGACGATGGGGCGGTCTGGTCCTGGTCAGTATGGCCTTGGAACTGGCTGGTTATGTTAGAGAGTCCACCTAGTATCGCCTAGAGGGTAGATCGCTAATTGTAAACCCAGCGCAACCCAGTCTTACCAGAGTTACCCAGAGTTACCACGCGACACATTTCTCTTACGGTTATAATATTTCAAGTTCACAAAATAGCAGTTTTGATTGTTGTGTTGCGATTTGGGGATTAAGTGTCTGGGGATTAAGTGTCTAGGGGATGAAGTGTCGGGGATTAAGTGTCCGGTCACCATCACGGACGTGTATAGGTGGATAGCTGTCTGCCGAGACCAACACTGAGCCTCTTGAGAAGTTCTCCCCTGTTAGTCTCGGCGAGCTTAAACAATGAATGTGAATAAACCGGAAGCTTTGTCGTCCAAAGCCTCGTTCTAGTAGTTAAACTGAAAAGTAAATAAACTGGAAGCTTTGTCGTCCAACACCTCGTTCTATGATTTCACTGAAAAAAATCGTCTGCAACCAGTCGAGTCCAGTAATACAAGTTCGTGATTAGTACTGTATAATCCGCTTCCTGTAAGCCGTTCTATTGCCCGTGTTCGTGCCCAGGTGTGAACTGCGAGACTGACGTCAACGAGTGTGCTAGTCGCCCATGCCAGAATGGTGGACTGTGTCAGGAGAACGGACCGGCCAGCTTCACCTGTCAGTGTCCCCAGGGCTACGAGGGCAACGTGTGTCAGTTCGAGGTGCTGGCGTGCGCACCCATCAACCCCTGCGTCAGGGGCACGTGCCAAGAGCTGGGCCGCGGCGCGTACAGGTGCAACTGCAGACCCGGCTACACCGGCAAAAACTGCGACGTGGACATCGATGAGTGCCAGTCGCAACCTTGTCTCAATGGCGGCTCTTGCTCCAACGGCCCCCCGGGCTCTTACGTTTGTCAGTGCCCAGTTGGTGAGTGTGGAGTAACGTGGCGGCAGGGGTAACGTGGTGCACACACACACACACACATACAGCTTGCACTGCTTCAGTGTCAGACAAAAATATTGGTTTAAGTTTCTTGCTGTGAAAAAGTTATGAGCGGAGGTATCTGGGAGTGCTGTTTTGGATTTTGGATGATATTAGATAACCAGAATAGTAGAAAATATGAAATGTCTGATACGTGCTTCAAGATCAAACTATTAAATGTCACAGACAAATAATACACACATCAGGACCAACTGATCGATGTCTCTGACATACCGTGTATCATATCCATGTTTCAAGACAAGATACAAAATTCTTTATTCTTTTCCCCTTACAAGGGCATTTAAACTGTCATTTCATTTGTATAATGATTCAGTTATTCATTATCTCAGGAACAACCATGGAAATTTGATATCTCTTTATAAATATTTATTTATATATGTATAAGATGGATATGAATATATATGGGAATTATTATTCCACATGGTTGAATACTTGCACACACACACACACACATGGAGTAATACATACCAGCTAATAAGCTAATACATTTTCACCTAATTTTCTCTCACTTGCACGTTCCCTGACGTAATTTATTTCAGTCGCATCAAACCTAGTTCGTTGTATGTATAAGTAAATAAACATGTGTATATGTGTGGTCAAGGCACGTGGTTCAAGATAAGCTTTTGGGGGCATGTCACGCGTGTATATAATATACACAGACTCGGACAAATCACGCTGTGTCGCTAACTGTTCTTCTCCCATCACCCCCAGACATAGCAGATTTGAGCACGAGACGATGACGCCTAACAAGACAGACCGAGTGTATGACCGTGCAGACGTCATGTGGGTGCAGGTTTCTCGGGCAGCAGGTGCGACGTGGACATAGACGAGTGTGCCACCCTCACCCCGTGCGCCAACGGCGCGACATGCGTACAGGACGTACCCGGCAAGTACCGCTGCACCTGCTCCACAGGGTACACTGGCCCACGGTGCCAGGAGGACATCGATGAGTGCCTGTCCCTGCCCTGCGCCAACGGCGGCACGTGCACCCAGGGCCGGCTGTCGGGCACGTTCAGCTGCGCCTGCCGCACGGGCTTCACGGGACCCACCTGTGATGGGGCGGTGGACCTGTGTGCGAGGGCGCCGTGTCAGAACAAGGGCCAGTGCAACCAACTGCTGCCCGGCACCTACAGCTGCGTCTGTCCACCTGGTTTCAGAGGTAGTTCTTCCTTGTGTGTGACGTTCCCTTTGTCCGTTCCTATGTTGCGGGCTACAGCTGTTTACTTTTGAAAAGTGTCACTTAGTTTATTATTAGTTTTTTTTCAATTGTCCACCGACATCACTAGTGTTTTTTCTCTCTCTCTGCACACGCGTGCTCCGCGTGCGCGCGCGCGCGTGTGTGTGTGTGTGCGCGCGCGCGCAAAGAAAAACTGGACTGCTATCCACTCGGTACAGTCTTGGTGCTATAGGAACCATAGTCCATTGGAAAACCAACCTTAAGAATGGTATCTTTAGTCACATTAATGTTGGAAATATTGTAAACTAACGTTGAATAAATATGCTACCGATACTGTGAGCAAATAAACAACAACTACAAAATTCCACGCTCAGAGTTGTGTTCGCTGTCCAGGGCGCAACTGCGAAGAAGACATCAGTGAGTGTGCCTCCCAGCCGTGCAGAAACGGAGGCACGTGCAGCGAACCTGTCCCAGGCACCTTCTCCTGTGCATGTCTCAAGGGGTAACTCAACAAACATCTCAGGCGCATCGCAGACGTTGTCATCGATATCATCAATAACAGCCACTTAAAAGCATGCCATCCTTTTCATCGGTCGTGTGTTATTTTTAGTCTTTTGTCAGAACAAACTCTACATTATTAACCTTTATAACCGATGATGACAGCTGTTAATGCACTGGGTTTGTCGCACTGTTATTTTTAGACTTTCTTTAGATGAGGTCTTTTCATTCATATCCATTATAACCTATTATTAATTTGTGACAAGCACTTTACCTGCTAACTGTTAGTGTGATGGGTTTGTCACGCTGTCTTTGCCCTCAACGGTGTTGTTGCTGTTGTGATGACATCTTTATGTCCCAGTGCGATGATGCCTATTCTCGTTTGCGATGAAATGAACGACAGATGACAGATCCTCGCGATTTTATTTTAAACGTAGCAGCAGGAAGAAATAGCGAGCTCAGAAAAAAAGAAAACGCCATTTGTACGATACTGCGGGCTCCCATGGATATCAATTTTGAACATCTTCGTCGATGTCAGTGTTGTTGCCACATTTACTAGCCGTTGATTGGCTGGTTGTTGTAATGTTTGTGTCGGTTGAATCAGTCTAGAGGGGATAATCTATAGTCTTCCCAGGGGTGACCAATGTCACCGGTTGACTGTTGCAGATTCACCGGCGCCCAGTGTGCCGAGGACATCAACGAGTGCTTGAGTAATCCTTGTCGGAACGGCGGCACGTGCTCACAGGGACCTCCCGGGAATTTCACCTGCGCATGCGCAAACGGTTTCGCGGGCAGCACGTGCGAGCAGGATATAGACGAGTGCGCTAGCCGGCCGTGTCAAAACGCAGGCATCTGTATCCAACCTTTTCCGGGAATCTTTCAGTGCAACTGCACCCAAGGTGAAAGCTTGTGTGTCATGTTTTAGCCTGTTGCTGTCATTTTCTCACCTGGTTGCATACGGCTGAGGTTTTTATTTGTCTGTTCGCCCCTAAAATTTCCACGTTGATACTCAAAAAGTTGTGTAGTCTAACTTTTTTTGGGGGGTGGGGGGTGAAATATCCGTTTGCAGGGTTCCGTGGCCGAGTGTGCGAGACGGTGGTTGACCCTTGCCTGTCTCAGCCTTGCCGTAACGGTGGCACATGCAACACGCTGGACGGCGGTAGCTACAGTTGCACCTGTCCCCTGGGCACATCCGGCCTGCGCTGTGAGGAGGATATTAACGAGTGCGAGAGCCGGCCATGTAAGAACGGAGGCCAATGTTCGCAGCCTGCCCTGGGGACCTTCCGCTGCGCTTGTGAGGCTGGTTACACTGGGTCAACATGCGGCACGGGTACGTACCTAGGCAGACATAAGATGAGCGCAAGCATTACATAAAGGTCAAGAGAAGGGAGCAATTTTGTTACTCGCTCATATTCGGCTTGCACACACACACACACACAGAACCCACCTGTTCTATCTCTTACTCACACACACGTTCTTTATCCATATTTTGAGCGGAGTTTCATGATTACAATTTATTTACTACTTATGCTACTTTATATACTTTTATTTTCTACTTATTCGCGTCAGCCATAGCACGCACCACTCTGTACAAGTAGAATGTTCACTCTTATTACAAGGGAGCTATTGAGGATGTGGCAATAAATCAACACTTTCTAATGAGTTAAAAAGTATTGTTCACATCACACAGGCGGCATAAAATATCCTTTAATCTTTTTCCTTTTTCTCTTGTAAAAAAAATCACTGTTATAAGTACAGATGTATCGGGTACCTAAACTCCATCTCTTTATCACAATATTTGAGATTTGCGTGCGCATAAGTGTTTTCATGATCTGGGTCGCAGATATCAACGAGTGTGCTGCACAACCATGCGCCAACAACGGCACCTGTCGCGAAGGTCCTCCGGCTACATACTCTTGCACATGCGCACCGGGATGGCAAGGCTTAAACTGCACAGAAGGTGAGTGGCTAGCAGGCACTATATGGGACATCGCATCACGCTGCAGGAGATAGGCGCTGTCAACGTCACATATCACATCAACTAAGCCCTGACGGAGACAGTGGAGGGAGTCTACGTAAAAATGACGGTGAAAGTTGAGCTGAGTGTCCTTAAATGAAGGATGATGATGATGATGATGATGATGATCACGGATACCACGAGACGACGCAAACGATAAATGGATAAAGGCAGCAATTTACAGTCGATCAAAAACTTCCGAGGAATGGAAACGACGTCTGTCCCTTTACTTGCAGATGTGGACGAGTGCGCGTCGTCACCCTGTCAGAATGGCGGCACATGCCAGCAACCAGAGCCCGCAGTGTTCAGCTGTTCATGCTTGGAGGGGTTTCTGGGAGACAGATGTCAGCAAGGTAAGTCATCTTCTTCCATGAAAATTGCTGGCCAGAGCGAAACCGTGTGGACAAAGTTTGAGTTCTTTTGTCGCTTTATTGAGTATTGTGGGTTCCATGGTGAGGCCACTTCTTAAGAAGTCCACGCTTGAAGTCAACGTGTTGAACAACTACCACCCAGTTTCCAACTTTCCTTTTCTCTCCAAGGTCAAGTAGTTTTGACACAGCTCTGTGCCTGTTTACAATAACACCAACTCCTCTCCCAAGCTCAGTCGGCGTATACTGTACCGAAACTAATTAAGATTACTCCTAACACCAGTTCCCACATTGCTAGTCTTTTTTCACACCCTTCCCCCTTTTCTGCTGATTGTTGCTTCCATGCTTGTCTTCCTTATGCAAAATCACTATACTCTGTCCTTGTTATTGGGTTCATCTTTGTGTTTTCTGTATTTGTTTTTATTCATCATCGGTACTGTTGTTTCTTCTTTCATAGTTCATATGTTGTTTTCCTGTCCCTGGTATGTTGCCCATGTCGTCGCCGTGATATAGCCTTAGTTGCTGGCACGGCGTTAAGCACAACCAACCAACCATGTTGCCCATGTCTCATTAGTGTTTTCTAGCGCCAAGAGCATGCTCCTTAGGAGTGTGAGTATGCCCTTCACAAATGTTTGCATTATTATTATTATGCTGTATTGCATGTCAGCAGGAGTACATGACTCTAACGCTTCTGTCAGTGACAAAGTATGATTGAGGTTCAACTCTGAATACCAAATAATTGAATAGTTTTACTCTGCAGTGTCAGCAAGTTGTTGCAAAAAAAAAAAAAGGGTCAATGGATAAATAAGTACAATCTGCAACTAAAGCTATGTTTTCATTCCAGAAAAACTTTGTCACAACAAATGCAAGAATGGTGGTACATGTCAAGTAAGTAATAATTAGTTATGTTAACTTACATAATATCTACACTATTTACTAATATTGATGATAATTGATAAGCACATAGCATAGCTTCCAGACTTGGAAAAGAACAATGAGATGAAGGCAAAGGATGCCAGAACCACATGGGCCCAACTAAGGGGGAGCTGCCCTAAACCGGGTCTGCTGGCGAGGTGTTATTGCAGCCCTAAGCTTCTAGAGGAGTAACGAGGAATAAACTAAAACTACTAAACTAGCATAGCTTCTCTTATATGTCTGAAAAGATATTACTTTATGACCAATAAAAATTGCAAAACTAAGAACTAAAGGCACATGCATGGAAAAGAGCTTGGACAAACTGTGCACAGAAACCAACATTGTCCTTGTAAACAGAAGGATCGATTAAACTACCATAAATTCTCATAGGCAGAGGCTGTCGCTCAATTCCCATGCCTTGCACAATGCTTTCTGACTACATTCTAACATGCCAAGTAATATGGCATGCAGGAGCTGTCCGGTGTGGATTACATCTGCATGTGCCCTCTGGGCTTTACTGCACGCAACTGTGAGGTCAACATTGACGAGTGCAGCAGCAACCCCTGTCGTCAGCTGGGAGTGTGTATTGATGGAGTCAACAGTTACACCTGTGCTTGCATGAAAGGTACACAACAAGATCCTTATGTGTTGCCCCACTCCTTCATCTTTTTGATTGCTTATACGGTATTACATAATGATATTCAAACACTAAAGTTCAGAAACTGTGATGACTAATTTTCTGCCATTAGGGACCTTCTTTCATTAGAAATGCTAATCAACGTTCGCAGTATTACAGTACAATGGTAATAAAGATTGCAGTCATGATTCACCTACAACTAAATTATAACTGCCTTGATTATAAATAAACACACAAATCCAAATAATTACCTTGAAAAAGGTCACTAATGATATATGATCTGCTATTTGCATAGCACCTTTTCCTACAGAGTTCACAACTCCATGCATACATAAGGTTTGTGCAGGGGCGCACACATTAAGCAGGCATCAAATGTACCTTACAATTATGTGCATATACTCTCTCTGTCATATATAACATACAGACATATACAAACAGATGTTGCATCCAGAGAGAGGAGCATTGAAGCTGAGATCAGAGCCCACAACACCTGACAGACACATATGTGGGTTTGATGATCAGGTGTTTTTTTTCTAATTTGTTGTAATGTTAAGAAAAAATCACATGGCATAAAGGTCTCTTGTCATCTGCAGGAACTTCAGGATCTTTGTGTGAAGTGAACCTGGACAACTGTAATCCTAACCCTTGCATGGGTAATGTTCGCTGTGTTGACTGGACAGATGACTTCTACTGCATGTGTCCTAATGGCACTGCTGGCAAAATATGCAGTAAGTGTAGTTGTGTTCTGAGGATTACATGCACTTAAAAAGTAAAGGAGAGGGATGAGCTCCACCTAGCTATGCCCTTGCTCATGAAAGGCGGGGCACAGGTGGCGCCGGTCGCCTGTGCAGTAGAGGTAGGATTTCCTGCGGACTAGTCCCTGTTTCCTCCCCCCGTCCCCCAACGAGGAGGTTTCCTCTTCACGGTGCGGTCTGTAGTTGTGTTCTGAGGATTACATGCACTTAAAAAGTAAATCTGCAAGGACATCACATGCATCTGGTATATATTATTATATGACACTTTTGAAAGGACGTTTTCAAATATTGTTTGATTAGCAAAAGCATGAATTCAGAAATATTTTATTGACAGTTTAACAGAAATAGAATGTAGTTTTTGTGTATCTGTGTTCTAATGCAAATGGATGAAAAAGAAATTGGGCCAAAACAGGTTGAGATAAGTTGATACAGATGTTTCTGAAAAAACTGCCTGTGGAAATGTTACAGATGTGTCATCACCAGATACACTGTACATACCCTGCACGAATAATCCCTGTTTGAATGGTGGTGCATGTTGGCGAAATAGAGACGGCACTACTCGCTGTGACTGTGCAAAGGGTGAGGAAGAACAAACTTGGTGTTCATGCAGCATAGTCAGCTTGAATACCAATCTAGCAGGCAGACACTACTGACACATCCACTTTGGATATGATTATTCACATTTTTCTATTTGCCACATTCGTTTTTTAGGTCTGTTACAAAATACATCTTCGAAAAGCCCTAGACTTGAAATAGGCATGTATGCATGATCTTGGCTTTTAAAAACAAGCAATATTTTAAGATGATGCAAAGTACAAAACAAACAAAAAAAGAATTAAAAAGGACCAGACCTGGTTACTCTCAGGATGACCAAACTATAATACTTCCTGAAAAAAGCATGGAATTCCTGAGAAAAACAATGAATCTTGATTAAATGTGTTTAATCAGTCACAAATCAAGCAAACCTAATATTTTGGCCGTAGACGTACTTCCTGTAATTCTCAGGATTATGGGGAAACCTATAAATAGGTCTAAAGAACACAAATATGCATCTTTCTAAAGTTATTCTGCAGCACCTACTTGTATGTACTTAAATGTATTCAGCTGTAGTGTTAATGTAAAGGCTGTGCAGACAAAGATGGGTAAGAGTCTAAAAAAGGCAAAAGGAAATAAATAAGAGAAACAGTCTATGTATCTGTAATGTGAACAGTCAAATGTCTCTACACCAGTGTTTTTGTTTTCAATTTTGTGAAGTATTACAGACATTATGTGCAGGATTCACAGGAACACAGTGTGAGAAGAACATAGATGACTGCAAGCTAGGGTTGTGCAAGGCTGGTGCACGGTGCACTGACTGGATCGATGACTTCTATTGTCACTGTCCTCCAAAAACCTATGGCAAAACTTGTGGTGAGTGTCTATCTCTATAGTCTACCTAAAAGTGCCCAGCTTCATAAAACCTTTACATTTGTTTTTATTACTGATGCATATACCAAATAGTTAGAAGCAATCGAGATTAAGTTTATACCTATTAAAAAGGACAACAAAACAAGAAAAATGTTTAGCAGCAAAAATGATTGTGGAAGCTTGCAGAAAATTTCTGTTATGCTTTTTTGACTTGAAATAAGCTATAAACAATCACAATTTTTAGAGACAAGTAACTCTTTGAGCAGTTTTACTCTATTTTGAATCTTTCAATGTTCATGTTTGCTCATGTTTTTTTTATTGTTTCAGGGGACAATACAACAGTAACCACATTTACTACACAGGAACCTCAGGTGGCTTTACTACCTGGTGGGTATGGCATTGATGCCACATTCTTAGCTGTCCTCTTGGGAATCCTTATTGGCCTTGGCATCATCATACTTATTGCATCTGCAGTGAGATTTTGGTTTCGACGTGGGCAGCCTCGTGATTTCTGTTTTGCCCTAAGAGGTCACTTCTACCGTCCATTTTATGACTGGAATGAAACTACTTTCACTTCTGAGCGCTACTGAATGAAGTGTGGACTTCAGTGTACAGTCCTCTTTAAAAATAGAATGTACTCAATGAGGACAACAAAAAAATGAATGTGTATAACGTCTTCTATAACACTGACACTTCAGGAGGCAACAGTCACAAAGGTGTGTATGCAAAAGCACAGTCCCACATACCCACCCATGAAGTAGTGCACTGTTTCTGCTGCTGCCTGCCTTGTGTGAAATGCAGAAATGAAGAAGAAATTCCCATACTTATATTTATGCAAATATAAAGGAACATGTAGTGATTTGCTCTTTTATTGTTTCTAGACTAAGACACCTTTGGTTTTTTTTTGTTTTTTTTAAACTTGCAGTTTATGGCTCTTTGAGCTGCTTATCACAAAGTGTTCTTCAGATATTTATGCCAGCAAACTAAAGGACTGAGCTTGCTATAGTAAATGTAATAAAAGTCATGTTGGAAATCGCAAAAGATTTATTGTGAACTGATTGCTGGTGCTCCAGCAGATGTATAGGAATATCATGAGATAGGGAAGGGAAATGCCCAACAATACTCATGTTTCCTTAAAGTGTAGCCATTCATGAACAGACCAGAGAGAACACATTGCATGTACATGCTTTATTACAAGGCTTTTAATAAACACAGATTGCAAGAAATCTTCAGGTCTCTCTTGCTCTACACACGATGATAGAAAAATGTTTAGATTTATAAATAAGCAACAGCCATCACAGCCATGTTTGCAGTTTTTGCAAAGCCTGATCTTAACTTTTTATTATATCAAACTTGCATTAGATGTATTATGAAATAGGTTTTCTTGCTATGCTTATTTTATTTGGTATTTATGTAAAATATTGCACACTGTAAGACACTTGTTATATTTCCACTGTATTTTTATCAGTGTTTGATTGTAAAAAAGACTATTAAAATAGCTTTAGGAGTTTTTTCTATCACAAAGAAAAAGGTTCATCTATATTTTTTATGGCTATCATTAGACATTATGACCTGCAAAAAATGATGAGTAGAAAGGGTATTACTATTATTGAATACAAGTTTGAAGATAGCAGCATGAGATCATGTAGTGATAAGAAAAAATTACAATATGAATATTTACTTACATGCAAAATATTGTACAAAAACAGAATTCATTTAGAAACAGATTTTTATTTGTTCTTCTCTGGATTGCACTAAATTTTTTAAATTTTTCATTAACTAGGACATGTTTGCCAGTATAAGCCTTGCAAAGATATTACAATATTTTTGTAAAGATGTTGATGAATGTGTATTTAAACTTTTTACAATCAGCTTATGCATTTGTGGATTACCTTGGATGTAGATGTTGAGAAATGGGGACATCTTCATGTGCACATACGTGTAACTTTCTGCGAATGTTTGATAAGAAAATAAAAAACGAAAAACTAATCAACTTTTCTACTGAAAAAGTTAAGCAATGTTTTACAATCAACTTATGTATTCTGAAGCACTCGTGTCATCCATTCATTAGATTGAATCCCCCATAATATAATCAGGGCTGGCGCAAGGCTGTGTTGGGCCCTAGGTGAAAGACAAATATTGCGCCCCCATCCTCTCCCTCCCAAAAAAGGTGAACCAGTTATCAAAAAAATAAAAGGAATAATTATACGTTTAGGCTTAACTCTGTTTTTTTTTAACTGAAATTTTAACAACAAACCCAGGCTTACATTAAAGACCACAATGCTGTAAGGACCCCGTTTATACAATGAAAAGTTTTGCAAAAAGTTGTAACACCACTATCCAACCTGTTGCATCCACACAATCAAAATAAGTACTATAAGAAATGAGGAAATAAAATTAAGGTAAAGAAAGAGACAAATCATGTTAAAAATATATATACAGATATAATGTATAAAAATCATGCAAACTTATCGTACAAACTCTCATGATGTCGGGGCTGTAGGACAGTATGCACTGTTCAGTCTTGTTCGGCTAAGTCCAGTTCACAGATATATTCCTATAGAACAGTTCAGTTCACAGATATATTCCTATAGAACAGTTCAGTTCACAGATATATTCCTATAGAACAGTTCAGTTCACAGATATATTCCTATAGAACAGTTCAGTTCACAGATATATTCCTATAGAACAGTCCAGTTCACAGATCTTCTATGAGACCTTTACTGATTCAGCTTCAGAAGGATGATAGTCTAAGAGCCCAAACACGGCAGCCACTCAGTAAAGTGACGTTTTTACCAAGTCCTGTGGGTTTTAAGTTTACAGTTAAAACTAAAAAAACAAATGAGACGGCAGGCCATGTTTGCGCCTCCCCCTCTCCATGACTACGCCACCAACCCCCTTCCCCATCTACGGATGCCGGCTCTCTCACCGCCCAATCCGCCCTTTACTTCCCTGGTCACTGCAAATGCCCCCTGGAGTAATGGGGTTTTCCTATCATACATGTACTGAGAAACTAGCGGGGCTGTCAACCTACAAGCAGAGGAAAGGTGTCCTGCTAATGTCATTCTATGAAAATGGTATTTTTCCCTAACATTATTCACCTAAAAAAAGCAGGCCATTTTTTGCGCCCATCTCCTTGACTGCGCCCTAGGCGACTGCCTAGTTCGCCTAATAGCTAGAACCTGAATATAATACCCTGAATACCCAAAGCATGCTCTGAACCACTTTAACAAAACATGAGAAAATGCCATTTACCTTCAGCTTTGAAATCGGTAGTACAAGTCAAAGATGAAAAAAGCATGAGAGACAATTTTGTTGATTAACTATCAGCTATCTAAAACACTGTCTAGCCAGTCCTCCAGTTCATCAGACTCTTTAGATATGATGGTTCCTGAAATGCATAAAAAAGCAGGTGCACACACAGTCAGATTTTATCTCAAAAAAGGTGTGTTCATATTTGTACTACTGAAAACTGAAGAACGAAATTCTGCAATATTGACCTATGCTTAAAATATACAACATATAGGCAAAACCTCTTTCCCAAAAGTCAGCTTCATTACATACTTGCAAAACATCCTTAGAGATCCAATCAGCTCAACACCTGTTTAGTGTATCCATAGATATGCTATACAGATTGTATACAGACTAAAATTAATTTTTACTACAGGTTAAAATTGTTTCCTTTCAGTCAAGCTTGAGAGAACAGATCTAAAATTACCAAAAAAAACAACCTGAAGAGATTATGTGCATGCCCATGAGCAATTGTAGCTTCAATACCTAGTTTCAAATTTTCAAGTTACTTACCTTTTGGGGACTCAACCAGTTCAGACTGTCCTTGGTTTGTTTTCTGGACTGAATCATTGTCTAGAAGGTCATCCAGCTCTTCATCCAATGTTTTCCTGAAAGCAATAGATTGTTTCTCAACACTTTTCTCGGCATGTGCACCTGCGAGAAGCTTATTTTGGACAGTGTTCGTTTCTCTCCCTGTATCATTGTCCAATGAGGATGCAGAATCTGTGTTTTTAGACAGGTCCAACACCACTTCTTTGTGGAGTATGTTATCTGAAATATCTGCTGATCCACCTCTGAAATCTTGGCTATTCGTTTTTTCTATTACATTTCCACTACTGTTTGAAGAAGCATCATCTGGCTCCAAAGATTGTTTGGAACGTAATGATTGTAAAGAGGAGCTGGCAGAACAGATTTTCATGTAGGTCTCTCTGTGCTGTGCAGCTAAGGAATCCATTGACATAATCTGACTGGGCTGAAAATGAAGTTAGGCCATTTAAGACACATCATCTGTGCACTGAAAAAAGTGGATTAGCCAGTTCTTGCTTCTTAACCAAGTGGTGTGAAAATTCTAAATGATCCCCAGTAACAATTATCTGACTGTGACTCTCCTATTAATTTCAAACTTTACTTTTCAACTGGATAGCATATTATCAGATTCTCAAGAATTCTACTGCTTTTGATGAAAAATATACATGTTTTAGAATAATGTCACAGTTGCAAGATTGGTGATAATGTGGATGTTTAACCCTCTTGGTTCAAGATAAAAATGAACATTACAATGAATGGCTTATAACTGAAGACTGTGTGGGTGAAGTTTGTTTTTTATTATTGCTGCTCTGAGATAAACATTAGACCAAGAAACCTATACATTTTTGGAAAAGAGAAAACTTGAACTTTGTAATAAAAAGTAATGAAAATCGCCTTGCCCGTGCTACCTGGCAAAGCCATGATCGTGGCTTTTCGAACCAAGAGACTTAAAGCTTTTTATTTTGCAAACAAAACTGGGCTACACACTCAAAGTTTCTTATCTGGTTCTGAATTTTATGATCTTGCATGTCTTTGATGAGATAAAACCCAGAAATTTAATGAAAAAATGTTATGACAACTTTGACAACAGCATAAAAGCATTACATTGCAAGAATAAGAGTGCTATTCTACACCTAGTATAATATTCTACAAATCTGATACCTCAGAAATGCCAGTGGATTGATATATCAGCTACAGCAGAATGAAAGTACCGTAAAAATGTGTGTGTCCAAGTGCAGCTGTCTGTACAAAGGTATACAAGCTAACGAAGATGCAAGCTGAGAACAGTCCAAGGTGAGTAGTTGTGGTGTACATTCTGAAGCACACTCTCTTTCATCACTGTCCTCCTCCCATGCCTGCTCCTCTTTAAATCGAAAATGAGCAACAGCATGACCTGGTCAACAAGTAACAAAACAACAATTTAAAAATTCTTCTGTGAAAGAAGTCCTTGAGATTAAGTATAAATAATGGGGAAAGATACTCAAAATTCATTATAAAACCTGAAAATTTTGATATGCTAAACCATAACTACAATGTCTTTGTCAAGGACTGATGCTAAGTGAATTATTAAAAATTTGTATATCCTAGAGTGACCTGTTTAGAAGGACAAGTGTTTTCGGGTTAGGTATTTGACCCTATTGTGGTCTAGATGATAGTGACTCATACCATGAGAATAGTAACTTATAACCTCATCTGGATTGTTACTAGAGACAAGGGGCAGATAAATGAATTAGTCAAAGAGCAGATGGGCTTGAGGGCAGTCGACTAAGCGAGCGTGTGAATAAAGGACACACACACACACACAAAGACAGAGTTGCATATTTGTGAAGATATTACAGTTGTCTGTACTGAATGATTCACAGCAATGGACTTTCACTACAAGTATTTAAGTGCAAAGAGAGTACAGTTAACCTCAATGAACATCCATGGTCATACAATAGATTCATACTACCTTTAATAAGCAACATCTGTAGCACACGAGAAACTTCTTTTTTATGAAAGATTTTGGGATACTTCATACTTCTAAACGCAATGTGGAAAATAACATCATTTAAAAATACGAACCTGCAGAAGCCAAAAGTTTATTAAAATCTTCTCCTTTAGGCTCACTTTGAGTGTTGGTTTCATCTGCTGCAGGCAGATCATACTTGGCCCAATTGCTCAAAACTTCACGTTTTCGATATGTTCTTTTAGGTTCACCGACATCGACTTTTACCTCTCCCTGCAATTTTATTTACCTGATTCTATTAATGACATGTAAAGATATATTTCAGCGAGTTTAATACTCTCGGAAAAAAATCGGAATTCCCATAAATGTAAATGCTCCCCATGAATGCAGATCATCTTCATCTAGAAACTTAATAATCGATGCAATATAAACATACATCACTATCTGAAGAGGGCAGGTCAGCAGTTTTACTAGTTTTATCCTTAGGTTTTCCTCGAGTCAAGCTTGAAGACATGCGAGAACACGAATCATTTTTTGAAGATGTAAAAGTACCCTTTGCGGGTTTTTGTGATGGCTTTCCTTCGCTCTCATCTTTTCCTCTGTTTTTGCCGTGCTTTTTTTGGTACTGTGCGCTACGCTTCTGCTTATGTTCGTCGGGTCTCATCGTTGGCAAAGTTTTCTGTGAAGTACAGAGTTGTCTGTAATGAAAAGTCTGATAGCCATGATTTCGAATATTTTTGACAAATCGCGAAAGAAATGACTAACTGTTGATCTGTAATTATGAGAAGCATACTTTTATTTCATCACTCATTTTAAAAGATGGGTATATAATGTATCTGTCGTAACCATCTTTATCTTTGTTTCCAGCGAGTGTCGTAAAATTTTATGAGTGCTGTCTGCTCTTGTAGCAAGACCCGATTACACTATCAGGGACAGAAGGTGTGTCATGCGATACCTCTTGACATCGTTTGCTGTACTTAAATCTGCATTTCAGTCGACGTCGAATTTGCTGCGCCGTCTGGATAACTGTGTTTCTCTACCCTGTATATCGACTCGTCGTTCTAATTTACACTGGTCAAGACTCGCAAGAATAATGTCAGTAAGCGAATATGGTAGCTGGAAATCACCTATTTCTAGTCAGCTTGTGACTACCAGTGGAGTGGGTCTTTTGGAAGTGCACGTTGATGCCAACACTGAAAGAACAGGTAAGTTAATTATATTAACAAATTTTGTTTATTTCTTTTGTGCAATAAAGCATATGTTACAGATTTATACTGTAGACGATGATCGAACTATTTTTAAATAGAAAACATGAACTTTGAATCCACAAGTCCAAACAATTAAAAGTTCTTTCACTGAATCTGATCTTTTTGCCCATTTTCAGTTTCAATTAATAATTTTATTAGTAATGAATGGAAAGTGAAAGAATTGCAGAACTGGTACTTTAGCACCTACTTTTTTGTTGTTGTTAGAGTAGTTGTTTTTTTTTGCATTAATTTATTGAGTTGTCAGAAAAGTCATGTTGCATTTTTGCAGTAGATTGCACTAGTTCATTTTTGGAAGTACTAGATCGAGTTGTTCGCATCTATGTCATTGTATGTCATTTGACAGCTGACAGTTCTACCTTCATTCTAATACACAAATTGAGCGATTTGGTTGAGTTTTGGAGATTTTACAACAAGTTGAAGATTGAAGACCCCAAGCTGTATATTTTTGCCATCATGCCATGCCATAAGGTCACAATGCTGAGCAAGAATGTCAATGTCAGTAATGGTTCATGAAGTTCTGTGTTGGTGATTTTGATCTCAAAAAGACGCTCCACAGTCTGGAGGTTGATATCACAATAAAGGCATTGATCGAGTCAAACCTATGTTACATGACATGAGAGATTGCAAAAGCATCGAACATTTATCATTCAAGCATTTACGACCACCTGAATAAGCTGAGATACATAAGCAGGCTTGATATTTGGGCTCCTCATGAACTCTAAGACGTCCATTAGATGACGCATATAAACATCTACGATAAGTTTGTTAAACGTAAGGAAAACGATCCTATTTTTGAAGCCTTATAACTGTTACGAGAAGTGGATTGTTTACAACAGTGTGATGAGCAAATAGTCTTGGTCCAAACGTGATGATTTGTCTCAAACGGTATTGAAAGCAAACATTCCTCAGAGGAAGGTTATGCTCTCAGCTTTTAAGCTCCTACCTAGGAAACAAACAATCAATTAGAATGTGAACTGTCAGCAATCGAAAAATTTGAATGAATCCATCATCCAGAAACGTCCAGCGCTCGTTAATCGTAAATGAGTCGTGTTCTGTCATGACGATATAAGAGCACACACAAGTTTGATCATCCGTCAAAAGTTATTGGTGCTTGGATGGGATGTGTTGCCACACACACCATATTTTCCTGACCTTGCACCGTCAGACTTTGACTTGATTTGCTTTCTTCAAAACTCCTTTTGGGGTATAATGTTCAGCTCACTGAAAGACAGCAACAAGTTATTGAATAAAACAGGCAGAATATCATTGATTGATCTTTGTTCTTTATATAAATAAATGCCCTTAGAAAATTTTTTTAAATGTCATGACTTTTCCGACAACCCAAAATTTAGGCCCTCTGTCTTTCAACATAAGATGTTTTTCAGAAGTGTTTTTCAGATTATCGAAGAGACTGGGAATAGAAGTGTGTGTTCTTGGGCAATAAAAGATGTTTAGGTTGGTGGTAACATGGTTGTATTTTTTTCTACTAAAACTGTTTTAGACATACTAATTAAGCTAATTTATTAGTATTCATAAATATATTTATAAATATGTTTATAAATCCTGTTACCATATTAGCCATCCCTAGAATATTGAATAATTACTTCAGGTGGCCTCCTAAGAAGAAAGTGAAATAATGCAGCATGCATATCCAGAGGAAGAAACTTTTTTATTGCAGACTGTGTGTACTGGAGTGAGATCCACTACGAAGAAAAAGGACGGTATGTGATATGCTCAGCAAACAGACAGACAGGAGAGCAGCAACAGTGGACTCCAGTAAACTTCAGTGCGCGAACAACTGTCCACGAGTATGGTGGTGGAGACTTCTTTGTCTACAATGGAGCAATTTTCTTTTCAAACTTCAGTGACCAAGTTCTTTACAAGCAGACTTCACCTTCTGCCACCCCAGAACCAGTGACAGATACTACAAAAAAGTGGCGTTATGCTGATGGCATCTTTTGTTCTGAGGTGAAGAACTATGTTTGTGGTTTTGAGCTTGTTAATATTATTAGTAATAATATTTCAGTGGTAGGTTTGCTTTTATTGGATCACATTTCCAGTACAAGAATACCATTGTAGACTGGTTCAGGAATATTTTACCAAAAATAAGTTTGTGAATCTGGTTTTCTTCTTAGAGACATCTCTGTAAATATGCATATGGAACTCATCTACATTTACCTCTGTTTATTGATATTGAAACAAGACATTTGCTATTATGATTCAGCAAGATGGAAATGTTAGGTAGATATTTTATCAAAATTTATTGGGTTAAATGTATAATACCGCAGGTGTTTGAATGACGTGTCCTTTATCTTACCTTGACATACTGATTGTGTAAGTCTTTAAACACTTCTTCACCTTTTATACCACATTTTGAGTGTTCTCAGAATGTGTTATCTGTTATATGCAGCTAGTTGTAATTGTGAAAGTTACTGAAGTACTTTTATTTGCTGACAGAATGCAAAGAAGTGTTTTCATCAAATGATAGTAAGCAAGGTATAAAGTTTACAGTTACGTGTCTTAAAACTAAATGTGACATTAGTGCTTATCCTGCAATTTGCATCCCACTGGTCTGAAAACTAGCTGATACGAAGGGTGGTCCTGCAAATGAAATAGAAGGACTAGTTGTGGCTCTTCTTTGTATTATATTTAAATTTTCCTCATTGAGAGAAAACATTATCAATGTGGTCATCTTTGGATTATGCTGTGAGCAGAATGAGCTGATATACTGTGTGCGAGAAGACCATGAGGCAGAAGAAAGGGAGCCTATTAACAGTATTGTTGCCATCAACCCTGTCACCAAAATACAAACTGTGCTGGTATAACTTTTCCCTTTGCTTCTCTTAACTTTGTTATATTTTTCTTTGTACATGTACAAGCATGTGCGAGCGCAGGTTATGTGTGTGTGTATGTGTGTGAGAGTACACATGCAAGTGTACATACAATCATGTGTGTGCAGGAGTGTTGGAAGGATGGAAGAAAGACTGTGCAAATATACATGTTCATGAGTGAGTTTGTGGGCAGTTGTTTTTACCTTATAAAATAGGGTTGGGTATTTTTCGGTCATGCCTAAAATGATTTTCATCTGTGATTCTCTGATTCAAAGGCAAGTGGAGCTGACTTCTACAGTCATCCACGTGTGTCACCTGATGGCAGATATATTTGCTGGTGTCAGTGGTATCATCCAAACATGGTAAGAACTAAAGGTAACCTGCTGTACTGGAACCTACAGTTTCAAAGTTGTGGGGAGAAGCTCCCATTATTTTCTTTTGCCAAGCATTCTGTCTTATAGGAGATAGATCACACGTAGGATTGATGTGAAACAACATACGTTCATGCAATACATGTATAGGTGCAAACATATGCATTTACATGCACACACATGTGCATACACACTATTAATATATAAAATGTCTGCACTCTTTCTACATATAGGTATGCATATTTACACATTCTGATTTGTCAAAAACCATTTTAGCCATGGGACAGTACAGAAGTGTGGACGGCTGAACTGGATACTACAGGAAATCACCTTGTGGAAGGGTCACAGAAGCAAGCTGCTGGTGGTGAAAGCATCAGTGTCATAGAACCAGGATGGACACCTGATAACCAGCTTCTCTATGTGAGTGATGAAAGTGAATGGTGGAACCTTTACTTGGTCACCCCCTCTGGGCAGCATATCAACATTCTACCTGTAGCTTCGGAGATGGCTGGTCCACAATGGACTTTTGGAAAAACAGCTTACGTTCCAGATCCCAGTGGTTCCAGCAAGATCCTTACTGCTCAAAACTGTGTGAGTGTGTTTCTTATTCTTCTTTATTACCAGGTAAAATGATCTTAACAGACATCGTCTGCCTCATCAATTCAATCAATACCTCATGGTCATCTTCAGAGAAAAGGAAAAAAATGTTTGTCCCCGAGTCTTCTTTTCTTGCAATGTTAAGATTTTGGGGTTCACAAAAGTTCATAATGTACTCTTAGATTAAGAATTGTCCTCCTCCTGAAGGAAATCAAAGCACTTGTTCATTCAGCTAGTGTTTAGAATTTACCATTGTCACCCAATTAGACATACTTTGATAGACAAACATTGTATTCTGTTTTTAGGAACTAGGCTTGCTAGACTCTGAGACAAAGGCCTATAGAGTTCTTGAGACAGGATTCAGGTACAATAAGTGTCTTGCTTTTACCAAAACTGGAGATGCATATTGCATCGGCTCAAGTGAAGATCGATTTCCATGCCTTCTCAGATATAATATCAAGACAGAAAAGGTAAGACCCTAAGAAGATCATGTAGATTCATGTGGATTCTTAAATTTTGCTTTTGCATCATTCTATTTTATTATTATTATTGCAACAATAAAAGAGCAAGAAAAAGAGCTACCTCATTTAACCAGGTGGTTTTTTTCATTTTAATATCTATAAACAAAATAGATTTTTCCATTCTTGGTGTTAGCAGATAGTCTTATTCCTAAGGTTATAAGACAACGGAAACTACTTACAAAACACAAATTCTTTTCTTTGCTCAAATCTGAAATGCTATGATCGATATTATTCCACAAACATCCTCATTACAAAATTTCTGTTCATTTGTCTACAAGTTTATTTCATATTGTAAGAAGGTAGCATTTATAAAAATGTGTGCTTTTTATCTTTTGTATGCATTATGTATTTCACATTATGTATTATGCATCATGTTTGTAAATGATTTTGATCATTTATTTTGAAATACTTCTTTTGACAAAGAACAAGACAAAATACAACATAGAAGGTTTGTGGTTTTATAGGTTCATATTGTCAAAGAGTCACAGTCGGTGCCAGAAACACAAGGCTATGTGAGCATGCCTGAGTTTGTCAGCTGGCCTACAGGAGATAAAGAAGTGTCACATGGCATTTTCTATCCACCTTACAACAAAGATTTTAAGGCTCCAGAAGGTGCAAAGCCACCTCTACTCGTTCGTGCTCATGGTGGACCTACAGGAAATTATTTCTCCAACTTGGACTTAAAGCTTCAGTACTTCACAAGTCGTGGCTTTGCGGTGATTCTGGTGAATTACCGTGGCAGCACTGGCTATGGAAGAAGTTATCGCCATCGCCTGCGTGACATGTCAGTTTACAACGTTGTCTTGTGTAGTATGGTATAGTATGATGTGAAAGCACAAAGAAGAATCTCCTTAATGTTGACTTCTTCTTAAAAGAAAATAATTAGTTTTTTGTTTTTGCATACCCATGAAATATCTTTGCAGTAAAGTCATGTGGCAAATTGGTAAGTGATGGTTCTTTAAAAAAAAATTTGAAATTTTTATCCTGAAATGGAGATTTTATGTCATGAGTTGTAAATATACTATGATAAATGTATATAAGTTTAAGATCTACTTTTGTAACATTTGGTTATAACAAAAGCAAACTACTTTTGCTATTCCTGATATTAGTTTATAGGATTCAAGAAAATATTGATGTTTGATTTGCTGTAGCTTTTTCACTGTTGGAAGTCACTGTTTAGCATGTTGACCATGAAGATAAGAATTTATTTGTCAAGTGACATGGCACAAAGAATATGTCTTAGTGACTGCCACCACTTTCTTGACAGTCACCGCTTGCAGATCCCACTACATGCATTATTTAATGTACAGCTATGTACAAAAAATGAAGACAAAATTCCCCTGTTGTGCATTTTGAAAATAAAAAGTACACTTTCTGAAATTCCCTGCAATTCTGCAAATCTCTTGATCTATGTATATAGAAGCATCATAAAGACAGACTGATGAATTGCAGGTGGGGAATATATGACGTCGAGGATTGCTGCACAGCTGTGGATTACCTGGTCAAAACTAACAGAGTTGACCCCCACAAAATCTGCATTGATGGGGGATCTGCTGGAGGGTATACCACACTTGCATGCTTAACCTTCCGGAACACTTTTAATGCCGGTATATATGTATATTTGGATTTTGTTTTCCATGCATTTACAAATATTGCAGTATTTCCTTACATCAATGTTAATATTATATTAATTCTTCCTGGCAATGATTTTGTTTGGTTGATACTGCTTACCTTGTGATGTGGACCTGCTTTATATAACAGATGCCTTCCCTTGTGGGTGGTCCGGTGGCGCAACTGTTTGTGCCTGTCACCAATACAGTGAAGGTTGGCTGTCCTGGGTTCAGCTCTCGTCTTGGACATGCTGTTCTTTCTCTGCATGTGGCATCTCTTTACAGGGCTGGCTGCCTTGCCCTGATATAGCCTTAGTTGCTGGCTCGGCGTAAAACACCAATACCACCCCCCACCTTTACTGATGCTGTTACAGGGATATATCTATATACTGGAGGCATGGTACAGAGATAATTGGATGTTGGAAGCAAACTAAGTATGCACCTTCACCTGAGAGGTTACTTCAGGAAGTGGATAGCCGAGTGATTGGAACACATATACTATCTGGCTCAATATATCCCGTAGCACAGTGTACTTCCCCAACTGATCTAGCTGTTGAATGGATACTTCACTCTGTAAAGGGCTGGGAAGAAAAGCGAAAAGGTAGAAATGGACACTGTTCTCTCAAGAAAGCGGGCCTTGAAAGTCAAACACCTCACTCCCCAACAACCGAAAGATTAACATATGACAATATACATCAAGCAGACATTCAAGTGTTCAAGAAATTCAAGCATCTAAAAAAAAAACTTAAATAAAGAACTAAAAGTGATATGAAGACAGATCAAAAATATAAGTGATGTTCCAAATATGTAGAAATCAGCTGTTCTTACCTGCCTAACAAAACATTTTCTTTCAAATCTAAAAGAATCCAGATATCTCCAATGGCCTTTCCAAATAATATTTTTGGACTCACAGTTATGCCAAAAACTGCATCATTTCTTGTGTGGTTACAGAGTGCCATCTGTTTACTTTGGATCTAGGTGGTATCACAGTTCTAAATCTCTTTGTTGGTTGTGTCCAGTCTTATGGATTCACTGAGACTGTGCTGGAGGCTGCCAGGTGTTTTCACACTACAGCTATAGTACCTAGGGTTTGATGAAATCTTTCATGCAATAAACGTCACTCCCCCATCCCTTCTCTACTATACGTATACAGTTTTGTCTGCAGGCGTAGTTCTGTAAACTATTTTTTGTTTTTTAACTTTTTGTGGTAAAAATTACTCCTGTTGGCTAACTAAATATTTGAGAACTGCATGCTCTTTGGAGGGTGGTTGGTAAATGGAAGTTAAAAAGGTGATCATAATATTGGCTTTTTTTATGTGCATATCATCTATTACTACACAGGTGCAAGTCATTATGGCATTGGGGACCTCGAGGCACTGATGAAGGACACTCACAAGTTCGAAAGTCAGTATATTGGTCGTCTTTGTCCACCTGAACAATTCCATGAGAGATCGCCAATTTATCATGTAGATTGCATCAACTGCCCCATTGCTCTTTTCCAGGGAGACCAAGACAAGGTGAGAGTCTGTTGAGAGTGCAGCATATATGATCCTGTGATTTCATGAAAGAAATACAATTCTGTGTTAGCATGTAATGCTTGGGTGAGTGGTATACAAGATGAACAGTTAAAATGGAAGCTGGGCTGAAGGTTCTGGTCACTGGCACAAATTTAATGTGGCAGTCATTGAAATCTTGAATTCTTGTAAGGTTGAACCAAAAATCTGTTATTTGTGAGAATAAAATTTATTTAATGTATGAGATCTTTGCAGTTCAGTCAAACAATTGTATTAAAGAGATCTTTACTCAGTGGATGAGCAAGTTACTAGAGCAAGTAAATGTTATAAGGGCTTGTGTGTGTGTGTGTGTGTGTCCGTACGCTGGTGTGTGCAGAAAATCATTTACCTATGTACAGAAGTGTATGTACTATAGAGGTTGGAAAACTCAGAGGTTTGTTGAAACCATCATAGTCTGAGGCGCTGAGCTTGAGCCCAAAATATGAGATAATGTGAGGAAAAGTTTACTTCACAAGCCAGCAGGTACAGGAGCTAAACAGCAACTTCTAGGAGTGAAGAAGTTTTCCATTTGTCATGCTAAAATTGCTTTGTGAGGCTTATCTGGTTTGAGAACTGGGTGACTGATGATTAAAGGTGAGTTAAGTACATACAGTAACAAGTTCATCTCGTTATTACATATAGAATTTTCCTGCCATCAGATTGTGCCACCTAACCAAGCAGAAATGATGTACCAAGCAGTGAAGGTCAAAGGACTGCCCACAATGTACATCTTGTTTGAAGGTAACTTTATTATGTTATGGTGTGTACTACTTGCATGACTAGCCACCAATGTACCTTCAGTATGCCTAGCAACACATGAAAATGTGATCGTCTTGTGCTGATAATCATGTTTATAAAAATACTGACGGCTTCTAGCACACTGTATGTGATTATGCATTTCTTCTTCGTACTGTACCAGATGACATGACTATGTGAAGATCACCCTCTAGCTACTTCAAATCCAGCTGTCCATACCCGTGCAACACGGTAGGACTTGAATTCAGCTCAGCCCCCCTCCCATACCACCTGTCTCGCTAGTGAGCCTCTCTACTCCAGTTTTAAGCTCGGCTTGACGCAGTTCAGACGTGTGTCAGCTACCTCGTTTCTTTTGGACTATGCCGTGTGAGGCCTGTGAAGTGCGGTGATGTTTTCTGCTATCATGGGCGTAGTACCGACAGCCTGGCGTCATATTCCTGTGAATTTTGCCGCTCTTTCTACTGAAAGGGACAAAGTTGCCAATGCAGGTGGTCAGAGACGAACCAGGGAGGGAGGTTTTCGCTTCAGCTTGTTAATTACTCTTAGAGCGATATAAGGTAAGGCTTAGACAGCTAAAAATATCGCGCTACTCAGAAAAGATATGGTTTCCCGACACCGCTGCGTTTCTCTTAGAGAAGTAGAAGGGGGTGGGGGCATGAAAGACCGTTTCTTGTGCCCCTCCACTGTGTGAATTTACGTGCCCACTGGTGTCATATGTTACCCTTCTGGTAGTTAAGTTATAAAGAAGCTGTCTGTATCGAATTGGCCTATGCAATGTGTCGTATCGCTTGATGTTTCTGTTGTGAACGGCATTCAGCGCCGTGTAGTGGGGGGGGGGAGTTAAGCAGTAGCGGATATGTCACCGAGCCTCTTTCGTTGCACGTGGGCTCCGGAGTTATATATGCGCGTCCTAGTTGGAGGCGGGCAGCTCTACCCTCACGTGTTTGAAGATGTTCGCTTTAGTTTGCCGTGTGTGTCCGCGCGTTCTGTCTACACCATGTCCATTTGGAGCAGTTCTAGTTTTTTGGGCGTTCCCTTTGATGCAGAACATCCTTGCGTTAAGCGATTTACTGTCACAGTATCTCTAAACGCCTGTTATGTTATGGACTGGGAGTCGCACTCGTGTTTTCACGTCCCTTTGTCCGTTGTTCAGCTCCAGGACTTACCGACAGTTAGGTCGGTCATTTCACGGCTTACTGAGCCATAGGCTTCTGGCTTATAGTTAACTATACAGAACCAAAGCCATACTACCGAGCGTGATATCAGAGCAAGTTCAGACATCTGTATTATGTACCACAGTCCCGATGTAGAGGCATCCTCACAGGTGCCGTGGTGTGTTCCACTGTTTACCGCAGCTATCGTTAATTAATCCAGTAAGGGGTCTGTCCTTTCCGGATACTTGAACAGAATTAACCTCAATAGTGGGTGCTAATCAGAGACTAGTCACGTGTCCCTGTGTTAAGTATGGCCGTACTAAGGAATCATCACTTAGTGGACTGCTGAGTTGTTCTTACAAACTGGCCCTTGCAGCAGTAGTATTACATGCTCAGACTGAGTGGGATCAATGGTATCTAGGATATGTTTGGAGGCAGCCTCCTCGGTGAGAAACCTGTGACCCTTACCTAGATAACGAGAGCACAAACGGAGCAAACCGCGCTTGTAAGGGTCCACGTTGAGCCTGGCTTTTCAGCCGATGGTCAGATGAGTTACCCGGCAGCCAGGGACAGCGGGGAGGTCTGATTTGAGATTAGACGTCGGCTTCACTCACCGACTCCGCTCCCACGGTTCCAGTCGGGGTGACACTGGGAAAACACTTAGCTCAGTGGGAGACTTTTCAGACCGCAGATCTTTGGGTCTATGTGGTGACCGGTGAGGGACTGTGCCTGTCTTTCAGAGGAGACCTCCCTGCACATGTTCACTTATTTGTTCTCCAGAGCCAGCAGACAGGGGATAGAGATGTCTCTGCGAAGTGAGAATCTCACTACAGTCTCGAGAAGGCTATTCATGAAGTGAGAGCGGCGTTCATGTTGCGCAATTATACAACCTGCTTAGACTTTGCTGACGCTTTTTTAATGTCCTGTTGCAACTGTCAGCGGCCCGCATAGGCCTTGCCTTTGAAGGCAGCGTTTTATGACTTGCCATGATGCCTTTTGGGCGGGGCTCAGCACTATGATACTTACTGGACTGAAGTTGCACCCCAGGCCTGGGACGTTTTCGGCTCGCTCCCCTCCTTTCTTCCCGGGCCACAGCCTGTGGGTGTGGTACATCCTCCCCAGGCCATGAGTAGGCATGTGGTCGGGAGACCTTGCAGCCTGCCCGCTATGGATTCGCATAATCCTGTTCCGGATTAAGGCTCCAATAGCCGTGTCAGCCTTGGGACAGTTGATTTTACACAGCCAAAACAGGTGAAGCTCGAACTGGCTTACCTCGTGACCTTACTGTTAGAGTTGAGGTGGCTGAGTCACCCAGTTTCTTCAGAGTTGGTACTCCATCAAGTGACCGTTTACTTTGGTTTCTGATCTAGAGTCAGACCATAGTCAGCCCGGAAGTGTTAAGGGCTTAGTCCCTTTGATTGCATAGCGGCCGATCTACTGGTTTGGGGATGGCTCAATATACGCCCCCACTCAGATGGCATTGTTGGCAAGCGGGAAGCCAACAACGGGACAGTTGGATAATCCGACAACTATGTTGGCGAGTTAGTTACACTGAAGGGCTAGAAACGACTTCCACGGAGATCCTATGCAGGAGTTTTCTTGAGGTGTAACTGACACGATGAGGAGAGCATGAGTTACTTTGCAGCAGGCCCTGCAGAGGATAACAGGAATGGTTTCGACCGAAAGATCCAAGGCAGTGATCTTTTTAGGTCGACAGTTGGGTGCTCTCTCCCCGGTGCTGTGCCCCTTAGTGCGAATTATTCTGGTGGACCATGTTTTTATTCTTGCATAGCTAAGCTCAGTATTACTGGAAGACTCAATGTCCTAGCCAAAGGCCTTGAACAGGAAAGGACTTTATCCTTCACCAGACAATCTTCCCAACACTTGTCAGGTTGTTTCAGAGAGAAACCTTTGTGAGACTTGTGGGGACAAGCTCCTGACTTTTGAGATACTCAGCTTTCACTGGTTAACAGTTTAGGGGTAATAGTTTCATATCCCTTCAGATAATCCTGCTTTACTGGCCAAGTTTAGTCTTCAAGAACAGGGTATTAGGAGACTATGCTACTCCTACTTCTAAGAGCATGCCTGAAGGATCAGGTTAACCGCAGGATTTAGTGAGAGCACTCCAAAATTACCCCAAGAAAGAAGTTGGCCTCGCTTAGGGAGGCGTGTCGGTTCTTACCAGTGGGAAATGGTAAGACAGAAAGTCTTCTCAGTGCAAACTATTACAGCCTGTGGGTTAGCAGTCGCTCAGGCGGCTTACGCAGCACTGCTTGACAGCAGCTTCCCCAGTTGGAAGGTCCGTGTATTGAGGCTTGAGCTGTTGCCACTAGTCCAGCCGTCGGGATATACAGTAGTTAATTGGACTATAGGCTGGCGTTCTTGTGTGATTCGCTAAGTTCTACCTATGGATCTTGCACCCTGTTTTGACTCATTGGTGACTGTTGGCTGGGTATCAGCAGCATAGCAGGGAGTAGATACGGCAGCCTGTTTGGCAGGTCCGATGGCAGCTTTGCATAGCTCAGTCAAGGCGACCTCACCCTACAGCCCGGCTGGATTTGGAGTGTGATTTCTTTTTGTTTGTTATTCACCTATGGATGTTGGTAGGTGTTCTTACAAAGTGGGCGGCCACTCCCTCCGCCTGTTAGTTATTCTCCATATAGTCATGTCATCTGGTACAGTACGAAGAAATACCATTTTTGGTGGTGAAATTTCTTTCTTCGAGTACTTACCAGCTGTCAAGCTAGCTCCCTCCTGCCTTCCCGCAGTGGGTTCCAGACTCAGTCCAGGCTTAAAACTGGAGTAGAGAGGCTCACTAGCGTGACAGGTGGGATGGGACGGGGCTGAGCTGAATTCAAGTCCTACCGTGTTGCATGGGTTTGGAGAGCTGGATTTGAGGTAGCTAGAGGGTGATCTTCACATAGTCACGTCATCTGGTAAGTACTCGAAAAAGAAATTTTGCCACCAAAAAGTACTTTTTTTTTACTTCTCAAGACACAAATACCATTACTTCAGACAGTTCTGCAATCTTATTAGTTTATTTATCAATATATAAACAAACATACATCTTTCACAATATAGAAACACATGGAAACCACTGGACATAAATGTTCCAAGATCTAATTGTGCATTTAATCATCTCTATTTGTTGAGCGTGTGATGCTTGTCCGTGAGGTTATCCTGTAAGATTAAGAAGATTATTAGTGGCACACAATTTCCTTTTTTCTAAAAATATATCTTTATTAGGTGGCCAGCATATTTTCTTCCAATTTGCAGGCGAACAGCATGGCTTCCGAAAAGCAGAAAACATCCAGGCATCTCTTGATGGAGAGTTTTACTTCTTTGGAAAAGTTCTGGGCTTCGAACCTGCAGATGAGGGGATTGAGGTGAGCAGTGAGAGATTACAGATCAGATTGGAGTGTTAAAACCAGATTCTTACTCCATGAGTGTGCATCTGCACCACACTGCTGAGATTATTAACTGTAAATACAAGAATTTGGGGAGAAAAAAATACAAAAGTCCTAACAGATTACCCATGAAAACAGGTCAAATTGTTTAAGTCATGGCTTAATATTTTAACTTCATACAGCTACAAAGTGTCACAAAAAAACATGGCACAGTATGCAGATAGCTTCAGGATAAAGTTCCATATGTGATCATTATTCCATACATAAATCCTGTATTTCAGATGTTTGAGCATCGAGGACACTTATGGAAAAGGGGAATAAAATCTTCATGACACCCAGCGACAAAAAATAGCCATTTACCTTGTAGTACACACAAGTCAGATATTGATTGATATATATTTGTTTTTATTTTTTTATGTTAACGAATTTTCTGTTGCAGTACAAGATAGACAACCTGAATTCCATACCAAAAGAGCAAAGTAAGATTTAAATTGGCAGCAAGTTGTGTCATTTAAACAGAACATTTATGCAAGAGTTTTTCCTGCTAGGAATAAAAACCAAAGAATTAAAGTACAAAATCAGCCTTTTTGTCATGTCATTTGATTATCTGGGAGTTTTCTTTTGTTTTTTTTAAAAAAAAGGTAACCTACATCACATCCAGCTTGTGGCCACCATGACACATTGACTTTTACCTTGCACTTTACTAGTAATTAAAAAAAGCAGTCCCTCCTGCAGAGCAGTCATTAGTTTATATGACAGTAAATCAGCCAGTTCTATATTTTTTTTTAAATGTCCCACATGCAGAGAAAGAACAGTGTGCCTGAGACACCTGATCCTTGATGATCCTATTGTATCACATTATACAGGTCAGGTTGGTGGCACAATGGTTATCAAAATTTTTTTTTTATACCTCATTGTAGCTGCCTGTACATAACTGGTCTTACAAGTTTTAACCATTTGTTTCAGTAGCATGCATACATATAAAAAAAGCTTTTTCAATATGTAGACATGAAACAATATCTGCAGCATCACATACATAAAGAGCCACGCTTCAATCACTTCATATTGTCTTCCAGCTACTGACATTTTCACATTTTCACTCTCTAGGTGCCTAAACAACAGATACATGCACACTCATTTTCATACAACAAATTTTAAAAGGACTACATATTATTACCATGTTGCTGGAAGAAAAATCTATGATGTATTATTTCATTTCCAACGTAGTGCCTGAAACAAATGATCTTTTGATGTACTATATGCTTTCACTACATTGCAGTGTTATTATATCATGCAGAATTTATACCTCTGAATGGAAATATTTGGCAAAATTCCGTCAAAAGTTCTATAAACCTATAATAAATAACTAATTCATTTCTTAAACTTGAACATTTTATTTTCCTCCATTAATCTTTTTTTTGTAATCCGTCATCTCAAAGTTAGAAAAATTGGCTCATAAAGCAATGAAATGTGCATAATACTTTAATATTTTATTGAGAAGACATCTCAGTGGAAATCAAAGTTAAACAGAGCAACTAAGGTGATTAATTTTCGACTCTTTCAAATATGCTTTAATATATGGAAAACAATTCATGGGAAAACACTCCCACTGTGGTTTCTCTCCTTATTCTCTTATCTGTTCTAGTGTTTTAGAAGCTGCAATCTAGCAACCCAACCATTCCCAGATTAACATAAGTAAAAAATTTGGAATTTCAGCAAGAGATTAAGAGTGCAGTAATTTGAATACATTTATCCAGTCTCTTGGCATTCGTTAGTAAATCAAAGAAATGGTTAGACTGATATGGTACACCTATTTTTCACGAACCTTTTGGATCATATTCCTCTAAGCAAAGATAAAAAATGTATAAGACCAGCAAGAAATATGTACAATAAAAAAAAACCCACTAAAATTGTGCTTACTTCATCCTTAAGCATTCGACGAGCATAATCAGCTTCAATGGTACCACCATGCTTCTGGGCAAAGTCCTCCACACCTGCTCGATCTTTTAGCTTCACGAGAGTCTAAAGATGTCAAGAAAGAAAGCAAGAAAAATGTAGTATGTGCAGCAGAAGAGTATCCCTTCTTCCAACTTGCCATGATAAAAGCACAGTGTTATATGAGGTTTTCCAAACCTTTTACAAGTAAGAGAGGCAGCCTACATTTTTGGTGCTGTATATGAAGCTGTACACAACTGCTTTCTGCTGATGTAGGACGGTTTCCTTATGCAAAAAGTTGAAAGTACAAAGCAGTTGTTTGTTTACCTCAACAGTGACTTTGTGGTTACTGATTTTCTTGCTTAGAGATAGCCTTATGTCCAGATCTTCCACCAGCTCCAGATACTTGGTCAGGATCTGTAATCACAGACACTCTGTCTACTGACTGCTTGCTGTTTAAATATCAAAAGCCTGCTTCTGAGGGTACAATATATTGATCAGCACATCTAATATACACATATATTTATATATACACACACACCCCTCACAAATCATTTGTTATCAGTTATCCTGTATGACTATACATTAAATGACCAAATGTGAGGAAACTATTTAGAAACAGGATGTGCAGGCAAACTAAAAGCTTCATGCAGCTAATAAGGAAACACTTTAAACATAGGTGCTCCCCAACCCCCTAAAAAAGTGGACCCATGCTTCAGCTCTAGGTATGGTTTAAACCCAGTACAAGATTGCAGAAGCCTTTATCGCCACCTCCCCTCCCTAGCTCTTGCCTCAGTGGGCCCAGGTTTACTGCCTCAGACTAACATTATTCAAACAACTTCAACATCTTACTCTACATTTTATTAACTACAAGAAATAAGTGTGTGCAGAAAATAATTATTTGTAGTTAAAGTTGATCTTTAAAATGTACCAATGCAGGATTTTAGGTTGTATAAATATATATGACTAAGCTTACATCAGTGGGAGCATTGAACTTGTACAAGATTTCCACCACTTTATCAAAGCCTATTGGTGCCTTCATCTTCTTTCCACCAAACCAGCTCTGCAAAAGTCAAGATGAACACCTTGTATGTACTGAAGTACAAAAGTGTGTTAGTTGGCACGATTAAATTTCTTCAGAATTTAAGTTATTATACTATTAATATACTATTAATATCCAATGTTCAAAGGTAAGGTAAAAAAGGTCAAGGTCCCATAGTCTAATGGCCATATAGGAGCAGTGAACTGTATTCAGAATGATTTTTGGAAAGCAGACCCCAGCCCTCTCCGTCCACTGTCCTAAATCCGTCCTGTAAACCTCGGATTCAAGATCCCCGTCTAAAATTATATTAATTTCTGCTTAAAAAAAATCCCTATACAATATTATACTATAGCAATATCAAGAAATTTTTTTAAAGAAAATGAATTTTCCTATTTAAATGCAGCATGAATAGCTCAATGTTTAATCACTGAGGCAGCGAGTGAGGTAATGAAATTTATACAGTTGCTGCCCTCTAAGCATACTGTATTTTGTCTTACTCAAAATGTTACAGCATTCTTCAACTGTTTGCGAAACCACCACTAGCAGTTTGTCTTGTGGATGTGCTACACATACACTAGGTATATATTCCTGCTGGGTGAGCTGGAGAGTTTTCTAACTGCTAAAAATGTAATTACTTTCAGCTGCTTTGGTTTAACAATCACGCTAGTGGTTAGCGATATTGCACACCTGGATTTGTATTTTTTTTTCATTTGTAAAGGGACCATATATAATCAAACATGTCAATAAGTACAAATTTACCTTTGCTGTTAGTAAACTTTCAATGTCTGCCCAAGCATGGGCTTTGGCACGTGCACTCAACGCAGTCCAGATATACTGTCGCTCTGGTATCTGGAGACAGCATCATGACCCTTGCTCACAATGTTTTTATAAGCTGCGATATTTTCCAGATCTTATGGTACAGTAACATTTCAATAATATGATCACAGTGTTAAGATATAGCCAATTTTCATTTCTTTCCTAGTGACACAATTTAAAAATTGTTAATACACTATGACCAGTAGCAGATAAATCATAAATGTACAGGTCAAGACATCACAAGTTAATATGCGCAAATTGATCAACAGTTGCACCAACCTCATGTCTCTTCTTAAGAGAAAGAGGGCTGGATAAGCTATTCTGCAAGCAAAAAAAAAACACCCCAAAATAATAATAAATAAAAAAACGATCAATGAGAAACATGCAAACATAAAACAATTATAACGTTTTAAGATAACTTTTTGGCTTGTATAAAACAAATGTTATCTCTGCCAATTTCATGCAATAATCTGAATCAAGGATGCTATATTTGTTTTCAAGTTGCAGGTGGCAGGACTACAATGCAAACAGTTTGAAATGAGATCCTTGCAAAGTATTTTATTTATCACTATTTTAAAGCTGACATAACACATCATAAATAAGGGATGATTGATGTGACCATGGAGAGGCTAAAGCTATGAGTGGGTTTGGATCTCAGTTCTGACACACCTCTTTGTGCATGGGATTCTGTTCACAGGGCTGACATTTGGTAGTTTTTTCCAGGCATATACACGTTTTCTACACCCTGTGTGCATGTGCATGCATATGCAACTTACTGCATAAATGATGGTGACTTTTTCAGATTGACCTGATTTTTATTAATGGTATGTGCATTTTTATGCATGTTTATATATATATAAAGCACTTTGAGCCCAGCGTCTGTGGCAGTGAAAGGAGTTGTATCAATATTATTATTATTAAATATGGTATTGCTGAGTGGAACTAATGCTACTATTTTAAATGTATGCTGAAATTTGATAGTGTCCTTCGAAACATCTAGGGGATATCTTTCCGAAGAGGTAATATAGAGATTTAATTTCTAAAGAAGACTTCATATGAATACTTAATGCACACACAAGCATGTACTGCATACTGAAAAAGCAGAAATACCAAAGAGGAAATAAAAACAAAGAATGCTAGGGATGACCAAAACTAATGTATAGACTGCAATGCAGCATAGTACAAGCTACTGGCATTCATAATTACTGTATAAATGTACTGCCCCTACCTCAAGCTCATGATGATGATAAAGGCACGAGTAGAAAAGAGTGGTGGTCAAAGGCATGTCCAGCAATGAATGGCGCCGAGGAAAATCCCTGAAGACTTTTGTTCTGCCCTCTGCTTCCAGCCTGGCATCAGAATCCTACAGAAGTGACAACAAATGATTTATAGCAGATCTCTTCTCTCAGGAGACTGAAATACATAAACCTATTAAGTAATAGGTAAATCAATTAAGCATTATGCTGAGCCAGCAAATAAGTCTATATCACTGCAAGGCAGCCCTGTAAACAGATGCCACATGCAGAGAAAGAACGTGCCCCACCAAGAGAGCTGAACCCAGGACATCCAACCTTCACTGTATTTGTGACAGGCACTAACTGTTGCGCCACTGGACCACCCTCAGTAGACAGAACATACTGCTATAGCGAGACTGATGCGAGAAGGCAATGGTCTGCTAGTCAGACCAAAGTCTTACTTCGATTGGTAGCTGGCGCTCCAGCAGGTCCACATGCTCCCTAATTAAAGCTGCATCCCCTGCCATTGAAGAGTCTGCTTCAAAGTGAGTTCTGTAACAGTAATAAAAGCAAGACTTAATGTTATGTACGGACAGTTTTGGCAATACATGTCCAAGATATGCAGACAACATCCATGACCTTTGCAGAATTGAATAGAAGTGCAGACAAAGTATCTGTGGCTACTGCAGTATCTATGAGAGGGCGATATAGAACAAACCATGACAATGTGCACTGCAGGGAGTTCTGAATAGGAAGTCTTTGTAATAAAACTAACTGCTGCCCTTTTTTCATGGTAGGTGTACAGCCACTGCAAGCTGTGAGCACTCACATAGATAAACAATCTGGCTGACAAAGATATTCACATGACACTAGCTGTTTGACATCCAGTGACACATTCGTGCCATGACACATCTTGTTAACAGACACTGGCACTCACAGTGTAATGAAGTTGGGTGTCATAAAATATCTACTTAGTTCTGCATCCCTTCATCATTTTTTTATTGTTTCATTTTTGTTCTTGACAAGTGTTATGATGTATTAGTAACTTCCTTATACAGTCCTAACTCAATATCTTGCCACAATCTGCCCAACACGTTGGGCATGACAACATAAAGGATATGTGTAGGAGTAACTCTTGAGGAAATATGTTCTATCGGTGCTGCAAAAGGCAGAGCTGACAAGATAATTGGTGGCAAATAAGCAGACTGTAGTCTGCATCAAATCTGATAAAATTATGGAAAAATAGGAACCCATTTGCTTTGCCCAGTTAATTTTGTTAATTTCAAGACTTAAAACATGGACTTCTACCTGAGACATGTTTTCAGCATGGATACCTTGTTTCTGACATCTCCAGAGTTGCATATTACTTTGTACTTTACAATCTGCAACAGAATTTATCTCCAGAGTTCCATATTACTTTGCAACAGAATTTTGTAACTATTGCAGTCATACAGAAGAAAATACCCTGAGAACAATCACCATCTACACAACCTAAATAGATCCATGCAAATTGTAAACACAAATAACTTACTGATGCCTCTTCTGTCCTTCTTAGAGCTCTGAAAATAAAATAACGAAAAAAAGTTGAAAAAGTAAAAGAAAAAAAAAACAAAAGTAAACTATCAGCTAAAAAAGAGTATCAAGATTAAGATTTCAGCCACAACGATCCCTTTCTTTGAACTTCCCTCTATTTTCAGTCCAACCCATGCTTACTAGTTAAAGTTTCGTGCATAAGTATACAAGACACTTACTATTTATGCCTTAATGAGCATTTTAACAGACTCTTTACTATGATTGTAACCAGGTAACCTACCACACATCATACAATTGGCCTTCAGCTTCTAACCCATCCTCTACCACATGATGTCTGTGAAAAATGTTGCTATCTTTGTAACTGATTTGTTTGCACTTTTATGTAGGTGTTAAAACCTACAACCATAATAAAGGGATTTTGTCATGATAGTGATTTCCTACTGATATCAACAGAACAGAAGTTTTTTTCTGAACTGGTTACTATGTGACCAAAATTTTAATTTTATTTGCCACATCCTCATTCAGACTCTAATATCGCAATAATAGTAAAATATTATATAATAGTAACATTATGATCCATGTAATAAGAGCTATAATAAATTGAAATAATAAACACTTACACCAATGTATCAACAAGTTCAGCATGTTCATAGTGAGCCCGAAGATAACTGAGATAATGATTAGCTGCCACAGGTCGCTTCGCTAATTCTATAGAGAAAATAGACTTTTTCACTGTGTGTCGCAAATGCAGCACAGCCTGAGAAAAAAAAAACATTCTTTACAAGTTTGTTAAAATTACTGAAGGCAGATTAGCAAATAGAACTGGATGCAGAAGGCATAAATACTTGGTTATATCAGTTATATATTTTGTGCACTGTTCACAGTTCTTTATTTTCAAAACTTCAGCAGTGCAGGCCTCAGTTTATTGATTGCTATTTCCTACTGAGAAGTTCTACAAAAATCTCCAAAGCACTGAGAAGAATTCCAAAAATCTCCATAGCAAACCCATATAGTAGTTCTCATGTTTCTGCCAAATTTAAGAGAGAAAAGTACCATCATTGATTTTGAACTACCATTTGGAAACAATGACGTGTACATTGTACAGCAAGATGCAAGAGGATGCCCTGTAGTGCTAGCCTTTTCTCCTATGCTGCTTTATTCTGATCTGAAAAACTTTGCTGATTTAACTAAACATTCTTCTTTTTCTCATTCAGTATTTATTAATTCACCATCATTTCAACCAGGAAGAAATCACAGGACTAACTGAGGTACACTGAACCAAAGTTTGTAAACATCAGGAGCCCATCAGGTTGATGAGCTGAAGCACACAACTATTCCAAGCCAATCACAGTCAAACAGTAAGCTTGTTCTGGTTTTCCCACTCCTTTGAGAGCAGCAATACATTGATCTACATAAAATTTGAGCTCAACTGACGTACATACATAAAATGCTTTCTGTTTTTTTGGTTTTTGCAGATTCAAAAAAGTACAAAGGAACTCACAGCTGTAATTGCATTGCCATCTTGCAGAGCTGTTGCTTCGTCTAGGAGGGTAAGCTTGTCTTCAAGTGCACGATATGCTTCAAGAGAGTATGCCTTGTGGGAAAAAGGATAAAAGCAACAAGTTTCCTCACTTCTTATAATTTTTATCATAAATTTCATTCAAACTCACAAATGTGGTAGTGATGATGGAGGTGGTGATTTAAAAAAAAATTAAAATAGTCATTAACAATAATAAACATGAGCAATCTAGCATATAACAAATGCATCATGAAATCAAGTACATTTGATAAGAGAGATATGTATTTCATGTGTTCCTACAGATCTGAGAAAAAACATATATAACCTCCATCCTCACAAGTAATAATCTACACCCTATGAAAACATGACTACCTCTCCTTTCATAATCCTACGAAGTGTGGCTTCAACTGGCAACTTTATCCACCTCTCACGCTTTGCTGTCTGAACAAGGAAAATTGCAAAAATTGGCAAAAATGTATTGTAACAAATAATCATGACATATTGAAATTGTGACCAAAAAGAAGAGCGACATGGTAATTTGCAATTATTTGTTCATCAATGCATCTAGAAAGCATGTGTATGTTTGCATGTGCATCTCTCTCATGCATGCACACATACACCCACCCTCACACCTCTTCTGGTGTTGTAAAATATGTATTAATGATATTTACCAGCAACTGTTTTTTGAGGATCTGAATAGTCTGCTGCATTTTCTCAACATCTTGTGGCACTTTCTTCCCACTGTTGACCACTGGTGCAGAAGCAGACATATACAGAAGCTTTACAAATAATAAACTGTGAAATATTCAGTTTTTGACATCTATAAAGGATTCTTTTTCTAAGAATCAAAAAATTTCTTTACCAGAGAAACAGTACCTACGATTATTAGTAATTCTATCAACTGATCTTTTTTTTTATCAGAAAATGAGATCAAGAACATGACACTGCTATGAATAAATGCAGTACCAAACACAAGCACAAGTCAACACAAATCTGACCTTCTTCTATGCTCATGCTAAGGCTGCTTGAACTGCCGATTTTTTCAGGCACCATGCTGACTTTTGGAAAGGCTTCAGATGTTGATTTTGGTGTTGCTGCAATCAAAGATTACGTCTTCTTGGCCAACAAAGTCTTTTTATTTATTTATATGTTTTGTTTGGAATAAAAAAGTGATACTATGATCTTGTAGGAAGGCACTCTGTACCACTGCCAAGACTTAATAAACCAACAATATTATCCTGATAATTCACATATAATCAGGTGGTTTTAACATAATTCATCCAACATTTCAGTAAAATATGTGTTTATGGCAAGACTGTTTTACCATCTTTTTAAAAACCTCATTAATATGTTATGTATATATGTCTAATTAATATACATTATTTATGTATGCAAGGTAAATGTGTAAAAACAACAGCATCAACAGATATAACAGTCTCATCATTGCCCAGATTTGTTTCACTGTTTGGTCTGCACACATGTGCATGCACATATCTGCCCCCCACCCACCCACATACATCCATGAATGGATGCATGTATAAATGTACACAATAAGCTTATTTAGTTATCCACTAACCCCATAATTACTTGAAAATGCCTGGCATTTATTGAACATCTTTTATTTTAATCACTTTTTTTAACAGAAGCTAAAGTAAGTCAAGGGCTTAAACTATGTGTAATCTTAAGAGCAGATCCATTCTTATTGTATCTTTGAATGAGGAAAGAGATTTCTACTTTTTAATATATTAACGTAACACAATTACTTCTGTGTTGGTAATAAATTTTGAATATGATCTATACCTGCTACTTCAATGGACAGGTGTTATAATGTGAGATATTGCTCAGTTTGTACATAATAATCCATTAAAGACTCATATTTTCAGAAGAAAGTGCACGTAACATACACTTTACAAATCTTACAAACACTAAAAGGAAAAGATCTAAACAGAGTGCATGCATATGTAAATACTAAGCAGAAGACTATATTTGAGAAAATCTGGTATAAAAGAAATGTCTTTCTATATGGTTTTTAAGCTTGTTCTCCACTCAGGAATAGTAGAACATGCTCAAATAGAAGCCAAAGAAGCAAATGTTCATCAGTTGATTATGCTTACCGAATGTAAAACTTTGAGAACGAACATGACTGGCAGCCTTAGAAGCACTTCCAAAGGAGTGCTTGGGTTCTGGTACAGCAGGGGTAAGGCGCAAGGAAGCAGGGGCAAGAACTGGAGTAGCAAGGGAAGATAAATCTGGAGCACAAGTATAGTCCATACCCTTGTTCTCTATTAATTATGCATACAATTCAGAATTATATACAGTGTAATAGTTATCACACAGAAGGAAAGCCTGAGGTGCCCTTAGCTTGAAAAATAAATCAGGGAGATCTAAGGCAATTTAAGGTGGCAAAAAAAGAGACTAAGTAGCCAACAGGTAAATATATTTACCCTCCTTGTATTACTGTCATTTAAAAACCAAACCACAAGTATTGTGTCATATTAAATCTGCACTAGATAAATGTATCTAAAATGTAGCTTAACGATATATCTTAAAGTATGTGGACAAGAGAGAATACAGACATATGTAGAAGAAATCTAGCTAAATGCAAACTTGATGAATGGCAAGGTTGGCAAGATACTGGAATAGGGGAGACCTAACAAGCTTTCATTATACAGCCATGATTAAAGTTAATATAATTAAATATCTTTTTCATTGCACTTTGAATATACTGCAATTTCATCCTTTGCAAAACTGATACATAAATTGAAGCATGCTACAAGCCAAGTCAAATGGAGTGAAAAACTTTATGATATAGTGCAAAAGTGCAGAAAAGGAGCTGGTTGGGAGACATTTGTTTGCACAAGTGAGGCAAAAGGAATATAATCCTACCATAATGCACAAAGTTCCCTTCAATGTCAATAATTTCTGCATCGTCTTCATCATTAAAGTTTTTTATACCTTTCTTTAATGCCTCAACAGACACCTGTTAACATATTAATAAAGAATATTAATAATAACAGTTTTTGAAACTATGAAAATGTAAATTTAATTAAGTACAAGAAATTTTAAAAAAATGCAAATGTCAAAAAAATAGGTATGACTGTAACAGCTATTAAAGACTGTGAAATGTTAACTCTGAACCTAAAGCTGAAACAGTTGCCTGTAAAACTCGCCCTCTAAAAATGTAAAAATACTTTTAACAGTAATTTTGTAATAGGACTTCATGACATAGATAGTTTGACTTGCCCAGTCTCTATCATCATAGATGGGTATAAATAGCACGCACCTCATCTGCAGCTCCTAGAAGTTAACAGTCTGTTCTGAATATTTTGCTCAAAGAGCCAGAGCAAACTAGTTTGAAAATTTGTTCACTTTCAGACAAATACAAATTTAAGAATACATGCAAGTATTTTGTAAGAAAAATATAGGTTTGAACATAGTATTACACATAAAAGTATGTCTCCAGGTTCAGCCATAGCATAAAAATAATAAAACTAAAAAGTCAATGAAAAGTATAAACATGCCTTCATCCATAAGTTGTATGAAAGCATTAAGGTTTATGCTGTTTAACAAAAGCAATTCTGATATCTATACCCATATACACACAACATTTTTTTAAATATACAATCTGCCAGCAAGTACTTACATCCTCATCAAAGACATTCTTCTTTGTGGAGGGTTTTATATTTTCCCAAATATCATCAGCATCATCTGAATCCTGTTCTCATAATAAAAAAAAATCAATGTAACTTTGAACAATATTGTTTGCAGACTCAGTTTTCAACCAGTACTTCATGTATAATTTCAACAAAGACCTCTGAATTCAAAATTATATTACAAAAATTTTACTCCAAATATATACATTAATTATATTTGCGATTACATCGATGTTTATTAGAATCCCAGACACTTAATCCCCAGACACTTAATCCCCGACACTTAATCCCCAGACACTTAATCCTCAAAATGAAATTTCAACTCAAGAAATTATGAAGTGAATGAAAAATGTAATTATGAAGTGAATGAAAAATTTAATTCAAATTCAAATAATTATTTTCCTGTAAATATCAAAATAAGTTTGACAATTAAAATAATACTTAACTTCAACATTTATAACATTGGGGGCATTTTTGAGGATTAAGTGTCTGGGGATTAAATGTCTAGAGGATTAAGTGTCGGGGATTAAGTGTCTGGGGATTAAGTGTCGACCGGTCACCGTTTATTAATATTATTATCAGAAACACTTTAATCCGAGCCACTACATTCGTGTTAAAAGGTTTAATAGTAATAATAATAATAAAAGCAAGAATTTAGAAATTATGTGCATAAATGTTGTATATATTACGCTCGTCTATAAAGATATGTTATAAATTTATATAAAAGTTATATAAAACTTAAAAAAAACTAGACTGAGAAAGTAAACAAAGTAAATGCAAATGCCAGAGACTAAAACTTATAGTTAAGTATTGGTAAACAACAGTAACACGAATTTAAATTTCCTTTACCCTCATCTTATATATGTAGCTGGGCTTGGCTGTTTTCGCAGATGATCACTAGCTTTATATATTTAATTTCAACGGCTGTGCCAAATTGTGAGAGTTATTGCAAATCTTCTTGTGACTTCATATGAAATAAGCATGAAGTTACAATCTTATTTTGCTCTATAGCTACTTTACGGTTACAACATGAACTTGTATTATACATATCCGTGGTTGCAAGGTTTGCTTGGCCGAGTCTCACTTCTCATGCCACACCCCTCCATTTTGATTTGAGGGTTGCTTCCCCTGCGTCACCCGCGCTGTCAGCACAACGATCAGCCAAACTGTCTGCAGAATGTAGTGTCTACGATCCAGCTAATAACTTTTGCATGCAAAAGCAATCGTAAAAGGTGAATCGTGCATCGCATTCCCATGTGAGCTCTGAAAAGTGACGTTAAAAGCTGGGAATCCGGACGAACAAAAAAGATTGTGATGGATTGCAAAATTCATTTTTAAATTGTTCTGTTGTACCAATTTAATAACACCTGTTGGTAGTACTATCAAGCACATGATGTACTTTGTCGTATGAATTCACGGCATAGCAGAAATACAAGGCATAAACCTAGTGATAGGGATCAGCTTAGGCTGCCCACATTGGTTGTTTCCGTTAAAGAGCTTATCAATGCTGATCGAGTTCTGTAGTTATCGACAGCAGACTTCATGAATAGTAATGCCTTGGCAGAAAAAAAGGCGACACAGTTTGTTTGTGCCCATCATTTCATTTTCGACTCCGCTTACATTCTTATTGTCTATATTGAAATACACACGAATTTAAACACCTTCAAGAACTCTATAGATAACAGTCCAAAATTTGTAGAACTATTTTACAGTTTTCATGGTTAACTAATATGTAATCTGCTCAGACCCAGGCAACATTGATGTGGCATCAAGAAGGGACGATAAATAGGCCGCGATGCCCAGGCAATTGATAGCCAGTCTCTACTACTTGTACTACACTGATTACTCAAGTACGTACTGTGCATTACAGGCAGTGTGTGCACCTAATCAATTCTCCAATTGCTCGTTATGCTCATACCATATAGTTGCTTTCATTTGACAACAATGGCTTGGCAGTTTTATTGTCTACTGTTTATTCCTCTTCAGAAAGATGCTGCATGTCATACTTGGGATAATAATCTTGGTGTATGGCATCATTCCACTTGTGGTACTGATTTTTCCTAGCATTGTTGCCTTCATTGTCTATGCAAATGCTTGTAAGTAGTGTTCTATTGTTCATATTTTAATGGTTGTTCAGTATTTTAGATGTACGATGTAGATCATATAAATCAATAAATCATGCTTTCAAGACTTTGAACTGAACATTAATCCTTTTAAGATATAATATAAAATGATTTTTTTTTAGGTTTAAGTATGCACATGTATGTGTGCATGCATGGTTTAACTGGGAAGACTTATCTGTCTTAGATGCAGCTGAAAAGGTGTTATATACAATGTATTTAAGGTAAACCTTGCCTTAATAGTTTTTCTTTGACCTGATTATCATCTACATTACTTTGTAGTCTCATCATTCAACTTGAAGAAACCTATCGAAGCAGGACTGAGAGCAGCTAGACAAATAGATCTCAGGGTGAACTCCAGGGACACTCTTGGAGTCTGGTGAGCATTTAATAACTGCTTAGTGGTAATTAATAATTCTTTCTTATATTTCAAACATTTACTTACTTCATACTTTTTTAGCAGATTTCAAGTATTTCCATTTCTTTGAACTCTCAAAGCTTACCTCTCATGTCTTACTTGGAGTCTGGTGATAATCTGGTATCACGGACCAGGCTGGTCACGGTTTCATGCCCGTTGAAATATTTGGAATTTTACGCAAACTTTACTTGTGTTATTGACTGTGGGTTATTGAAGTGTGTGCCAGTTAAGATTACCATGCTTTCAATTCCATTGGATTTTAGACCGAAATCTGGGCAGTTTTTCTCGATTTTCTGCCATTTTATGGACAAGCGACATAGTGAAAGGCTGCCATGCACGTCAGGCTACTGCGAGTGACAGGGCGCATCAGGAGTCTGTTAGTAGCAATGACCATTGCTGTCTTCTGCTTTGAGGACCTTCTACTACGGGCTGGGGATGTTGAGAGAAACCCTGGGCCTCCCAAAAACACTAATCTGAGGCAGTGTATACTCGCTGCATCCGGAGTGACATGCAGGGACAGTGTCGATGGAAATGAAATGTCGGTCAGACTCCGTCAGGTGAGACAGAATGAACATACTTTACATGATGTCTTGCAATGCGATGAACTCCAAATTTGACAGCATGAAAGATGATTTTTGTGCGATCAAGGAAGCATTCTGCACTTTGAGTGCAGAAGTGAAGGTTCTAAAAGGAACAGTAGATACTCTAGTTGTAGAGAATTCATTATTAAAACAAAAATTGAATGAAATGGAAAGAAGGACAGATGATTTGGAAGGCAGACCTAGAAGAAACAACATTATAGTGCGTGAGCTACCTTGTGATGATTAAGAAACATCCCAGGATTCTGAGCAGAAGGTTCTAGACATCATGTCAGACAAACTTTAAATTCCCACGTCAATCGCGTTTGACCGTGTTCACAGACTCAACAACAAACCGAATTCAGCAATCATTGCAAGACGTACATTCTTCAAGGATAAAGCCCTGATATTTAAACAACGAAACAAACTGAAAGGAACTAACATTTACATTGGGGAAGACTACTCTCGGAAAGTGAGAGACATAAGAAAGTGTCTGTCTGTACATTTGAAAGCAGTGAGATCAGAGGGCGAAAAAGCTACTCTTGTGTATGATCATATACTGATGGAAGGAAAGAAGTTTGTGTTAGGTTCTGACGGGAACTTAAAAGAACAAAGCTAGAAACTTGGCAGGCCCAAAGTTAGACAGGATAACTGTGCAGGCCTGGGAATAGTTTTAAAAAGCAAGGCTATTTTCACCCCATACCTGTAGGAAGCGATGGTACATGCACAGTCGATCGTGTAGCAAGCGAGCCAGCCAGTCAATTACCTTTGCTAGGTCACTCCATTTTGCCTGGACTTTCTCGAGGTGTAGCCAGCCATGAACAGATGGATAGGTGTAACGAAGACTGTACAGCAACGACAGGGGATGTTAAAGCTGGAAACTCATCAAATTCCAGTGCGAATAATGCTATTAACGCTACTTTGTATATGTGCAATAAATACAAACTTCTGAAACTTCTCACTTATAACATCGAAGGACTCAGCAGTGTGTATAAACTAGACTTAATAGAATTTATTAATGAATTTCACTTTGCTCAGTCTCAACGACTTTTCCCTACCACACTTTATTTGTCTCCCCTGCTTTAAAACTGTCAGAGAGCACTCGAAGGCTGTCTGCTGGTGTAGCTATGCTAGTTAGAAAGAAACTCGACTGTTTTGTGAATTGAATACTTATTATGACAATGCCATTGCGTTACGCATTTCTAAAGACTTTGAAAAACAAACTCAGATGTCATTACATGAGGAGTTTATATACCATCTATTGACTCGCCATACTGCAGGGAGGCTAATATTCATAAAGGTATTGCCGTGTTAGAAGAATGCATTCTTGACCTTCTTGAAAGAAGCGGTGATCTGCCATTTATTTTGTTAGGCGACTTTAATGCAAAAACTGGAAGCAAAAATTAAGTTAACTCTAGACTTTCCAATGTCAGGTTTTGACCCGTTGAGTGAGAAAATAGAAGGTAGTGTGGAATGTGAACCAAGCAACTTTACTAGGAACTCATCAGACCAGAAAGTGAATTCTTTTGGTATATATCTCTTGCAAGTGTGCAATGAATTTGATTTTGTGGTGCTAAATGACCTTATTTTGGCAACTTTGGTCATGATTTTACATATGTCTCAAAAACAGGTTGTAGTGTTATTGACTATTTTCTACTATTCTAGTGTCAAAAAGTCTTATAAATAGATGCAGTTCTCTCAATGTCATATCCAAACCTGAGTCTAAACATATATCTGTTCAGTTGTTCATTAACATGGTAGCAGACAGTGTCATAAAATTAAATATGTTGGGTGCAAATTTTAAATATGACAAATTTGTGTGGAATAATGAAAAGCTACCAAAGTTTCAAGGAAGATTAATGTCAGATGGGGCCAGTGATTGCTTTAGAGAGGCCCAGGACTTAATAATTGATATTAATTTGGCCTTGTACAAATTTAACAAAGCTTTAGAATTGGCTGGTTCTTGTATGAAAAAGGCTATATACTCTAAAACTAACAAGAATAAAACCTGGTTTGATCCAGAATGTAAAGAAAGCTGAAAAGTTCTATGTAGAAGCTTAAAAACTTTCCATAGAACCCATCTTGACACAGATAGGCTAGAGTATCTAGAGAAAAGGAAGGAATATAAATGTCTGTTACAAGTTTAAAAACAGAATTATAAAGATAACACATTACAGATTTTAAAAGACACCATTCATGACCTTAAGGAAAGCTGGAAAATGTTGAATTACTGCTGAAAAAACCTTCAAGACCTAACTTAATTTCTCAAAAGGAGTGGTATGAATATTTCTATAATGTCTATAATTCATTCCCCTATGAAAATGTACCAATACCTGACCCAGAAACCATGCTGGAGACAGACTTCACATCTAACTTAACTGACTCGGGGCTTGAAAAACTAAATGAACCAGATACTTACTGATGATAGCATCATGAATGGTCCTATAACCGATGAAGAGATTAAGCTGACAATAGCATCTCAAAAATCTAATAAAGCCTTTGGACCAGATGGTCTTATAAGTGAATTATACTAAGATTCATGCTAGCACATTCTACCTTTTCTTACTGCATATCTTAATTACTCGTTTGACAAAAGGAAATTCTCCGACTCATGGTTAGATGCAATAATACAACCACTGCATTAGAAAGGGGACACTGCCAGAAAACTGTAGAGGCATATTACTATTAAATATATCTAGCAAGATATACACCTATAGTTTAAATAGGAGAGTGTGCAGTAAAATCCTGTAAAGCAGTGATAGGGATATTGAAAGTATTGTATTGGCTTGATAATTGTTCTCCTTCCCTATTTTTTAATTTTTTTGGTACCCTAATTCAACCTGTCCTTCTTTGGACTTTGTGCTGATACTAAAATAATTGAAAGTGTTCATATCTTTGCCTTGAAAAATTTTCTAGGGTTGTCTTTGAAAACATCAAATATAATGGTTTATGGAGAATGTGGGAGGTATCCTTTATTTATTAATTGTTATATAAGATCTTTAAAGTATTGGTGAAGAATAGTTCACATTCCTGAGAGCAGGCTTCCTAGAAAGGTTTAGTTTAGTTTATTCCTAGTTATTCCACTAGGAGGATAGGTTCGCAACAACACCTCGCCAGCGGACTTGGTTTTGGGCAGGCCCACTCAGTTGGGTCCATGTGGTTCCGGCATCCTTTGCCTCACTCTGCTGATCTTGTCCAGGTTTGCTCTGGCCTTCCAACTCTCCGCTGCTCTCACTCTGCAGGTTTCAGAGCCATACAGTAGGACTGCCTTCACATTGGTGTTGAAGATGCGGGTCTTACTGCAGAAAGATAATGCTCAGGAGTTCCAGATGGGGCGTAGGCTGTTCAAAGCATACCTGTCCTGGCTTCTGATTTGTCTTACACTTCATAGTTTCCACTTTCAGTGAGGTCCAAAGATCGTAGCATGATGTGATACCCAGGACTTAAAATTACTTTCACCTTAATCAGCACTGTAAATTAAAAAGGCTGAAGAATATCCCAATCATCAGCCCCTTATTATAGTGGATTTTATATGTTGAAGATAGTCACTTGATTCACCTGATTTATTTGACTTATTTTATAGAGCAGAGACTACTTATAGTGTCATTGTCAGAAGATCTTTACTTATTCCTGTTTTTTTTCCCCCAGTTTTTAGAGATTGCATAGTCCAGTGGATCTTGCAGATGGGCTGCTATTTCAATCTTGCAGGCAGTCTTCAGCTTTATTTTTTTATGGTGACAAATTTCAAGTAGATGCTACACATGCTTAGCTCCTACAAACACCAGAAATACTCAGCAACTTAAAATGTTTTCAAATTTATATTCATTACTTTTGGATTCATTTACAACACTATTCTTTTGCAGTTTCATAATTTAACTCTTTTTTTTTTCAACTAGGCATATTCTACCAGAGTCTGCAGCAGAAGAGCCTGTTACAGAAGATCAGTTCAACTCTTATCTGGCTGATGGTTTTCCTGTTTTTATCTACCTTCATGGCAAAGGTGGCACAAGGTCTATAAATTATCATGTATGCTATTGCCCTAGATGCTTAATGTGTTATAATATTAATTTGAAAGTGTCTGCATCAACACATTGATGCTGTGATATGCATGGTTATTCCATAATCTTTAGAAATGACTAATAGTTTACCCTGCTGGTACACAGCATGCTTTTATTCTTTGAGATTTATGCTTCACTTTATTCAGTAGACTGCCTTTTCCTTGCCACAGATCCTTCAACATTCATTCACTAACTGGCTTGAGGGGACGGCTCTCTGTTGTTTTTGTATCGTCCATGAATTCACGTCGTATTTTGAGGTTTTCAATTGACCTGTGAATTTTGCCATGCTGTTTTCTCTGTTCTTTGTTGTTATTCAATGCCTGTGCCACGTCATATCTTCCCACTTCGACATCATCCACTAACGGTCTCTGCATCCTATTCTTCGCTTTGCCAGTTTGCCGTAAGTTTTTGACTTTGCGGGATTACTTGTGCCTCCTTCACTGAAACTGTTAACTGTTTCGCCGCTGGGGACCAATCGGTTTTCCATCTTGTGATGTGCGGGCCTGTGCTTCATGGCTGCAAGTTTAGCAGAATAGATGTTGGATGGCCACGCCTCAACAATGTCGCCGATGATGGACGTGTTTCTTCATGATTTGCGGTTTTATGTCGTCCTGCGCCATGTGTGCTTTAAGGATGCTGTCATGTTCGCTTCATTAGTGCCTGGATACTCAACTGTGTTGCCCTAAAACTTCCAATGAAGTATTCAGACGAATCTTTCTTCACCTCCCCTTGACAGTGTGAGACCAGAAATGTTGCTCTGCGTAACGCCATTACTTTTAGTTTGTGTACAACATTTTGAGTTTGCCTTTGGTGATGTTGTGCTGTGGAGTCTGCTAATCTACATGGATACTTCTGATTGCTGATGTCAAAGCGCACTGGGCCTGCTGCCAGCGGGGAAGTGTGCTATACAAGTGTTTCTATATTATTATTATTCAGTTATGCTAACCAGAAAGAAGACCTACAGAGTGAAGAAATAATTGAATCATAGAACTATTGAAAATGTTTAGATAAATTTTATTTTTAAAATGTAGTGCACACATTTCAACTTTCATGTTGCTGTTTTATAATAGTTTTTAACATCAGGATTGAAGGAAGTCTTTGCAATCTTCTCTGCCTATGACAGAGCCCAAGAAACACGTGTGGCAACATATGTAGTCATTCAGGGACAGAACTGTCATGTCATAACTTTTGACTATCGAGGTGAGTGATTTGTCTGAAGGGTTTATTATGCTGAATAGTGCATGTTGACCAGTAGGTGATCTCAAGAATTAAATGATTGAAAATATCAAAGTTATTCAGTACACACCTCTAAAACTTGATTAACTTTCCAGCCTTCAAATAGCAATAGTTTCGTTTTTGTTTCATTGCCTTTTACTGAATTTTATGCTGAATGAATGAAATTTCCTTGCTGTGTTGATGTAGTCTTTATCTTGACATTAATCTGGGTGCTTTGTGAATGTGAATGTGTCCCTTTCAGTGTAGAAAATCATCACACTTTCATTATTGTTTACATGTTGGTTATTAACAAAGATTCAGGACTGCTGCAATAACGAGACTGATGTCTCGATAGGTTATGCAGACTCAACAGGAGCAGCTAGTGAAAAAAACATGGTCGAAGACTCAATTGCTGTGTTTTACTGGGTTAAAGCGCACAGTGGATCATCCCCCATTTTTCTTTGGGGCCACTCATTGGGCAGTGGGTAAGATCTTTAGTTACTAAACATGTCTTGGGTGGTTTGCATGAGCATTCATATCTCTTTCTCTAAACATCGATTGAACATATTAAATGTTAGAGGTGCTTTCATGTATGGGAAAAGCATGTAGCTTCATCTTGGACCTTTTTACACAGAGATAATCTTTGATTTTTTTAAGATGATGATAAAAATGATTTAAATTATATTTTAAATTATATTTAACAAAACTCATGTCTTCAAAGAATGAACACAAGATTTTAAGGATGATTTTAGTAGGGTTTTTGTGGTAGTGCTAATCACAGATCTCATAATGTATGTGTATTTATTTTCATAACTGCTTTTATATCTCCATATGCACCGACACCAAGAATTGCTGTTCAAGTTGCAAGATCTCTTTCACCTTATGGTGAGTACAAATGATTTCTTGGAATATTGTCTGTTTTATTAACAAGGCAAAAACTGTTTTTATCCATCAAGATAATAGTAAGATACATGTGGCTTGAAGTGAATCTCAAAAATTTCATTTTATATGGCTGATACTAATTGAATCTTTCTTTAAACATCTATTTGAAACCTACTGAAAATACAGGTATTTGAGGTAACACTTTTCTAAAAACATTTGCTTACTGCCTTATTGACACAAAAATTAGTATAGCTAGCATCGCTTCTGTTTACAGAATAAACTCACTGTCAGATTTGCTTTAAGTCTTCTGTTTTATCGTATACATTTCATCCCATGCTTCAGACTGTGCACTTTTTTTTTGTTAGTCTACTGTAATAATAGAACCACTTTCTAATTGAAGTATCATATGTTTATTGTATTCAGAGAATTAACTGACAGTGCTGTAAGACTTTTGTTAATTTTGATTGATTATACAGAAGAGTCACTAGCAGGAGTTGTTCTTGAAAGCAGTTTCAATAATCTTCATGAAGTGCTGGATAATTACCGCCTTACAGTGGTAGGCATTTTCAACATCTATTACACTCTTTTGATTTTTATAAAAAAAAACTGTTTTCTAGAAGGTTTAGGCTCATGATAATAAGTGAAAATGTACACCAAATTTTGTTATGTGGAGGCCAGATAAATACACATGGGGAAATAAAAAGCATGAACAAACAAATCTTACTGTCAATCATATGATTAAGAAAAGCCAACATTTGCAAGCATGAACAGAGTGCATGGATGAAGATGGAAAAATAAGGAGTGAGCAGAAGAGTTCATTGAATAATAAATGGTATTTCTGAAAGAAGTGGGTGTAACAGCTGAAAGAAATGCAAAAGTTTGATAGCTTTTGGTTTTCCAGCCATACCGCCCATTTCCTTTACTGATGAAAATTCTTCACAATGCCCTAAAGCGAAATGATATCCACTTCAATTCTGACCAACAGTAAGTAGCTTTGTCTTCATGTAGGGCAGATAATATTGAGCCTAGTTGAAAACAGGGCAAGAAATTTTGGTTACATTAAAATATAATGTTTTTTAAGAGACACAAGGAGTGTTTGTGTTGGAAAGTTTGATGTTTTTGGTTGTTAGAACATATTCAGTCACAACACTTAACTGATAATACTTCAATAAATTAAATAAATTAGTCTTTTAATTAGGCAGAGGTTATTGGGGACTATTTAATACCATTTTTTAGTATCATAAAAGCTGAAGAAGCTGCCTACCAACAGAAAAAGTGCATTTTTTAAATTTTCAAGTGGTTATGTTTATAGTTTAGCAATGTATAATTATTGTCAGTCATCAGATTTAGAGACATGAATAACAAAACAGTGTTTTGCAGTATCATTCATGTGGAATGTCCAATTCTAATGTTGCATGCTGAAGATGATGAGATTATCCCAGTAAATCTTGCACGAAAGGTATGCTGTAGTGCTGGCAAGCTGTACTTTACGATTGTTTAATAAAACTGAAACATGGGGAAAAAATTTGAAAATATATATATATTTTGCAAGTTATCAGATTCAGCTAACATTTCACCTTATCTAAGTATAACACTGTGGCTAATGCTCAGAGTTTTGTTGACAAAAGTTAGTTGATAATTTTATGTCTTCAGTCTGAATTACATGATACAGTGATCAACACATACTAAATATAGATTGAACAAATGCAGATAAACCTGCATATTTATGCATGCATGCATGTGTGAATGCACAGCTTGTTTTCAGTTGTTCATATGTTAATTGCAGTTATTCAGCACAGCTCTTGAAACAAGATCTCTAGATGGACCGAAGGTACTTCTGCATGAGTTCCCTGCTAAAGGATATGGCCACAACTTCCTTAACCATGCACCAGACTTGGGAGCTGTGGTCAGGTGAGTAGCAGAACAAAAGGATCCATCTGACTTGTGGCTTTAGTGACAAAGCAGTATACATCAACAGAACAAAGAAAACATGCGATGCAGCAGTAAAGTTCTTTTCACCAAAAGAAAGTATCTCGGGTTCAGATCCAATCTCAAGCTCCTTTTTTCTCTGCATTTGGCACCTGGGCTGGCATCTTAGGCTAAGGACGATAAATCAGATGGACCACCAACACTACACATATAGTTGAGTAGGGCTGTGTCTACTGTGTAGAAGCTTGAACTATTCACACGTGTCTTTTGGTTTCATTGTTTTGAACTAGAATCAATTCGTATTAGGGTGGCGAGTATAGTAAAATGATAAATTGTTTGTACGTTGGTCAACAAATGTTTATAGTTAAATAATGAAATTCATTCCCTAGATGCTCAGTGGCACAGCATCTACAGAGCCTTTCATTTCTAGGAATCTCATTTTGTCTATATTTATGCATTGGAAAGTAGTTGTTCATGTCCTAAATTTTATTAAAGGGAGGTAATCATCGGAAGGACATAATTTTAAGTAGGGTTTTAGTGAAAAGGTACTTTTGAACATTCTGTAGTTCGAGTATAATTGTTTTGAGTCTAGTTCTCCTAGCCCCGGATATACTGGTCCTGGAGGGACCTATCTATTTTTGTCTGAAACCAATCACTTTATCCATATTCCACTTAGGCCATGATCTTGCAGGGTTGTCTGGACAGTACTGATATAACTCTCTATATTTCTCTTTCATTTAAATTTAGTAGTATTTTGTTTAAAACACTTGACAGTTTATTACTGTTATATTCATTAATCAATTTAAGCCCAAAACTGAGCATTCGACTTTTAGTAAGAAGCAAAACCATAGCAGGAAAGTTGTGAATCGGCAGTATCTTTTGGGAGAGCAACCATTTTCGATGAGAGAGACTCTATCTGGGATAATAAGTTAAAAAGAAGAGTTCTTGCTTAGAACAATTAAAGAGAACCAGAAAAAAAGAAAAAAACTATGTGATGAAGAATTAGAATTCACCATACTCCTTAAAACCATGAGCAAGAGACTGCTTAATCTTCACTGTGCAAGACTGGCACCCTGTTTGCTGGTGTTTCTAGTCATTCTGGCAGGCCAGCTTATCTGGTGATCAGTCAAGTGAAAGATGATGATTATCTATATACCTTGCTTTTATGGTAAATTTATCTAAAATTAAAACATAAAAGTTTGGAATGCTTATGCAGACTTCTAACTGAAAACCGATTTAGTTTTTGTTGGATGGTTGTTAATGATTGAGTGTTATCAAAGTCTTTTAATTTTTATCAATTTCTTAATAATCACTGCCGATGGGTGCATGGATCATCAGTGTAGCAAACCAAATTTTTTTCCACTGAATACAGTTATTACTGTTAAGTATGGATGGGAAGAAGTTTTAAGTGGGTAAGTAGTGCACTGAGCTGCAGACAATTCTTCGTTGTTTACAGTGTGTTGCTTCGGTGGAGTTTTGTGATGTGCACAGTCGCTAAGATTTTCTAAATCATAAACAGATAACTTGCATTGACGTTTGCATGCTGGCCAGCCTGGAACTGCTTGGCATCTCAAAAATAATTACAACTTTAGCTCCAGGATGCACTGTATAAAGAAAAACCAGGATAGATGAGGGGATATCTCAGTTCAGTGGATGCACATGCAAGTTGGTGGTCTTTCTGATCTATCACCCTGCTTAGGCTTAGCTGCAGCCTCAGCATAAAACACATTTGGTAGAATGTATTTATCATTTTGAGTTCAGCATTTTAATATTATTACAACTGAAGAAATTAACTTAAAATTATTGTAATCGCTGTAATTTTAAAGCAAAATTTGTATTTTCACAGGCAATTTATAAGTGATTCCGATTAAGCTATTGGAGCAGGATGAACAAAGTCTAAGGTAATTATTAAAAAAAAACACTGGGGACAAAGAAGATGGATTAAAATATGTTGGAGTACTAATGCTGAGCAACTGTCAACTTGTTTTGCTACATGTCATCTGTGCTAAAGCTTCAACTTGGGTTTTATGCCTACAGATGTATTAGAACAAAATCTTGAAAGAACAATACAGGTAACAGCAGCTGCAGTGTTGACGGTATGTGACCAAGTGAGCACACAGAGTTTGATATTGATATTAAGACCCTCATTATTTTCTGGAATTTATAACATCTCATTTTTAAGCTTTTTTTTAAATAAAAGCAGTGACCAAATGTCCAAAAATTAAGAAACAATAAATAATTTTATAAATCACTGTGTATTGTAATTATGGTACAGTATTGGGAAAATGGTGCATAAAACCCCATTGGGAACATAAAGCCACACACATGTTGAAGTATTGAAGTATATTTTAATGATCACCCATTGTTGGAGTTCTATTAACATGATCATGTTTGGAAAAAAGTTTACATTGCAGAAAAATGATTTCAGAAAACTGTCTTCCTTATTCTGCCACACATATAGCTCAAATATACTGGTAAAAAAACATACACTTTTGGAAGGTGTTGGTCCAGTTGCAAACTCTATTTCTCACATGAATCTAAAATTCCAATATAATACAGAAATCTTTATCACAGTCTGATCTGACAAGCAGTCATCATGTTAAAATAAGGATACTGCAGCATTCCCAAGACAATAATATTATAACTTATACAGCTGTGCTTTTAAAAGAACACACAGATTGTGTTCTGACCCCTAATGATAAACTTCCAATATACAAAGCATGAGAATGTGGAACAATTTATTAAACTCAAATGTAAATAATGCATTGCTTGTGCATATATTAACATATATAAGGGACCATTCAAACTACAATCAACACACCAGTTTAAGTAAAAATGAATATTTATTGTTAACAATGAATTAATGATAACATTTTGAAGTATCACAGAAAAAGTACATATAATATTACACAGATGAACTGCAAACATGATTTTTCTATGACTGTTTATAAGAATCAAGGAACTATACAATATGCATTTATAGTACATGTTATTGCATTTGGGAAAATGATTTGTCTTAATAATAAGGATAGGATTTCACCAGCCTGAAAAATTAGGCAGCAATGAGCAATGAACACTTTACATTTTTTTCTTTTAATCTAGTTTTCCTTGATGAAATAAAAAAAAAAATCAAGAATGCATCGTAAGGTCATGGGAACTCTTAATATAATAATAATAATAATAGTGAAGATTTTTATAGCGCATATTCACACTCATAGAGAGCATGCTCTTAGCGCTTAAAACGAGGAAGAGACGTGGACTAAGTAGACACAGAACAAAGGGGACGAAAGAAAACGACAGTACTGACGAAACAGAAAACATTAAAAGGCATCAAGTAACAGGAACAGAAAAATATAGTGATTCTGCGAGAAAGATGGGTAAAGTAGCAAGAGGGAAGGGGGCGGGGTTAAGAAGGACGAGCATTGTGCGGACTGTGTTAGGAGAAATGCTTAAGGAAGAGGTGCGTTTTCAGTGCAGAGTATGTATATATGAGGTAGTAAATATCTCTAGATGTCAAGCAAGCACTTCTATTGTGACCTCTACTTACGTACTGATGTATTTGAAGAAACCATGCATATCATTTTGTAAAAAAAAAAAAAGGTGGAAAAAAAAGCAAATTTTTACTTGTGTGATCTATCTCCACGCATTTCATGTATTGTGTCCATCATTAAAAGGGAAGAGAGACAATACAATTAAATACATCAATACTGCATACAGCAAAAAATGTTTTTCAGTGGTAGTGCTTTCACTTTTATTATTTACACACAATTACAGCCACATCTCTACTACCAGCAGGGTAAATTATAGAAGCTGACAGATTGCTGTCAATTGGATCTTAAGCTCATTTTACACTTAAAACTATAAAAGGGTGAAAGTTCATCTGGACTCAACAAATTTTCTGCATCTCTAAAAGTAATTATGTGAGTGTATTATCTCAGTCAAATTATGCTAAGTTTTCTAACACATGACAACAAAATTAAGACATATGCAGTAATTATCCACGTCCTGGATTTAAAACTTTGAATATCACTTTAAGGCAGAACTTCCCTGGTTTAAATCAGGGAATAGAAGTGAAGGCAAGGCCGCCAAGAGCTAGTCCGGGCCCCGGGACAGACCACCTCTCCGAGCCCCTTGTAATTGTAATCGTAAATTATTTTCCCAGTATATACTAATATGCTTACAATTCGATTGTAATTATCTACATTTCATTCAGTAACGTAATACAGACTGCAAACATTAGGCAAGTGCACTAGGGTCTACATGACTAGTTGAACACTGAGATGAGTGGTTAGTAAATGAGGAAACATGATGTTTAACGATCAAACTTGTACCCAGCACCATAGAAAAATCCCCGGAGTGAGGAACGTTACGAAAAAGATAAGGAAAAGAAGAAGAAAAAAAATCCACTGACCAAGGCCGGGCACCCTTCACAGCCGCGGGCCCAGGTACACCAGACCCCCCTGTCCCTCCCTCTTGTCAGGCCTGAGTGAAGGTACATGTCAAGCCAGATTAGTGAATCACTGAAGCATGACCACAAGGTTGCTGGCATTTTATGTGCTCCTAACTTTCCTCCCCTGGCTTGAACCATTCTTTCCTGCCCTTGGGTAGAAGTTCAGCCATATGTAAAATTGTAGAAGTAGAAATAAGCTTTAAAAAAACCTCGTTTTGCAGAGACTAAATTGGCCCCAGATCTAGTTATCAATACTGTTCGTACTCTTGCATTCACTTTATAAAAACCACATAAAATTCTTAAGAGATTATAAATAAGACAGCAATATGTAGCCAGTTTGTAAACATAAAATCACAAGGCAATTATAGTTTTAAAACAAAAACTGTCATTGGCACTGCACCAGATATTTTCCTTGTCTCCAGACAGCACTTCTTAATCATTAGCATCAGCATAGGACTTTTCCATAAACTTCCTGCAATTATAAAATATAACTGAATTTTACATGACATTAAATATGACTTATACAGATTAGCACATAGTACTAATAAAAATTGGTCAATTTAGTCCTGTCAACTTTTGGTCTCTGGGGAGAGATTTGTTAGAAAGTGCACTTGTCAGCTTTTTTGGGGTGGTGGTGGTGGTGCCCATCTCCTTTTTCTTGCTGTCATTCCTTTCTCAACCCTTTAAGGAGTCACTGAAGGAAACTATGCTGTGCTACTCAGGTCAGCATATGTGGTTCTAATGCCCTAACCACTTGGCTATTTCTTCAACCACATCAAAGCATCTGAGACTTTTACATAATTTCTAGCATTTATCTCAATCCTTCAAATCTGCACTGAAAACACACCACTTCCTTGAGCATTACTCCTAACACAGTCCACACAATGCTAGTCCTTCTTACCCTCCCCACCCCCCACTTCCACTCTTGCTACTTTTCTACCCAACTTTCTCTGCAGAATCGCTATATATTCTATGTTACTGTTACTTGGTGCCTTTTTGTGTTTTCCATCTGTGTCGTCAATACTGTCGTTTATTCTTATGTCCCTTGTGTTCTATCCATTTAGTCCATGTCTCTTCCTTGTTTTAAGCGCTAAGAGCATGCTCTCTATAAGTGTGAATATGCACTATAAAAAATCTTCATTTATTATTATCTCCAAATTTGCAGTAGGAAATAAGGCAACTCAGCACAATGTTGAAAACAGCTTATCAGTTGCCCATTAAGAAATGGATTTACACAGATAAAAAGAAAGAAAATGAATCACACATGATGACAGTAAATAAAAAATATATATTTTATCTTTTACCAAATCTTGAAGTATTCTGTATTTTTAACTCGTAGATAATACAATCAATTTTTACAATACTCTAACAATCCAATGCCTGGAAACTACAAACATTAAATTTGTTACTGTATATCTATTCACCTATCCTCTTTTTCTAGATTTACCAAAAGAAAAGCAAATAATATTTTATAGATTATAAAAAATGTACAAAATTAAAATAAAAGCATTTCTAGAGCACATTTTCTGCCAAGCTTAATGCACTTTGTCATCATCAGTTGGTTTGACAATATCTCTGCCACAAACACACACACCTACTTACAATAGAACAAATTATAGCTATATCTCTCTTGCACATTTATAGACTTAAGAGTTTCAACATAAGGTACTAATAATATTTTGTGCTACACAGAACAAGATGATTTATACCAAAGCACGCCTCTGCATCAGATGCTTTAAGGTCATTAACAACCCTGCCCGAGCCAGCATTTTGTGTCACAAAAGTCAGCATAGACAAAGATTTTCATTCTTCCAGTGCCAAACTTACACCAAAAAACAATGGAGCTGGACATTACTAAAGATCTTCTGTTAATGTTCAGTGAATGGTGATCAGAAAAGTAAGCCAACTGTAATAATATTATATTTTTCAAGTAGATGTAAATTTAGTTCTGTTAAAACTAGCAAGAACTTGTTTTATTAAATACTGCAAGAACAAAAACTCATTAAGTTCAGCAAGAAGCATTCACAGAGTGCAAGACAAAGTCCATGCATAGGCATCCAGTATTACAATTGAAACCAGCTCTATATTAATTAACAGACCACAATATGAAAGACTGCTGAAATTTAACTGAGCAATTATGCTGCCTTAAAAAAATCTTTATGATACATACTTGATAATATCCGGCAGTTCAGGAGCCAAGAAAATATGTTTGTGGCCATAACCATGGTGACCTTGGAAAACCACTAGTTCAACATCCCCTGTATCTGGTGTACGAGTTTCTTTGGCTTTCTGGTACAACTGATAAAAAAGCACCCTTTTCATTTAGCAGTTAGTATACTACTTCAAAAATAAAGCATGGCAAAGATTAACTTCAATCTCATCTAACAGAAAATAATCTCAAGACACAATAATAATAAAGTGATAATAAATATATCAAAAAGGGATATTTCTAAGCCTGTGCCATACATTTTGTTTGTTATAAACCAAATATAAGCAAAAGGTTGTTGACACTGTATGCCAAAAATCATCAAAGACTATGAGAGCAGGCAAGCCCAGCCCAGTCAACAGCAAAAGATAATCAAATACCTGACAAGTACACCACAAAGAATCTGCCATACAAACCTTATGTCCCAAGTGAAATGGCACGATGCCGTCATCCTCAGCATGAAGAATGAGAATGTGTGGTGTGACCTTCATGATGCTTAGGCAGAAGAAAAGTAATTACTATGTGGATAGCATGCATCCATTTTATATGATTGTTTTGAAATGCAAATAGTTTAAGGCTCATATTATGACCAATTTTCATTAACCCATGTCAAATTTTCTGGTTTTAGGAGGACCATGTAGATAAAAGCTGACTAGGAAACTTTTGCCCAAATCATAAGATGGTGATAACAACTAGCTAATATAGCAATAACTGATCTATGAAAACTGGTGGCAATGCACATGCATTCTGCAGTCAAAGTTGCAAGTGTGAAGCCTAAAAGTAAAATGAGAAAAAATATGTAAGTAAGAAGTTGAATTTTATCCCCTTTAAACAGGGGTGCTCTGGCACTCATTAGTCAAGAGATCAAAAATACTTTTTGTTGCTTTTATTGACATGACAAAGACATGAGGTCCTTTTGCTGAAGGTGTTTCAGAGTGATGTATTGATGGATCCACTCCTTCCTCCCTGATCAGCGTGAGACAAATGGATGTGAAAGTGTAAAGAAAAGAGGTGTTTTTTCTGGTGTATTTTAACAGCATCACAATGATCACCCTTAGCATGTGTCCAACACCTTCACACTCGTGACTTAGCCACCTGGAGTGTAGTGGAACACATGACTTCAGTGGCCTACTAAGTGCAGGAAGCAGTGAAAAGCTTACACCAGAAGATGGAGGACTGGGGCCTTCTGATGAGTTAAGGTAAGAAAGAGGAATGAAAAAATTGGCCATTATTAAACAGCTTTCTCAAATACACTGGACAGCAAATGCATGGATCTTGAAGACTGTTTACACAGAAGCAGCCTGTCCAGTTTTGGAATACAGAGCCGGTGCATAGGCAACAGCAGCCAAGACACATGCCAGAAGTCCAGAACCTGGGTATGAGAACAATCCTGGGCACCATGCTGTAATGGAAGCAACTGCTTGCACAGAGCTAACGAAAAAACAAAACAAAGGAGAAGACAGTCCAAAACACCTCTCCCATTCTGAAACAAAAATCAAAAGACTGCCATTCATCCACTACAGGGAACGTTACTGGGAACATGTGTGTGAGTGCATGCGTGCGAGAGAGAAAAATTATTTCAACATGAATACATCATCTCCCTTTATATCATGTACATGTATATGTCCGTATTATCTCTTTATATCATGTATATGTATTTTGTATATCATGTATATGTATTATCTCTTTATATCATGTATATGTATTTTGTATATCATGTATATGTATTATCTCTTTATATCATGTATATGTATTTTGTATATCATGTATATGTATGTATTATCTCTTTATATTATGTATGTATTACTGCTAGTACGAGCACTATTTGAAATTGCCCTTGGGGATAAATAAAGTGGTATTGTATTGTATTATTGTATTGTACAGGGGAAACGCAAAGACCTTACAATGGATGATCATTGCCACATCCTACCCTGCAGCTGGACACATACCTACACTGATGACTCAGCTGAAAATACTACAAAAATGGCAGATGTGGCATTTGCATTAAAACCACTGGCCACCCAATAGTCTTTATTTCAGTCCCTGGCAGATTATATTTCAATCATAAGGAGAGACTCTTCTACAACAAACCAAGCTCAAAAAGCATTCTTCTTCACATGCTCATTCTCCGCTCTACAAATGCTTACCTTTAGCCAGTGTAACTAAAGACTGCAATCCCAAACAGCCAAGATTTTTGTGAATACCAGCACATACAAAGATTGTAGGAAATAAGAGAACAGTGCAGCTGGCAAAAGAATGCAGTAGGAAAGAGCAGCCAAAATCAAGTCTGTTATACAAGGAAGCAAACATTAAATGCAAACAAAAGGAAAAAAATAGTTCTAACAAAAATCAATACACAGATGGTCTGCAACATTCACACCATGAACAGACTGATATTCTGCCTGAGGACTGGACTCTGCAACCTCAACAGCCACCTCAAGAGGACTGGCATAAAAAGTCTCAGCCTTATGCCCATGTAGAGAAGCAGACCAAACACAACATTTTCTGCAGTCCTATCTGCTGTACTATCAACATGAGGGAGAACAAATTCGGTCCCCATTCAGCTGAATGCAGAAGGAAGGAGGAGGCACTGTCATTTAGAAAAGAAGTGACAAAAAGAAAAAAAGTTGTGTTTGTGATAGGTTTTTTCCTATCGCATCTGTTTCACAATATGACTGTACAAAAATAATAGCTACTACAGAGTTCTCTATAATATTTTAAGTTGAAATAAACCATCTAACATAAAATTCAGTTTAAGCAACGTTTACTTCTGATTAGATCAAACATAATCTGTCATATTTAGTAGCCACGAAAAGTATCTCAGAAAAATTCTTAAATTTTCTGAGGTTTAGACAGGCCTCTGCCATTTTAGCTGTTAATTCTGGTTAACAAACTAATTGCTGTTAGCTGCAACTAGCAGAAATGTCAACAAGAACTTACTTTTCATCACTGCTGAACTGGATGCCATGCTCTTTTATGCTATCAATGAAAATGGATTTGAACCATGGCAGCAGGCGGAAGGGCTACATTAGGAAATTTTAAAACTTATTTGGATGCAGTGAAAGTAGTATCAACAAAGGCTTTAACATTCCAGTTTTGTTGTTGAAATAACAGATTAAAGTCTCTCTTTGACTAAAGAAAACTTACAAAAAAGGTAATTAGATATATTCTCTGCACTTATTCAAAAGGTAGTCAAACAATCGACAAAAAAAGCACTTTTCATTAGGACAAGAAGCAAGAGTTTTAAATAATACCTGAACATTTGCAACTTACAAAGGAAAATGGATGATGTGCTGCTGCTTCAAGAATATTGTTGAAAGGTGCTTCTAAAATAACCCCGACTGGATGGTCCCCTGCAATTATTAACAAAATACCCAAAATATTAACATCCACCAACATGTAAAACATGATTGTTCATACTTTCACACTAATTTTTTTTTTCAATTAACCAAGTCAAAATGGTCATCTGATACCATGTGATGAAATTAGCATCAAGAAAGGATTAATAAAGATGTTTTGCATTGTACTGTATAGGCAGGAATCCATTACTCGTTTTCTGTACAGCTGTTTCTTTTATGCTTCCCTGCTTCTGTTTGTCACCTCTATGCCTCCACCCCACCCAACCAAAAAAACCTTTCCATCCAGACTTTGTGTTTGTATCAATGCAATTCTTTGATCTTGTCTTGCTGCTGAGAGTGCAGCTCTGGAAATATCCCTGCTCTGCCAACCATTTATAGACCCTGCCCTATCACATACCCAACGTGGTTTCTGGATAGTAACAGGGAACAGTAGAAAGTGCCACTGCATCAAGAAAACCATTTCAAAACTTGCATTAGTATGATCATTGGAGTCATCTTCCTGTAATTCATCATCCTTATTCCTGTTACTTCAGTTTTTGTGCTGTTTCACTTATGTACTGAATCATTTCTTTCAGCCTGCCTTAACTATAGTGAATCTGTAGTGGTCGGTCTGCATCCATCTTCATCTTCCTTTTCAAGACTGTCATTAATCGAGGGAAAGAGAGTGACTTTTCCATGAATTATTATTACTTTGTAAAAGAAAACGACAATTTTATCCACTTTAGTATACCTTCCTCACATAGCCTCCTGGCAAGAGCAGTTGTTATTCTGCAATAAATGAAAGATAGGCTCATGTATAGACTTTTATAATCTAGAATCAGCTGATTAGATATAAAATCAAGTCTCTTGCACATGATACAATAAACAATCTAAGTATAAAACTGAAATTATTTTTTACAGGCTGTAAATGGGGACCAGTAGCAATATGACCACACATAAAACCACTAGACTACTGCTGAGTTGATTACTGCTAAGAGACAAGAAGTAATGGTGGAAGTTGCTAGTTAAGTCACTCCTTACCCTCATAGAAATGCTTTGCACAAACAACATTCATAAGTGATAATTATAGGTCAGATTCCTTGTTATCAAACAAAATTTCTTGAAACTATGTAAACCAACTTAAAAAATATATACCCTGTTCCAAGAGAATGCCCCCAGATAAAGATAGGGGCATTATTGCTTTTACTTTTCAGCCACTTATAGGCAAAGTAAGCATCATGCACAACTCCTTCTTCTGATGGTGTGCCTGTCGAGTCGCCAAAGCCTGTTAATTTACAAGATAATGATGAGTGAATATATCTTAAGAAACAAAATAAACATAACTCATGGACTCTCAAAGTAGAGGCAGCAGCATACTTCAGTACATGTCGAAAATATAATGATTATAAATTGTGACAGTATGTAATATTAACAACTAAAAGCATACCTCTGTAATCAATAGTTAGAATATGTGAATCCAGTTGTGACAGAAATTTGTATATTTGCACTCTGTGGTATCCTCCACTGCAATCAAACAAATCCCAAAAACAAATGACAGTAAGAAACTTAGATTACCTGAAGCAGACAGAAAACAGAGCAAATTTTAGCTACATATAGCTGATATCAAAGGAACAATATCATGGAAGAAGCCTACTTGACAGTTAAGATATCAACAGCTCAATTTTTTAATTACAATTACAAAATCTCTAACTCAATAACTTTTATCACATTTTAAAAAAATGTATATTACTCACCGTGTTCCACTGTTTCCATGAAGATAAAGGAAAATGGTCTTTCCAGATTGTAAAGTTTCTTCATACTTATCCCAGGTAACTTCTTTATTCTCCGACAAGCTCACTGGTAGCTTATGCCTTTCAAATTTTAAAAAAAAACATAAAAAATCCAAGACAAGCCAAAAATAGCCATTTAAACATGTTCCATTACAATTAAATGTATCTATACATATACAGAGGCATGAGTGCCAATCTATGTATGTGCACATAAGCTTCTTACAGTGAGCATCAGAGATTTCCAAAGGCAGCCTTTGGACTCGACACTTCTTTCATGAATACCTCCTGTGGCTAGTAGTCTCCCCCTTTTTTCTACATATTTACCTCCCTCTCCTCTCCACTTTCTTTTCACAGTTTGCAAACTGTGCTCTTGCTGGTTTGCTGTATAAGGAATTGTCTTAAGCTCAACGACAACAAGACAGAAGCGTTACTGTGTGGCCTCAAGGCCAGACAGAAGCAGATTGGCATTAGTGATGTGCAGGTCGGTGACGTCTCCATAGCCTTTGCTGACTATTATCTTCAACCAACTCAGTACACTACAAATATCATAATCAAAACTCGGTCATGAATCTTTTATTATGTTACTCATACCAGGCTCCAATTCTGACATCTTCGTCTGTATCCATGTAGAAATTCCGTGTGTTATTAAGTCCAAAATCACCAGGACTTGATAGGTTGACAAATGGTGGCCATCGAACTGAAAATAATGTAATTTTTATTTTTTTAAAAAGTAGATATTTATATCAGGAGGGATACCTCGCACTGCCTGAGTTGACTTCTTTTATCATTAATTTAGTAAATTATTTATGGCAACTGTGTAGTACCCAAACAAAATGGCATAAAACATAAAGGTGTGACATTTGATCCAAGAATGTGATGCAGTGTGATCTCACTCCTATATATATGGTATGACATGAAAACATCTCACTGATGTCAAACAAGATATGCTCTGTTTTGATTTTCATTTGTAGTTACTGGTAACACATCTTAAAAAATACTACAAAAAATTAAAATGGTCCAGAGCAAAATACATAAATGAAATACTACAACCCTCCCATAAAGGAAAGGAGTACTCCCACAAAATTTGGTTAGGACTGGACAAATGGTGTATGTTTCCAAAGCGCTTGAAAAGTCAGGCAGGCACACATGCAGGCACATACACCAAACTTCCCACTTTCTGTGGTATGTACATATGCTAACATGCAGTATGAGCATGGGGATGTGCAAAGACATACGAATAAATGCAAAAAGACAGACTCAAATACCCCACTTAAGATTATTGTTCTTTAAAAATATTTTGAATTAAATAAATCAGTAAATATCACTTACTAATATTTGAAAATACAACTTTTGATAATATCCATGGATTGGCTTTCAGGAAAACTGGTATTGCTATGTAGGCCAGAAAGACAGCTAAAATGACAGTTCTGATAGGCCCAAAACAGCTGGCCACCATGTCCCTGAAATTTGAAAAGACAGCAACAAATCATTTCTTTCAACAAGATTCACTCACCTTAAACTGCATATATTATACATGTAATAATAAAGGAAATCTGCATGACTTGGTCAGTTGCTCAGCCATCAGCTGTTTAAACAAGTCTTGAGAAAATATACCATGACACAAAAAGAAGCTGTCTAATGTTAGTGATCTCAACTTCAGAGAATTATCAATACAACACTGCACATTTAGCTACTTAATTAAACCTGATTAGTCAGTTTTTTGATGGAGTATGCAGACATCAAATTTGTGCCTGCGTGCCTTTAGCATCCTCAAAGATGACAAAGTGTAGATACACCAAGCTGTATACTTAGTTCTATATTATTCTAACATGGAGACTTAATTATATATATATATATATAAATGCATATTTTGTGCACATTTGTGTGTGCATACACATAAATGTTCATGCCTGAAGGGGTAGGCAGGGGCAAGAAAAGCTCAATATATCCATGTGCTGAATATTTCTAAAATGAAAACGCAATAGCGGGTACAACAGTGAAATGTTAGGTAACAAAATATGTGACGTTCTTTATAATTTACAGTTTATATTTCTCTAATAAAAAAAAATCCTATACTGAATTTAAAATATTTTGGTGAAAGTTTCCAGTAGCAAAATAATTTATTAGCTGTATTTTATTTTGTTAGCTAATGAGTCGCCAACTGCTTTGCATGCTTCCTTTCCTTCGTTCTGAGCATTTACTACTGCATATGATACCTCGATATTGCCCGATCGAGCGTCTGAATCATAAATAACATCAAATAAACTGATTTTAGTTAACATGTATACATACGTAATGTCCGCCCAAACATGAGCATGTATATGTGTTGGGGTTTGTTGTTATAAGTTGTTCGTTTTTTACTTCAAACATGAGGAAAACATACGCTTGAACTAAATAAAACACAATACATAATATAGGCTACACAATCTGTATGGTGTTTGTTTGTTTGTTTGTTTTGCCGTTAGGGGAGAATGTTACGTGCTTACTCTTAACATGTGTAAAATGCGCTTGAAATATAGTACAAAAAATATATATCTACAATCTGTATTTATGTCTTTAAGTCCTTTTTGTCGTTATAGGATATGGAAGGGTACAAAGTTCACATATAGTTACGTCTCGTCTGCTTAGATGATTTCAACCTGAACAAATGACCGTCACTGCATCGACACAAAATGTCTGTGTACTTACCATAATACTTTTAATTTCTCTGTCCACCTCACCAACGCGGGGACCAGAATTTTGCTTAAAATTTTGCCTTTTGGCTCTTTGTCGGAGCAAGTGGTCGCATCCATACCTGGCAGTAACATAAACACAAGGAAAACAAACCCCACGATGTTATTAATAGAAAGCAAGTCCCCATTGTAAGGCTTCCTCTAATTCGTGACTCGATGATGAAGTCACCCAATCCAATTACAGTTAATATATCGGGCTTGTTGGCGGGAGTTGGCAAATTAGTAAGGCAACAAGGCAGGAGAAATGCTTGCAGAAAAGGCACTGGAGCTTGTTCGTGAACAGAAACGCTGCACAGATAGTACCTTGCCTCCTTTTAATGTGAGCTAATTAACTTAAATGATTTCTCGATGATTTTTAGCTTAAAGCATAAGGCAGCAGCATGGCTAAGTGGCCAGGATAGGAGAAGTCGAAATGCAACATATTAGTGTAATCAGATTTTAATTAACAATTAAGTTACGTACCAGATGCAAATAATCCATTGACATTGTTACAGTATCTGCTTGTGTGTTTCATTATGCATCAGCATCCATCCTACACTATAGCTTGCTTTTAAACTTACTCGTTTACATCCCAGTCAAACAACTGATCGATCGTCTGATGGCCGTACCCTAACTATTCGATCTGTCACCAGAACAACCTACGGTCACATGAGCTTTAGTTGCTGTCCAGCAAAACAATGGAACTCTCTCCCCTTCCACATCCACCACCCATCCACCTTTGAATCTTTTAAATGTGCGCTGAAAAAAACACATCTTCCTTGAGCATTATTCCTAACAACAGTCCACAGACTGCTGCTCGATCCTTTAAAATCTTACCCTCCCCAACCCCGCACTTTTTCCGTTTATTGCTACTCACCTTCTCGTCTTCCTCTGCTGAATCACGGCACTCTTAGTTCTTGCTACCTGATACCTCTTTGCGTTTTCTATATTTGTCTTTTATTAGTAATCAGTACTTTTGTTCGACCTTCCGTTCCTTCGTATGTTGTGCGTGTCTCATTCCTGTCTCAAGCGCAAAGAGCACGCTCCTTACGAGCGTGAGTATGCGCTATACAAATCGCGCATTTATTATTATTATTATTATTATTATTATTATTATTATTATTATTATTATCATCATCATCAATGATAAGTAATATTCTAAAGGGAATTCTCACAATTTGTAGGAAGATGGCATTCGGCAAGTTCTGGAAGAGATGCGAGCCCTCTTTGAACAAAACCAGCAGGACACGTATGTTTTTACTTTCTGTCCTTTTTTGTCATTTTATTTTCATTTAAAAAAAACCCCAAATGCACTGTTTAATTGCAATTTCTTTAACAGAAAAATTTCTGGCAATATTTTAAAAATCCTTTAACACCCTACGCTTAATAATTCTTCAAAGTTCTTTTGCAAGACTATAACCTTTTTTAAAAATGAAAACCTAGGACTGAAGCAGTAAAAGGTGGTAATGGAGGACTTCTATCAAGCATTCAGTTACGCCATACAGCTCTTGAGAGGAACAAGCGATGTGTGCTGGCTTATTTGTAAGTAATACTTTTGTTGTCCTTCAAACACAGAATTTAAGATAATAAATGTTGGAGACTTGTATATGTTAGCTGTGAAAGATTAGAATCTGTAAGAGAATATTTATGGTCTCTATAATTTGTTAACCTGTGATTTACTTAATAAAGTAAATGTAAATAACAAACTGGAAAAAAATGAGTGACTATAATCAGTGGTTGGTGACACCATGACTCCTACCTGCTTGCAGTAGGGTGCAGATAGAGATTATTTCTTGCACTGTTTGGACAAAAGGCACAATATATGTCAGGTACAACTCCACTTGCGAAAGGCCCAGGCATATGTTTAACCAGTACCAGAAAATAAAATATCCATATCACTCAGTTCATTAAAGTTCATTAATGGCACACAGATTTATGCGCTCTGGTTCTGTTTGCTCAGCCCCATTCCCGTTTGTGCAATGGGATTATACCCAATTTCCATAACTCACCCTTTCTGCTTTTGGTGTATTTGCACTTTGTTGTTTTACTTAATAAAAGTAGATGTGTCTTTATAATTTTGTATGACCAGTAATCAATATTTAAACTGACTTTCAAGTAATGAAATAGTTCACGATTTTATTTTTTAACTATGCTGAAAATAATGCATTACCATAATCAAAATGTAATTTTATCTTTACTATTGCATAGGGCTTATTCTATCTTAAAAATAGCACACATGCTATAGTTTTTTCTTTGTTCAACAGATTCAACAGGCTAGACCACATACGTCATATGCGCTGGGAATTTGGCAGTGTCCTGCCTACTGACCTTAAGTATAATTTTTGTGAACAGGAAGTTAGTCTTTTTCAATATTCCAAAAACATTTCAGAGGTTATTGTGCATAATTAGTTTTGTACTTTGGCCTGGTAAATGCTTGACGCGCTCTGAAATACGTGCTGGCCCAGCAAACTGCTCTGCTTATGCATTTATTTACATTTTCATGTAAATGAAATGGAAGATTTCCTACGAGTTTATGATGTACATTAAAAAATCTTTAACATTAAACTGTTAATAGGCACATTGACACTATTAAAACTAATAATATTTTTGTTCCTCATTGATCTTGAGCTAAGGATCTTGTTATTTGTAGTGTTACATGTAAACCTGACAAGCAAAACAGCACTTGTTTTGTGTGACTTACATACTGGTGCCAATGAAAAATAAAAATTGTCTCTTGCGATTATATTAAGCTTCAGCAGCTTATAGTAGTACAGCATAATGGTGCAAGCAGTGTGAAATCATTTGTCTGGATGTCTGCCCTTGTTTTTTTTTGTTTTTGTTTTTTTAATCTTTATGTAATATTTCAGGTGCAATGGTTCAACAGTTATAACCGTATTCTGGCAAATTATATGCGATGTATTGGAGGACAAGGAGGTCTAGACCTGACACAGGATAGGAAGCCACCCAAAACTCTGTATATAGAAGTAAGTGAAGTGAAATGTCATGTAAATATTGGTTTGTATCTATCTTATTTTTAAAAGTGAAATTTTGTAGGGCAGGCACTTAAAGGCTATTTTATTCAGAACACCATGAGAAAGGTTGGAACATTACCATTTCACATTAATTTTGAAAATGGTTTAAAGGTGCGATGCCTTGCTGACCATGGGGAGTTTGAGACTCAGGATGGAGATATCATTGTGCTGAAGAAAAATAGTCAGGTAAGGCTCAACATAGACATTGGCAAGACCTCTTTCAAAACTGCTGATTTTAAGCACGTTTTTTCGTATGCTAATGCATTTGCTTCTAAATGTTATTTAAACATGCAGGTCACTCAGCTGGTTATGTGATCTGCTTATTGAACAACTGGAATTAATCTTTAAGCAATCTACAGATAATCATTTTTTAGTTATGTGACTGTGTGCTTGCCCATGCCTGCTTATGCAAATATATCTGACTGCATTAATATTGCAGTAAATTTATGCGCTGTCATCGTGTTTACTTTTTTGAAGCTGACTATTGTAAATTAAGTTTTAATGTATATGAAAATTAATGTATATGAAAATCTCAGGTGTTTGGGGAGAACATCATGCTTTATCACTGCTTTTCTTTCCCTTTTCAGCATTTCCTCTTGCGTTCTGAGTGTGAACATCTTGTACGTGAAGGAGTTCTGGAGCATGTTGTTCAAAGTGTCTAAAAAATAAAAATTAATGCACCAAAATTGTAAACTTTATGTAAATAAGAAAGTCTTATTTATGTGTATTAAACATGATGATCATCTGCTTCTTGCGCTAGTGTTAATTGTTGACTGAACATGGGAGGGGTTTTTCTTTATTATGTTTCATAGAAATACAGACTGGATGCTCATGACGCTCAGAAACATAGACCAGGTTGATTCTTGTGGAATGCATCTCCAGCTTGTTGAAGCTGTGAATGAGTGTCATTGTGGCACAGGTTTCCAAATTCCAGAACACATGCAGCAAGAATGTCCCCCTTCACATAGCCAAGAGATCTTCCATATGGTCTAACACATTATGTGAGAAAAACTAGGGGAGTAGAGCTGATCTGCTCAATTCATTGAAGAAACAGAATGTGTTATTGCCTTGATCATTTAAACATTTGAACACAGAAGAAGCTGTAATGTCATGCCTCAACAACTCTGCTGATTCATTTGGTGTGCTTCCTCTTCTCACCTATTTCATTTTATTTTATAGTCACAATATCAATGTCTTGTGTAAGACTTACAAAAAATGATCCAAACATTACTGTGTGCTGATTATGGACTATTATATTATTGCAAGGTTATGACTAACTCTATATTCATAATCAGTGATATCTGTAAGTTTGACCTCCATCAAACAGCACAAAACATCAAACGGTATGTGTAACTATTATGAGTCATTTTAAATGCGTGGAAAACCTTATTTATGAAGAAAAAGATTTGTCCAAGTTTGTTCACATTTATTTGACATTATTACACAAAAATATTACATAAAGATCACTTAGTACAGATTTTATGTTTGATAAACAGATGAAAGTGGAATTAACCTTTTCTAAAAACATGTCCATTGTCTCATGGATTTTATGCCTCTAATCACACTGCATGCACACCAGTAAACAGCATTGCAATCTTTGTTCTAATACATATACATGGTCACCACTTTTACACATGATCTATCAAATTCTTTAAAATTTGAAACATAACAGTATAATATATATCATGACTGAAAGATAACTTGAGGTTTCTTATGTCTCAAAATTATAAAATTATTTTAACTTTAATCAGATTCAAAATAATTTGAGACAAAGACCGTCTCCAAATAAATAAACATCATTATATTAACAAAAAGAATAGAATCTAATACCTGGAAATCACTAAAGCATCAAAAGAAAATGAAACCTGACCATTCATGGCTAATTTGTGATATACAGTTGCCCTACACTATGCAAAGAACTTTACCATCAAGTTCATCACATTTAACTACTTTTAAAAACCTTAGCAGCAAAAGCTTTGTCATATGTGAGCAATATTTGTTCTTGTCTGTATTCAGCAAATGTTAAACATTTTTGTCTACTGTGCCTAACAAGGCAGAAACATGCTTTATTGAAACCACACAAAAACTAAGGTACTTAATAGTTTCAGGCATAAAAGAGTGGTGCTAGACATAAGTGCAGAGAGCTACACAATCACAGGAAATCTCATGTTTTTTTTCTTGTTGATGCTGTTTTTTAATCTGAATGCCTATATCTATAGATAAAGGGAATATCTGTGGTAACTGTAATTGCTTTGCATATAAAACAAATTTAGAGACTGGTGCAAGTGTCATGATGTGGCAAAAAACTGAAAATAAATTAAAGCAACAAAGTTAAATATGGTGCATGTTAAAGAAAATTATAAAAATCCACACATGAACAACCTAAAAAATGTTCATATTTAAATAATACTTTGTGTACAAGTCACCAACATCTAAAACTAAAACAATTACAATTAATAATTTATACATGCATAATACAGTGAAAAATAGACTCCAAGACAAAGAATTTCACAACATGCTAAGTCACATAACAAGAAGGCATTAACTTGTACAAACCATGGACGGAAGTTTAAGACTGATAAACCTGGCACCACACTTTATTTGAGTTCAAAAAATTAAATCAAAAGGAAGCGTTCCCAATGATTTTAACTAAATTTTAAAACCAAAAAGTAACATGTTAAACAGAGATGGGGTTCTGAAACAGGATTCTTAAGCTGATCTAAAAAGATACAACTGCTATTTGACATTGGCAATAAAAATTCTTTTTGAGGCTGAGTAAAAATAATTTACTTAAATTACACAGGTTAACACAGACCTGTAATTTCCCACGCATCTAGACTTTTTACAAAAAATTAAATGCTTTGGTATTATTTCTTACAAGTTATATCTCATTTATTGAGCTTCATGAATTAAAAATACAAGCACATGCACTAAAAGATGTATGAATTTTTTTTGATAATTGAGTAAAAGAAATAATATTTTACATAAAATTTTTTTGAAAGATGATCCAGAATGGCACAAATGCTTATGTGTAAGGCAAAGGTATATGACTAAAAAAAAAGTAAAAAAATATTTGTAGAATGTAGCACAAAGAACAGTACACATACCCTCACTTTATTCTCAGGTTTAAATTCTGAAATCCCCTTTTTCCATATTTTTAAACAAGATTATATTGGGGTTGTTTTACCTTATCATCTGCAACTGGTCCAGTAGTGTGCTCATGATTTGAACAAATATAAAATGGTCCTGCCATCGTGTGCATATGTCATAATGATTGCATTTTACTCTTGCAAACAATTTTGGTATAAGACAATGATGACAAGGCACATTAACATTAAAAATATTTACATAACAGATTTAAACAACCTCATTATTCATTTATATATATTTGTTCACATAAATGAAGGTGATCAATTATGAAATGTTTACACAAAAAACACAAACCTTTTTCAAAACAGCTCACGTTTTGTAATATCATGTAGGCTGAAATACCAGATTTGACGTGCAATACTGGAAATTAAAAATACAGTGTCAAATTTTTTCTGATACATGTAGTTCCAAGAAGCTATAAGCTTTTGACATGAATATAAAAAGGAAAAATAAATTATAATAAAAAAACCTCCATAATTGTTGCCTTTTATCACAGATTTCAAGGAGTTTTAGAAAAATGTCACCATTCATTCAATCCACTTGATAAAGTAGTGAGCTTACTTGATCCCATGCATGCCATTAATTTTTTTTATGCTCATTGTGTTTAGTGGATTGCCAGCAATAAATATATCAGATACTCATAAATATATACACACACACACACACACACAATGAGGTTTGGGCATTCATTACATCACTGGTTAAGGAGGAGCTATCTTATGGTTTTCATGTTATTGTTGTTTTTTCATTTGCATAAATGATGGCGTCAATTCTTATATTTTTGTAAACGTCGCGTCCTGGCATCCCGAGAACAGATAGGTTGTGACATAGCCGGACTTCTCCTGGGTAAGGAAGATGACCATGAAGGTATTGCCAACTCATTGTCTACAGATGAAGCTGCAAGTGATGCATACCCAAAGTCATCTACAGGACCAAAACCAGCAGCCTGGTTCTCAGATGTGCCATAAGGGGAGGCAATAGACTGCCCGTGGGGCAATATGTCTTGGGCTGAAGCAGCAAATGAGGTGTCAGAACTAGCCATGGATGCTAAACCAGACAGCACACTTCTTCCACCACTGTAAAAATAAAATATGATGTCTTAAATTTGACAAAGTACCACTTTTATACAAAATACCCCTCCTGGCTCAAAATGCTGTCAGCAACAGGTTAATAAAAGAAGTGCTTGCTTAGTTTGTTTCAATATTGTCTTGACTTTTATAAATAACTTTTTTTAAAGTGGCAGCAATTTTTTTTGTAACTGAAAGCTATAATTAACACAAAGTTCTAGCATCCATACATATGCAAGGGCTGACCTTGTTTCTAGGCCTTGTGAAACTATCCCAAATCCATAGCTTGTTCTCTCCCAAGATGACTGCAACATGTTCTGCTGTTGAAGACTTCTTATCTCTTGTTGAATTGCCTATTTCATGAGATAAAAAGTGCATAATTGCTAATGCACTTCCACATGTATATACTCTGCAGTTTAAAATAATGGATATAACTCCTTTACTACAAATACAGCTTTAGTTAAATAAACAAATTCCCCTTCCGCCTCTTCTTCATTGCTCCGAGAAGCGGATCCCTATGATTTAAATCTGAGTATGAGTACATGGTCTGTAGGTTCTTCAGTTGGTCGGGTAATGCGGCAGCTTCACAAAGTAAAACTCCAGACCTACAATTTGCTACTGCTTACAACTTTCCAATATAAATAGATTCTTTTGCATATGTATCTCGAACAATAACATAAACTTAAACAAAGAAAAAGATATCGTACACTTTAGGCATATGCGAATGGCTATAGTTAATATAGATGATAACGTGGTATTTATCACAAGTATCACATTTTTCTCTCAAACTTATGACAAAATAAGTTTTACAAAAGACCATGATCTATTATAAAAATATCTATTTCGGATATAATGTTATTTTGCAAGCTATGTGTTATTACATAAAAAGCAAACATCATAAAAAATAAGATAACAGTATATCCTCTACAGTTATTAGCTTTTCATCTGTTCACCACCCAATGTATAGGCATACCACTGCACTCTAAAAATGCATGGAATGTGCATAAAATACATAAAATTCTTAATCAGGATGACTAGCAATCATTTAAGAGTTAAAGCTTAGATTATTTTATTATGTTTTTTTCTTACTCGCTCCTGCCAGCTGGTTTCATGTGACGGTAATTGCAAGCTGCCTAAATCCGTTGTGGTGGACCTGAAGAAAGAACATCTGCTGTTTAAAGTAAGCATATCACTTGCAAGATAGTATTTTCCTGTGTTTTTGAATTTATGATAAAATCACTAAATATTATCATATTCCTTCAAAATATTTGACTGAAGAAGCACGGTTTTATTGTAAATTGAAAAAAAAACAAAATACTGTTTTGCTTACCTTAAAAATCTGTTCTTGAATTAAAAATCTATTAAACAATATTGCAAGGGCATCTTGATTGAATACACAATTAATGTGCAGTCTGAGTCTGACTTGTTGTGAGTCAAGAATCCAATATGATCTTATTGGAAATTATGTTATATGGAGAACACAGAAATAACAAAACATGCAGATGATTACCATAAACTAATTAATAGTTGTAAAAAGGACAGCACATCGCTCAAGATTCAACATATAACAGAGTTTCTGGAGATAATTGTTCCACTGTCCTCTTTGTAAACCTCACACTTAAACTTGTCAACATAGCAGACTATTTGAATATTTCCTTTTCTGATGCAAGATAAAAACAATGAATTGCTTTAGCAAAAGATATATATATATATATAATAACTTAGGTCTGAGTTGAGAGATGATCACTTCATAAATAGTGACAAAGGCTGAAAGCTACAAATAGTAAAAGTAATAAAATCTCTTAAGTAAATCTTTGGTGCACTGTAAGATACTTGTCGTCTCTTTAAAGGCATCTCACAACCAATATGATAAATACATTATCACCCAGACTGTTCCTTTTTATCTTTGTGAAATTTTCTTTATATTCCTTCCAGGTTTATGTGTTTTTAATCATTTTTAAAATGTTTTTCTCTCATATTCAAGATTTCCCTTATCTTGAGTCTGTAGTCTGAAACAACTTAATTGCCTTTTATTACCAGACATTAGATAGTACAAAGTCTTTAAAAACCTATCTTTTCTACAATGTATATCAGCCCTGACAGTGACACCCCTTTTATTTGTGAATGTCAAAAGCTCTGCCAAGGGTGAGAAATGTGTATATAAATACCCTTTATTATTATTTCTTTTCCTACACATTCTTACATAATAGTCTATTCACATTCTAGGGTCACTCACTTTAAATAAGACACTCACCTTGTGTGACGAAGATGTGAATAATGTTTATTACAGTGTGCATCCAGAAGTCTTAGTGCCTCCTGTGCTTTTGCAATCTGCTCCTGGTTCAGCTGGCGGGCAATATAGCTCTCAGCAAGAAGCCTTTCTGGGTCCAGATCCTCATCATCATAAACAGAGCTGGGGTAATGGCTGCTGTAGAACTCCTTTAGAACTGTTCCCTCATGAAATGTTCCTCTTGGGAGGCCAGGTGGGTCACTGCTGGTTGATCTATGGAATGACTTAGGGTGGTGAGAATGGCTGACTCTAGGCAAAGACTCACCCCTTCTATAACCAAGGTCACTTTCAGACACATAAAGCCTAGGTATCCGCTGAGTAACAGAGATGCGTGCTTGTTCAGGAACAGATGCATTAGAATGACCAGTGGAAAAGGAGTTTGAGCTGGAATTAAAGGGGAAAAGGTCCACTGAGGAGAATCTGGATGAAATGGAATGATCAGGGGATGGAGAATAGCTCCTGCCAGGGCTGGACCTTCTTCTCAGCTCATGAAGCTCACCTGCAGAAGCCGCAACAAGAGAACGTCGCAACTGCACCAGGTGCTCTTGGTGTTGACGAGGTGTCATGCAGCTTGGCATGAATATCTGTGAGGATGTAATGTGAGATCTGAGATCTGGGGATCGTTCAGGACTGGATTCTGAAGTAAAGTTTCGTGCCCGTTCCAATAAGGTCTGTTCCCGGGAGCGTTCAAGCTTGAATGCTTCAATTTCGGCTTGCCGTTTCTTTGCAATAATATCCCGAGTGCGAGCCATGCGACGACCTCTAGAACCTTTGTTGAAACGACGAGCCTCCTCCATGCACACTTGGAGGTCATGACGAGATTGTTCAAACTGATGTTTGTAAAGGATTAAGTATTCATTATCTGCACTAGTAGGCCCTGAATAATGATCTGCTTCCTCTTGAGCCCAGGCATCCTCAAGGGAGGCTAGGAGTAAATCAGTCTGACCAATGCAGTAGTTTAGTTTTGCCTCAAGAATTTCAATTGTCAGAGATGCTGGCAAGTACTGTAAGGATAACAGCTCAATGATTTCTATACGTTCTTGTTGCAGACGATCAAGCTCTGTTTGTATTTTCCTGGTTTCGCTGTCCTCAGTTGAAGCATGAGGGTCCTTGTAACTGTCCAATGGGCTTAGAAGGATGCCATTGTGATCAAAGTCCTCAGTGGCAGTTTGTGTGAAATCATCAGAAATATCCACTGCTGCCTCTATTCCTGTGCTGACATGTGACAATGACATATCAAGGTGGTGGTGAACACCATATCCGACAAAGCATTGCTGATCTGCCTTCAGATCACTTGAGGTGAAATCATCTACTGCAGGGACAATTCTCAAAGAGTAACTTTTATTTAATGTACTCGCTTGTGAGTCACTCTGAAAAGGAATGTCAGTGGGACACCTGACTTGTGACGATACAACACTGATGTCGCCTTGGGGCCTGGAATTCTCCTGCATGAAGCCAGATGTGCCAGGCATCTTATAGGAATGTGTGCTGTCTGTGGTGTCAAGTCTTGACAACTGTGGATGACCTACCTGATGCAGCACCAAGATTTCTGAGTCTGCTGACTTAAGGGTGTTCTGCTGATCAATAACTGAAATTCCCTGCTGTTCTAAGCTGGTTAAAAGTCCATGACCAGATTTTGGAGCAAAATCTTTTTCATTTGCATTTTGTTCAGCAACGACTGTTACATGGCCTTCATAATCACAAGCTATGATGCTGTGATCTCTAGTGTCTTCTTTCTTTACTTCAGTTGACTGAATTTTTGAATCTTTGGTGACGTCACTAAAGCCAGCTTGTGAAGACAATCCAAACACTGAAACTATCCCTTGTTGGCAAGACCTATCTGAAGATGCCAGTGGTGATTCTAATGTCCCGATGGCTGTTGTCTTTCTATATCTAAGTGATGCAATTTCTTCATCTGACAATACTCTCTCCTGATCTTGCAAAATATCTGTGTTGAGAATCTTAGTTTCAGGAGAATAAACTGCTGGGAGTGTCAGACTTGGTGATGCATCCTCAAGACAGCTCCTAATGGACGTCTGGCCCATGCTACTTGTGGTTGGAGAAACATGGCCAGGGAGGTTTGAGTTTGGTCGCATCTCACAGGGACAAGCAGAGTGAGCTTGCTGAAGAGCTTGCTCAGCCAATGGAGAAGTATTTCTTGACCTCTCCAGAAGCTGCATCATCAGCGAATGTTCATGCCTCAGTTTCTCTAATTCATTCATGATCCCAAACCTCTGAGGTGACGTGAGCTGTCTGTGTTCTGGTGGATAAAGCTCATGTACAGATTTCCTTCTGGCGTCTGAGTCACCATCACCTGATCTTGACATCCAACTAGTCTGTTGGTTTGAAGATATAAGCAAGCCATCAGGTGTTTCCTTTGTTGGTTCTGACAAATCCTTCACTGCCTGTCTGAGTATGTGCAGCTGAGCACGGGATTTTTCACTATCCACTTCTTCCAATCTGTAGCTAATTTCTCCTGTTCTTCCCTGATTGGTCATTTCTCCACCGTATCTTTTGTTCCCAGCATCTTTATTTTCAGGTGTACATGAAGGAGTGGGGATGACAACATTTGGTCCAGACATTATAGTCATAGCCTGCTGCATAAAGATTACATCAGGAGAATCATCAAGGGTTTCCTCACGCTTAAAACTCAGCTCACCTTCTGGATCACTGCCCTGCTCAGGGCCCTGCCTTGCCTCTTTCTTGTCTCCCAATCCTTCACTCTCAGGTGATGGTTCAGCACTTTCTACTTTGGTGAAACTCTGTTTACCACTGGTGTCCTGCTTAACAGCTTCAGTTTTGACCAGCGTTGGGAGTTCTTCACCAACTTGATGACCACCTGTGTCATCCCAAATATAAGGAATTACTCTGCTGTGCCTTGCATCTACTGAAACATCTGGATTATCACCTGCATGCTCTGTTTTCAAATGACCTGGAACCCATATAACCTCCCGTGATTTCTCAGTGTCCAGAATATTAGGTGATGTTTTACTCTTTCTTCTTCTGTCCTTTGAGGATCCTGAGGCATCAGAATCAGTAGTGACAGCATTAACCTGCATAACAGTTGATGGTTCTTTCTCAACAGCTTGCTCTGTTCCCTTGATGATGTCAATATGTGTCTGCAACATTTCAGGACACTCATTTTTGACATGCTTAACATCTTCTATCTCAGTCATGATCTCATGTTGAACAGTCTCTGGTACCATTCTACTAAGCCATTCTTCAGTGTTCAGTGCATCAGTCTGTAATATCTCACCAACTTTCTCTTGACAATGCCTTTCGCCTTTTTTGGCATTTAATTCAATACTCATGTCCAGAACTGTAACTTCACTTGGTAACTGTTTAGATGTAATGTCACTTGATAGCTGTTCAGCTGTAATCCATTGCCTATCTTCCTGGTTACAAGCAAACGGCATTGTGTGGCCTTCTTTTTCTTTGCCTTCTGTGGTAGGTCTCTTTGTATAGGTATCTTCGGCTTCAGCTTGAATTTCTACCCCTCCCATTTGATTCCACTCCCCACTATTCTGACTTCCAATAAACACAGTTTCAATCTCCTTTTCTCCTGTGATATCTGGATTAATGTGACTCTTTCTACTTGCACTTGCTTCAATCTCATGACAGTCATCCAGACGATTAGTTTCCTCACTGCCCTCAGTGTCTCTTGACGCTGCTTTCTTGCTCACCTCTACCACCTGTTGCCTTCTGAGACCTGTACCTGATCTAACATGAGTTTCACAGTAACCTATCTCTTGGTTTGTTTTTGTACTGTCATCGGTTTCAACTGATAATGACACATGATTTAAGCTCTCTTCTGTCCCTCCAACATCAAGTTCTGCTGCTGATGCCTTATCACCCCTGGTGATGGACTCCACAGGTCTAGTGTCCAACAAGCTTACACTGTGACTTGCTGGCTCCTCATGAATAAGCTCACCATCTTCATTTGAAACAGATGATGATGACAGATACTCAGCATCAAGAGAAACTGCATGTGTCAATTTCAGAGACTGTTTCAGTTGTGACAGTTGTTCTACTGCTGCTGATGAAATGTCACCTCCATCTCTAATTGCTGGACGGCATTCTGATGTTAGACTATGTGTTGCTGCATCTTCAGAATGACATAAAGCCACCACTTCACTTGCTGAAGTATCTTGCTCCACCTGTTGGGTTCCTTCATTTTTGTTAATATGTTCTTCACTTTCATCAAAGCTTCTCATATGATAACTTCTATGCTTCTTCATTGCATAAAGGGACTCGGTATCATGAAAAGCAGCAGTAGCATCTTCAGCTACGGTTGACAATCTTGGGACATTGTCTGCTGGCAAAATCTTTAAACTATCTGGCATAAGTGATGAGCTTAGAGCAGAAGATGATAAAGTATTGAAAACAACTCTGTTGTTAGCACTGTCTGAAAGTTCAAGGGCTTCCGGAGAAACAAACAGTCCCTCTGCATTGATCTGCAATAAACTGTGAGCTTCAGTGGCTGATGATGGCAGGTCCCTTGCAATTTCTGAAATGTTGCTTGAGTCTGAATCAAAGGATAGATCCTCTTTTCCATAGAAAGAGTCGCGATCAGTACTATGTAAATATTGAGTGACAACTGACTCTGTCTCTGCTGACACAGCTGCCTTGGAATGTGAAGTCAACACCCCACCCACAACATTTTCTTCACCAGACAGCTCTTCCTGCTCTGCTGATGTCTGTGGCGATGGAGTTTGACGTTTTCTTGCTATCCTCCTGTCATGTTCAGATATAACTCCCCAGTTCATCAAAGTCTGAATCTTATCTCTGGCTGTATGTTCAGCACCTACATTTCTGTTGGATGTCTCAATGTTTGACACTTTTTCTGAAGTTCTTTCACTGGAAAAAAATGGAAAAAAGTATTCAGCCTTCACTGAATAAATAAACATCATTGGTGGCCTGAAATGAATGTTAATTATCATCATGTAGAAGAGGAAACATTACAAAAATATACCATAATGATTCTAAGCACTGTATTTAAAAAGATAGGAAAATCAATTAAAGTTTACAAGAAAAACATATGTTTAGAACAAAATAAATAAAGTCACCTGATGTTTATGGTGTCATCATCACTGATATCTCTGCCTTCTTCACTGTGCCCACTGTCAAAGGAGTCATGGAGATCCAGGCTTCTATGGCCTGCTTGTGAAAACATTACACTTGAGAAAGAACCTTCTAAAGGAACTGTGAACTGGTAGTGCCCATCAAAGGACTGCTGGGTAGACACAGAGACCTGTTTGCGTTGAGATATGTTTGATATAGGGCTTTCTTGCTCCTGATGTTCTTCTGATATCAAATATAATTTATCACTATCCTCTGCATCTTCATGACTTGAATCACAGAAGATGCTGTCTATAGATGTTGTTTTTCCTTCAGTCTCTTTACTGATAGGCCACTCAGTAACTGGCACCACATGCTGAGCACCTGAAACTAAGTGCTTTGTCTGGGCTTCTGGGAGAGGAACACTCCAACTGTTATCAATTTTAGATTCAAAACCAGAGTTCCTAGACCAACAGAAATCAATGTATTCAACATTTTGTTCCCTAGTGTGTTGTTGTCTATCTAATTTTATTTGCCATTGATTGACTGCTGCATTAGAACCTGCCTCCTGGGAACTAGTGAAACCATCAGACTTAAGCTTCAACTCTTCTGGACTGGCCTTGACCTTTGCTAACTCTGGTTCACAAGTATGATCTTTAGAAGCATCCTCTTTCGGCATAGTACTGGAAGGCTGCACTTTTCCTTTCATTCTGAGATCTGCATGATACGACATGGGGTTGTCTGACCCATCTAAGGGAACAATGAAATCACAAACATTGTCCGAGTTTGGCAAGAGGGTTTGCTCATGTAACTGCTCTTCCTCCTTTATGATACTCTCTGCTAAAGGCATATCTTTTACCAGACCTCCTGTGTTTGAGCTCTTGATGGAATTTCTCATCTCATGCATATGTCTCTCATCTGCTGTGTCCACTGGCTGAATGCTTGTGACAGCACTAACTGTATCCCTTATATCTGATTGGTAGACCTGCTTTTTAGTAAGAGCATCAGCTACAGATTCAATGTTTGTCTGAGATATAGGATCTGCATTTTGCATAGTCTCCACAATGCTATTCAGATTCCTCTGGTCTTTCAATATATCTTGGTCATTCTCAAAGGTATTATTTGCTGATTCATCACACGAGTCAGACAGGATGTTTGCAGCTGGCATGTCCTCCCCATGAGCAATTACGTATTTCAAATTCCCTTTAAAATTTTGGTGACTCTCAGAAACCATATCATAAGATACGACATCTGTTCTGTCAGCAGGAGGAGGTGTATCAATAGTGATTGCATCTTTCATGTCTGGCCTTATAACTGGCAAGTCTTCCATACTACTGTGTTTGTCCTTCAGATCTTGCATGACAAGTTGTTCATTGTTAGAAATTTTGTCAATCTGACCATCATGCACATCACCTGAGCACACAGAAGTCTCCTCAGATATGATGTCCATTGCAAGCATGTCTTTTATCCTCCTTGAATCTTGTGCACTTGATTTACAAGTGCTTTCAGTACTAGCTGTGGTGTCTGTAGGTAAGTCTGCCTGGAACACACTTTCTGTTGTCTGCACACTTTTTGCTTTACTGCTTTCATCTGTTTCACCTGGATCAATAACCTGTTCTCTTTCAGAAGTTTCATCCAATGGTATTTCCTCTGTCTGAGATAAAATCCCTGGCCAGTGCAATATCCCCTTTTGACTGCCATCATCTGTCCTGCTTGACTTGATGGTCTGGCCACCTGCATTCGTGTCATTCTGACTGTCAATAGTTACTATTTTTGCATATTCTGCAATATAACATCCATCTTTCATTTCTTGGTTGATATGTGTTTCATCACCAAAAGAACTGTCAGTAGGTGCATCCGCCTTTTGTGAAGCATCATATTCTGGCATATTTTCCACACCCACTGTATCTTGTTTCATAATCTGACCATCAACCTGGCAACAAATGTCTTCAGACTGCATGTTTTTTACACCACCACTAGCAAACCTCATGTCATCCCCAATGATAGGGCAGCAAGAAGTATAGCTACCATGAATTTTGGACATATCACCTGTAGTGTTACTGTAATCTTGCTTGAGGATCAGTTCTTTGTCAGACGTCACATTTTCACTCTGAGTGTCCTCCCTGCTGCTGCCCAAATCCATCTTCTTGGGCCTGAAAATCTCACTGGTATTATCTGGAGGTGTGTCTTCCACTGTATACATAACTTCTGCTTGCTGTACGTTTTCCATGGTACCCCAAGAGTCTGCTGCAGATGGTGTGCTAATTTCTTCACCTTCAGAAACATAATCTGCATATGTGTGATCTGTCTGAGAAATCTTGCTGACAACTTGTATTTCCCCACTTCTGTCAGCTTCTTTTTCAAAAGACTTGATGCTTTGGTCAGAGCAAAGAATATTTTCCACACAAAAGTTGTCTTTCAGTGATGGGCTGTCAACTGGTTGCACACTCTCCCTGTTATTGACAGTACTGGTCAATTCCAGCCTAAAAATTTGATCTACAGAACTGTCTGTTGAAGTGCTTGCATCCCTCATGGCATGTGTCTTAATCTCTTCAAGGTCGCTGGAGTTACCTTTAGTTGTTCCATCTGTCTGACATGCAGCATTCACATTCCATGTTTTTTTCTCTCTGTTAGAGATTGCATCCCTCACAGATGACCAGAAAGCATCACTACTTACTAGATTATTATCTATGGGTATTTCGTTCATTTGGGGTACATTCTCAATGCTTCTGCTTTTAGTACCAATGCTTGAGTCACTCAGGCCTGCTTTAGAAACTTGCACAACACTGACAATATCATCAAAAGGTGTGTCATCTATTTGAGGTGCAGTGTCTGTACTTGGTAAATCTTCTATGTTTTTGCAAGGTTTTCTTTTATCTTGTATGACAGTCTTACTGTCTGTTGGCATGTCATCTGTCTGGCACAAAGAGTGAGCAACCTGTATGTCATCACCATGACTAAACAGGTCAGCTGTATGATCTGTTTGAATCTCTACAGATGCCATGTCCGTTAATGAAGACGAAGTCTGTGTCATAGTATCCTTAATTTTTATCACAACTTTCTGATGTTCTTCGGACTGGAAAAGTATTGGCAAGCTGGTAACTGCAGCTGAACCTGAGAGTTCGGCAGTGGCTGTTGTCTGAGTACTAGTTTCCAGCTTCTGTCCACTGATATTACAGCCATCTTCTGCATTTCCAGCTCTTCTGAGAGACTCAGTCTGGGTGTTAGCATCAAGCCAAGTCTGTGTGGACAAGTGGCGGATCCTGGTGCTCATCATGCTGGCAGAACTCCCAGAGGATTGAAGCAATGACAATGGAACTGGCATACTCTGCTGAAGGTTCTGAAGAATGTGGGTGGTCTCCAGCATAAGGTGAGACAGCTCCATCCACCTCTCATTTACTGGTGACAGAAGTTGTCTTCCTTGTTGGTGAAACTGAAGGTCATCTCCTTCTCCTTGACTCTCAAGTAGGTCATCAAGACTGCTTCCACTTTTTGATCGTCGCAAAAGTGGCAAGCTCCCTGTTCCCCTGCTCCATGATTTAGGATGCCTGTGGTCTGGTATTCCAAACTGGGAGTTTCTGGAAATAGTGTTAGGGTCTGTCTGCACTTCACTCTCTGCCTGCTGGGGTCTGATGCCTGGCTGGTAGTATCTGAAGTAAGGGGTACCTGATTCTACTTCTGAGATATCTGGTTGTGCTGCATCCATCAAGCTACCATCGCTTAAAAACCCTTTGGGACCAACCCCACTGTCTTCCTCCAGCTGGTAGGGGTGCATGGTACTTGGTGACCCCACATACAAACCCCTATGTGACATTTCATCAGTTGGTAGGTGTTTTGAAGATTGCAAGTTAACATTCCAATCCTGACTGGCTCCTGGAAAATCTGCTGCCTGACTAAGCACAGAATAGCTGATCAATTCTTCTGCATCTTCAACATCCTGGTATCTCAGTGAGTTCCTTGTACTGTTAAAGGATGATTTTTCTTTCAAAAAAGATGATGGCTGCTCTTCTTCGTTTGCTTCTGACATGTCATAAACACGTGGTGGAAAGATATTTTCATCAAGTTCGTCAGAAGCTACACTGGTAGATGTGATGTCAAGCAGGCTGGTGGACCTTGAGCGGTGTGGTGAACTTCTCCTGGGAGCTGTTGAGCTCACTAGGAGATGGACTTTGTCAGCAGATGCCGAGCGCTCAAATAAAGGAGGTATGAAATACCCAACATGCTCTTCTCGTTCAAATGGTAGGCTCTCGGTGGATCTGTGGTGCATAACTATGTGCTCAGAACCTTCTGAAGTCGTGAAGCTGTCTGTTTTTCTCAGCTGATCAACACCCAGACTGCTCTCCTGGCCCACAAAAACAAAGCAGATACTGTCAACTGATTCATTAATATCGCCGTTTAATTCTTGCACCAGTTCTTCCAGACAGGATAGAGACAACGAAGATTTCATCTGCAAAATTAAAGTAAATATGTTATTCTACTGTTTCAATCATTGTGTTAATTCCTGTTAAATCTATGTTTCAGTTTCCTTATTTAAAAAATGGCCTTCTTTTAAGCAAGATGTTAAGCTTAATCAACAATGTGAATGTGATAAACAGGGTAACAATTAACAATTTATGAAAATGAACAGAATGAGGTAGAATTAGAATACAACAAGTGTTCATTGACATGTCTAATTAGCATGCAATGGTATATATATATATATACATCATTGGCTGTGATCTTAATGTAAACTTATCCACATTACTCACTAAGATTTGGCGAAACAGAGTCTTCCATAGGCCAGAGTTCCTAGCTAATATTTTTTTTACTTTATGTGTCAATGCTTTTATGTTTCTCTCTTTCTCTCTCTCACTTACACCCAGACACAAAGCACGCATCTGCCAACACTCTACATGCAAATAAATATGACATTTTTTTAAATTACAAGAATGGATTTTCTATGAATTTCTTTAAATGTCATTTTACTCTTTCAATTTTTGCTTACTGGTCAATAAATTCTTTTGCATTAAGTCTGTTTCCTTACCTGCCACTCATTATCAGCATCCAGTTCATCCTCCTTTCTATACTGGCCATACTCAATGTTTGACTGTGAAAATGATTTCCTCAAGAGCATCTTCTGTTGACCTGCTGTTAGCTCCTGCGAATCAAGTACCTCCATCAACCTTGACTGTGACTGCAAGTCATAAAGAATCTCTTGTGGGATCATCTCAATGCCAGCATGTTGCAGCTGCTGTATCGTCTCATCTGACAAAAGCAGTTCACCAGGTGAAAAGTGGCGACCATAGCTTTGTTGAGAGCTGCCAATGCTAATCCTGCTGTGTCTTCTCCTGCCCCCTTCCCACAAGTCACTTGAATCAGTGGACTGAGCGAGGATAGTTTGAATTCTTTCTCTTGCCAGAATATCTGCAAGGATCTGCTCTCCTGGAGTCAGTGATCTGCTGTCTGAGTCAGTGTTGTTTTCCCCCCTGAAGACTGCTCTTGCATTGATCTCAGAAAGCTCTAGCTCACCAGATGACAAAAGATAATCATCAGAGAGATCGCCAGAAAGCTCACAACCTTGTAACTGCGACTGGAAACTGGTAAGTGAAAGCACACCATCGTGACATCTGGACCGGTTCTGTGACACATCAACAAATGACTCGGGATGCGTTGCATTACATACCAATGCCTCCCTACTGGCATAGTCTGATCTCATGTCTTCAGTTACCCCAGTCGCTTGCTGAAGATCAAGTGATGACTCTTTCACTCTGTCTGCTTCATTCAAATTAGGTCTTGATGGTTCTAGTGCTGAACCTGTCCTAGTCTTTGTCCCAGCTGGGCTTTCTGATTCTTCTTCACAGTAAATGCTCAACTCAGGAACTTCAGTAGTTTTCTCAGCTGAAACAAGCCAAGCATGAGATATCCCCTCCAACACAGGCTGTGGTCTATGGGACACCAATGCTGCCTGCATTGTATTTGGCTGCAGATCTGAGTCTTGATCCCTATCACCTACACAAATGTCTTGACCATGGTAAACAGGATTCTTGTCTACTATTATTCGTGAAACTGAAGTGTCATTCTTTGATGGATCACTTGTATTTAGCTCCTCCCAGTCTTGCTTTATCGAAGACTTGTTGGGTTTTGTGTGCCCTTCACTTCTTAAAAGATCTTCAATGTCACCCACAGATTGTGTCTGTCTCCCAAGCAGTCTTTTGCGCTTTCTCTGACACAGTCTCATTTTATTTCCAGCTAATTCTGACTGCCTCACAGCAAGGACAGCATCCACAACTCGTTCAGGAAATCGGCCGGGTAGCTGCAACAAGTTTATCTTAGCTGATGAAGCTGGCAAATTTAACATCTGGGGAGTCATGGAAGACTTGGGCACTGTGGTGTTAACTAGTAAAGAAAGAGCATCTGGCTTGATGGACTGACAGGTGCCTTGCTGGCTTTGCATGATGGTACTGCTGACCCTCCCTATCTCAGGAAGAGAAGCAAGGGTGTCCTCTGTCTGGTCACTGCTGATCACATCTACAGTTGGCGTTAACTCTTTTTCCTGTCCTTGAGTCTCCTCTAATGTGTCTTGCCATTCATCCTCATGTATATTACCAGAGTCCTGCAAGGATTTCTCTGCCTTCTCCTTCCTTCCATCCACCGATAAAGAATGAGCTTGTAAGACAATGTCAGGAGAAAAAACCTGGCTGTCTGTCCCAGTCACAAAGACACTGTGCACATTTTGAACAGTTTCCATGTTGCTGAATATATTTCTTGGGACAATATCTAATGCTAAGCCATCCCATCTAGCATCAGCTTCGCGCATGCGAGAACCGCAAGGTGACACTGACGTTGACTCCGGCTCAGTAAAGTCAGAACTTATTGCTGAGTCGCTAAGAGAACGCACTCTTTGTTGCAGTCTGGCAATTTCACGTTTTGCTTTCTGCTTTAAAGCTTCTACCATGGCCTCTGCTTTATTAGTATCTTCAAACAGCTGCCAATGTGTCACTGCTTCAAGTGTACCAGCATGAGGTGAAAACTGGCCAGCAGCACTAGCAAGGCTTGAAGTTACTGTTGCTAAAGCATGGGAAAATGCAGCAACAGAAATGTCATGCTTCAGCACATCCTTAGTTTTCTGTGCATCAACTAAGTCAGGATCACACCTACTCATGGGTGAAAGCTGTGGTGTACGGTAAACAGATGTTTCTGAACTGTCACCAGTATTGTTTGCTGTGTTACTTGCAGTGTAAAACGAATCATCTGCTGACACATCTAGTGACTCATTTGAATGTGGTGCATGGCAAAAAGATGTTTCTGAACTGCCACCAGTATTGTTTGCGATGTTATTTGCAACATAAAATGAGTCATCTGCTGAAACATTTGACGCCAAAGACAACTTTTTTCTAAGAAGTCCTATCCCTGACTGAGTCTCAAACACTGGCATGGACTGCCTCCGACTCTGGCTGTGACTAGGTAATGTTGAACCAAATATTGGTGATGATGCCAAGCAAGGCTTACAGCCATCAGCTCCCAAAGGAATTCTTTCAGTGAACTCTATAGATGTGTCTCCTGGAGATATCAAATATAGTTCGTCCTCTTGCTCCACTGTGTTTTCTGTGATAATGGGGCTTTGCAAAGTACTATCATCAATACTGTCTGTACTATCATATTTCTGAAAAACTAGAGTCACAGACTCAATATGCTGCGTCCCTTCTTTCTCTTCCTTGTCAGCTAAGCCAGGAGCCACAAGAATTTCTTGTCCTACAATTGCCTCGGAACGATATGCAAAAACTTCATCATTGCTGTCCACTTGGTCTTCCAGCTGCCCTTGTAATAGTCTGTTCTGAGCCTGCACTTCTGCCAACAAGGTCTCAGCCATCTCCTCAGATGTCAGCCTGCCTCTGTTGAGCATAGAAGTTGATGAGGTGGCAGTGGGTACCTCCTGAATAAAAGATTCAATCCAGCTGTATGCTTCTTCACTGCATGAACTGGACAAGCTCATAAGCAAACCATCACGACACACAGGATACACTAGAGGAGACTGTGGTCCATCTTCCATTAGAACAGGAGGCAGTTGTTCCACACTCTCCACAGGATGCATTTCAGTGAATGGGCCTTCACAAACTAGTCTGGACTGGTCTTCAGCAGGCACTAAGCTGTCAGGTTCACTATCATTCTGTTTTGTGATCATCCTCACAATACTCTTTAGCTGCTGCTCACTTGTATTCACTGATTCCATAATTATTTCTTCTGAATGTTGGGTCACTAAAGAATCAATACACTTTTGGTCAATTTCTGTTGTGATCCAAGCAGCAGCATTGAAACTTGGTGATACATTGCTAATGGGTCCCTTCTGAGCTGATGGTGCAGTTGTTTTGAAGGTGTCTGACATTATGCCTTCAAGAACTGCTTGATGCTCGTGATCTTCTTCCAAGCACTCAACAGATAGTATAGGAAACTGTGTGTCATGACTTTCACTGCTCCCTTCTGAGGTTGCAAAGCTGAAATCAGTCCAAATCTCAGCAGGAATGAACTTGACATTCTCCGTTCCTGCTGAAGGAGCTATCTGCCCTGGCTGGAATTCATTATTAGTGTTTTCAAAAGCATTTTGTTGACTATGATTCTGACCAGAAGGCAAGTCTTTAAGAGAGATCATTTCTTCCTGTGCATGCATTATCACATTCAACTTGCCAACTGATGTATTTTCAATGGCTGAATCTTTGATGAGAGCTGTCAAAGAGCTGTCAGACATCAATACATTCTGCTCTATCAAATCGTCAATTCTGTCAGAAAGATCTAACCTATTAGGTATGGAAATGACAGTTGTCTGTTCTCCAGTGCTCTGCTCACTGGAACCATGAGTGTCAAAGGAAATGCCTTGTCCAAAGGTTTGCAGAACAGGAACTTCTGCTCTATCCTCATCAAGACTCTCACTGTTGATAAAAATGTGAAGCATGCCAGATTCTGTTCTCTTCTCTGCCTTAATGTTGCTACTGACATCGCCATCCTCAGTAGAGTCAGTGCTACTCTGTGCTGGAAATTTGCAAATGACCTTGGAATGATCTATGGTACTGTCAGCATAAATTTGTTCAGTGTCATCAAAATGATCTGCGCTCTTCTCTGTAAGAATTTTATAACTGTCACCAGAATGATCAGCACTTTTTTCTACCAGAATTCTGTCACTGTCATCAGATTGATCTACACACTTCTCTGTAAGACTTTTACAACCGTCATCAGAATGATCTGCACTCTTCCCTGTAAGAATTTTGCCACTGTCATCAGATTGATCTGGACTTTTCCCTGCCAGAAATTTGTCAATATAATCAAAATGATCTGTGTTCTTCTCTGTAAGAATTTTGTCACTGTCATCACACGTTTCTGTGCCCCTCTCTTCCATAAGTTTGTCACTGCCATCAGAATGATCTGCACTCTTCTCTGACAGAATTTTATCACTATCATCATAATGATCAACATTCCTCTCTGCCAGATTTTCCCTGTCATCAGAATGACCTTCGCTCTCCTCTGCCTGAGTTTTGTCACTGTCATTAAAATGGTCTGCACTTTTCTCTTCCATAATTTTGTCACTGCCATCAAAATGATCTGCACTCTTCTCTGCCAGAATTCTGTCATGGTCATCAGAACACTCTGCACTTTTCTGTGTAAGAATGTTGTCACTGTCAACAGAATGACCTGCACTCTTCTCTGTAAGAATTTTATCACTGTCAACAGAATGATTTGCATTTTTCTCAGTAAAATTGTTGTCACTGTCATCAAAATGATCTGTAGTTTTCTCAGCCAGAATTTTGTCAATGTCATCAGAATGATCTAAGCTCTTCTCTGCCAGATTTCTGTCAGGGTCACCAGAATGACATGCACTTTTCTCTGCCAGAATTCTGTCAGTGTCATCAAAATGACCTGCTCTTTTCTCAGCCGGCATTTTGTCAATGTCATCAGAATGATCTGCACTCTTCTCTTTAAGAACTCTGCCATGTTCATCAGAATGACTTGCACTTTTCTCTGCCAGAATTCTGTCAGTGTCATCAAAATGATCTGCACTTTTCTCAGCCAGAATTTTGTCAATGTCATCAGAATGATCTGCACTTTTCTCTGCCAGAATTCTGTGAATGTCACCAGAATGATTTGCACTTTTCTCTGCCAGAATTCTGTCAGTGTCATCAAAATGATCTGCACTCTTCTCTGTAAGAACTCTACCATGTTCATCAGAATGATCTGCACTCTTCTCTGTAAGAAATCTGTCAGTGTCATCAAAATGATCTGCACTTTTCTCAGCCAGAATTTTGTCAATGTCATCAGAATGATCTGCACTCTTCTCTGTAAGAACTCTGCCATGTTCATCAGAATGATCTGCACTTTTCTCTGCCAGAATTCTGTCAGTGTCATCAGAATGATCTGCACTTTTCTCTGCCAGAATTCTGTCAGTGTCATCAAAATGATCTGCACTTTTCTCTGCCACAATTCTGTCAGTGTCATCAAAATGATCTGCACTTTTCTCTGCCACAATTTTGTCAATGTCATCAGAATGATCTGCACTTTTCTCTGCCAGAATTCTGTCAGTGTCATCAGAATGATCTGCACTTTTCTCTGCCAGAATTCTGTCAGTGTCATCAGAATGATCTGCACTTTTCTCTGCCACAATTCTGTCAATGTCATCAGAATGATCTGCACTTTTCTCTGCCACAATTCTGTCAATGTCATCAGAATGATCTGCACTTTTCTCAGCCAGAATTTTGTCAATGTCATCAGAATGATCTGCACTCTTCTCGGTAAGAACTCTGCCATGTTCATCAGAATGATCTGCACTTTTCTCTGCCAGAATTCTGTCAGTGTCATCAGAATGATCTGCACTTTTCTCTGCCAGAATTCTGTCAGTGTCATCAGAATGATCTGCACTTTTCTCTGCCAGAATTCTGTCAGTGTCATCAAAATGATCTGCACTTTTCTCTGTAAGAATTCTGCCATGTTCATCAGAATGATCTGCACTTTTCTCTGCCAGAATTCTGTCAATATCATCAGAAATATCTGCACTCTTGTCTGCCTGAATTCTGTCACTGTCATCAGAATGATCTGCACTCTTCTCGGTAAGAACTCTGCCATGTTCATCAGAATGATCTGCACTTTTCTCTGCCAGAATTCTGTCAGTGTCATCAGAATGATCTGCACTTTTCTCTGCCAGAATTCTGTCAGTGTCATCAAAATGATCTGCACTTTTCTCTGCCAGAATTCTGTCAGTGTCATCAAAATGATCTGCACTTTTCTCTGTAAGAATTCTGCCATGTTCATCAGAATGATCTGCACTTTTCTCTGCCAGAATTCTGTCAATATCATCAGAATTATCTGCACTCTTGTCTGCCTGAATTCTGTCACTGTCATCAGAAGCTTCTGTGCTCTTCTTTATAAGAATTTTTTCCCTGTCATTAAAATTTTCTATGCCTTTTCCTACCAGAATTTTGTCTCTGTCATTAGAATGATCTGCACTCTTCTCTGTAAGAACTCTGCCATGTTCATCAGAATGATCTGCACTCTTGTCTGACAGAATTTTGCCACTGTAATCAGAATGATCTGTGCTCTTCTCTGCCTTAATGTTGCTATTGACATCACCATCATCAGTATCGTCAGCGCTACTTTGTGCTGGAAATTCATAACTGACCTCAGAATGATATATGATATTTTCTCTGTGAGTTTTGCCACTGTTATCAGAAAACTTTGTGCTCTTTGCTACCTGAATTTCACCCCTGTCATCAAAATGCTCTGTGTGCATCTGTGCCAGAAGTTGACAACTGTCACTAGAATGGTCTGTGCTCTTTTCTTCAATTTTACAAATTTCATCAGACTGGTTGGAGGTCATCTCTGTCTTCATATTTTCAGTACAGCCTGTGCTCTTCTCTTCGTCAACTTTTTCAGTATCATTTGGATGTCCTGTGTCCTTTGCCTGAACTTCATGAGAATGGTATGAGCAGTCTTCTTCCTTCATTTTACCAATATGATCAAAAAGCTCTGTCCATTTTTCTAACTGATGCTCACCTATGACCCCAGAATAGTCAATGCTCTTCTCTGTGTGAGCTTCATCACTATCATCAAAATAGTCTATGTTCTTCTCTGCCTGAATTTCATTACTGCCATCAGAATATTCTGTTCTGTTCTCTGGCTCAAGTTTGCCACTGTCAAAATGGTCACTGCTCATCTCCACCTGAAGTCTGTTATGGTCATCAGAATGATCTGTGCTATTCTCTGCCAGCATTCTGTCACTGTCATTAGAATAATCTGAGCTATTATCTGCCAGAATTTTCCCACTGTCATCAGAATGATCTGCACTCTTTTCTGCCATAATTCTGTCACCATCATCAGAAAAATTTGCAGTTTTTTGTGTAAGAATTTTGTAACTGTCATCAGAACAATCTGGGCTCTTCTCTGGCAGAATTTTACTAATGTCATCAGAACAATCTGTGCTCTTTTCTATCATAATTTTGCCCTGGTCATCATGAGGATTTGCACTCTTCTTTGTCAGAATTCTGTCTGGGTTATCAGAATGATCTGCGCTATTCTTTACTAGAATTTTGCCATCAGAACGATCTGCGCTTTTCTCTGCCAAAATTTTGTCACCATCATCAGAATGATCTGCGCTCTTCTTTACTACAGTTTTGCCATCAGAGTGATCTGCGCTATTATCTGTAAGAATTTTGCCACTGTCATCAGAATAATCTGTGCTCTTCTCTGCCAGAATTTTGTCACTGTCATCAGAATGATATGTGCTCTTCTCAGTAAAAATTTTGTCACTGTCATCAGAAAGATTCGCTCTTTTCTGTGTAAGAATTTTGTCACCAGAAAAGTCTGTACTCTTCACAGTATCAAAATCCTCAATAGGATTAGCATTACCAATGCTCTTCTCTTGCTGAAGTTTGTCCCTGTCATCAGAGTGGTCTCTCCACCATTTTTCTGGCAAAAGTTGACCACTGCCCTCAAAGCCGCCTGTGCTCTTTTCTGTGTAAATCTCACCACTGTCATTAGAATGATCTGCTGTTTTCTTTGCCAGAATTCTGTCACTGTCATCAGAATAATCTGTACTCTTCACAGTATCAAATTCCTCAATCTGATCAGCATTATCAATGATCTTCTCTAAATGAATTTCACCAATGTTATCACAATGGTATATGGTCTTCCCAGAGAGAGATTTGCCCATGTCTGAATGCCCACTGCTCTTCTCTGGCTGAAGCTTGTCTTTGTCATCAGAATGGTCTGTCCACTTCTCTGCCAATAGTTGACCACTGTCCTCAGAGAAATCTGTGATCTTTTCATTGTTATCAGAATGTTCTGCACTCTCTTCTGCCAGAATTCTGTCACTGTCATCAGAATGATCTGCACTCTTCTGTTTAAGAATTTTGTTACTGTCATTATAATGATCATTTTTCTCAGCCAGTATGTTGCCACTGTCATCAAAATACTCTGGGCTCTTCTCTGCCATAATTTTACAAATGTCATGAGGATATGCACTTTCCTTTGTCAGAACTCTGTCAGTATCATCAGAATAATCTGCACTCTTCTCTAAATGAATTTTGTCACTGTCATCATAATGATCTATGCTCCTCTCTACCAGATTTTCACTGTCAGAATAATCTGGGCTATCCTCTGCCTGAGTTTTGTCGCTATCATTAGAATGATCTGCACTCTTCTCTGCCAGAATTTTTTCCCTGTCATCATAATGATCCATGCTTCTCTCTGCTAGCATATTTTCACTCTCATCAGAATAATCTGCACTCTCCTCTGCCTGAGTTTTGTCACTGCCATCAGAATGATCTGTGCTCTTCTCTGTTGGAATTTTGTCACTATCATCAGAATGATCTGCACTCTTCTCGCATAGAATTTTATCACTGCCATCAGAATAATCTGTACTCTTCGCAGTATGAGCTTCCTCAATGTGATCACTGTTATTAACGATCTTCTCTGACTGAATTTCACCGATGTCATCACAATGGTACATGATCTTCTCAGGGTGAAATTTACCCATGTCTGTATTGTCATTACTCTTCTTTGGCTGACGTTTGTTACTGTCATCAGGATGATCTGCACTCTCCTCTGCCTGAGCTTTGTCACTGTCATTAGAATGATCTGCACTCTTCTCTGTAAGAATTGTGTCACTGCCATCAGAATGATCTGTGCTATTCTCTGTCAGAATACTGTCTCTGTCATTAGAATAATCTGCATTCTCCTCTGCCTGAGCTTTGTCACTGTCATTAGAATGATCTGCACTCTTCTCTGTCAGAAATTTGTCACTGTCTTCAGAATGATTTGCACACTTTTCTGCGAGAACTCTGTTATAGTCATCAGAATAATTTGCACTCTTTTCTGACAGAAGTTTTTCATTGTCCTCAGAATGATCTGCACTCTTCTCTGCCTGAGTTTCGTCACTGTCATTGGAATGATCTGCACTCTTCTCTGTAAGAATTGCGTCACTGCAATCAGAATGATCTGTTTTCTTCTCTGTCAGAATTTTGTCATTGTCATCAAAATGATCCATGCTCATCTCTGCCAGAATTGTGTGACTCTCATCAGAAAAGTCTGTACTCTCCATGGTATCAACATTCTCAATGTGATCAGCATTATCAACAATCTTCTCTAACTGAATTTCACCAATATCATCACAATAGTACATGGTCCTGTCAGGGTGACATTTACCCATGTATGTGTTGTCATTTCTGTTCTCTGGCTGAAGTTTGTCACCATCATTAGAATGATCTGCGCTCCTCTCTGGCTGAGTTTTGCCACTGTTCGAATGATCTGCACTCTTCTCTGTGTTCTTTACTGCAAGTGTTTCACCACTATCACCAAAATGGCCTGTGCACTCCTGTGGCTGAAGTTTATCAGTATCAATATGATCAATACTCTTTGTTGGCTGAGGTTTACCACCGTTCTCAGAATAGTCTCTGCTCTTCTCTTCCTTAAATTCACCGCCCCGATCAGAAAGATCTTTGTATTTCTCTATCTGAGAGCAAGAGAAGTCATTAGAGAAGTCCATGCTCTTCATAGTGTGAATTTCACCATTATTATTACATTGGTCTGTGCCATTCTCTGTCTGAAATTCAAGACTGTTATCAGAATTGTCTGTTCTCTTTTGAGTCTGAATTTTACCACCGATTTGATAATGGTGTGTGTGCTTTTCTCTCTGACATTTATCACTGTTATCAGAATGATCTGTATGCTTTTCTGTCTTAATTTCACCACTGTCTTTGTCATCAAAATGGTCTGTGCTTTTCTCTGGTTGACAGTTAGCGCTGTCATCAGAGTATTCTTTGTCCTTCTGGGCAGGCATTCTGCCACTGTCATCAGAATGATCTGTGTGTTTCTCTGTCCTAATTTTACCACTGTCATCGAAATGACCTATGCTCTCTTCTCTATGAATTTTATCATTGTCATTGTCATCAGAGTGATGTGTGTCCATCTCTACCTGAATTTCACCTCTGTCATCAGAATGGTCTGTCCAGCTCTCTGCCTGAAGTTTGCCATTCTTAAAATGGTCAACAATTTTCTTTTCCAGATGTTTACCAAAGTTATCAAAATGATCTGTGCTTTTGCCTGCCATTATATCATCACTATCATAAAAACTATCTATGCTGTTTTCTGCTTGAACGCAATGATCTGTGGTGGAGACTATCACTGGTGAGTACCTAGTTTCAGTTGAGTGGATCACAGCTAGTGGTATTATCACATCACTTTTGGTCTCAAGAGTACCTTCTGATATCATGGTGTCTTTGTTGTGGGATGATTCCAAGGAAATGTATATTTCTTCTGGATCCTGTTTTTCTTGTAATTTGCAGAGTTGTGATGAGCAGTCTGAAATTCCTAAAGAAGCGTTCTTTTGTTTGGGACTGTCTTGATGCATGGTTATTGTCTGATGAAGCTGGGTGGCCATCACACCACCTCTACCTCTGTAACAAGAATTCACAATGTCTTCTCTCTGCAAGTGCAGCTTTTGGGCTACATCTGCTGCTGGTGCTGGTGAGATTGTGGAGTACTGATATTCTTGCTGATGTGCATCATAACTTGTTCTATCTTCTCCATCTTTCACAGAAGACACCATTTGTGAATTAGAAATTTGGGGCACAAATGACTCTACTGGTGCTTCACTGTCACACGTGCGAAAGTTGCCAGGTCCACTACATTGAGCAGCAAGGGACTGTACTCCTAACAAGGATTTCTCATGCTGCTGGTCATTTACAGATTCAATGTGCATCTCACACTCTAAAGGAGACTTTGTTGTCCATGGAGAATCGCAAACATCACCTACCTCTGTAACATATTCTTTCTTCTCAGAACTCTGATGCAAGTGAGTGTTGGGCCTTTGATGGTAAGCATTAAAATCTGAGTCATTGCCAACTGAGATTATGTCCAGGTTATCGTTATTTATGACAAAAGCTTGACTATCCATCACTGAATCTTTCATTTTCAAATATGAGTCAGAGTCTTCATCTGTGAGATGTCTTTCAACTGAACTTTCCCTGCTAATAGTTCCATTTTGTTTCTCTTGGTCATATTCCAGTGAGTGACACTCTTCATGCTTACTCTTAGTGTAAACAACATCACCAGTATCACCTGACGCACCATCAAAAACTACTTGGTTTTTGGTAATGGTCTCAAAATGATTCTCACGACGCTGTACCATGGTTTCTGTCAGGTTGACATTAATGGTATCAGGAATTCCTCTAGCTGCTGTTTCATCTACACTTCCATCAAAGGGATCACGAAGACAGTATGTCTTGTATTCAGTCTTTTCAACATTGTACAAAATGTTGGTCTCATCTTGGTTTATAGTCACCTCAAACCGCACTCTGCCCTCCTGGTCTGTCACCACTTTATGCATCTTCCGCTGTAAAGAACTCTGAAAATCTTGAACAGCATGTAAGGGCTTAGAATGGGCATCACATGACTCACTGAAGCTAAAATCATTCTCCTCATCTGACAACTGTTCTTCTTCTCCTAGCAAGCCATATTTAGAATGTAAATCTGTCAGCTTGTTCTGCTGCAGCTGTTTCTCAAGGTCTACCTCAGATGTCTGCGATTTTGATTTCCTGTATCCTGTATCAGTCTCGTCTTCACCTGGCTGAATGTTGCTGTCCCAGATAACTGTAGGTGTTATTGATAGGTTCCAAGACCGTCGTGCATGAGAGGATACAAAGGATGACTTAACAATGGCCTGCTGACCATGTACAGCATCATGGACTGCATCAGAAGTGTCAGCATGTTTGTCTCCATCACTCCACAAACTAAGAGGACCTCGACCCATCAACAAACTGCTGCCGCAGGTCTGTGTTCCCTCTGAGGTCAGGTCGCTTCCATCATCTCCTGTGCTCGAAGATGACGAGTTACCTTTCTGGGGCTTCTTGCAATATGCTTTGTCTGTTGATAACTTCCTTGCAGCCTCTGATTCAAAATAGGACACTAACTCTGGAACACTCTGCTGTTCTGCCATTGTAGCAATGTTTGCAGGGGATGTTATTTCAAAGCATGGCCCTTCCACTACAGCGCCTGTTAGCCAGTCAGTCTGGAAAAGATAGTCATTTCTAGTTCTGCACTTGGGAAGCTCTGTTGTCAGGTGTTGGATGCATGACGTAATAGAGGAAATATGGCTAATAGACGCATCTTGATGCCCACTAGACTGGGTCAAAGAGTCATCTGAATAGATGCTGTCATTGTCTGAGGTTACATACTCTTCTGAACTTTGGCCTCGTCTCTTTTTAACTGGTGCATCCAGTGACTTGGCCACAGGTCGACGGCGTCTCCGTGAGCCAGAGCTTGGTCGAGAGGAAGACTGTGAATTTGCTCCTGAAAATGAAATAAAAAAAGAACATTAATCTTAAGTTATTTGACAAAACTCTCAGAAACAAGTAATTTACAATAAATTGGAAACATTCCCAGACAGACAAAAGCATTAATTTTCAAGGGTAGTGAATCACCTGCCATAAAATTTAAATTACAAACCTGATACCAGTGAGTCGTCAGAGAAATATTCTGCATTTTCTGAGTCTGATCCTTTCAGCTGCCTTGAATGTTGACGCCTTTTGTTTCTGCGGATGTTGGCTGCATGTGGTACATTATGCCCATTGGTACATCTTGTACCATGGACACCATCTGGTTGCCTATTTGGCCAAAGAAAGTAAAAAAAAAGTAAACCTAATGTAAAATCAAAAACAGTTTTTAACTAAAAATATAAACACCATTCAAGATCTGCATGAAAAACAAGTATTTCTCTAATTTTAAGATGTAACAAAAACCAACTACATCATTGTGTACCACATCTACAAAGAGTGTTAGAATAATGTGAAGATGCACATGTGGATTTGTGCAGACATTTGCCTACTTGCATGCAAAGTCCTGCATGCAAAGTTCTTTGCAATATATTAAAATTTTGCATCTTTATGCAGCTTTAAAACACAACCTTTCCACTTATATGACTGAATGATAGTCAAGCAAGCCACCTTCGAAGACAAAAGTGTTCTCTCTCTCTCTCTATATATATATATATAATATTGATGACAACCAGATTATTTCTATATCCTTATTTATGTGAAAACACATATCAAAAGAAATAAATCACAAAAGATTCATACAATGGTCTCAAGCTGTTCTGTCTCGAAAAAAAAATATAAGTATTTTCAAGTTCCCTGGTCTCTTCCCCCAGCCAACATTAGCATTGTGCTGGCCACACTAATGCCACTGATGACGACAGAAAAATCATGATATTGATGACTACAGGGAAGTTTCTTTCATGTACACTCAGCAGGGCGTTGTACTGCATGAGCTGTTACAGCGAGTAGTACTAATCTATCTTGGTCCACACGATGGAAATATTAAGCCTCTTCATGATCATAAAAGGTTTAAAGGAAATTTTGTTAATGTGGTCTACACTTAAACGTACCCTAAATATAATAAAAGTTTTTTTCTCACTTATGTTGCAAATCGAAACACCTGATGCAAAGTCTGCGACTCTTTATGATGTTAAGTATGAGGAATTAAAGCACTCGATCAGACCTGCAACAATTAACTCACTTTACGTCGACTTACTCTATAATTACTGCCCTCAGCAATGTTCTGCTCCGGAAAACTTTGCACAAACCCTGGTCGCTGAAGTGTGTTATATTCAGATTACAGGGAACGAGAGCAGTGCTGGGATTTCCTTCGGGTAGTAGTTTGGCAGAATGCCAAGTATGGCTGTGACAATGATTAATCAATACTGTATTCTTTGCCAAAGTGTTCGAACACTTCGTGGTAATTCCTTCCTTGTCAGTCCTCGTTATATGGTGCTAGGTGCGCTCTATCTCCTCACACAGTCCCCCACCCCCACCCCCTAAAAAACCTCCTTCCGCCTCTAGTATTTTGCGGGTCTATGCCTGTCACTCGAAATACTTACATTCTGATTAACGATCCTGTAATCTAACACCCCATTCCTCGAACGGTGACAAATCACTGAAAAATTTAAAGTATTAAAAGGCCCGCCGCTGTCCTGTTTTTTTTTTTCTTTCTAACAAATAGAAACTGCCATTTTTGAGATCTGGTGTGGATCACGCCCAGATGTCAAGTGTTCATACTTAAAACGTACACAACTACTGAAGAAAATAGTTAAAAAATTATAGAATCTGATGAGAAAGAACGGTGAAGGCATGAAAGACATTCGAGCACATAGGCGTTACGCTTACGTACGTAGTTTAGCGGCAGCGATACCCGGCATTCCCGGGTTGATTTCACCCTTAGGCATTGCCAACTGTGATTTTACTGTGAAGCATACCTTAGCAGAAATCGGCTTAGTGTTGATATCTTTAAGGACTGTCACCGTCTTGACATACTATTGTGCTGTAATATAGTGGTCTTTCTGACCTAGCATTCGCTACTAGTCGTTTGACGGTATTTAAAGTTCTTAACCGAATAAAAAGTGTCTACAAGTATCAAACCTCTAGGTACAGTGCTCCACAGTCCTATTGCACTGGCAAATGTATTGGCAATGTTTAGGTTTAAGCAATGTGTACATGTATATGCAAGTCTGAGCTTCCAGTATACCCTGCGTTTGCCCCAAACCACAGATTTCCTAGCTGTGACCTTCTCACTTTTCCGAACATGGTCCAACATTCAACATTTTCGCAGCCAAGAAGCCCTTAATAGGAGGACTGTATGGTATCAAATAGACAAGAGAATGCATGCACACACACACACACACACACACTTGCATAGAAATTGGGAGCTGGTGAGAGACTGATATCACAGAATGTAAATTTACAAAGCATATGACATATTTCCTGATGTTTTGTTTAATTAACTTTTCTCCATTTTCACCATATGCTCACTATAGCATAGACAAGGATTAAAATCTCCCAGCACACCATTGGTTCAATGCCAAGAATTTACCAGTCTGCTTTGCTTTGTAAGACTTATTGCCATCACATTGATCTTTCTGTACTCCTTAAGACCAACTCTGCTGGTTTATAGGCCAGAAAGTATGTCTACTTAAGGTCACAAAGCTTCTGTTGACAAAAAGACACAACAGTCACTTGGCATATGTCAACCAAAGCTGTATCAAAGGACTCTTGCTGCATGCTTCAGTAGTGAAGAAATGGGTAGCTTCAAAAGAGACATTTGAACACTTTCATGAAAAATTTCTCCCATTTACATTTAAATGCCATTTAATGGCATTTCAGATTTCTCTACCACAGTGAAGAATCAGAAGATGTCCCAGTTCATTACTTTGGCATTTGAGATCTTGACATTACTCTGGCTATACCCATGAGGGTATGGGCGAAACTAGTCTGTTTACATAAAAATATCTACTCTATGTGTTGATGTATATACAGACATAATCATTTTATATATATATATATATAGTTGTGCAAAATATAATGTCCTATAGTTTATGGGCTGTAGGGACAGTGATCTAAAAGTGATGTCTGGAACATAGTATGTGAAAGGAGGAACTCTCTTTATCATTTAAGAAAAGCTTGAAATCTGACAGGTCCCAGGAACTGAAAAAATAAGAAAGGTGACACCCAATCCTCTCTTGCAGCCTTCTGTCTTTTCCGACCAAGCAGGTACAGGCAGAGTTTTGCAGTTACTGTTATGAATAGTTTTAACTGCCAACCTACTCTGAAGATAAACACACCATGGACAACACTACAAAGCAGGAGTACCTCTGTGCAGAGTTATATCTTTCAATTGCCATGTGCTCATCTGGAAACGGGAGATAAATTTCTTTGGGGCGAAAGCATAAGAAGATTACTATGCTAACCACTTACTGGTTCAGATGGAAAGGGTCCCATTTTTTAAAAATAATGTTGCACACAAGGGAAAGCCAAAAGAAGCATTTATTTGTGCTTGCATCACCAAGTAAAAGTCATCTCTCACTGTAAAAACGACGACCCCAACCCCTCTCCCCCTTTAAAAAATAAAGACCAAAAAAAAAAAAAATCCCTGCACACATACACACACACCTCAACAAAATCTAATATCTGCCTATTGGGAGCTAAAATGGTTGCAGTGATTCAGATTCCACTGTGCTCCAGAGAAGGACCATCAATAAGATCTAACAATTAGTTGATTTGTTATGGAACACTGCAAATACATGGGACATAATTACTCACCTTGGTGAAAGCTGCTGCAACACCTCCTGCCATGCCTGTAACTGCTTTTCAATGTTTGAAGCTGATGTTTCGTCTGATAGCTGGCTTCCTTCCTCGTCCTCAGAATGTGTGAGCATACTGACTGCAATTCCAGAAGGACCGGTGTCTGAGGTAATATCCCCTGTCCCATGCAGTTCACTTTTGTTATCATCATCCAGCATGACAGTCTCTTGTATATCTGACAACATGTTTCCTGGGACACAATGGAAACCTTCAGACTGGGGTAGCTGTATGGAGTCTTTATTCTGGATCAGGGAGGTCATAAGATTTACTGTGTCTGCATTGATCATTAAGGTTGCATGATCTTCACAGTCTGACATCTTACCAACATGAAGTTCCTCTGTGTCTGGTATAGTGGAAGAAAAAGCATCCCCAATTGATTGTAGTGACTGAGGGATACTTATACTCACGTCAGCAATTTTGTGCTGTTCCTGGTGCTGACAATCACTGGGGAATGATTCAGACAGTTTCAAAGAAGGCATCATGCCACAAGACACAAATTGATGCTCAGGAACCACAACAAAGTTTTCAACCTGTAAATCACAATTACTAGATCTTTTACAACTATCATGGGCATTACTGAAACACTGCGCATTAGAGCCATCACTGGCACTAAATGTCAAAGCTTCCTCTTCTGGCAAACTGGAGAACAAAAATGTTTGGTTACCTGGAGGCACAATGGCATCAGATTCTATTTTACTCACACCACTAGATGTACCTGTCAACAAGGAGTTTGTGCCCTCCAGGGGCTCAGACATGTCTCCTTCATCAAGTGAATCAGAAGAAAAGCTTTCTTCTGGTTCAGGACTGTCACTTCCTTGCCACTGATCACTGTTGTCATGTTCCAACATCTCTGAAATCAGGGCCTGGTCTGATTTCACTCTGTCTCTCAATTCCTCATCACTGTCACCAAAACTGACAGTGTCTGTCAAGAAGTGTTCTTCACAGCTCTTATCTTTGGTCAACTCATCAACAGAACTAAGCCCTGAGAACACTGGAACAATTTCCTCAGCAATGCTCTCCTTTCTGACCCTTTTAATGCTGTCGTCATCTGGAGGGGTCTGTGGTATGCAAGAGAGATTAGGATGATCAGGTGTCTGGGTGTCATCATGCACTGCAGAAGACAATTCATATTTTGTTGATTGGCTCCATTTGGTTTGATCTCTTTTCTTCTTAACTGCTGCTTCTACTTGTTCCTCCCCTCTTTGGTCAGAGCCATGTTCTCGCTTAGTTCCAGCCCTAGGAGAACTATCATAATAATTAAGCTCTTCGTGAAAGACATTAGTGCCTTCTTCAGCCTCATGTAAGTCTTCCCTATGGTCTCTCTGTTTTATAAAAACAGTCTCTGAGAAGGTTGAATCAGGCTCTAAGACAAAAGCTGCATCTTCGGGATTCCAAGGACTGAACAACTGTCCAGATGAAGATATTATGCCCATGTTGCTAGATGATTCTTCAGTAAGCATGACATCTGGAATGGTTATTTCTACTGGTTCCTTAGAAATGGTCTCTGATCCAGTCAGTGATGGTTGTGCAAGATATGTTGACCAGTTCAGCAATATGTTAGAAATTCTGTCCGCATGATGCACATCCTCCTGGCTCCTACTATTTTCTATGTCAGATGTGTACTGTTCAAATGCATGTGCAAGTCTGTCACCCACAGGTTCTGAGTGTCGGCGCTCGTCTTCCATTATATATCGCCCACGGTGTTTTCGTCGTGGAACTGCAGCCACTAAAGCTGCCATTTCTGGTCCTGAGATGAGAGGCACCTGGTCAAGCTCAGCTTCCACTTCAGCAGCTGCCTCTGGCACGCTGGGCAAGCTCAAGGCACTCACAATTTGACGCAGTCGAGATCGTGGTCGCAAATGTGACTGGCTATTCATCTGAGAAGGTAGCAAGTTGCTGTCTGATCCACTATACGGCCGCCTCTGCAGCTGACTAAATGGTGAACTTCGCTTTGCACCACCTGGTGTCATTCCATCTGAGAGAGCTCTCAGAATGAGTTCATTCCCCTTATCCCTTGGTTTTGAATCTCCAGCTTGGGAACTAAGTGTTTCACTACGTGAGGAGATCTGGGACTTAAAATTGCCATCCTTGCTGCCCTTATCAGTCTTTTTCTGTGCAGTCTTGATTTGAGATCTTAAATCTGATGTTGACTCTATAACTGTATCACTCCTTCCTTTGACTGTCCTCTGAAACCATTGCTCCGGCTGGTCTTTCGTGTTCTTCTTCAGACTTGTTTTTAATAGTGTGTCACTGTTAGACTTCTTTTGGCCTCCTGGTGAATGTTTCAGTGATTCACTATCAGATCTGCCTTTCTTTGAAGGTCCATAAATATCCTGTACACCTCTAGAATTTGGCTCTTCCAGTGGACATTGTCTAACACCAGATCTAGTTCTCTTAACAGTGGAGATGGCCAAAGCATTTGACGTTTTCTTTCTCATTCTTTGTTTGGACTGAGGAGAAAGTGACTTGTGAAAGACTGGGGACGACACCGCCCCTCGATATGGAGGAGAATATGATGATGCTTCTACCCCTCTGTCATGCTTGCTGCGTAGATAATTACCCTCAAGATCAGATCTGGGAGATGGACTCTTATACAGACGAGCAGTAACTTCTGCTGCTGTTGATGTAAGTTTCTTCTGTGAACTTTCAAGCTTTTCTTGACCCTGACCCTGGACTGAATGTGTTCTGCCCCTGGGAACTCTATTTCTTCCACGACCTCGACCTTCTATCAAGGTCTGAGGTATCACTGAATGTCTTTCTTGCTTTAAAAGTAGGTTTACATCTACTTCAGAAGTAAGACTGGGAACCTCTGCTTTATCAATTTCAGAATCACAAGACTGGGACAGAATTTCACTAATCTGAAATGCTTCAAAAGAGTCTGTTGAGTATGAAAGTGTGTTGGAATCATGCTCATAAGAATGAAGAATTCCAGTAACAGTTTCAAATGATTCCATAGAGTCTGACACAGCATAGTCTGAAGCAGCATCTAAGGCAGCCTCACTGGCAGCTCGAGTAGGACGGAAAGAGTTCTGCATATTATCATCTGCCACTGTGAGAGTCTGCTCACTGCTTGCCCCTCGCAGAGGCTGAGGACAAGCCTTACCTACTGCCATCAGATCTTGTTTCTCTTCAAGATATAATTCTAACTGTTCTTCCTGCCTCTGAAGTTCTTCCAGCTGGTCCTTCTGCAAAAACAGCATGCCCAATATAAAACACGTAATTTGATTTTATATTTTACTCAATCAGTATGTTTGTAAAATATTTCTTTTTTCATTTTACAGCATATCAAGCTGACAGCCTTAAGATTATACACACACTTAATATATATGTGTGTAGTCTCTGTGTGTATTCCTGCAAATCTTACTTAACTATATATTTATGAAAACATTTTAAATCTACTTATCCAAAATTAAAAACTGAACTGAATTATTACTTTAATATTGTAATAGCTTGCTATACCTGTTGAAGAATATGAGCTAAACGTGTTGTATCAACATCACGATACATTTCTTCCTTTTCACAGATCTGGACCCAGCGACTCTCTATCTCACTGCGCTTCTGGGACAGTTCTTTTTCCATTTCTTCTTCCTGTATCATCAAGTCACGTTCTGCTTGTTTGAAGCCCAGTGTGTGAAGAAGCTCTTGATGAGCTAAGCCTTTCACTCGTCCTTCAAGAGACAACTTACGTTTTCTGATTTCCTGCCCCACTGGACCACTAATAGTTATGGCAACAGACTCTGTCGAACTGCCTACATATGCAGTACCATCAGCCTGACTGCCCTTCACTGAATGATGAAGCCTGTCTGTTTGACATGTAGCCTCAGATTGAGTTCCCTGACTTTTAGCCACCTGCTCGAGCTCATATCTCAGCTGCTCTTTATCTGAATATGTACAAATGAATAATTACACTCAAAATCTTTTTCATCAACTTTCCAGTTTTAGGGTTTAACTGCTAAATATAAAAAACACTGGCCAATCCATACCTGAGCTTTATCTAACTCAAGAAATCCTTCTCATTCCATGTTCTTGATAATTATTAAACATTTACATGAAAACGACAAACTAAAAAACTCTTTGTAGTGTGCTGAATGATGATGCAAGACTGGTATTTCAATGACAGCATCATATGATTAAACCTGTAAGCTGACTCCAGATTTTACTGTCTTGTTAACAATTCACTTAGCTTTTATAAGCACTTCAGAAAAGATCTTTTAACAATAAAAAAAATACCCAAGGAGGAAACACAAAATATTATCAACACAAACACAAGGCAAAACTTACACAGTGCGGCTTCCTGATCCAGCAACTGCCGCTGCTTTTGTAGTGACTCCTGTGCCTCATTTTCTTGTGTATGAAGACGCTCAACAAGACACTCAAGGCGAATTTTTTCTGCTTCCAGTTCCTGTCTGTGACGTTCATGTTCTGCCCACAATTGTTCCTCTTCTTCCTGTCTGGCCTCGTCCCTGTCAGTCACTTCAGCACGCAGTCTTGCAAGTTCTTTTCTACACATAATTATCAACAGAAGTTAATGTTTATGTATTTATATTTTTATTTATATTTTAAGTGTATTACTCCTAACACAGTCCACACAATGCTAGTCCTTCTTACCTTCCCCCCTCCCACTCTTGCAACTTTTCTACCCATCTTTCTCTGTAGAATCACTACTTTCTTCATTCCTGTTACTTGGTGCCTTTTTGTGTTTGCTATCTTTGTTTTCTGTTTGTCGTCAGTACTGTCGTTTATTCTTCTGTCCCTCGTGTCCTATCCATTAAGTCCAGGTCTCTTCCTCGTTTTAAGCGCTAAGAGCGTGAATATGCGCTATAAAAATCTTCATTATTATTATGTGTATTTCATAATGCATGTATTGTTTCTTGAATGAAAGTAGGTAAAGACAAAAAGGAGGAGAAAATGAGTACAATGAGCACAGAAATGCCATTTAGCTTTTCTATTTAAATGATTGCAGTTAACGCAGAATTACCATTTAGCTTCTTTATGGTCATAAATTTTTAAAAAATGCACAAAGGATTTGACACTGTGTGTGCTTACACATGTATGTTTGCACAGCCCTGTTCTGTGTCTGTAGATACATAATGCACTGATTTAAATGATCTGAGTGGATACACTTAATACCGAAGCTTTTTTTTAAAAGCACTTCTTATTCATTTCTTAACTTTGAATGTCATGACATCCTTATTACCTTGGTTGCTCATTTTATATAGCATATGCTGTTACCACAAATTCATATCCAAACTGTACCTGCTATTCCGATCATTCACAAGATGAAACTGTCACACATCCCATGGTATTTTTCCTGCCTGTTTAGCCGGATTTAATTGATCACTAGCCCTTTCTAATGAGCTCAAATTCTGCTTAATTTTTTTTAAAGCATTAAAACACTCATGTAACAGTCTTGCTTGTGAAGAGAAAAAGGAAAAAAATCAATACTAACACAATTTCAAACAATAAATTACAAACTATAAATTTATGATGAAAAAGGAAAAAAATCAATACTGACTCACACAATTTCAAACAATAAATTACAAACTATAAATTTATCATGAAAAAGGAAAAAAATCAATACTGACTAACACAATTTCAAACAATAAATTACAAACTATAAATTTATGATGCACTATATGCCAAGCCTCTTCAGCCATAAATGAAGTGCTAATCAACAGACAGTGAAATTCGTTGACATAAAAATGATTGTAGAAAAATGCCCTCTACTTATCAATACTTCTTAGATGGGAGAATGACAATATTTTATAATTGATCTCTTCTTCAATGATCTTGAGGGGGATTATTAGATGCATCATCAAAATCCATGAAATATACATTAGCATGTCATCAGGAATAGGTAGGATTAGTGACCACAATGAACATAATATGCCTAACAATACTCCTACACTAGTCAAAATTAACAGGATATTTTTAGTCTTTTTTGTTGTTGAACACCATTATCATTCTCCATAGCAAGCAGTCACAGCACAGTTCCTGTCTACTAACTTTTTTAAGTTTTATTTTTATAGCAAAAAGGCAACCTCTAAGTTCAAAGGTTAAAATCTGTGTTGTAAGTTACACCTAAAATTTGATAATTAAGACAAAGATTTATCATTTATTTTTAAATTGGAGAAATTGGGACACAAACATTATCTATAAGACTCTCAATCCCTTCACTTGCGGTAAATATCTTGCAAGATCATTTACTATCATCCAGTCATTAGAAACCAATTAGGCAAATACATGTCAAAGCATTCCAAAGTATATTGCTAATAAACAGTGAAAAATTATTCCAATGTTATCTCATTTACTTCTGAAAATGTCAAAGTTCACCTCTCACCAGAACAAGGTACATTTAAGGTACGAAAATGTATTTGGGACCAAGCCACATACAAAACACAGTTGAAGCTGAGCAGCCCAGATCAATAATGCTTTGTTGGAGCAACATGAAAAAGACACCTCACAACAACTGAAGAAAGATGGTTTCAGCTGCACGAAATATCCAGAAGCAGAAATACTTCTATAATTTTATGTCACACACAGACTGTGAACATGCTAAACGTGCTGTCCTATGCAGGACCAAAGGTTTATCGACAATCTGAACTGCTGGGTAGTCCTAACACACCTGAGGTTATTGCTTAGGTGTTCAGAAATGTCTAGCTTGAAGCGGGTGCAAAATCAATATGCTCTCACAGCTAGGACCAGCAGTCTGGCAGAATGCAACTGCATGCATGCTGCTGGTTCTTTTGAAATATGTCTGTGAAAGGTAACTTTCAAACAGCAGATATACCAAGTCTTCCAAACAAACTTATACACAAAAAAGTATTTAAGTAAAATGTATATTTGCTAAAAGATTTGAATCGCCACCTGCATAGGTCTCTGACAAATGCTGATGAGAGAGAAAACACCTGACTTTTTTTAGTGCCAAAGGAGCTCTTACTGCAATCCCCAGTCTTTTAAAAAACTGCACACTGTTAATTTAACATAATAAATTAAAAGAAACTGTATATTAAGTTGTTAGGAACAACCACCCCACCCCCTAAAAAATACAGAAAACACAAGGTAAAACAAACACTACAAAACAAACAAAAAATTAAGCATGAAACTTACCTTATAAAATGGGTATCATTACTATGTTGTTAAAAAAAATCAAACCTTACAAAAAGCATGAAGAAACTTCAGGAAATAACAAGAAAGATGTTAAGCTACTGAGACAAGCAGTGCAAGCAATATATAAGAGCCAGTTAGTAAGCATGGTAATGCCATGTACAGCATGCCTGATTATAAAAACAAGAAAGCCTGGCTGAAACATTCTTTAATCTCTCAGGTAAGAAAAAAAAAATTGGAGAGACAGATGACATGACGTCTCACCTGGCCTGTCGAATACGCTCAGCTTCTGATGCATAGGTTTGCTCCAGTTCCAAACTGGAAAAGTATGGCATGCACAAGGTAAAACAACCCCCCACCTTTCTGACAGCGGGAACAATTAAGTAGCGCAACTACAATTCACATGCAAATAACCAACAGCTAACCACAAACATTGAAAACTGTGCATTAAATTGCTGAAAATGCACTTAGAAGCACAAATATTAAAGTATATGACAAATCCTGCCACTGGTTATCTGTAACACTAAAAGTAAGGTCTTATTTCATCAGACTGCCATTAAAATAAATTGTTCATTAAATTTACAACAAAAAATAAGTGCTTAAAACTCATCTATGATTCAAATTTTGAATATAAAAAACAGGATTTTTATTGCTTCAGTACTGTTCACTGTCAATATTTTTGTACCGTTCAGTTAATTGGTGTACCCCAAAATACGGACTGCTGAAGTGAGATTTACTTTTTGTGGAGTGATTAGGCAACAAAAAAGTACCCCCAAAAACCTAATGATGGTCCAAAAATTGCCTTCTACTGTGGTGGATTAATTTCACATTCTCTTGTATAGGATGTCACAGACTGTGGAAGATAACTAAGCCAGTACAAATTATGGAAAAAAAGGATTTGTTTGCAAAAGCAAAAAAATATATATATATATTTCTGTTTTGTTGATGAGTGTTTTATTTATAGACCATGAAGTACCTCAGCCACAAATATGATGTAATGAACCATATAACACTTTATATCCTTTGGCAACTATTTTCTTGCTAACTGCATTTTAGGGTCAGAAGTAGGGATGCCCTGTTAAAGGACTTGTTAATTGTTAGTGGTAGCTAGTGGGCTCAGTACTTTATTTCTGAGAAACTCAAATATCAGATGATGCGAATTAAGAATTTTAGGATCTAAAAAAGTATATTTCTGCTGTATGCTTGTTTTTAAAAAACTTCACACTCTTCCTTTCATAGTTTAGAAGACGAAAATGAATAACTCATTTATATATGGCTGCCACTTACTTGACAAATACTATTCACACGTACACCCACACTCGCTGACACCACTACCTGCACTATTATATGTACACTATTATATACACACTGTTACATATATGCTATTATAAATACATGATTATACAAACACTATTATATGTACATCCAAGAAATGAAATACAAAAGAACAGGAAAATTCCTTTCCTTGTGCCCATACATCTTTGATCATATTTACATGCAAATTTGTGCCCATCCATCTTTCATATTTACATGCAAATACATGTGCACACACACACACTCTCTTTCACATACACTAAACACTACTGATACATTTCAGATTCACCACTGTTTGCGTGTGTAGATACACCCCAACACATATGCAACACTTGTACTACACACAATGCCCACTTCAAAGAGACACATTCAACATTTAGTCCTAACTTATGCCACAGTGGAGTTCAGGGAGGCTACTGCTTAGGCAAAGAAACTGTTTTTCAGGCGGGATGTTCTGGCCATAGGCCATAGATGTTTAGGTCAAAGCAACAGTATACTGCATTTATGCAAAGAAAACCCCAGATAATAGCTTTGAATTATCAGAATAAATGACAATACATGTATAAATAGTCTTATTTGAAAGATGGATATGAACATTCCGCTGTTAGATAAGAATGGCTAACATCTAAACTACATTTTTTTCCTTCATTTCTTTAATCTGACGATTAAAGCATATTCATTCTTTGGTGCATTCCTACAATGCAGTTATTAAAATATTTCAATAACTTTAGTTATATGCTACCTTTTGAATATATCACAAAAGTCACAAAATGTGAAAATATAACTGATGTGCAGCCAGCTCAATGTCATTTCTGACAGTCATTAGTGTGCAACATAGTTCTGGCAATAGTAAACCAGCTATGTAAACAGACACATCTTGAGCAAGGAGTCATAAAAGAAACTGCATACCAAACAGAAACTAATAAAGAAACCTGCATCTGGCACCCAGAAGCACTTCAAAGATAAACTAGCTATTTTATCTGTCCGGACAAGTGGTAATCCCTTCATTATGATCGCTATGATTCAATAAGATGAGAAGGAGGAAGAGTAAGGTGAGGAGAAAGAGATTATGTTCATATTTCAAAAGCTAATGACTGTTAGAGTCTACAGTTACTCTATTAAGATATAAGACTACTACCCTTAAAGATATTTTGTGAGAATTTTACTTTCAACACTAGCTGATAGAAAAATGCTTTTAAAAAAGTCTTTGACAAAACAAAATTTGTCTTGTATGAGCATTAAAATGCAACTTAACTGTATGCACATTAAAAACTCACTAAGTTATCTCAAAGTAGCTTCCCCATCAAAGAGACCCAGTCTGACTGACAGGGAGAGGAATGGATATTGCACCTAAAGTAGGGTTCTCTGCCTCTGTCTCAGCAATATAAATCATGTTTAAACTGACTCACAAAGATATTTCATTTATTAGCTAACGCACAAAGGGTGTTCTTGGCTGCAGCATTTCTCTATACAAGTAAAATAACAAATGTGCTAAAAGAAAGGCAAGTTTCTGCATAAACAAAACAACATGATAAAGAAACATGATGGGCAATATTAATAGCTGTTTTCTTAAACAAGGCTTAAACAGGTATTCAAATCAAACAAGAAAAAATGTAACCTAGTCAATTTAAACATTATATTTTAAAACCTTACAGGTGATTTTAATATTAATGGCCTAATAAGCTCTACTAGTGAAAGCAGTATTTTACAATGGATCTTAAAAGAAATGAATGTTACTCTGAAAATGCCAGCTGAAGTTCTGAACCAGAAGCAAACTATCACCAACAGTTAGTGGAACCCTCTTCTTATGTAGCAACGCATTATCCCATACACCCCATGACACATGGAAAACCCAGGCAAACAAAGCAAAACAGCTAATTCATTGCTTACCACATACAGATGCCATCAAAAAAACCCTGACACCTAATGTTCAGTCTCTTTCAGAGCTGAACTAAAGTAACTAAGAATTGTTTATTAGCTCAAACGCCATAAAAAATAACGGAAAAAATATGCAAGCTAGGCAAAGACAAAAAAGTGCTGTTAACATCTGTGTGTGAATTATTAAATGTTGGAGCAGGATTGTGCATTAAGCCTGCAACTCACCAGATCTGGGCGGAGGCAAGCCTGAAGTTGGGATAAACAGGAGGAGAAGGACGTGGTTAGTTACAAGGACTTCCTGGGCATTGCACACTACAAGGTGTGTAACTACCACCACCTAACATATTCTACTAAACCGCACAAGGAGTTCTTCACAAACCTACACTAGTACATTAAAACAGTCCCTCCTCTGTGTCATTACAATCACTTCAAGAAATAAAACTTGAGGAAATGAAGTTACTTTCCTACCCTTTTCATTATCATACTTAATTACAAGTTAACAGGTCATATTAGACAAAATTAGCAGCTTTCCTTCCATAGTATAACATATGTTATACACAATTTACTTCACAGAAATGAAATGCATAGAATCCACAATAACTGTATCAACCAGATAATATTAAGCAATATTAGCTTCAGTTAACTTCATTAGTGTCCAGTTAACCACATTTGTCATCGGCAAATAAGTGTGAGTACTTAAATTGTAAAAAGTTATTTGAAGGCATGCTGTTTTTCATGCATTAAAAATGCCATTTTTTATTTTGAAATAGACACGATGCATTCTTCATGCCAGCATATTGCAGATTCTGAAAACCATATGTCCAAAAATGCTTCACAATGTACCCTTAGTAAACAAGTGGGAAGAAAAGCTAACACAGATATTATATGTATAAATATTAAGTTGGGGAAGAAAAAAGGAAGTGGAAAAAAATAAAAGGAATGCTGGGTGGCATTTGAATTTTACACAAAAAAAACACATATCCAAAAGGGACCTACTTTGGATTAAACATCCGTAGTGGAGCAACTCGTGTGGCTTCTGTATCAGAAAGGGAGACCATGCTACTTGCTGATGAAAGTTCTCCATCTTGTAAACTCTAGAACAGAAATATATGCAATCAACAAATCAGAAACTGCTAAGTTATGCCACACAGTTTAACTGGAAGTGGGAAGCTGTGCAAATAAATTGGAAAGCACTAAATTAATTTTGATCAAATGGATTTCTTTCAAGTTTTTACTTGTAGAAAATATACCATAAGGAATCTGCAGTGGCCAATGTTAATAGTGTAAATAAGTTTATTGTTTTGATGTCAATATGAAAAAGAAAAGCAGACAATGTGAGCTCTGGTGTTGATGGAGGTATCAAATCTCAAGCCTTATGATCTGAAGGCAGTGGAGGGAGTTAAGACCAAGAATTGCTATATACAGACATATTAATAATAAAGTAACTAAGCAACAAACTTATGGTAAGTATATTGCTGATAATAGGAATTCTTGTACAATAAATCCTCAAGCTGCTGTGTTTTTGGATGTTGGCTTTCAAGGCCTGGCAGGTTACCACTCACCCTGAGGTTATGAGGCACTGGTCATGGCAAACTGCCAGCAATCCAGTTTTGTGCCCTCTGTGGTATAAGCATGCTTTATTTGCTTTAAAGAGGTCTCAATTCTCATGCATTCCAAACTGGTTGTACTTCACATGAACACTTCTTTTGTTTGACATTCAGAAAGAAAAAAGACCCCATGAAATGGCGCTGAAAAATTTCAAGCTTGTGCTTTTCTCAGACATTTAAGCTGGAGGTTGCATAGTTGTAATACTGCCCACCCACTCCCCCCCCAAAAAAAAAACCAAAACAGAAGCCACTGCATATTTCTCTTTATGTACAGCGATACTTGCATCCTGGAATTATATTTCTGAGCTGCTGGTGGTCTGATGAGACTATTGCCTAGCATTTTGTCAAATTGCAGGGTGACAGCCTTTGGTAAGCCCTTTGACAGCCAATATCCAGAATTCGGGAAATTGGGGAAGCAGATAGCGGAGTGGTTAGAGTGCTGGTGTCAGAACAAAGAGCGTGCTGGTTCAATACCCGATTAGCGCAGCAAACTTCCCCCAGTCGACCCAGCTGGCGGGAATGGATACCTGACTCCACAGAGGGTTGGGGAAGGTAAGGCAGCGAGGGAGAGGAGATGGGCACTGCCCTCACATACAGCTGGCCCCAAGATAAATGAAATCTCTAACACCTCACCCCCCAATGACTTGAAAAGGTTGGGGGATGACCTTTACTTTTACCTTCATTCAGAATGCATTGAAATTCAAGTTAGCAGCATGCTTGCAATAAATTTAATATTTAATTACTTTTTTTTTTGACAAAAATTGTTGACCTCCACTTTCATGGCTTACAGCCAATAAACTGAAAACACAATTTAACAGATCAATACAGATCACACAGAGCTTTGTTCGTCCATCAACATGAGAGCTCTTCCTCTTCATATTGACAGTGAAACCAGAAGTGCATTCAGCTAGTTAATGTGGAACATTTGTCTGGCAGCTGTCCAGAGATATTTATGTCTGTGCTAACATAGCCCATGAAATAAAACAATCCTTTGATTACCTCTAATGCACAATTTTAAAGAAGAGAAATAAATCCCAATGTATTTGAGTAAAAGCATAATCTGACATCCAACAGGCTTTAACTAATTTTGGGTTTGTTAGATTGTTTGTTTGGTTAGATCTTCAAACCGTCAATTTAACACTGCCAAAATAATAATAATAAAAAAAATTCAAGCTTCAAAACTAGTTTGTTACAGTGAGGACCTCTGCTAACAAGTCATGCAGTGCACACACATCTGATTGCCAAGCAAGTTTTTTTCAAACTATGATGTCTTAGGCTGGTGAAAGCTGATGATACCAAAGGCTAACCCAAAATAAAGCTCAAACTAGCAAACAGGTTAATAGAGCATAATGGTGTTATTAGTTGGTCAGAAAAATCTGTTGACATATTTTAATTAATCACTTTTCAAACAGTAATCTGCAATGACCTAATCTCTTACTTCTGGCTATTGCTATAATAGTGAGTTTACTTTTGTGATGAGAAAATAAACAAATGACTTCTTTCCAAAATGCAAGTGAGATTTGCTCAGACTTTGAGAATTCATACCTTATAATGAAGTAATCCCAGTAGTTTCAAATCATTTTTGCATGAGGCAAGGTCTTTAACAAAACTCATGTATATAAATACCCACACCTGTACAAGCGTTAGTAATTAGTCAAAACTATCTTTAATAACTCATGCTTACCCCACCCAATTTATGCTGAAATACAAATATTAAAAAATTCCTTACAATTATTTCCATATTAGAGAATCCTACATATCAAGAATTATACAGCTCTAAACTACATCTAGTATGCATAAGATTATTACAATGACTAATATAAGTTGTTAACAAGGAATCAATATTTTAAATCCGCAGTTCTCAACCTGTGGGGTATGCCCCCCTTTGGGACATGCTGACAAGGGGGGCGCGGAGGCGGTCATTTTCTTATATCTCATATCAGTATTAGTGGCTAAGTGGGGGGGGGCATGAGGGCATACCTTTTTTCGTCTGGAGGGGGAAGGGGCATCACAAGTAAAAGGTTGAGAAACGGTTGTAAAAACCATATATGATAATTTAACGTTTTAGAGGAACTTTTTTTTTTAAACGACAGAAATAAAACCAAGTAAATGCCTTCTTTCTTGAATCTATCCCTCCCCTCAAGCCACTTTTTAAAACCTGTTTTGTTGTGCATGTGTGCATGCGCGCGCGCACACACACACATAAAATATACTTTTCACATCCCATTTTGTTGGTCTCTTATCTAAATTATACGTTACAATACTGGACCATCATTATGTGACAAATACAAAATATGCATAAGGAAAAAAAACACAAACCTTACGATGCTGCCTAAGTTTTTCAGCTTGTGCAGGATTGTTAAAACGGTAGGTATGGGTATTCCCAAGTAACAACACATCACCTGCACAAGTTTCAGCAGAGAGTAATATGTTATTGGTGATAAAATGTTATATTTAACAATGATAATGTAAGTGATTTACCAACTGAATGTTTTCTTTAGGACTCTAATAAGACCCCAGTGTATACAACAATATTAAACTATTCACTGAGAACTTTTGTTGTAAATTCATTCTCTGGAAACTGTTGTTGTGAATTCATCTTTAAACCAATATTGCATATATCTAACGGGGACACAATTTTTCACACTGAAACTTGGAAATTACTAAAAGACAAATTTTTGAAAAACATCCAAAAAGTATACAATTTTTAACTGTTTGGTTAAACACATTCATAACAAATGATTTAGTGTGTCTTATTATTCCTTTGCTATTTTGTGTAATGAATTTTCTTTAAATACAAAGTTGTCAGCTTTCCTTGAAACATCAGGGTTAAGTTTGTTTTCTCTTTTCCTTACCTTGAGTGAGTGTCGTGGGATTGCAGACAACAATCCCATTGACTTTGCAAGGTGCACCATGTCGAGGGTACAATGTGACTTGTCCATGTTCATTGGTGATGATGCAATGCTCAGCATGTATGCCAGGTCCAGCCAGCACTGTCAACCACATACATAAACAGAATCAGTGTGTCTGATACAAAACTTTAAACAAACAGAGCAACCAGAAATGAAGTCACTCAGAAAATTAATATTCAAGATAAATAAATAAACTATACATGCAAAAAAATGGCAAATCTTGCCTAACAATTATTGTTTTCAACAAACCACCTTTCAATCAAACTTAAATATTTGCAAACTTACAGAAATTTCTGTTAATTAGTGTAGGTTACACCTGAGGTTTATGAAAAGCACCCAATACCTAAAACCTCTTATTATTTTGCTGTTAGTTCCCAATGAATAGTTTAACTTTATTGTATACACTGTATACGGATTTGGTGAAACACATATAATGACAAAACCATGTTAATATGGCTGCTGAGCAAGAAACTCTAATTAAATATCCTGTGACTAAGCAGTCTTTAAACAGCTAGGGTTATGAATATGCACAATATTGCTGTTGTTATGGTCAAAATAATAAAAAAAAATAGTTCTTACCAATATCTTGTTCACGCCTGGCATCTTCTCTACCTATTAGTGTCTTGCCCTCCTGGCAATAGCAGAAATGTTTCAGTATTGTATCTCAATGCTTACATGAACATTTAATTCTTCAAAGAAAATTCTCAGCTTCTACCTTCCAGATAACCTGTTGTACCTATACTGATATGAGTTTCAGGGAAAAATAGAAATTTCACACTGTTTAACTGGTCCCAGCACCTTTTCCAAGTAACAAATCATAAAACCCAAAGACCAACTCAAATTACTGTGAGTATTATCATAGCAGCACGGGAAGCCAAAAAAGCAAAGGTCCCATAGCTTTTCCTGAGATAACCTGCGGTCACCTCAATTCTAGCTTTGTCTTACTATAGTCACAGAGGTAATTCTAGGATTTCAAAAAGAGGGGCCCTCGGGCCCTCTCAATGGAAAAAAAGTGTCCCTTCAAATGAAACAAGGGGTCCCTCAAAACAAACACATTTTCACTGCTTTTTCCAATTAATATTTGGTAAACAACAAAATACTTTATTAATCACAAGAAATTGAAGATTAATCACATAGATATCTTTTTTGTTATATCGATAAATTATCTTTCATCATCATTAGTGTGATCATAGCATCCTAAATTTGCAAATCTTTCTGAAGAATTTCAGCCTCCAAAGAGTGCCTGTGGTCGGAAGTCTGAATGTCTCTGCAGCGTCCTCGTTCGGTACTTAACACACCCGAGTTGGTAAACGCGTTATTCTGATTGTTTTAGGCACACTTTACATCTCATGCCTTCCTCCTCGTTCATTAGCCAAGGCCATTTCTTCAGCCATTCACACTGAAGGTTCTCTGGATGCGTGGTTTTTTACGTGCGGTCTCTGTCTCAATTTGTCTATTTCATTGTCTACATTTTCAGTTCCAACAATTTGTGCAGCACACTCTGACGAGTTTCTGTTTCTTCCTGTACCTGTCTATTTCTACTTTCTGGGGCATCTTCTGCTGTTCTTGTCGTGAACGAAAAGTCAAAAGAGCTGACAGTCGCGTTCACTTTGTTTTCAACTCATTTGCTTCCAATACTCTTTGATCTCTCCCTTGAGTCCCATCCCAAATGTTTTCGCTGTGGGCGCGTCAACAATTTACTTCCTGGCGTGAAATTTGGAGCAGGTTGCATCAGATGGCTAACTACTGGTCAGTTTGAAAACTGTCCAGTCATTAGCATCGATTCTATAGTGGGTCGGTTTCAAACCAGCGCAAAGAATGACAACAATTATTTTTGAAGTGCCGCATCGTTTAAAAGTGGGCCAGCCACGGGATTTTTGCGGGCGCATGGTCGCGCTGACTATGCGCCCCTCAGCGAAATTTTACGGGAATCAAAGCCGCAGCCTAGAATTACCTCTGTAGTCATAAGGCCTACCCACCTTTAAATGAAAAATGATGACTCCCGTACACAGAATATCATCATCCAGACCAATCAGGTGAGGAAGCTGGGAGTCAATAATAATTCCATAGGAACTCGATCGACGACCCTGTAAACCTCGGATTGACAGGTCGCTGTCCTAAGAAGTTATAAAGACAAAATCATTTAAAACATAATCAAAATCTATTCTAGTCTTTTGGTGCTATTACAATTTATAAAGTATAGTAAAAGAAGTACCAACCTTTATTAAACTCTGTGCCTCACTCCACTTATCCAACCATGTCTGTGTCAGCTGGTTAGCCTAGGAGCAATATTTGATCTTATCAACATCACAATTAACTCTTTTGATTGTAATATATTAAAATCATAAAAATATCTTAGTTTACCATCTATAATCTATCTTTTGCATTAGAAAACAGAAAATTATATAATATATATCAAGACAGTACATATACCTTCTGGCAAAATTCACTTACCATAGCTTCATTTTCTTTTAACTTTTCTGTAATAATATCACCAGAATTTTGTTCAGGAAGGGATGCTCCTGCCTGCATGTAAAATTTTGACAAAATTCAGTTTCCAGAGACTCTAAAGCTTAGCAGATCTATAATAAATAAATAATTCCCCTTTACTTCTATCAAAGACTCTAACATAAATAATGCTTTTGAAGCACCATATTATTACCCAAGCTGTCCTTGGTCTGACACTGATTTTCATATTAACAAGATCTCAGAGATCTGGCATCAAGCTTTCATGCATTAAACAGATAAAATGTGAAAAAACAAACAAAAAATGAAATGTTCTCAAGCAAGCCATGTAGCAATCTAAATGACACCAATTATTCATCATACAACAAATTAAAACTTTTATTTTTTTACAAATGATTTTCACTCACACTAAATTCTCTTTTGACAAAAGAGACAAAGAATTTTTTTCTCTACATACTGTACAATATTTGCATTATGTAAAGTGCATGTTAATACAAAAAATGTAAATCACAGATGCATTATATAATGAATGTGAATTGAAATAAAACAACACCAAATACAGAGCACTTTTCACTTTCTATGATAGAAAATTTTAAAAGTTAAATATATTAAAAATATGAGATAAAAAGAACTCTCAATGTTAACCTCATGAATGTATGTTAAGGCATATATTATATATATATACACACACACACATATGCAAAACAGGAACCAGCTTCCTTGCATTCATGTATACCTCATCCTCAGCATCAGACGAATAATTCAAAAACCTTTCCATGCGAGGAAGCAGGCAGAGAAGCTCACTAAAGTGCTGAGGACTGTGCTGTAACACACGCAACACGTGACACCTCACGTTTTCTATTTTCTAAATTCACACCATGCCATGTGCATATATGTGCATGTCTATTAACACTGCACACATGCTTTTTGAGACATATCATAAAAAAAAGCAAAAGCACAGCTGAAAATCATGTTTCAGTCTAACTTGGGGATAGGGGTGCAGAACATTAAAAGCATCGGCTTAAACAATTTCTTGCCACCTGGATACTATTTTCCATTTCTACGTCCAAGCTAAATATTTTTAAAATGCTAAATGCACTGTCACAACTAAGAGGAATGCTTCATCATTTTCTCACACATGAAAACAGCACACGCCAGTCTCTCCAGTAGAATTTAGTCATGTGTATACACCTGGATATGACTGTAAAGGGAGGTAGACATAATAAAAGAATATAGAATAAAAGCTATTATTGTAACATTTGCATCCCTTGCTAGATACTAAAAGCAATCTACTCACTTCCCAATTTTCTACAGTATGTATATCTTCAGTTGTTCATGTAAATAAATGAAGGGACATGTTTTGATATTTTATATGTTTTGAGAGCTTGATCTCTCCTTAGAATATGGAAGATTTTCACTCTCGTTCGCTGGAGGATTTTGTCTGGGAGTTCTTGTTTGAATGGTAAGAATGATATATAGAATCTTTTTGATCTGCCTTGGATGGTGCATTACATATGAGTGAAATATAATGCCATAATATTCTATAAACTCTTTAATCTAGAAGGTAATCCACTGAAAATCTAAAGACCTATTATTACTTGGTATTACCTAGTACTTAAATCAATCACAAATTAATAGAACTACTCAAAAAACTTTTCTGGTGAAATTAAATTACCATATGATAATTGTGACTAGCTGTACCCAGCATACATAAAAATATTGACATTTTTGCTGAAAATTCCACATTTAGAAAGAAGATATAATCCTTTCATGTTTTTTTTTAAATATTACATAAAAACATAAATGAAATTTATGAATGGGAAATCCATATTTGAAATACACTTGCATGCATTCAAAGCATGCAAACATGCAACAAAGACTGCCAACAGCATATGAGACGTGCAAAAGGCACCTGAATTCTGGCAGATGGACACATTTAAAAGCACACATTTAACTAATATAAAGAAACAGAAATATAAAATGGTTAATCATTATAACTGGACTAAGAACATCTGTTCTACATTTGAAATGAGTAATCAAAGAAGCAAATTAAGCCCTTGACTGAAAAAGTTTAAGAAGTTTAAGTCACTGTTCTGGCACTGTGAAGGTAAATGCCAAAAAATGTTTGCTGCTTTCAACTGAACCACCATGATACCAAGGTGTCAACAACCCAAGTAGTAGGCCATACTAATAGCAAAAAATAACGTTAATGGAGCAAGGCTATTTTACCATCCTTGCTGATGCCAACATCTGCTTTAATTTTTCAATCTCCTGTCTCAGCTGGCGAATCAGTGCAACATGGGCATCCTGCAAAAGAAATTGGCTTTTAAAATATATCTTTTATTTGACATACCAAGAAACATTTTTTGGTTCAGATTACACCTAATTAGGTTTTAATGATTCTTGTTTGCTTTAAAACATTTTCTGTCTAATTTGGAAGCTTTATACTTGTAACACTGGATTTAGGAATTTCTGTCATTAATGATTAATCATGACTGCAAATTGGTTAGCACAAAACGACTTCTAACCTATCTTGAATTCTCCCCCGTTGCTATAATATAAAAAATCTTAGATTCTTTCTGTTTCTTTGGGGGTTTTGTTAACTTTACTCACTTTTCTTGCTCTAAAGCTTGTGTAGTTTTTTGTTATTGCATCACTACACATCAATATATTTCCTAACAGAGAAAAAAGAAATGAAATAATCTCCTCTTTTATCTTCTTGACCTCATTGATTCTTGGCTTATTGATGATGCTCTTTGCTCGTTGTGCATAGCGCAATGTGCTGATGGTCTCATTGTAGTAATTGCCAGCTGGTGTTACAGCTGAAAAGAAAATCTTAAAACTTGACTTCTTATCTAAGAAGTAGAAAAAGCATGAAATAAATAAGCAGAAGAAAAATGCATATACTGAATATAGAACTATTTAAATAATTGAAAAATATATTTCTAATGTTTTTTTTTTTTTAGCATTGTGAGCATAGCATACATATATAATAGGACATACTTTCTACAAAAGCATGTACAGTTTTACCCAGAATTAAAATTCTCTTCAAGTATGCATTTTATGGGTCCTAAAGGTTACAGGTGCAAGTGTAACTAACTGCCTTACTTGCAATCATCAGTGTCTTTGAGTTTCCACCTAGACTATCTTTCAATAGCCAGGTGAGAACAGAGTCACGGTAGGGTATGTATGATGGCCGTGACTTTCGCAGTCCTGCCAGTGGTGATCCTAGCTGACCATCCACAGCACCAGCAAATGTCTGATTTGATGTAATTGTCTCACTGCTCCAAGTTAGTAGTGAGGTTTCAGCTGAACCAGAAATGAAGTGCTAATTGATTTAAATTTAACAGTAGTTTGATAGAAAAATTAAGTTTACAGAGTTTCCTAATAAAAATCCACATACACAAATTATTGGCCACAAAACAGTGTTCTTTAAAAAGTAATATGGATGAATAAATCAAATAGGAGTTAAGGGCTTGTATTCAGGCAAAGCAATATATGTAAATCATATGCCACAAAAGAGAAATCAAAACTGTACAGGATAAACATTCTAAAATACAACTACCTGTGGAGATTCAAAAGGATCTCAGTTTCATTAATCATTCAGGCAACTTATAAATCCACTTTACACTTACTCTAATCACTTTACAGATGCACACCCTACTAACTGCATACCAAGAGCTTTGATGACATTGCCAAGGGTAACAAGAGATTTATTGATGTTTGCACCCTCTGTGATGCGCCCTTTGTATTCAGCATGGTAGCTGGGATCAGCACGCTCACTGTAACAAAATGTGTCTCTTGACAATTTCTTTTACCAGGAATGGTTATGAATAAATCAACTGACAAATGTCAGCTGCCACAGTTAAAGGACTATCGTAACATCAGCAGGTTTTGATATATTCCGCACACACATACCACGGTTAAATGTTCTGAAAGAAAGTATTAAAGTTTCAAGATTCACATCTACTACAATGAAGATATCCATCATCAAGCCATATAATATTCTATTTAACAATGACTTTTTCCATTTTTTTATTGTATCATCCAACAGCAATAAAAAGTAGTTAATAATAATGAATGCAAATAGAATGAAAACAAAGTGTTCATAATGATCCTTGTAAAATCCTTCTAATAAAATTTCTGCCTTTTCTTTCACATGGTTCATTACCCAGACACTAAAGGCAAAGGGACACTTAAAGTTTAAAATATTATGTAAAGGAACTCATTAAAAAGTAATATAATGAAAGAGTTAGTAAATGCAGTCTTGTTATCCATTTGTCACTTTTGCGATTCCATTTGTAGTTCTGGAACATTTTCATTATGTGATATAAAGCAATAACCATCCCTAGACTAAAAATGCAACAGAGAGTTTTTAACATTTCATTAACTGCTTCTCCAAACATTGTTCAATAGGAGGGAGTTGAAGGGCGTAGACGATTCGACCATCTGTTCTGCCAAGTAGTCTATACACATCAGTTAGCTTTAGACGTGTAGTGAGGGTTAGATGACTGTATCTCACGAACATCTAAGGTTTATCACATCTGGCACAGAGTCTGCTGTCAGAGGAACCTCAAATGCTGCGTAACAGCGGCGTTAGTGTTGCGTGCAAAAAGGTACGCCACTGATATCTTGATCTCTGCGTCTTGGCACACATACTTGAATATCGTGATCTTTGATGACAAGTTAAGGCCGCAGTGCTTATCTTAATCAAACGGAGAAATAGCTTACCGAGGGCTTAAATGAAAAATAACTGCTAAAAAAAAAGTTGGATAAAACGTGTCACGGTTACCAAAAGAGAACGTATGTCACCACCACACTGATCTGTCGTCTGCTGGTCGGCATGTATTCAGATTTCCGGTCAGACGGCGCTGGTCGCCCCTACAGACTGTATAGTCAGAACAGTCCGGTTCCGCAGTTCAGCTGACTGAAATTAATGCGGTTGTTTAAACCCTCCACCACTCCTAAAAAAAACCCCAAACAAGTAAAGAGCGAAAACAAATGTTTAAACTGTTCCAAGTACGACCACAGCGGTCTCTGTGTGTGTGTGTGTGTGTCAGTGGCGTACAAACCGGGACGGGGGACGTCAACGAAGCCAAAGCTGAACATCATCCTATACCCCAATGAGAGAGAAAGAAATATTTCCATTTAAAGAAATCGGCTTTCCTGCGGTGAACCTCCACGACGAAAGCAAAAGGTCCCGCGCTCTTTCATTAGAGCTTACACTAGCCAAACGCTGTCACAAAAGGCCAGGATCTAGTTCCTACTAAACTCACTTGAGTCTGACTGAAGTACGTCTCACTACGACCTTACTCTCCTCCTCCAGTTCAAAGACCAACATTTCCCCTAGGCCACACAGAAAGTCAACAGCCAGAGTCTACAAACATGACTCAGGTGCTACCACGGGCCTCAACACTATTATAATAGCGATTCAAACAAAAACAAAACAAAAAAAACCCAAAACAAACGTGAGGATGGCAGACTGCAAATGCAACAAGAATAATCTGTACAGGTCGATCGTCATTAAAAACTCGATGTTTTGAGTAAAATATGTGCTGATCGATCATCGGGGAAGTGAAAATACTGAATTATGAAAGTCGTACGGATGGTTCTAGTAATAGAGACAGGCATCTATGAGTGTGAATGTGCGCTATAAAAATCTTCATTTTTTATTATTATTAATACCAGCTAGTCAAAAGCGACTTGAATAAAAGCAATAACTGATGCAGCACTATGTAAGTCTTACGGTTACATCATCCAGTCTCACTTATCCCCCGATTATTCATCGTTCGTACCGCCTTTAAGAACATGTGTTTTCTCGGTATAAACCCACCAGAATATTGAAAAATTCGTTCTAAACGCTCGGATCTTCCAGCGCGGTTGCATATATATGTTTTATATGTATTTACTGCCAAGCATAAGGTAATCGGGGTCAAACTGTGGCGAGAATATAAGGTAATCGGAGTCAACTCTGCGCGGCAACAACATAAGGTAATCATGGTAAACAAACTCTCAGTACGACGAGAAGGCAGGCTAATCAGGGTCAAACTCTGTGCGGCGAGAACATTTGTGTGTGTGTAAGCCTTTACGCTCCTGTTCGCAACTGGCGGTAGTTTCGCGTTTTTTCATTCACTGATCGTCGCCACCATTTATCTCGACCACTTAGCTAGCGCGCTGTACACACATTTTGTCGCTGTTTGATTGTACCATGTTCTAGATATTCTGACCCGAGGACCTCAACACTAAAGGTGTTTACCGTTATAGCTAAGAAAAGGATAGTGGGTGGAGCTATAAAGGTAGGGACGGAAGAATAGTCGAATCCATTTCTCAAAAGCGCTTGGAAACGAACCGTTGCGGCGAAGTCAAGACCGAGAAATGGATCAATACGGGATAAAAACATACAGAAAAAAATAGGCATGATAGTCCTTCTCATATATAATATCACAAAGGCTGCTCAGTGCTCACTACCTACTGAAGCACCACACTGTGCTAGCCCTGCGCTAAAAATGCACCGTGTGAATGTACCACAGGCTTAAAGAACTCGGCGACGGTGAGCTACCCAACGTCTCCTCGCTTGCACTTGGACTGCGCTATAAAAATTTAATAATAATGTACACTGACAAACGTTACATATTTTTTCTATCCTAAAAGCTGCAGATAGATACTGGCTTTTACAAGTTGTGACAAGAAGAACTCTCAGCACCGCAGCAATACTGTTAAAATGCGCTTATCAGCGCCAGCAAAAAATAAAAAATAAAAAACAACAAAACAAGCAAAAAACAATCTCTTATTTTCTCTGAAATTCCCACCATGAAAATTAATTTTTATTTTAAAAAATGACCTATTCCTCCCTGTATTCCGTAAAGACATCATTTTTTGGGGGGGAGGGGGTATGTAAACAATTCATGTTTCATTAACTACTTAAAATACGAAATAGTGTGTGTGTGTGTGTGTGTGTGTGTGTGTGTGTGTGTGTGTCATCGTTAAGACTTTGTTCTGAATCATCGATGAATGTTGATGTTATCCATACACGATCGTCTTCTACAGCATCCCTCCGTGAAACATTTGCTGTAGCCACATAGCAACCTGCTCTTCCCACATCCAACATAAGAAAAAATCTGAAAGCGGCGATAATAACGGAAGTTTTTCAGATAACTGAATGCGCGCCAGTAGGCACAGCATAGCAGTTGGCTCTGGAATCAGTGAAGCACTTCGACCCTGTGATCTCCTCCCTCCTAATCGCGGCAAGTGCGGGCTAGGGTGCATCAGGTGCGATCGCAAATTGCTACCGCGGTTGTGTTGTATAAACGTGCATGTGTAGGAAAATGCAACAGTTTGAGGAAGACTATACAGTCCTCGTGTGCAATTGTATTATAATTACACAAGTGTACAAACATACAGCTATACGGAAATGTAACATTTTGAAACAGACCCCATATTTCGGAATCACTATCATCGGTACAAGGTAAAATAAAAAAAACAAATCGGTATTAAATGTCAGGTTTAATTCTCACCCTTACATCCCACTTCCTGCCATAGAGAAAGATATGTCTCTTTTCCTTGTTTTTATATTAAGCATGACAATTTTTTTTAATGAACCTGTCTTGAAATTAAAATAATGACACGATGCTGTAGACGTTCCAACAACAAAATAAATGTAATAAAAATATAGAAAGGCTCGAAAGAGTGAGCGAGTGCAGTAAGAGATCTGGTTGTGAGCGAGAAAAAAAATCACAATCAAGCTCAAACGAAGAAGACACTTACCTGCCCGCTAAGTCCACAAGGTGCACTTTGCTGACGATCTCACTAGGCAGACCATCTTCCATCTTCGCCTTTTGTCCAAAAAAGATCAAGAAGTAAGAAGTATGATTAGAGGTGATCTTAATTATTAGCTTAATTAAACTCGCCATCTGTGGTCGCTGGTTAAAATAACTGGTCACTCAGACATTTTCACACAATTTGGGCCCACAAAGCGAAATAAAAGTAATTTTATTTAATTCTGAACCAAAAACAGATAATTAAAGTGGCAATTGAGGGACAAGACACAGCGAGAAATAAAAGCCTGGCCATTGCGGACGTACCTGAGTAAAGTTGACCGTGACGATGGCATGGCTGCGGCTACTATGCTCGTGCATGTGAGTGGCTGCAGTTGTCCTACAAACAATTTGTCAACGTTTTACAAAGCGGACAACATTAACCTCGACAAATTCAAACCTTTAAACTAGAAACGGAAACAAGCACGGCCAGGGTGAGAGAGAGAGAGAGAGAGAAAGAGATATCAATGGCAATAATCTGATCGATCGTCTGTTTTAAAAGCACTCAGATCAACACACACGCACGAAAAGCGAACAAGGAAATTAAGATACATACCTCAGTTGATTTCCTCTGTCCAGCAGAGTCTGAATCCCGTGAAAGTCGTGCACGACATGCCGTGAAAGATCTACAGAAACAGAATCACACACACACACAGGTATGTACAAAGCCATAATTGTCTGCATCACGTAGATTTTTAACTCAAAAATTAACTCCACTCTCCCCACCTTCTGCATTCAAAATTAAAATGTAACTCCCTATCTTACCCGTCAAAAAAAAAAAAAAGAAAACGAAAAGAAGCTAACTAAAAAGACTATCGTGAGAGGCGGGAATGTAAGTCTGCTTCTAGGAGGGGAAGGGAAGATGAAGCCTGCAATAAATGCACATACGTATTGCAGATGTTTCATCCTGTCACAACACATTAACTTACCATGCACGTACGGCCCTTCCTTTGGGTGTTCCCGCACCCGCAGCGTGTACTTTTCACGCGGCCCTGACGCTTGCAGCAAATCACGAACGCGTTCGTTGTAAATCTCCATGTAGCTGGTAATAAGAGGACAGGTGTACATGATCTCAACAATTATGTATAGGTACAGCCATTTGTTCGATCAGAAAGATAAATCAAACATTTACTTTTCTTCTTCCGGGGTAAAAGTGTAAAGTTTCAAGTAATTAAAAGATTTCGTCTACAGTGTCTTTGACAACACTATCTTTCAAATAATGTGACTGGGAATACATCGCAACATACTGTCAGTATACTGTACCTGATCTCCACTCTGAAGGTAATGTTCTCTTCCGGGTTGTCATCAACATGACTAAAAAGCCCCTGAAAGTAAACATTTTAATCATTAAGACGATCAGCTTTACATCAAGTATTAAAATGGGCAAAACATTTACCATAAATATGATTTATATTTATAAGATGAAGTCTTTGTCGCTTACCAAAGTAACTGCTATAGCTCTTGCATGAGTTTTGAAACCTACTTTGCCAATATAGAGTTCATAATCTTTTTTTCATATGAGAGCTGTGGCCATCCGGAATTCATGTGCTACAACGGTGTCAGACTCACCAGTCTGGCAAAAAATAATCTCTTAGAATTCTTAGGGTACAAATATTCGCTTGCTGTCTTGCTTTTTTGCTTGATACGTATTGATCATCCTGGGTTAAATGACTCCATAATAAATAAATAAATAAACACGCACTAAAAGGACCAAAAAAATTATATTTGCACCGAAGTCTTCCCGCTATAGCAAAGTGTTTCAAAGCAAGCTGGGTGGCAGAAGAAGCAGAGCATGGCGAGGAATCCGGGCAAGTCTTAAGATAATTAAGATAAATCTACTGATCCTTTAGCTGTAGGGTAAAGGTTGCTTGGGTCACAAACTAAATGATGCTCGCAATCCGTCTGCGTGGAAGCCCGCTAAATTTGATGCTGGGAACAATGCAAACCTTTTGGGTGGAACAACATTCATGCATCCGAAATACTGGTTTACCTCGGAAATACGGAAAATGCACACGTTCACATTCACGCTACACACACTCGACTTGAAACTCTGTAGCCCAGCAGGTAAGAAATATTTTTATTCCCAGCCTCCAAGTCTGAGGCCCAGCTGTCAGTTATAATAAACCTATGTCAAGGAACGTCGTTCTTTCTTGAATGTCTGCGTAAGAGAGAGTTTTTTTTCAATCGACTAGATTAAGCCCACTCCAAAACTGTACATAAATGTAAATATCCACCCCCTCCCGCCACTCTCCCCTCTCGTGATATAAGCCTAGAAACATCAGCGTGCACGGTTCAAACACAGATACACCAAATGAACACGTTACAGCGTCACTATAACAACACGCGTGTTACTGTTTAATTGTCACTTGTAAATGTTCATCCTTGACTCTGGTTAAGAACCTGTCGCCGCAGGCTGGCAAACATGAAGTGCCTCGGACAGAGAAATCCTGGCACTGCACTCCCACAGAGGTTAGCTCACCTGACCCAACAGGTTTCCTGCTGTCAAAGTTTATCAATTGCTAAGCAAACTATCGTACTGAGCACACGGACACCTCTTACCTGTACCGATACAAGCTTCGGTGGCTTTATGACTCTAGCTAATTGTGATAGCGGAGAACTAAACTGTCACACTGCTTCGACGTATTAGGTATATATTCATCTCACTGCTACAAATGAAAATGAGATGGTAACAGTGTGGATTTGTTAACCTTAGCTCTTGATTTTCGTGTAGGGAAGTTTAGGTGTCTCCCTTTTCGCATTAATAATAAACTGATTTCTCTCTTCTTAGATCCAACAAGTTTTTACTTTTCCGCTCATCTGATTCTTGATCACATAAAGCAACGAGGTGGCAGGTTAGACCGAGAAAGGGACCGCTTCAGCTCAGTTTACAAGCTGTCATTCCGATTCCGACTTGCCGTAGTTAATTTCCATGCATCAACAGATTTAAGTTTCATACTGTCACAGAAAAACTTCTCCTCTAAACAATCGTTTGTCCATAAATAAACATGATCTAATTTTTTTTATAAAAAGTATATTTCTGATGCACCATTTCTCCTTTCCTAACAATTTTCCCAACAATGTCTGATTTTTATTTTAAATTCAAGCTGCCCTCAAGAAACTCCACTTAATCTCTTTCATTGTCTATTACTTTGTAGTTTTTTATCTGGAAGCTTCTCCCTGTGTCTGTCAAACTTGACAACAAATAAATACATTCTTCTAGTATACACCAACGCTGCTGAGGCTCTGAGCCGTGGACCACAAATGATCTCTCCCCAGCCCATAAATTAAGCTGTAAGGAGGGCAGTCAGTATTATTACTTCACTAACTATATGTCTGTTCATTTATCTTTTTTCTGCTGGCCTTGAAAAATGCACATGTGCACACAAATACACACACACGCGTGTGCATTGAACAATTTCCCACCCTACCCACCTCCTCTTTCTCTCTGCTCATATCAAACGAGGTGATTAACTCGTTTTACAACTCGAATAACAGAAAGAAAAGTTCTCAGAAAAGGACAATGGAATCTGACTACACAGCTCCGTTGCCTGCTGTGTAAAGCCCGGTAAATCCGCGAAAGTGAGAAAACATCTACAGGCAACATTTATCAGCCTCGCCTTGTCCGGGGGCCCAGGTGAGAGCTGTGGCCAAAACTTCCCCGCAGCGATAACGTTCGACGTCTCCTCACTTTTTTCTTTCGTTTTTTTCCCCCTTCCATCTCTAGTCAGCGATCAAGGGCTGAGCGCGTGCTCTAGTGTTGAGGTATTGGCAGGCGAGTGATAAAATACACGAAATGTTCTCGTGTGTGTGTGTGTACTCCTTACGCAGACGAAGTTAACACACGCCAATAAAGCTTCTACAATAGCTTCGACGAAACTAAGATGAAACAGAAGAAATGAACTTTTAAACAACAGTTACATAACCCAGGCCCCATGAATGGATGCACTTGTGTGCAGAGTTCAGCTGAGGCAAAGTGTTGTTCATTGCGAGATTCCTGTGCTCTAGTCACTTTGTGAAGTCTGGTCTTTACGAAAACATCACTTTTCATTTTGGTATGTTTGAATGTAGAACTTCCAGACATCAGTAGGTAGTGCTAAGTCTTTTACTTGGTTTCACCTATCTTGCATTTTATAGTCTGCATGATACAATTAATACAGTAAGTACAAGTACCATCACTCTGATTATCCACCTGTGAAAACAACCATATCACCACCACCAGAGAAAAGTTTTAGCTTACCTCACAAATTCTTGGTGTCAAGCCAACTTCACCCTATAAAAAAAACAAAAGATAAGAAGCATTCAGTTAGTAATATGATAAGGCATTCAAACCATAGAAAGAACTGACCAATGAATATTAAAGAGATTTACGTTAAAATATCCATCAGTGTTACTTTTCTCAAGAAGGAAATTTATGAAAAGGGACTGAGTCCTGTGGCACCCAGCTGTGCATATGTAAGGAATTATCACTATTACAGCCAGCATTTTAAGTGATCCCATTAAATTGCTCAGGCATTGAGTCAGAAGGGAAAAAAGCCACAGGACAATGCTGTTCCACCTTGCTCCCCCAAATCCCCTCTAGTTTCTCCCCCCCCACCTCTCCACACACACATACACACAAAAAACAAAACAAAGGAAGCTGCAACTCTTTTTCCCTTCCCTTTCAATCTTGTGCAAAAATTATGGCGTGGTTTAAACCATACCATGAATTCATGAAAATGTTGACTTTTCGAGACTTGATCCATCTTAATTTAACTTGGTACCCCACAAAGATGCTGGTCTCAAGCTTATCAATCACTGAGTCAGTTTACCTGACATGATACATAGTCTTGCCAGACACTTTCTGTGTCCCATCACAGTGAAACCCTTACCGGATGTCCCATCATTGTATAGGTCTTTCCGGTGCCTGTCTGTCCATAAGCAAATAGACATGTGTTGTAGCCATCAAAGGCTGCCTGAAGTATCTCTGTTCCCAGATCCTGATATACCTGTTGCCAACCAAAATAGTGTCATTTTATGGAAAAGCTTTAAACAGTATATTATGTTTTTTTTTAAATCACAGGTCTTTTCAAGGATGCTTACAAGGCACTTACAGTAAATGTCATACACAAAAAGAAAACATATGCAAATGAAAGTTCATGTAAATGTTGTACCTAAACTTTCTCCAGGTGAAAAACTCAAGAAAAATATGTTCCAACTCGTATCTGTGGCAATGACAAGCGATTCACTAAAGCCAGTGATAATAAGTGTACAACTATTTACACTACTCTTGACATGCTCTCTTGTAGTTTTGACTGTGACGTGGTCAAATACCACTCACTTTTCTTTAAGTATAACAGCTGCCACATTCTGTCCTTTATAGTGGTAATAAGGGATTGATTTAAACAGCTACAGACTGTCCTCTGTAGTGATAGAGTTATTAGACAAGTGCTTGAGTTAAGGGCTATACTAAACCCTCCTTTTCTCAATTACCTTGGCTGAAGAACTGTGAAGTTAGAAAAAGTACACTAAGGCTACAGAAAGGCAGGAAATGGAAAGTGGGTGGGTAGGAGAAAGTGTCTTCAAAACATTCTGTCTCCAGTGTGCTAAATTATTTCTCAGCAAAACATGTAATGAAGCCTAAAAGAGACTAGGATCTTTTTAAACTTAAGTGCATATCAAAAAATGTTTTTTCTTCACCAAACAACTCATGAATAATCTGCATGCGTGCTGCCTGCTGAAAGCTGAAGCTTCAGCATTCTGGAATAATATCCTTCTGTGCACTTCCCTGGCATGTCCTTCTCAAATTAGACAATTTAGTCTCAGCATGGGAGTGAAGGTTTTTAAATAATAATTATATGTTCGCTTAAACTGGAAAGCCAACCTGGGGTTACTGCAGTATTTGACTCAAGACGAGTCTGTTATCACTTTAGAGCAGACTGCCAATTTTCATTTCAATACAAGACTTATTGTTTTGAGCTACACGCAATGAGATGGCACCGCTGTTAAAGATCACAAACAGCGCGGACAGACGTTACGTACAGAAGTGCCGACGGTTTGTCTAATTGGGTGACCACACGCTATCCATCTATACCTTGCCAGCTATACCACGTGTCAACTATTAAGTCCCTCGATCGTATCTACGCTCGTGCATGCCTTACAGTTCTTTCACGTTGTTTGAAATAGTTTGTACAGTCATCTGCTCACGAAATGGTTGTTATACGGGGTACAGGACGACAGCCAGTCTAACCAGTGCTGTACATGGCGCGAAACAAGAACACGACGGCACCCACGCAGTGCTTTACATGGCCTGAGACAAAAACTAGCCAGAAAACTGTAACGAGTTTTTTTTTTTTTTTTTTAGAGGGGTGGGGAAGGGATTTTGGTACTTCTTCAACTCTTAAATGTCAAGACAACGTTGATCTGCTAGCTGTTTATGACCCCCTTCCCCCACGCACACACATCTTCAACATAAGACTATTCGCGCTCACACAACACGCACACGCTCCACAGGTACGAACACTAATACGTTGCAGGTGAGCGATCAATGTCCCAGGACTGACATGAAAAGTGGAATAGGGGTGGTCAGGGTATGAATGCCACCGTAACTAAACTAACGTGTGATTGTTGTTGCTGTCTCTTATCTTTCTACTAATATGTGTACTAAATACGTCACGACTTGAGGAAACCTTTGAATTTATAACATACATTGGTGACACCTGCGACCAAAGTGAGCAGAGCTCGTAACTGCACCTTTAACCACGGACTTGTTTTACACGTCCGTGCTTTAACGGCGTGTTATTATCTCCTACCATTCCTGTCAAAGATCCGGATCGGAAACCTGAAACTGGTTCAATCCAGCCACAAATTCCACTTGCATTCACTTTTCTTTTCGCACAAGTATACTATTTGTGGTAACGAGCATAAAGGGCTTTCTTTATTCACAAAGGAGTCACCATCCCCCAGACACTGATCCTCCCAAATAGCGCACGGGGTAAACACGAAAACAGCTTGTGTCCGGCAGCTTTCAGTATATGCGCAATGAAAAGGGAACCAAAAAATGTACAAGACAAGGCTGACTACCAGAGGCAAAATGAGGAACTAAAGACTTTGAAAAGTTGTAGAGAAAGACTTATTTTTCTAGTCTTTTCTCGATTTTCCTTTCACATTACCAAAGTATGAGCGTAGTTACAGGTACCCACCCACCAACCGAAACCCTTCCCAACACCCACACATGCACGTATGGTGAAATCAACTATCTATAAATCAGCAGTATATAAAACATTGAACGGGTGTTTTTTTTTTTGGCCAAATCATTGCATGCCTGTCAGTGATCCGGTCACTACTCTGGGCTTAGGTCAGAAAAAATGTCAGGAAAACAATGTCTTGGAAATGTCTGCACGTAAGAAGAGCATTTGTGGGAAACTGCAGTAAACAGCCAACACAATCTACCAGTGTTGGTGTACAAATATTCCCAGAATGACGACTTCTTGAAATGGCAAAAGGCCGCGTGTCTGAACACGACCCGTAGTCTCTGCCGACAAACACTGAAAGAAGGCAGGGTCTAAGCTGCTAATGTACATGGGCCAGAATTGCCATTGAGTCACGCTCTATTGGTTTCAGGGTCGTTACAAATGCTTTGGCACGCCAACAATTCTCTCCATTAGAACCTAAACAGTGTTCTTGTGCTCTGTCCAAAGGGGAGGGCTAGGGTTAAGATGTCCATCGTTCTAAATTTGACCAAGACAGCGTAATAAGCGCGAAAGACATTTGCATTCCATGTTTCTGGCACGATGGTAGTCTAGGCACCACATTATTTCTCCCGTCAGCGGACCGAAACCCTGGGCCAAAAGACCATGGATCCCTGACTATTTGACGTGAACTGTTATCCTTTTCTGACATGTACAGCTTGAATTTTCTTAGATAAAACAAGCAAACAAACAGTTATGATAAAATTATGCTTATTCGTTTAACAATGACACGCTACTGACGCTAGACAGTTGACAGCAATCTTCGAATCGTGTAGCTAAAGTAGCTATCCTACATGCACCTGTCTGCTTTTTAAACAAAATTGCGTTCATTGTGAGTTACATCCACTTCACTCTTCTACTCTGAAAACAATTTAACTGCAAACTGCTAATGCTGCTTTTGCAAGTGAACAGCCCGCATCTAATAATTAAATAATTAGAAAGATTTCACAAAAACGTCAAAAGCATCAACCCCCATACCCCTTCTCTCCTCCCCTCCCACACCTTCTATCAGACAAACACACTTGTATACACAAGACAGTACAGTACACACATTATTAGCAAAACCTCCCCGTAAGGTAGAAAAGAAAAAAAACATGCTGGAATAAGTAGGAAAATATCTGGGGTTTTTTCTCTGATTATAATGATTTAATAATGAGTCTTATCTCCAGAAAGGTCAAATAATCTGGATCATCAGCGTCAAACGATGGACGATTTCAGAATGAGTTTGTAAAGTAGCGTTTGATGTGACTGTGACATGTAGCGCTGCTTCTGCGTTTGTATCATCGGTGTGTGGGGTCAGAATGGGAATTGGGAAGCAATGAACAATGATTTTTTTAAAAATCAAGATGACAGTCAACACGTTTTACTTTTCTCCTAGTAGGATCACTGCTTGGCTAAACACTTGACCAGCGTTTGACGAAAGTTTTCTGGGGTTGATTTTGCGGGAGAATTAACCCCTACTCACGTCTGTCGACGTAGGGGAAGGGGCCGCACTATGGCGTTTCCACTTCTCAAGTAAGCTTGCAAGCTTTTCAACTTTTCAACGGGCACTGCTGTTGTCTGCAGGTATGTATAGAACTGAACGCGTTCTGGTTCTGTTTCGCACACTGTCACTGCTGCTGTTATATTTCAGCGGTTAGAAACCTTGCTTGGTGACCACGCGTGGACACCAGCACCTCTGTCGTCGTGTGTGCTAGCCTGCTAGGTATTTCCCGAGTGTTCAACACTCAAAAGACACATGTAGAACTCCTAAACTCACGAACAAGAGTACGGACAATATTAAAATATTCAGTCAGCAACCTGTAAGTGTATCACAAGATTAAGCTGCATCTTTGAGAGAAAAAAAAATTACTTTAGCTATTAACTAAACTTCCACACACATCTTCTATGATAGCAACTGTCCAGTTGCGAGGATGCAGACAAAAAAGCTTTCCTTCAATGTGAGTGCCTGATAAGTATTTCGTTCTAATATCATACTAGTGCGTAAATTTAGTCAGCCCGTGCCACGAAAAGTCACGAACTCAAAAGGGAACATTTAGGTGCCACGCTAAGTGCCTGACAGCTCCTGTGACAAAGAGAGAGAGATTATCTTCTCAAGAACCTACGTCCTACGTCCAGCGAGTCACACCTGAGCACGGAATCCACTCAAACTAGAAAGACGGATCTCGGCATAGTCTTCGCCTGAGAAGCTGCTTTGCTCCTGCGCCGCACGCACAAGTTCTTATACCAGCACCATTAATTCATAACATAGCTGGCACTCTTTATTTCACCCAAAGGCGAACAAAGACCCTCCGTAGACTAATGCAAACACGCGCTCTTTCGGCAAGTGGAGTGTCTATTTAAGAAGGCATGTGTCCACACAAGAAAGCTAACCTCCCGCTCAAGCACTCTCGAGGTGCAGCGCAATTCTTGCTACCTTTACGTCCCTCAAACTAACGGAACTTACAGCTTCGTTGTAAATCAGTCCCATTCTGTATAAGACAGTGAAATCTGTTGAGCTGTGCTCAACCAGGAACACGCGGTCAGTGTGCAGACTCGGGCAGTGCAAGGTATACACTGTATACGCACTGTGTCTCTCACAGCAGTTTCAACTGGGATCTCAGGTTTATATATATACACACACACTCTCTCCGCTTCCTCCCACTTGCCTACAAGGCTGAGAGCGGGGGTTAATAAAAAGGAATACGTACCAGTTCTTGAGAAGCAAAGTCGGATGTGTTGCGGTCTGACGCCGAATCATAACAGTAGTCAAATGTGAATTGTTTGAAGCGATCCCGGCTGTCTCCATATTCCGATAAACCTTCAACCTGAAATAAATAATAATAAAAAGAAACCCAGGCCAAATGTTTTGCAGAGATGTCTTGAAGTAGATGTAACTTTACATCTCATATTTCGCAAAATCATAACTATAGTCCATGATGTGAGGACCTTCTTAATCAGACACGAATTGCGAAATGTTTCCTGATAAAATGTTCTTCATTTCTTATAAAAATTGGGTGCCTTGATGAAAATGATCGCTTTCATTTTCTTGACTGTAAGTTCTGATTAATATAACATAGCAGTAGTAAGCTGCTAGCAGTTCTGGCTTCATGCTAGTCAAAAGTCGCTAAGGTATCTGGGGCCAATTGCAGTGACTATAGCTGAATAATAAAGCATTGCAGCCCGCTAAACTATTACTGGTTTAATTAACCACTATGCGTTAGGCCCTTAAGTCCAGCAACTGTGTGCTACAACTAACTTACACCCATCTAGAAGATCGGCTCTCGTCGTCATCCACTAACACTGAAACAATCATCTAAGACTGCTACATACTTTACGTCTGGAGGTGATTTTTATACCACATTTTTCACTTTATTCATACAGTCGTCCAGTTTGTACAGTTTAGTGCAAATCACCACTCTCTCTTTCTCTGCCGCTCTGTCTGTCTTGCTAACGCTTATGGAGCTCACGTAAAAAATGAGGTACATGTATATTAGTTTTGGTACTTTTGGTACTAACTGATAAATTGATAAATTCTCGTAATTTGAGAAAGACAATAAACAGAGGATTAGGGGGTAGGCAATGAAGAAACTGGCGTTAACATATCCCTCGGGTCCCTTTTTCCGGTTTTGACGAAATTCGCGGCATCACTCTCAAACCTTTGATGAAGGTATACTTCAATGTGGCGTGGGTGTGTGTTTTGACTTCATCCCCACCCCTTAACCCTTAGAGACACCTTTACCCTTTGCGACCGAAGAATGGTTGTCCAAAGGATAGCTGGCTCCTCCAACCTTTGTATGCAGATGCCACAACAAAAAGCAGCATGACATCACCTATGCAGGGTTCAGACCGGGGACTTGTTCAGTGCCATTGCAATTTTTTCATGACTTGTGTCCACACAGGGGCAGTGGGGGATCGCCAGAGCAAAACAGGTGTCATATCAAGAGAATACTCTCATGTTCTAACCTCCACTGCTGCCTAGGAGCTTTGTCAGAGTGAGTGGTTTTCTTTCTGACCAGGACTACTATCGTTATCACAACAATCTTTAGCGTAGAAATTCCCTTTGCCCACCAAGTTTATTTCAGGTGTTTGCCTGCCTACCCTTTCATTCTTTGCACAATACATTGTTTAAATGGGTATTTCATATCACTACCATCGCTTATATGCAGCCACCACTTTTCAATGGGTGTCAATTACAAACCCTCAAACAATAACTGGACAATTTTCACCCATAAACCAAATGGTTGTGCACGACCAATGCTCTTTTCATACTGCTGGACTCTGTGTGAAGAAGGAAATTAGGCTTTAAATTGCATCTTTTGGGCCATATCTCCCCCCACCCCCAAGCAAAAATGTGTAGTTGTATAGAAGGCTTCTTAATAACGTTTAAGGTAACCGATAACAGATGTTCCTAATAGTACATTAAATTTTGCAAACTTTTATGGTCTATCGCTTTACATGCTATAAAAATAAATTTCACAAGACAAAATTCTTACTTTAAAAAAGTCTTTTTTTGTAGTTTGAGCAAATATGTTTGTATGTTAATGATTTTAAGAAAATTATCATCCATCATCTTTCAGTGAAAACTACTACCTGAAAGTAAAAGTTTCTACTCTTAAAATCCTCTTCTTGACCTTGTGCATGAAACAAAATAACAAATCTCAAAACTAGTTATTTTGTGTATCTGTCAATGATGCATTTCTTTTCATATCTAAAGCTGATGCTATTCCTAACTTACTACAGTGGCCGGGTGTAAACTCTGAGACTTCCAACTGACCCACAATCTTGCTGATACACGCAAATATGCATTCACTGTAGACAGAGTGCAAATGATTGCAGTTATGATTTGATAGATTGCTGGCTTGTAAAGGTCACCAAAACACTTGCTCTAATGATGACTTTAATTCATAGTTATCTCACTAATGAAGATTTTATGTGCTGGAGTATTCCAAGGGTTATAAGAGAGATTTGATCACAATCTGTTAGGTCGAAACTCAAAATAAATAGCAGTACTGCATAGTCTGCATCGAGACCAGCCCTTCAACTCGATATAAAGTCAAGGGTGGATGTAAACCAGTAGTCAATTATGGCTAGACAAGATGCTTTTTCCACTTTCTGTTGCATACCAGGAAGATGCTGCTACAACCACTCCTTCTCACAGCAAAATGAAAATGCATGCTCCCACTTGGCACCTAAGCCCTAACATGTTACTGCCAGTCAAACCACCATACTGGCAAGCTCCTGTACTAGCTACAAATACACAGACTCCCCTTCACTCTCCACAGCTGCTGTCAATGCTGCTTGCTAGATGTCACTGCTCACAGAAGGCAAGCAATGCAAGTGTACTGTGAAAACAGATGGCGGAAATAACATTGGTAGGCCTTGTCCTAGCCTGCAGGTGAAGATCAATCTTCTTCATGGTCTCAGCTAGCGCATATGTGGACCTTTTGCCAAAATGCATGGCCATGCATCAAGAATAGCTTATTTGCAAGTCTGTCAATTTATTCTATGTATTCATGATTAATCTAAATATTTCTACAAAATGTATGTCAAATAAATGATTTTTTAAAAATTCCCAAGATTTTCAGTCAAAATACATTTATAATTGTGACACAACAGCGCCTTTTCATATCTTTTCTTGGAGTGGGTAACATTCCAGTAGCTGTCGCTTGCCTCATTCCACACTAACTAGCATAATAAGTTTTCTAGCAGCTTTAGCAGGTATAGAAATTAAAGCTAATATTCCAGCTACACTTTATCTTCTCTTCAGTAAGTTCTTCATGACGTTACACATAAATTCCCTGTAATTCCGATTCTGCTTATGGCTGGGAAAGTAAAAATCAAGAACTATGAAATTCATTACAAATATTAAAAGAGTAGAATTTGGAGGTGAATTAATCATACGAAATGGTCTTATTATTTTTCAGTGAATCCGTTTGCTAAGGCCTTTGCTTCAGAAAGATCTGATTATCAGAAGAAGCAAAGGGTATTGAGGTATGTTCTATCAGACACCTGATTTTGCTAATACATACTGGGTGGTTAAGCTATACATTCCACAGGGCGTAGAAGCTACTGCATACATGCACATTTTATAGGTATTATAAAAGTTTCTTGCCATAAAAGTCACTTGAGTTTTGCAGCATGTGGACTACACTACAGGCTCTCTTGTTACCATTAATGGCTCATTTTCTTAAGCAAGAAGCAGTATGCTAGTTACCTATGATTTTTCATTTATAGCTTGTAGTTTGGAATAATGAAACTGCTAACACTCAACTATGACCAGTATTATATTTTGTCATGCTAGGGCTGTTGGTGGACTGGTTTACTAAAGAAATAGCCCAGACTTACCTTAACATTTTTAATGCTGAGACTGTTGCCGTGAGTTGTAATAATGCTGTGTGCCCCTGCGTCCACCTCCCTATAGAGTGTAAATGTCATGGTACATTAAACAACAGTGAAAAAAAAAAAGACCTGCTATACAGCTTACAGTGGTAAAGATGTTTATCTGCCTTTCTTTCTTTCTTTGTTTCTCTCTTCTCCTTCTTCTCTCCTCCTCACCTAAACTTGCAATGTTTGTTTTTCTTCGTGCTTCAATATTTGATTGCTATTTTATTGGTTCTCGATCACTCCTCTAATTGAAGAATTTAATATCTTTGCTATGTCATCAATTTATTTTGTTCTGAATGACTTCCAATGGCCCCAACCTTTCGTCTTACTTAAAATAATCAGTAAATGAAAACAAATACACATCTTCCAGTTCTGATGTGAACATTGTTGTCAGCAATAATTATTTTATATGATCTGAAAGTTGGCTGAATTGTCTTGATGTTGAATTTTACTTACAATGCATAGAGTATGACTTGTTCTGTATGTACTTATTAAGGGTTCTTAATTTTCTGCTGAATATCTTTCAATAATTTAAAAAGATATCCTTGTTATCTTTTAAGGTTACTGCTGAACGGGCGCTGTTTGATTTTGAATAAGCAATCATGTTCTTTAAGTCCATGCATGCATTCATTTTACATGCAGATAATCTACAGACTCTGGAACTGAACCTGGACAGTTTTTTTCATGCTTATGTCAAAAATTTATGTGGAGAAGTGATGGCATGAGCATGATGTTTATTTAATTTTACACCTTTGCTCAGAAACATAAATCTATGACACAAAAACTTAAAAAATAATAATCAGTCATTTTAAACAATGGCCATCGATATCACTCTAAAATGAACACTTTTTTCTTTGACAAGGATCCAAAAGTCTTCTAATCCTACTAATTATGTTGTGTGTGTTTTGTATGCCACTTTCTCTGCGTCCCTCCACCGCAACGGGAAGCGACGGTAAACCGAGGGCTCACGATCGGGCGTGTCTAGCACTGACTGACCGTGTGATTGAGCATGATAAATGATCAGTGTGCGAAATATGTGAAGGATCTGTTAGGAGTAAGAGGGGCGTCACTGAAAACTTAAAGTTTGAATATTATGTAAAAACAAAATTAAGCTAATATATGGTTTGCGATTTATGACTGGAACAAAGAATCTGCCGCAGGGCCGACCACTTGATATGCAGAAACTTGCCGAAGAAAGTTTCCAGAGTTTGAACTTACTTGTCGTTTAGCGGCCGCACGCGCACGGCAACACGGATATTGGCCATTCGCGTTGTCGTCTGCAGGACAATCAGCCGTTGTCGCTGGGACCCATGCGTACTTCCATTCTGCTAATATCTCCTACAAATGTATCCTTGCAGACAATTCAGACACGATTCCGTTTCATCCTTCGCGTACACTCGCAACACTCTCTCTGCCTTTGCTACGCTCGTTCTAATGCCACCTTCTTTCTGGTAGCGCCCGATCTCGGGCAAGTCCACTTTACTCCAGTAGGGGGGTGGAAGGTTCGCGTAGAAAAAACGTACACCCATTATATATTTTCTTCAGTCACTGGTCATGTCCAGGAAAAACCGAAGACGTAATACTTTTCAAATGATTTTTTATTTTAGAAGTTGCTAGTTATGCCATAGCCATGTATGGATATGGTCAGAGTTTACAATTTTTTTTATTTAAAAGAGAATTACTATCGCCAGGATCGACCAGTTCGAATTTCAAGAGCCCGCGGTTGTCAGCTGTATATAGGTTCCACTTCCCTTCATTTCTACAATAGAAGTATCGGCGTATCTCAGGCACGACCGGCACTACGCTGAACAGTGGAATTGTCAGTGTCTGACAATGTATTTTGACTGCAGTCATCCTACCTACAGGTCGCCGTGCGGGTTCAGTCGCACGCGTGCGCGTTCACACACACACAGACACACGCTATAATATATGATGACCAAAAATGTTTAAAACTCGTATAACTGCAAGAAAAGGATGTCATTCAGTTGATTGTTAAAAAATCTGAAATCGAACAAAACCGGGCATTACGCCGGGGTCGATTGATGGTTGTTTTACTAGCAATTAAGCCACAACAATTTGAATATTCTTTCTTCTTTGTTTTGTTTTTTTGAAGTGAGGGTATTATGTATGTGAATAATAATTACTTCTCGCATGATGACTACTGACAAATGGACTTGCTGCTTGCAAATTACTCTGGAACCGCAGTTAGGGATGACAACGCACCGCGCTTTGCTGCATCTCGCTATTTCAACAATTCATATGGGCCAACGTTCGATCAGCAACCAACTCAAAACACCAGAACAACAACATATGGTCACAGGACTTTTGGCTACTGTGCTGCAAAACAATGGAACTCTCTTCCTTTCCATATCCGCCACCTTCCTACAACTGAATCTTTCAAATCTGCACTGAAAACGCACCTCTTCCTTGAGCATTTCTCCTAACACAGTCTGCACAATGCTCGTCCTTCTTAACCCCGCCCCCTTCCCTCTTGCTACTTTACCCATCTTTCTCGCAGAATCACTATATATTTCTCTGTTCCTGTTACTTGATGCCTTTTGTTTTCTGTTTCGTCAGTACTGTCGTTTTCTTTCGTCCCCTTTGTTCTGTGTCTACTTAGTCCACGTCTCTTCCTCGTTTTAAGCGCTAAGAGCATGCTCTCTATGAGTGTGAATATGCGCTATAAAAATCTTCACTATTATTATTATTATTAAAACAGCGCGGCCGGCTATACATGTACATTGGACTTCGAAGAGCGCAGTTTCTCAGAAAACTGCATTTCCATCTAGCACCGAAATTAACAGTTGCGAGCAATTATTCGAACAATGTACGTATCAAGGTCCGTGGCACGTATATAGCCCTTTGATCATTCACATATGCAGGAGTTATATATATATATAAGCAGCAAGTATACGCCAAGTGTAGAACAGCTCGAGATAGGCATCAGAGCCTGATGCCGGGAAGACGTGCTGCAGGAACCTTTCGGTCTTTGTTCTCTGCCGTAAGCCTGCCACTTTCTTGATCTCTGTATAGTGTGTTCAGGTACCTTCTCAGAACTATAGCTCAGGTACCGGCCGGTACTGCGTGGTTGTGCAGTAAGCTGAAGTGTGTATACATGGTTGGTTCATTCTGGCACTAAGAGAAGGTGGAACTGCACTCACTTATGTCGATAGCCCATAAAACCAGTTATATGTCTATCATGGATCGTTAACATGCAACGACTACCACGATGCTAATGATTTACACTGCAGCGCTTTCCTCCTGAGACCATATTATGTACAAATTAAGACAAGGCGTGCTACTTTGCCGGGATGTATAAGCGATTATAGTTGTTGACTCGGCTAAAAATACCAATTAATTTCTTATATCCTCTCCTGATAGCACACGGGCGCCTTCCAGAAACAGATCGAAACAGCTATTCCAGACAATATTAATCTATAGGTCTTAAAATCCCTGGCCACAAGACCTTATAACTTATACAAACGCAATATGACATTTCTCACGGACCAGTTTCGAGTAGGGGTAGAGGTGGTAAAACGAAGATACCGCTGAAAGTGAAAAGGTACATATATGTAGGTGAGTACGTAGGGGAAAAGGCATTCACACAGGCCAGGTCGATCGGTGATCGGTGCAGTACGTTTGTGGATCAAAAAGATTATAGGTGACGTCAGGCAAACAATTATATATAATATATTCAGCTATAATAATGATACATGAAGATACATGCTCATATTTGATCCGTATAATCAGCTAGTTTAAAATGATTAAACTGAATATGGAAAAAAGAATAAAGCATTGTGACTTTTTTGTTTTAAAATATAGAAAACAGTTGATTTCACAAACTCCAGAGTGATTGCAGGGAGACATAAAATTGAGTTTTCAGGTTTACTTAACATTTGAAATACTTTGCTGTTAAATCTTCCTAAAAGTTTAATCAAGCAACTTTACAAAATTTATAAACAACTGAAAACTTGGAAGCGACAGTGTCCTGTGATTCCTGATTACTTTAATTGATTCTAAGTAGCCTGACCACGGAGTTACATAATTCCGTGGCCTGACCAAATGTCCCGCAAATCCACCGCCGCAGTATCTTACCCCCCTTGACATGACCTCATGACCCGACCTAGTTCCTGGCAGACGAGCAGCATGGCGGACGGCGAACCTCTTCAACCGCGACCCAAAAAACGAACCTCCTCATCTACCCCTGTGCTCTACAATACAGACAAATGGATAGAGGAAAATAAACAATTCTTCCAGCCACCAGTCTGCAACAAAATGATGTAGGTTATTTTCCCACTTTTTTGTATGGATTTCTTTGGCCTTGTATGCTGCCCCTGTGGTTGTGTGTACTCGTTCAAGGTATCGTCTGTCGTCGTTATTCGTTGACATTGTTCATTACCACATCCAGCAGCTCAACTTTAAGGTTAATTAAAGATGTAAACAACCTTTGCAACTTTATAGTGTTGCAATTTCTTTATGTTGCTGGATTTTATTGTATCCAAGCTGGTTAGAACAAAGGAGGAGATAGTTATTTTGTTGACTTCGAAAGAATAGGGATTACCATGAGACCATAATGAGTAATATTAAAAACCCACTAAATATTACCGCAGTCTTCAGTCAGAAGTGAGTGTGCAACATTTATTTAGAGCGAAGACTTTATTCATTGTGTAAAAAAATAGCCATCATTTTATGTTGTAATAAAAGTGTAAGTTGGTTACTTTTATAAGCGATGTTCTTTTTCAGGCACAATGATGGACAGATGAAGGTGATGTATGTGGGAGGTCCTAATCAAAGAAAAGATTTTCATATTGAAGCTGGGGAGGAGGTAAGCAAAAATGATATTTAGACATGAATAGCACTCAGCACCTGAGAAAAACTATGTATTAGTTGCTGCTGTTTTCACAGGGGTCAATGAGATTGCACCATTTTCACTGTAATGGAGCGGTAATAATAAATAGTCTATAATAATATTAGAGTTATGGAGGGGTGTGATGTAGTGTTGCAATTTTTGTTGTTTTGTTCTTTTTATTGCAGTTGTTCTATATGGTGAAAGGGGATATGATTTTAAAGGTAGTGGAAAACGGAAAGCATCGTGATGTTTCCATCAAGGAGGGCGAGGTAATGAGTACGCTTTTTGAGAAAATATTTGTACATTAAAATTGTTTAAAACTTTTTGAGTAATGAAATTGGATTAATTATCTACTTTCAGGTACTCTTTTGTTGTTTTTATTTTTTTGCTGTTAAACTGTAAAAGGACTATGGTTTCCATGACATTTTTCACCTCAATAAAATTGCTCATTTCTTAAAATCCCTAGAATTGAGGCATTCTCTAGCTTAACTTAGTCGTTGTAACACATTCCAGAGAAGAACTGAACCATAGACCAACCTGAATGGTTTGCGTTTTTTGCAGATATCGGTAGATATAGGTGATATAAACCTAACCTGTAAATTGCAGCCTCCAAAACCCATCCGTTAATTAATTATCCGCTAGCAAAGTACGCGATTCGCACCTGCGATCAATGAGCGCCGTTAACAGTGTACTACGTCACACTAGTGCACCATTCACAACATTGGCAGCCGTCAACACCAAACAGAGAGAAAGAAGGAGTGACAGTTGGGATTGTTCGGACATTGAAGTCTGCTTTTCTCGTGCTAAAGTAGCAGTTTTTCAGAACCATGAGAAATGCAGACTTTCAGCATCCGAATAACCCGCACTGTCGCTCATTCTCTCTCCAATGTTGTGAATGGTGCACTACAGTGACGTAGTACACTGTTAGCGGCACTTGTTTATCATAAGTGAGAATCGTAGCGGATAATTAATTAACGGATGGGTTTTGGAAGCTAAAATTTACAGGTTAGGTTTATATCCCCTGTATCTACTGATATATGAAAACTTAGAAAACCATTCAGGTTGGTCTTTAAAACATAATTCTTACACAACTTCATGCGAGTTTAACTATGGTTGCTAATATTGTCACAGTCTGCATTCCTGCATTATTTTAACAAAATTGCAATACTTAGACAAGAGCTAACGTACAGCACAGCGAATCAAGCCGTAATGAAAATCAACATCTACTCCAACATTTATTCTGTACAACTTTAATCAATAAGCCAACCACTGAAGACTGGCAGATAGGGTCCTTTGGGGTAATCCTTGACATATTTTCTGTTACAGATTTTCTTGTTACCTGCTCGCATAGCCCATTCACCACAACGAAAAGCAGACACTATAGGGCTTGTTATTGAGCGGGAGAGAACAGAAGATGAAAAAGATGGGCTTAGGTAAAGACTTTTTGCAGAGATTTATTTTAAAAAAGCTCATGGAAGCTTAAATGCTGTGTGAGCATATGGCAAGAACTTACATTGTTTTAAAATTTTATATTCTAGTTCAGTCTTAAGTCATGGGAAGATGCAAAGGAATCTGTGGTTTTTGTTTTCTCATGGGGACAATTGTTAGTGGCTTTGTAATTTTAAAGAACAATATGTAGAAGACAGAAAATGCAGCTAAGAGAGATGACTATTTTAAGTCACTGTTGTAGAAAAAAGAACACACAGATATCTGTATATACTTGCTACCAGCGTCTTTGTTACTTGATAACTGTTGTTGCTGCTTATTGTATAACCAGTTTATTTAACGTTTCTTTCTTTGCCGTTCTTTACTTTCTGTCTTCATCTTTGAACTTTATTATATAGTTGGTACATTCTCTAGCCCCATTCCTTCCAAGTGAAATTGTTTTGCAACCATCATCAACCTTTTGATATCAGGAGTGCATAAACATAGGTAAAAATAAAGGTCCTCCAGCTTCACTGACGAATTGTTTTAATGGTGAAGGTAGTCTGTTTACTTTCATATCATTTAAGATAAGATAATACTTTATTTGTCCCAGAGGGCAATTGGAATCAAGGAGTGAGATGTTTAAGATCGCATTTATCTTGGAGTCATCTATTTAGTGAGGGCAGTGATTTTCTCTTCTCCCTTACTGTCTCTTTTTTCCAATCTTTTTTGAGAGGTCAGGTACCTGGGTCAATGAGGGGAAAGAATCTTGCACCACTTGGGTATCTAACCAGTTATTATGTGTTAGTAAATGTGAATATCCTCATAAAAAATTTTTGTTTCTTGGAAAGTTATACAGAGGAGTGCATTTTATTTTTTAATGTTCTTTCTAATGTTAGGGATGGAATTAAAATTATTTAGTTGACTGAACTGTTTCAGGTTTTATCAAGAAAAAGATGGAAAGCTAACCACAGATGTACTGTATGAAGAGTGGTTTCACTGTGAGGATCTGGGCTCTCAGCTAGTTCCAGCAATTAAAAAGTTGGTATTGTTATATTTCCCTGTGAAGACTGTTATCCAGTTGACTTCTGAGGGCAGGTTTTGAGACCACTAAATTTATTGATATTGTCGCCAGATATATCTGGAAATGAGCTTGGGTTTTCAATGGAGAGAAGCATGTGAAATTTGCCTTGCAGATGTTAAGGTGTTGAAGATGGGAATAGAATGGGAAAGCCAAACAAAAAGCCAACAATAGGCATGAAGAAAAATAGTCCCCTATTTATGTCAACGGATCACATCCAGTTCTTTGCAGTGGTGAGCACAAAACTATAATGGTGTCCTTCCAATTTTTGTTTCACCTTATTTAAAGCTTCATATACTGACTTTTTAAAATGTTTGCATTGTCCTTTTATATCATTTTGCATGTTTAAATAGAGTGTTTGAATAGCATGTCTTTCATCCTGGCAGCTGTGTGTGTTGTTTTTTTTAAACGTCAGAAGTCAGCTTTCTTTCGTTATCATCTGTTTACAGGTTCTTTGCTTCAGAACAGTACAAAACAGGAAAACCCATCCCAGGTAACGACATCTGGTCAGTGTGCTTGCTCCTTGTTCTTCACTTGCTTGGTGGTCATTACTGGCTAGCTTTTTGTGATACAGTTTGAATCGTATAGTATCATTTTCAAAGCTAAGAATTCTGATAACTAAATCGCATATTTAGTTGTCCAGCTTTAAAATAAAAACTTATATGCTTTGTTCATTTTTTCCTATTTATGTTCCTTGATTATTTAACTGTGGCTAGTCTTTTAATGTATGATTGTTAATGCTGCAATACTTAAATGCTTTTTATATTGACATCATTGCTGTTAATACTGCTTCTAGCATGACAAATATTAAATAGGGACATAAGACTGAATACCCTTTCTACAGGCACTATTTTAGAAAATCCACCTATTGAACTCAATGAGGATATAGCTCTTGAGGATCCTTTTAAGTTGAAGACATGGATTGCTGAAAATCATTCTCAGTTGGATGAGGATGGCTTTATTCCAGTCTACGGTGATCCTTACCAGTTTCAGGTAATCATCCAGGGTATTCAGCAATATTGTGCTATTACTAGTTATTATGTCAGTCTTCCACCTTCCCCTTTGCTCTTTTGAGGTCTCAGTAAGGGGGTAAAAGAGGGCTAGTGCATTTACTTGTATATTTTTTTATGTGGGTATCTGTTTATACTGCATTGGTAAGAAAAATATTTTGAATGGTTATTAGTGGTTCTTCCTTGAAAATGAATGTACTTTTTTCAATTGCAGGTGACAGTTTATGGGAAAGGAAAAAACACTGGCAAGTGTGATACAGCAGAGACATTCATCTGGCAGATTGTACGTCAGCTGTTCAGGCACACCTATTGTGACATGAGCATGCAGCATAGTTTTTTTCCAAAAATATTTTTTAAAAATCATTACTATTATTCCTTATTTATGTATTGGTTTTAATTTGTCTTGTATCTAGAGTAAAACTTAAATACCAATCAGTCTTTGGGAACCTAATGTTTATATTTTTCAAAGAATTATAAAAGCATTAAGTTTTAGCTTATGCATTTAAAAATATTTTTAATATATTTTATATTTAAATAAATTACAATTTTTGCATATTTTCCACTTGATATTAAAAAAAGGTCTGACTCAACACTCCAGCTTGGATCTCATATTAAAAAAGCAGGGACTTTAAAGTTTGCAAATTTTTAAATAATTGCAAAATTATTGCCCAGGGGTATGATGTTTTGGAAAAATATTTTTTTAGCATTTAGATCATAATATACTGTAAATCTAGGAGAAAAACACTGAAAAACTGTTTTATCATTACAGGAGGGTTCATCGACTGTAATTGTGGAAGGAAAAGAATTTACATTGGAAAAAAATGACACTTTTCTGATTCGTATTGGGAAAGAGTGAGTTTTTTATTCTCTGCTTATGCACAAACCAAAATTTAGAGAAATATTCATAATTTTTGCACTGAAACTCCTTTACAAAAATTCAAAAGTTAATGTGTCACTTTTTTGGTGTTATATGTTTACAGACTTAAATGTTTACTCATTTCAACATCTTAAGACAAGCTGGCATGGAACTGCACAGAAGTTATGATTCATTGTCACAGCCATAAACAAAAATTTGTAAGAACGTGGAAAGGCTTTCTTTGAAATATCTCTGGATCAAATAAAACATAAAATACTGTATTTAACATGGATGTGCTAGGTGATAAAAGGTATTTGCAAACACCTTCACACTTATTACTATAACAAAAGTTATATAAGAAGATATAGCACTGTTATTGAACTGCTTGCAGGTATAAAGCCAAAAGATCATCAGGCTCAGTGTCACTCATTTGTTATCAGGATCCCACTCGCAAATCAATGATTGGGTGATTGCTTCATGGTCTCTTCTAGTTTTTGTTATATTTTGTTGTTGTTGTGCTTTTACTTTTGGTTGGGATTGGGGAGAGTTATGTTGTTTTCAAATGGGCTTAAAACAACATTAAAGCATTAGGTGAAAGAGAGATCACAGACAGCAAATAAGACTACTTTCCCATTATCTAAATTTGTTGGTAAATATTTCATTATGTTTATTTTTCTGCTTTATGATAGTAAACATATATGATCAGACTTTTTAAATATTTAGAAACGTTTAAAGATTAGTCTTAAATCAGATGCAGCTACTGAATGATCCCACTTTATATCATATGAAAGAATGAATGGAACACGTTCTCATCATCATTTTTGTTTACAGAAGTGGTGCACGTTTTTTTTTTAATTGGTACTGATTTGCGTACGACAAACTGTATGGCAAAGTACAGAAGTGACAAAAAGAATGTTTCACAGACCCTCTACAGGTGCAGAGTTTTGGGGCACTAAAATTACCTAAAATGCTATTTTTGATCAAGTGCAAAAACAAGGAAAAAGAATGAATGAATAGCTTGAATTTACATTCAAATAAAGGTCAGGCACGTGAGATTTAGATTTTTTTAAAGTCTAAAAGGGTTAAACAAAATTTGAAAGCAGACTAGATAAGCTTCATATGTAAAAATTGCTTGTGATTGAAATTTTATTAAGCAGTTCATTACAAGTGGCAGTGATCTTCATAGATCATGTCCTGTTTCCAAAATACTAACACTTTCAGATCAAAATGATTGGAAAATCTGTCACATGAATCAGCATAAATCCTACAAAAATTTTAACAGATCATTTTGGCTGAGAAGCAGATAGGCAATTGTAGATAGCAGCATCTCCCTCAAAAATAAATTTGACCCACCCCTCCATCTTACTGTTATCGCTGGTATATTTTTTGGTTTTATGTTTTTTTGTGGATTTTATAATGGTCACAGCTTGTGTCCATGCAAATGTGCATATACATCAGGTAGTAGGAAGACAGTTTAGATGGGGCTTTAAATTCTTGGATATTTTGATAGAGTTGCTTTTTGAAAGAGCATTTGCTTTTATATTGTGTTTTTTTTTTTTTTGTTATTGGTTTTATCCAACATAAAGAGTATGAGGTTGATTAATTGTAAAGATTTTGTATTCTAGCTTTATAATTCTTTTGTCATCTGACATATAACGGTACAGTCTCAGGATAGAAAAATATTTTGCCTGATATCAAGTCCTCATGCCAGATATAATCAAATAATCAGATGAATCTAATGAGATTATTATAATTGTATTGCAATATCAATTTTGTATTCTGTGGGTGAGGTGTATTGTTGGGAGGGAGAAGACTTTGTTTACACATTTACTTCGGGAAACTACTTAAATGGGACAGTCAAAATCCATGTTACTCCAGGCTTTTCAAGTTAAAAAATTTGCTGTGCTTTTCTTTTTCAAAAAATTTTTTGATCAAGTCTTTAGTTCTTTGAACATTTACATGTTTAATGACAAACATTTTCATTATTCAGTGTTTATGGGTGGATGAAAATAAAAGAATATTAAACACTACAGTATTGGCCTTCTTTATTGTTCACTTCATTTGAGTACTTGACAAATGTCTCATTAAGCGATTTCTATTCTCCACTTGTCTTTAAAATCTATTAAAGTTGTGTTAAAGAAAAACCCACCTTAGTAATAAGCCACTGTCAAAACTATTTTACTTGCATTCAAACAATAGGTTGATTTCTTTATTTAAAGTTAGTAAATGCATGTCAGTGGGGTTACATGACGCACATAAATTATGTTTGAAACAATTACTGAAGAAGGTATTGAATCCATCCAAATGCATGAAATTGTTCACATTCATTGCTGAGATTCAAAACTACAAAAGTAATTTCAGCAAAAGATTATGTAGCACATAAAATATTTGATGTAAAGAGGATGACAGTGTAAAAGACAAGGTGTGAAGGAAACAAGTTATCACAGCTGCTGAATAATCACTTTCCAAAGTGTAAAAAAAAGTAATCCTGAAAAATCATACATGATTATCATGGAAACAACCTATCTGCGACCAAATGATTCCGTGGCAGGCTGCATTTATCTCAAACAAATCATGCACTATGAATTACAATTTTTTTATCATGAACATTGTTTACTTAAGTCCTGACAGCATTAAAACCAGAGGCTCAAAAACCAAAATCATCTAATTAATAAACTAAAATCCTTACAATTTTTAAACAGTATAATTAACAGATGTGAAGACTAAATTATTAATTACAGATGACTTTTCATTCTCTTCAAGATTGTTTAGAACAATGTCAGCCCCAATTCAGATCGGTTTAGACCGGTTTATACCAGGTTACAAAGTTCAGACTAGTTTACACCAGTTTAGACGGGTTTATACCAAATTAGACCAGTTTACATAGTTCAGACTACTTTAGACAGTTTAGACGGGTTTACATAGTTTACACCAGTTTAGACCGGTTTAAACCAGTTCAGACTAGTTTAGACCGGTTTATACCAGTTTAGACAATTTAGACCGGTTTAGACCAGTTTACACAGTTCAGACTAGTTTAGACAGGTTTACACAGTTCAGACTAGTTTAGACCGGTTTGTACCAGTTTAGACAATTTAGACCGGTTTACACAGTTGAGACTACTTTAGACAGTTTACACCAGTTTAGACCGGTTTAAATAGTTTAGTCTGGTATAGACCAGTCTAGACCGGTTTATGCCAGTCTAGACCGGTTTATTCCCGTTTAGACTGGTTTATTCCAGTTTAGACCGGTTCATACCAGTTTAGACCAGAACTGTTTCAGGGGGGGCCTCTGGATTCAACCACAGCCCCTTGTCAATTTATTCACCAGAACAGTCGATTTGAACAAATCATCATCTGTGCGATGATCTGGCCACAAAATAAGTGAATTTTGATGTACTTTCCTTTTTCGTTTTTCTTTGACACATGTTGATCTTGCTTTTCTCTGTGTGTGTGAGAGAGAGGGAGAGAGTGGATCCTTGTCAATACAGTGGTACCTCGAGTTATGAATTTAATTCATTCCAGAGCCGTGCTCGTAAATAGGAATGCTCGTAACTCAAACAAATTTTCCCTTTTAAAATAATGGAAATCGGATTAATCCGTTCCAGCCTTCTGACAAGTCCCAGAATTTCCTAAATTATGAAAAAATACAGGTTTTCAATTAAGAAACACACACATAAAGCTTCAAATTACACGAAATGAATAAAAGAAAAATGCACAAAATACAGTAAGAAAAATTTATAAAATACGGTACTATAATTTTACATTAGCGACAGATGAGTGCTGCTGAGGAGAGGGAGGGAGGAAGGGATACTGGCACGAACAAACGTAGATACTGCACTTTCTTACACTTTAAACAAAACTACAATTGACTTTCAATTTCAGGTAGGATCCCGACGCTCAGCTATTCGTAACTTGGAACAACGTTCGTAACTTGAGGTACCATTGTATACAGTTTTCCACATCTTCACATTTTTAGCACTTTATGCTTATATTTAAAAAAAAGCATGGTCTTGAGCCATATGGTTGTACCATGTTGAATGCTCTGGTACTGTGTAAATTAAACTAAGCGAGGAATTATCTTTCTCTCATGCACAGGTATCCATGCACTATTTCTAACTGCATATACTTTTCATTTGATAACAATTGCAGCTGACTACATATATCACGACTAATTTGTAAAGAAAAAGTGTTTTGTTTATGTACAACAAATATTTCATTACACTGGACAGTAACTTATGTACTCGAATTGACTGAGATCTGTGATCAAGTTGACTACAGCTGTGGCCGAATTGACTCCGGGTCATGGTTGAATTGGTAAATGGGTAACTAGTAATACAGTACTTAATATGTATGAATTACAATGCTATAAAACAACAATTTCAAATCTTTTAAATAACCTGTGGGGAAAACAGGACAAGATCTGGTTGGCTATAGGTTGTAAAGAAATATATAGCGTGACTATGTTAAGCCACATATAGCCTAATGGCACTCAAAACTTTGAGGTAAAAGAAAAAACTTGAATGGAGATAATTTTACTTTTGATTATAAAGAATAAAGCTATAAAAGCTCTTGTGAAAAATGCCAAAACTTCATCAGGTAATTTAACCCTCTTGGTTCGAGATAAAAATGAACATTACAACGACTGGCTTATAACTGAAGATTGCGAAGACGACAGCGGTGAAGTTTGTTTTTATTATTGCTGCTCTGAGATAACCATTAGACCAAGAAACCTATACTTTTTGGAAAAGAGAAAAGTTGAACTTTGCAATAAAAAGTAATGAAAATCGCCTCACCCATGCTACCCGGCAAAGCCATGATCGTGGCCTTTCAAACCAAGAGAGTTAAAAGAAAAAAAACTCAAAAAGAGACAAAAGTCCGAAACTTTCACCATGAAAAATACTTATTCAAATTAAGCAAAAATCTGCCTCTTAAACACATAAACATTAGTGTGTAAAAAACAAAAAGGAGACAGGTGACTGGGGATCTATGGTCCCATATGTATATATGGATGAAGGTGACATATTCTCAAAAAGAACTTTTTTTTTAACTAGTTTACAATTTCATTTCATGGAAAAAACAAATAAAAAAATCAGCAGTTCAACCCAGTGCTTTGGCCTGTACTAATTTGTTGGGGGAACGACATTTGCAACAAGCTGACAAGGTTTTCCAAAGTTGCATTTGCCAAGCAGTGGCATCTGGTGTTTTTTTCTTTTAAATCATCAGTGCTATAATAACCATTTTTAATTGCTAGGCAACAATCTGTGAGCCTTCTTGGTGGAGCTGATATGAATATTCATTTGTATATGCTACATGATGATCTATGATTTTAAGATTAAAGCATGGAATCATGGAATTTGTTTTGGTACAAATTTTAAAAACATGACCATGTTAAAAATATGAACTTATAACAACTTATTAGTGGAAAACCTAACAGTTAGATATACTTATCATGTCTATAATGCCTTTTAAACAGGTGATAGCTAAGGGGTGTTAAAGTTAACAACAGAAACAGATCTGCTAGCAAAATGTATAATAATTAACATTGACTCATCTAGAGATCATGACTGAATTTTGTTAAAATAGTTCTAAAATAAAAAAATGACACATCACATTTAAAAAATACATGATGAAATGTAACCACTCTTTTAAAACATCACTCAAAACAGTTTTGGTTCGACTATAGTATTACAACCTCAGGTACATTAATGCACCTTTGTAATGGTTCTAAACAGCATCATAACAAATGTCCACTTTCTCTAGAGCAAGGCAATCAAAAACAATGTCTTTTTTAACATACCAGTGATTAATATCTTGTTCACTTTAATATGTTTTAACTCAGGTAGGATTATTGCATACAACCCACAACAAATATTTCATCCACACTATGACTCCCCCTTTCAACCAACACCCACAAACAAGAATAATCATACATCATTTATATTGTTAACTTTAGATTTATCACTATTAATGATGCTTTCTCATTACACTTGTAAATCAGATTTTTAGCTGTCATCATTACACATTTGTAAGGTACCTCAAGCATTCACCGGTATCTCTTTCAGTGATTTTTAGAAAATAAGAACAGCAGAAAGGGTAAAAAGAAAAAAATGTCCTAAGTCATTAGTGCTGAAAACCTGTTATCACTAATTTAATGAAAAAAACAAGTATACAATGACAGAAAAAATGATGGAAAACAAAAGATTGCAAGAACATCTGGTATTTTGTGCAAGATATTTTCGGTTACATATTCTTTCCTGATGCATCCAAATTTCCTGATGATATAACAAGCTGCACATCTGGCATTTTATCAATAGGTGGTCCAAGATAAATGCGTCGTGTATAGAAGATGATGACCCTTTCCACAAATATTGCACCCAAGTACCAAAGAGGCAAGTACTCCAAAGTGACCAGACCCATGAAGTCTCCATGGAATGGTGTGTAATCCCATGGACATGCATCAAACTGGCGAAGTACAAGTCCCGTGCTAAATTCCCAACAATACGTCCATATTGTGTAGACAAGTGCTCTCAGTATAAGTGGTATATTGTGAGCATCTAAAATAAGATAAAGCTGTTCAACTACCAATACTGATATACCATAAATTGGAAAAGACCAGATACTGGTCACACCTGGAAGTTTCATGTTGAAGTTGACCACAAACTCCCACACAGCTGTGAACATGACTTCTGTTGCATAGCCATGAATAGCGTAGATGTAGAAACGACCAAGTAACGTGAGTGCTACTAACTTTGTCATAATTCTGGAAACACATATATGTGCACATATTAGAGCAATGATAGTGCACAGAAAGTATTCTTCAGAAACATTGTTTATATTTCCTCAAATTAAAAAACGTTTCATAAAAAACAAACAAACAACAACAAAAAACAATGAAAAACCCGCATAAAAGAATCTATTTTATTATTATTTTTTTTTGAAAATTCATTACGCTCATTGTAAGACATATTAGGACGAGTTTTCATTGTAGAGTAATATATATAGTTGTATGCTTTCTTTCACAGTTATCACAGCTGGTAATAAAGCTAAACAGATTATTACAGATAAACAACCACACATGAGACAAGCTCTTCATCGACAAACAAAGAATATAGCACAAGTGTGAACCAGAAACAATACTACCACAAACTTGTATTACACGTCCGTGATACTAAAACTCAAACTGCAAAATGAGGTACGTCAATAATGTTTAATATGTCATCTGGCCTATGTCAGAATCAGTAAATCTCTAACTGCACACAAAAGATTAAATTAATAAAAACGGACCTCAATCCACCTTCTACACATGGACTTAAGCTTTATTGGAGCACATCGATGTGAAGGGAGACGACTGCATATGCTTACATACTTACGTACTGAATCAGTGTCGAAAGAAGAGCAATATGGCAGTAAATTAATCACAGAATACGTCAGTGATTTAATCAACAGTTCTTGTTACTATACACCGGATGCGAATTGTCGGTTCACACAAAACTTTTACTAAATGACCACTGTTAGCCGCAACGAGGTCACGTGTGAACAGTTCAGAGCGGCGCAAGGACCGATGACCGTACGTAGTTAAGATAAGACTTTTCATGTACAGTTATTGAACGGATTGATTATCTGTAGTACTATACAGCTTAATCCGAAAAGCAAAAAAGTTTCTGAAATCAAAACGCATTCCGAGGTGATGAAATAAAGGTTTGAAAGAAACTTGGATTTTCTTTAACTCTCGATCACTTGTCGATCGGACCTGCGTACCACTGATCATAGTTATAGATCAATGCAGCGTACATACAACTTCTAAAGGCTAACGAAGGAGTTATAGTTAAATTTAAAAAAATACAATTGATATGGTACCACTATCAAAGAAAGGCTATGAAAGAAAGAGTTCAAATCCATATAGAATTGGGGAGGGGGAGACTATTAAAGAAACTATATAATTATATAGCAGCAAAATAGAATTGCCCTTTCCACGACTTCCCATCATCTTCTGGACGTTGCAACTGTCTTGGCTACAGCAATGGCTTAAACCGAAAGGACACAAGGGATATCGGTACACACCAGCACCACGGATTGCATTTGACACTTAACATCCTTTAACAGACCCCGTCGGCTTTCATTTCTCTGTCGCAGTATATCCCATCATCAGGCCATGAAAACAACTCATTTACACTATGCACTTATTGTGGTTGTGTAGGACTTGTACAAGATTGTATGTATCTATGGTGTGTAAGGGTATTGGTGTATGGAACATTTTTCGGTTAGTAGTTTTTGAAGGTTTTGTAGTGCCCTGTGAACCGACTGATTGAGGGAGCAGTTTTATATACAAGTGCCCTGATTATTAAGTTCATTTACATGGATTATTAATTTTTAACTGAAAAAACAATATATTACAGTTGGATTAAAAAAATAAAGCAGTTGTGTTGAATGAAATTCCTCTGGCCAATATTCTTGGCCCAATTTTATTTATAATAATAATAATGCGAACTTATAGCGCGCAGAATCACGAATGAGATGGATCGCACTTTCTGAGCAGAACAATTTGATAAAAAGTAACATAACAACCAATAGACAGTGAGGTACACATAGGGACACTGAACAACATAAAGATGAGGTACAAGTCAGGAATAGTACTTTGTAAAAAGATATGTTTCAAGAGAGAGCATTTGAAAGCGGCTATGGAAGTTGAGTGGCGAATGTGGTGTGGAAGAGAGTTCCACTGCTGAGCAGCACTGAGGGAGAACATCCGTTGTCTGTATGTGACTGTCTTAGTGAAAAGGAGGGATAAAATGCGGGAGTCTGATGAGGATCGAAGGTTTCGGGCAGGAGTTTTGACATACAAGATTTCGTTAAAGTAGCTGGGGGAGTGACTTTCGAAGAAAGCATAGCAGAGAGTTGAGAGCTTGTAGTCTATTCTAGCTTTAACTGGTAGCCAATGAAGAGAGCGAAGAAGTGGTGAGACATGATCACGTTTGCGAGTCCGAAAACGAGACGAGCAGCTGAGTTCTGGACTTTCAGAAGCTTATCAATGAGGTGCTGAGGACAGCCAGCAAGAAGAGAGTTGCAGTAGTCTAATTTAGACAAAATAAACGAGCAGATAAGAATTTTGGTGGTTGAGACGGACAGAGTATGGCGAATGGAGCTGATCTTCCGGAGCTCATAGTATGCAGATCGACAAATGTGAGAGACATGTTTATCAAGAGACTGGTCAGCAGACATTATGTAGCCTAAGTTTCGTGCTGAAGTTCCAAAAGGAACATCAGCATCGCCTACCCGAACAGAAACAGGCAGTGAAGGGTGAACTCTGGCTCTCCTCTTTGAAGAAAGTAAAGGTTCTGTTTTTTCGTCATTTAGCTTTAACTTGTTGTGGGTCCTCCATAGCCTAATATCAGAAATACAATCTTGGATGCTCTGGATAGCAGTGGGAGCCTGAGAAGGAGAACAACTGGTATATAGCTGGGTGTCGTCAGCAAAGGATTGATGGGATATAGAGTGTGATTGAATTAGAGTGGTAAGTGGCTTCATGTACAAGATGAAGAGGATGGGACCAAGTACAGAGCCTTGGTGTGCATCAACGACTTACATAAAGAAATTTCAAATGCATGTAAGTTATTTGCTGATGATACTAAGTTATTGAAAAATGTGATAAACATGATAAAGAATGCTCTACAAAATGAAATGATTAAGCTACAGAACTGGTATGGTATGGTGTGCTGAAATTACATATATGTCAAAATAGTTAAAAATGTTTAAATGTTTCATTGATAGTTTTGTTGTACAGCAGAATAGAATGCAAAATAATTAAACATTCTAAAAAAAAAAAAAATTGAAGGCGTACCATCTTTCATTTCTAATCTAGTCTTGGTATCTTAAGGTATATTTGCCAGCTTATTCGTTCTAGGTTAGCTCTCTTTGACCTTTCTAAAATTAAAATGTTTTTACTTTTATTGAGCTCTGAGACATGATTTATTGCATGTCTCTTTATTTTTTTTTTTAACATTGTGGGAGGGTAGAGCATGACTGTTATTCTTTTACTTATCAAACTGATTACTCACCAGAATATTATTAAACATATTACAATAATTTTGATTAACACATTCAGCTTTGTGTCTCCATTACCGATTCCTCACTTCATCCTGTTCTGTCCTTCACTGACATGTCATGCATCACTGTGATACATCTTTTTCTATTTTATTTCCCCACCCCCAACCACCACCATCAGAAAACCCCTTTTCACCTGTCAATTCCACGGGCCCTCTGTTTATCAGTTTTTGATTTCACTGGGGTGAGAGGGCACACAACACATCTGCAATTGGTAGAACTCCAAAACATTTAAAGACCCTGCCTTTGATATAAAAACCAGTTTTTGGAGCATCCGAAGGGGTGTAATTTCCAATTTAAGAAAAGTTTTCTAATGTTGAGGTTGGATTTTTTAAAGACTTTATTTGTCCCACAGGGATCCGGGGGGAAAAAACAAAAAGAAAAAAAATGAATGTATCTTACTTATTTGCATGCAGACAAACTAAAGCAATAGATTCTTTGCCTGTTTAGAACTTTATTATTATCTTAATCTATTATTTCCAAATCACATTACCATTTCTAAACTCTGGTGATAAATCTGGATAAGGCAGATTTTTTTTACCTGAACTTTTTTTTAAATCTAGGATTCAGGAATCCACAAGGAAGATTGTCTGAGCAAGGTGTGTAGCTGTACTTGTACATATATTAGGAAAACATGCATTTCTTCTTTTTTTTCACAGTGTGAGTTCATTTTTGTGGATAGCAATGCCCAGATAAATGAAGGGAAAATAAAAACAGAATGGAGAAAATGTCAAAGATAGAAACACCCAATTGCACTGCCAAACATGAATCACAGCTAGAAAATATTTTTTGCTTAAAATATGGTGAAACACAACAATTTATAGTAGCAGTATATCACACAGATTACAGCTGAAATCAGATCCTCATAGTTTATATCCTTGCTGAGAAGTTTTCAGTAAGCTTCTTTGCCAAGTCATCTTTTGTATAAATTATGTGCATTTAGTGCATGTTTAGATTGTAAGAACTCAAAATTATTAAGGGAAAAGCTCATGAATTTTGGACTAGGTTTAAAAACACAAGACCACCTAAAGGTAATTTTATATTCACCATTGTAATTAAATAGAGCATATGGACGTAAGCCAACATCCATTTAAACCAAGTAGTGAAATACTTTATCCCATAAATTTTATAACTTTGATAAATGTAAAACTGAAGATCCACCCTCATGTTACATGGATGCTGTAATGCTATATGATACCAATAATGGGAGTAAAGTAACCTGGCCAACAGAGCCAGAGTTCTATTCAAGATGAAATTTACTCCTTAAATTTGGGGAAGCTTGGGCTTAATTTATGAAAAGGACACCTGGATGAGGGTTGCTTGGGCTCATTATTGTAAAACTCCCCCTGCCAACACAACAGCAATGAAACACCTGTTTTATGATAAAAGGTAAAATGTTGAAGGAGACATTTGGGCTCTGCCTTCCATAAGCATGTGCCCTGGACTGCCCTAGACATGGCAAACCAGTTTTTGTTCACTGCTCCAATGTGCACTATGCTTGGGACCTTAATATTACAATGGATTTGTCCATACCCAAGGTATTAATCTATCAAAAAATACTGGAAGCAAACTATACTGCTCCTGCAGAATCACAATTACCAACCAATGGAAACAAAACTTTTATCAAAGCTAAACTTTGTGAAAAGCAAAGAATATGACTGTTCTCTATTGTAACGCAAAGCATACATTATCAAGATATATTTTGGCATAGATAAAGGTGAATACGTAGATGTGAATTTTGGAGAAAATAATAGCTTTTATCATTAAGAAGTGATATGACACTGGAAAAGTGGAGTATGCATAAACAATGAACAAGCAACTACTACATTTTCACAAATATCTGTATTAAAACCACAGCACATACAAAGTAAATTATGAAATTCAGTAACTTCTCAATACATTTTTACCATGGGTTGCCATTTCTATGATGACAACAATCATGATAAACAACCTAACTTCCTAAATGAGTTCACCATTATCAAAGTTAAAATATTTATGGTCAGTTTGGTTCCTGCTGCTGCGTTGACAGCACAAGATGGGTTACCACTTTAATCATGACCATCAACACCAAAGACGAATACCCTAACAATCAGGATGAACAACCTAATGAATGAGTTCGTTGCTGTTTACTGCTGCTAGGTCAACAGCATTTTAAATGTTACAGTACAGGAACATCCAGTTCACACAAGTAATTTAGGCATAGCTAGCAAGTACATTAAAGAAATGATAGACTTCATCAAGATCAATCACACCAACTACAGTATCACACTCTTCACATTTTACTGGATGAAATTTGTCCTTGTCTTCACATGTGGATGTTTCTTCTGATTTTATCTCTTCTACTGAAGGCTTAAATTTCTTTGACTTAGACTTTTTCTTGGATGCTTGTTCAGGAACTTCCAAAAGCTCACTTGTGTCAATTTTGCAGTTCATAACAAACATAGCTCGATACTGGTTGTGATACACTTCATGCCTGCAGCAAATCAAAGTTGCAGAAAATGATCTTTTCATTATAAATGAAACAAAACAGCTATCTTTAAAATTTGTTAAACCGTATATTCATACTGATTTGCATTTGTCTAAATCTAATCCTTTAACACAATATTAACTACACCCAAAAAGGTAACATTTATTTCAAAATAAAAAAAAACAGTTTTAAATTACAGCTTTTAAATTCCTGATATATACATACACAAATTCAGTGAGTATCATGCAACAAATTTCTGAAGGTAAAATAAACAAAAAAATTTCATTAGTTACTTTAAGATATTTTTCATAAGTATTGATGCTTATTTTCATGCATTAAATACCTCTGGCAATCTATGCATAATGTAGTCAAGCAGGCTGGGCAATCAAGGACTGCATCACTTCGTGGGGCTGTGTTCTTTCCCAGTTTCCTGCTGTTATTATTTGCATTTTGACAATCAATGCCACGATGAATCTGGCGCTGATGATCAACCCAACGTTGATCATCATCATCCATTTCAGGATCATATAGTAAATCATCATTAGATAATCTAGAGGACTGATGATGGGATTTTCCATCATGCTGGTCAGTTTTCACTGCACCATTCCCAGTACTGCTGCTGCTGCTACCACCCAGTCTATTAACAGACTCTTCTTTACTTGCTTTGCAGCTAACATCTGTAACCAATGTTGAAGATGATGACTTGTTAGTTTTTAATAATAAGTATGCTACAGAAATATACCAACCATTACCAAAAAAGAAACCTTTTAAATTAATTAAAGCTCAGTTACATCTTAATGAAAAACATAATAAGAATATGCCATTTAAAAGCGTATATTTTTTGTATAAACCCTAAAACAGTGCCATAAATGAATGAGTAGGTACACCTATGCACATACTGACATATTCAAGTAAACACAGAAACTCATTATCTTAGTCATGATTCACTGAAGCCTAACCTTACAAGCACTGTGACTTAATAATCTATTTCAAATGGAATATAAATCATCCACTTGCCTCTAGTTTTTTCTAGCAAGCGAACTGTTTTGTCCAATTCAGCATTCATCTCCCTCTCAAATTCATCCTCGCTTGAAGAAAAGTCGTTTGTACGTGGTTCTCTTTTTTTCTGCTTCCTTCCATGCTGGAATCTTTGATTATTGTGATGCAGGTGACGGCGTTGTTCTGGGGTACCATTCAGAATAATGTCGATCTCATCCTCGGAACTGAAAAAGAATTTTGTTCAAAAGCACAAAATAACACTGTGAAGCGTAATAAACAAAAAACTGTGGGTAGATTCAGTGTTTTGACTCAAATGTTTGCCAGCTTCAAATTACCATGCAAAACAAACAAAAAACTATCGCCTGCCACAAACAGTTATTTAACTGTGATTACTGGGGCTGTACGGTGTAATTATTTTTATATAAAAAAAACTGCTTGATACCTTTCTGCCTTTTCTTCTTCGCTGTCATCGCCAAAGTCCAAGTAGTCATAAGACTGTTCGGCTACATACTTCGCCATTTCTAACAACTGCTTTCGTCAAAGACTGAGAGTAAAGTCCCCTGATGACTAATTACTACACAAAAGCAATAAAAACATGCACGTTTGAACAAACGACAACGAGGTTTATAGTAACATGCATATATGCTTCATTTTAGTCCGATCTATGAAACATACATTATGCTGATCAAACGATAGAAATGGTTAATAAATCAGTAACTTATCGACCATTTCAAGTGTAGGGAAAAGCAATGATTACTCAGGTTCCTATCAAAGGGAAATGACTCCCTTTCTGAAAAGTTCCCCCTCCTTCATCATAACTAATTTTCGGTTTGCTCCGTCAATGAAAACTGACATATCACTTTCAAAAAAAAAATTTAACAAAGAGCTGATTTTAAGATGCACAGAATTAAATGGAATTAATTAATGATTACAAATCAATCGTCTATGGTTATTGCACTAAAACGGTTTGAAGAGAACGTCCATCAACATATTCTTGTTACAATTGTTCTGATTGGGTAAGTGTGGAACTTCGCCAGCCGATAAGCTTATAATACTTCTTAGACCTAAGTATATTTTAATCACAAAAGAGGCGGACAGTTTCCCCGAAGGTCTTCGTCTATACGCAGAGGAATCAGTATATGATTCAAGTGTGCAAGAAATCTAGAGCTGCTGAATCAGTAACCAATCCTCATGCTTGTCTTTTTCGTAGGCGGAGTGCACTGACCTCGGGAGCACACGTTGCACGAGATAGTTACAGACACTGAGTTTGAAATTTAAAGAGTTGTGGGAAGTAAACACAGTCACGGTTTGAAGATGTTCGGATGAGGATGTAGAGCTAGATTATTACATCAGAATGGATAAAGGCCAGAGGAAGATCCTTCGCTCACCATCCGTCAAAAGAAAAAGCAAGGTGCAGCCAGTCGGACAGAGGGTAAGTCTACTTCTACCTGTCGTCTGCCTGTCGCAAACTCACATCGTTTGTTCTTGTTACGAACCATGGCAGTGACTGTGAACGAAAGTAGATCTTTAGGTAAGTGAATTATTAAAATTTTATAGATTAGATTCATTCAGATCACATGGGAAGGTATTGTATGGATGGGGTTTTTGCCACCTTAAGCCTGTTTTCTGCAGATAGAAAGTAAGTTAGAGAGTGAAGTATCGAAAGCGAAGAATATTGCACAGGTGTTTTTATGCTTTAGCACACACACACACACACACAAAAAGGGTGTTACTGATGGTACTCTGAGTTAGTATCTGTCCAGTAAGCTTATGTCTATGTATGTCACGTCGTATGTCGTAGTCTCATGGGTGTGGGGAGGTTGGAAAGGCAATGGCCAAAGCATATTGCTTATTTTCATTTAATATTGTATCAGTCTTAAAATGTTACAAATAAGTTCACTAGGCCAGTAATATCAATAGGATTTAAAACGCAAACTGAATTACTGTGGCTGGTTGTCAGAGTCAAACAATGTTAACACAACAACATTATGAGGCTTAAAGATGTAAATAAATAATTGATAACCATACAGGAAGCAGAACAAATTGAAGCATACCCTTCACATTTATTGGGACTGGAATAAGTAAATGAACATAGGCATACACACTGTATTACTAAAAGGCAGTCATCATGCCAGTCTAGAAATAATTTTAGCTGTGAAGGTGCAAACTATGCAGAGCTATAAGAAAAAGCTAAAACTGTAGATTTTTAAGTGGACATAATCTGTTAATAATGTTAGAGTGACGTAGCCTAAATTAAAAAAATGGCAGAGGTTGATGAAAAGACAGTATTGATTGCTTGTGAAGCTTGTTCATTACTTTATCAGATGAAGAAAAGTTATATGTTACATGTGATAGACATAATAAACAAAAAGCTATATCAGAATTGGATTAGTGTAATCATCATAAATTTGATTTGATCACAGCATGTAATTTAGATCCAAATCTCATACAATTCTTAAAATTTCACAGAAGACAGAAAGTCTTTAGTGTATTTATTAGAAATGCCTAAAATGGACATTTTTTTCAGATTTGTTAATGTTTGAAAAATGCAAATGTTTATTTATAAATATTTAAAAATACATGAGACTCAAAATGAAATGTGAAAGCATTGTTGCAATGTAAAATTTTTTGTTTTAGACCAATTGTTCTTTTCCTCAATAGTGTGGTTGGATTCAAATAGACTGCTTTCGATCAGTTTGTTCCACTATTCTGTATCAGACAGCTGACGTAGTAGTGGTGCTATTAATGCAGCAGAAAAAAAACAGTGTGAAGGCAGAAAGAGAAAGAGATGTAGTAACATATATTGATGTTGCTGACACAAGATGCTTACACGATCCTCTGTAAGAGCCAGCAACGCCTATACCTTCTTCGGAAACTCAGATCTTTCTGTCAGCTCTGTCATCCTCAGTCAGTTCTATCAGTCCTTCATTGAAAGTCTCACCACCTTTTCTTTCATCTCTTGGTTCCACAGCCTTGCCCTAGGGAACAGGAACAGTCTTGCTTCCCTTGTTAATGCTTGTTCCAAGATCGCTGGAACCAGGCAGAAGGACCTGGTACCCTTATGTCAGCAAATCCTTAGAAAGGCAGCCTGTATCCTCTCTATTTCTAATCATGTATTGGCATGTGAGTTTTCACTCTTGCAGTCTGGCTGTAGGTACGCGATGCCTGTATCATCTCTACAACTCATTCATTCCACGTGCCTGTTACTTTATTAACTCTACTGGCCATGATCTTGTTTTAGCTTGAGGTGACCTAAGGTCACCAACTGAATCTTACTGTTGCTGGCAATATGTGTGTGTATATATATTTTGTGTGTGAGAGAGAAACTATTTTAACATGTTAATGTGTGTAATTATGTGTATATTGCTAGTATAAGCACTATCTGGAATTGCCATTGTGCTACTGTACAGAATTTCATGTGCAGCTGTGTCTTTTTGTTATATATTTTGTTATATGATTCCTAGATTTTGAGGTAATTGTTCCTTTTTTTTATCCCTTATTTGTTCTAGCCCCTTTAGAGATTAAGGGCTGAGTGAGAAGAGAGTTTACTGCTGGTTAAAAGAGGGAAAGTTCTGAGCTGTGGGTTTTGTTGCAGCAGGGATCATGATGAGTTGTCAGTAAACAATCATGGGCATCTCTACCATCTGTGTGAAGACATTACTCTAGACACCCCCTCCTCTCTCCCCCATGCTTGTCTTTTTTCCCTTCTAACCTGTACATTCAAGGGAAAAGGTGCTATATGGTCCTGAAAGGTGTTGCATTCTAGAACTAGATACATTACTTGTAGTTGCACCTGTTTTGGTGCTTTATATTAGTAACAGTATCACTATAAGATGATTCTAGCTGCTTAAATATCACCATTTACAAAAATCATTACTGCTTAAAAAGAACTTTAAATTACCAGCTCATGGATTAAAAATACAATGCAGAGACACACACACACACACATAGACCAGTCATGGTTGCATGAACATACACAACTTTTTGCTTGTTTTCATCAGTTGATTACTGACAGTACTGACATTTTAGATTTGAAACAATTTTGGTTAGGACGGGTGGAGAGTGCAAGGGAAGGGCGGGGAAAAGGCTGTGGAGAGTAATTGAAGCAGAGAATGTGTAATTAGTTTTACACGGCACCTTTGCCTTGTAACAAGGCGGTTTGATCATCAGCTGACGCATCCTCAGCTAGAACGACACGTAACACGACAGTCACACGCCTTGAGCAAGCAGCCCTACAGTGACATTGCAGTCAGCTCACAACTGGTAATTCAGGACCAGTCATCACAACGGGCAAGTTTTCTCGCCTCCCACATAAGATAGGAGAAAGTGCTTACTGTTAGCTGGAAGTTTCACAAACTTTCTTTTGTTACAAACTATCAATACATTTAACAGCTATGTGGAGATATCCAACTGATTTCTGAATGATACTGGGACTCGCATTCAGATGTTTTTGGAAGTGAAACCTGCTATCGTTCGCATGCAAAGATTTCCGTGGTGTTCAACCTGTTGGTAGCAGTTTGTGGTGAAAGTGCATTGTTTGTCAACATTGACACAGTCATCTACATCTGCGTTATTTTGATCTTCTCAGGCCTGGAATAATACAAATGTCACGATGTGTAGCTCGCTTCGTATCGAATGAAACGTAAACTGCACGGTGTGTATTTCAAATAGGTGAAGATGTCAAAGCACACCCTGTCTACTTCAGCTGTGAACAAGGTAAACCCAGATAAATATGTCTCTGGTGTCAGGGTATTCGCGTCTTAACGCAGTGCTATTTCTTTCTCTTCCGGTTTTGCTCCATACGCGTGAGCGCGCTCACGCTCACGCACACACACCGTACGCGCACATGCATACCTAAAAACAAACGCGGTTACTCATCACGCACCCAGACCTGGGCACATCTTGTGATTGCGAAACGCTGAACAGAGCAGCAAGCTGTTAAATCTGTCAGATTATCAGTTCATGTCTTCATATGAATACAGATTTACAGTTTTCTTCTTAGGATTAAGACCAGTTTCCTTCTTGAATGTAAAATTTAAGTACATGCAAAGAAGAAAGTGATTACCAAAAGCTCATCAAAGGGGAATTTAAAGATTCAAGAAGACTTGACTGCTTGAGAAATGTGAATGGGCTACATTTTTATTTTAGAAACTTGATGAGTATTTCCTGTTTGCTTCAAAACAGAACCATAGTTCTACAAATGATAATGCATTATTAGATGAAGAAAACTATTATGTTACAGGTGACAAACATGATGAGCATTGACAATTTTTGCAAATCAAATAGTACATAATAAATAATTTCAAGTTCAAAAACAAATGTATTGTATTCACCCTGTTAAGATCATTTCCTCAGTCATAAAGACAGTGGCTTTCAAAAGGTTTTGTGCATCTTATGTTTTAAACAGGTTTCATATACTTGCCTACATATGCATGAATACATCACAGGTCTGCATGAAAAGAATAGTAATTGTTGAGGAAAGGGAAGAAGAAGGAGGTGGGGGGTGTTTTGGAGTCCACACTACCTCTCAAATATTTTGATAAGTTTTAGTAATTTGTGAGCAAAAGGTACATCAATCATGTCAGGTCAATACATCAACATTGATTACATAAGCAAATAATAATGATAAAAGAGAACTGAAGATTGTCATTTGAAGGCTGTTTAACTATCACCAGCCATTGTCAGACTGTCATAAAGTAGGGTAGCATGGTAATATTGTAAATCAAGTTTTCCAGAACAACTCAGTTCAGCTCAATAATTCATGTAATAGTGTTAACAAGGAGAAGATAATATAGTAAACATTACAGTAACTTTCATTTTCTTGCAGCTGACATTGGAGCGTGTCCTTGGCCTGACCGTCACCTCAAATGCAGCACTGTCCTGTGATCCCATCAGTGGCACCATTGCATATCCTGCAGGGTATGTGCTTAGAATGCTGTTTGTCATAGTCTTTCTTTGACAGCTCTTATTATTCACAGCCCTTTGGTAATAGTTAGCAAACAGTAATACTCAAGCATTGCATTGAAAACCTCAGTTGTGCTGTTTCTATATCTACTCAGAAATTTATTAAAGCATCTTAGTGCCATGATTGGCAGAACAAATGCTTTACTTTTTTTCTAGATAATAATGTCAGAAGATCAGTAGAGAGCGAGGCAAAGGATGCCGGAACCACATGGGCCCAACTGAGGGGGGCTGCCCAAAACCGGGTCCGCTGGCGAAGTGTTGTTGCGGCCTTATGCTCCTCGAGGAGTAGCAAGGAATGATGAATGTCAGACTTCATTCTGATATTAACTTGATGTGTTGTCAGTGTTACTTTATGCAATTCACTGCAGTTGCAGTCGTTTGATAAGTGTCCACCAAGCCACATGGTCTTTTTTACCCTGAAGGCAATTTGGAACTGTTGACAGCCTTCCTTTTGATCTGCTACTCTCCCATCAATTGTCTGATTACCTGTGTAGGAAGCTTTAGAAAATCACCTGCTCCCTTCCACAGGCTTTCTAACTCTGCTTATTTACCCTAAACCTCTGTTGTCTGTCACTCTTTCTCTGGACCAAGATGAAAGGGGTTAGTGTAAAGTTAACTGATTCTGAGACCTCCTCTCAAGTTTGTGTGCAGTCTGTCTGCTGACAGTTGTAGCATTGGCAGAAGGGATCTGCACATCGACATGTGCCCCATCTGACAGCTGTTTAAGTTGATAAAAAAAAGTTTGTAATAACAGATTATATCAAATGAGTCTTAGATATAGCAGGGTTTCACCTCTGATATGAGCGCATGTCTTCCTGGATTAAAGCAGTTACTAGATGAAGAAAGTGTGTCACATTTAATTGTAGGAGTTTGGACATGATCATTTAATAACAAGTGAATGAAGTAATTCAAGTTGTGTTGAGAGCCTCTAGGGCATGGAACTTTGCAGTGGCTTTTGGCCAGGTCAAACACTTTATTCGTTTTCAGTTAGGGACAAGCAAATGAGATTTTCCTGACAGGTAAACAGAGGTTCATTTAGTTTGGAATCTGTTAGTTTAGGACCATCTTTGCCATGTGTGAATCACCGTGTGAATAATATCAGTAAACTTGCAGTTCAGGCATTTGCCACAAAGAGTACTCTTCATCCTACACAAAATGCATAAGGGGAAAGACAATTATTTAAAGAGCCATAAAGAGACCAGAGTTTTTTCTAGAAATGTAGAGTGGGGAATTATGAAAATGAATCAGCAGGCCATAAAAGTCATCAATTCATTTTGTTTCTGGGGCTTGATGAATACACTGTACATAACAGAGGCTAACTGTTAGACCATATGTTAAGTTTATGTTTGGAATTAGTATTCATCCGTTCCTGTTCCTGGATTTAAGAAAGAAAATACATTAGAAAGGAAGATCCCAACGAAGACATAGAGGTAATCAGAAAATACACTTGCTACTGGAGCAAAAAACTTTGCACATCCAGGTGAGCAAACAGTTGCTGATGTGCTTGGTAATTGTGCACACTAATGCAGGCGCCTTCTTACATGTGCACACAAAATGCCAAACAAAATAATGTGAGTACTTGTGCATGTTTTGTGTGTGAGTGAGAGAGAGAGAGAGAAAGCGTGGGGGTAATGTAGAGGTGGGGAATATTCCCATTATTTGACAAAGGAAAAACCATAGGTGACCATACTTCTCATTGCCTTCATCCGTTAATTAAGAAAAAGGTTACCTTAGACGCCCCACATCCTCCCAGCTTTAGAGCCATGATCGTTCAACCTTTACAACCTTACACTGGTTTTTTACCCGTGCACGTGTGCGCCGCAACGCTCCTGTGCGTATATGTCGTGTACCGGCATGCAACTGAAGGCATACATGCTGTTCGAAACGGTGCAGTTTTGTTATGCTCCGGATCCATGCAGGGACCACCAAGCCTTGTTACTTAAGTCGTTTTATCATTAAGTTACGATAAAAAGACTTTGTGGAAAATAATTTATGGTGAGAAAGCCCCCCCCCCCACAGAGTTTTTTAAGATTATTTGTGGTTTAACCTACTTCATATCAAGTTGACCGGTCCCAGCTAGCGTTGGATTTTCAGATTTTTTCAGTTGCTAATGATAAGCGCTGACACCATGATGTCACCATGTTGAGAATCTAATTTTGACGAAAATCGCCGCAAAATATGCATTCTTAAAATGACTGGGTAATGCACTGGGTGTAGAATATCTATAAACTTTATTTATTATGCTGATGGAGCTGGCTGTCGAGTAAGGACGCAGATACATTGCCCACAAGCCCATTCACGCCAATTTTACGAATTCCTATGAAGCCCAGATGTCTGTGTACGTACTATGTTTGCTTACCTCTCATCTCTATCTCTTTTCATTTCTAGCGTCGTATTATTTCTTCTCGAGTTTGGGTAACACATAATTTTAATAAGAGCTTTAAAAACGCCACAAAACTCGTGTAGAAGCCATGACTGTCTTCACCTCACAACAGGGGTGGGAACGTCCGCCACTTGGGCCGCAAAATCATTTGATCCGGCTCGCCAAGACAACCATAGATTTTGATAGCAACATAAATTTATATTAAGTAAATTACATTAATAATGTAAATTTTGAGGAACACGTAATTAGGAACATCCATTACGGGATAGATAGGACATATACACAGACAGGATACATGACGGGATAGACACGCATGTTTCTCGTCGACTACCCGTGGTCTGTATCACGGACCAACATTGAAGGGGGTCCGTGGTCGGTATGGACAATTTTGGAGAATTATGCATGCATGTGACCTTCACACCAAGCTGAGGGTAGACCACTTCCAGCTTGATGTCGGCCGTTGATACGTGTAGCGTTCTTCGACCATGTCGACTCGTTAAAAAAAGAATAGTCGACATTGCTGTGTAACTTATGAACAGTTCCGGTTTACAAATGCTCAGCATTATCCTTTCATGGATTTCCAAAGGATGAGCAAATGAAAAAAGATTTGGCTGGTAAAAATTCTTTTGGGTTTAGGAGCTTATTTGTGCATGTGCAAGCATATCTATGTGTGTCGCATGAGTGTAAACACTTCGTCAATGCCATGATCTTCTCCATCAGAAGTAGGTATGTGTGTACTAAATTATCATTATTATTATTATTATTAATGTACTTTCAGTGCACAGCCACAAACAGAAAATTGTGCTTTATGAAAAAAAAGATTACTATATACTGTATCAGAGCCGGCGCTAGGGTAGGGCGAGCACGGCGACCGCCCAAGGCCCCGCACCTGATGGGGGCCCCGCGCTATCAACTGCACGCTCTGGATGAGACAGTCCGTAATTTTCTTGAAATTCTAAAACAAAACGAAACAAAAATCCTTACAAAAGGGTTTCTTAGAAAATTCAGGTGACTGATATCCATTTATTAACAGGAGTAGCTCTGAGACGCCAAATGATCCAAAAGTAGCAAGTAAAGCTGGTTGCCTTGCAAACTACGAGCTGGGGAATTTCGAATTTCTGGTTGCCGTCGTTGTGTGGGTACGACATCCTGCTTGCCGTCAACATGCAGTATGCAACTCGATGTAGCCATTAAACACGTTCAGTTTCTTATAAATTTCTTCATCAAGTATAGAGACAATGGATTTGCGTCAGCAATAATCACCACAAAAGAAATAGCCTCAACAATGAACATCAAACCTGTATTTAAAGGGCGCCGCCTTAGGCGAAGGATGAGGCGATTTGAATATGAAGTCATGGATGAACCACAGGAGACACCTGAAGAATCTTTTAGGGTTGGGTATTTCTTGTGGATCGTTGATCAAGCAATGGGATTTCTGAAGAAACGTTTCGAAGCAACTAGAGCACTATGCCGGAATATTTGGCTTCCTGTACAATGTTTCACAACTACGCACAATCACAATGAATGAATTGAGCAAATATCGCAAGGATTTAGATTTGGCATTGAGAAACGGCGATTTCCGGGATTTGCTTCCAAAGGCCCCGCAATTCTATTTGCCCAAGGCCCCGCACCCCCCTAGCGCCGGCTCTGACTCTATCTACTGTAAGAACGTCTTAATTATAAACGCGTATTTTACAGAGTACAAACAGTTGTTTCTCTATACTTTACATAAGAGAAGATCATATTTATCATATTTTTCGCGCACCTAATTTCGAAAAGGGGGATTGTGATGACACAAAGGACAACAGTGCTATGCAGACTGGGATTGCACACATTACAAAACAGACTGTAGCGAAACTACACCTTGGCCAGATGTAGCAGGCTAATTTTTAAGTGGATAATTTTGTATGTTCTGCGAATGAAGTTATAAATATCAAAATAGCCCTTTGAGGAAAAAAAAGCTCCTCACCCCTGCTTTACAAGGACTGTAGTATCTACTTTCCTGTATTCAGTGTCTTCTTATCTCGTCCTCCCATTTTGTCCAGTTTTGGAAGACCTACGAAGCCATGTAAAGCAGCTGATTAAAAAAAAAAAGCGGTTGCAAAACTACCAACGACGTTATTTATTGACTTACATAGTCCCACGACAACTTCAGGCATGAGTAAAGATTTAAGTGAAACGGCTTGGTGAGCTACTATTCAGGGATTTAGAAGGATCATATCGCGTGTGAATGTGTAAACTGTGAAAGTGTTATGTATACAGTAGCTGAAAAAAAGATAAGACTGCGTGTGTATGGCTTTGTGGTGTAGGAGGTGGAGGGGAAAGAGAGTCAAGCATTGGAATTAAATTCCCCTATTTGAAACAGACGCATTCCCGCAGCTCGGGTAGTATTGTGTTAGAAAGGAACGTTGCTCTGCTTTTAATATGATACCCGACCATTGTCAAGTTTGTCAAGTGGTAGCAGCCTGTAACTCAAAGGAGGACGTATGATTAGCCACACTACTGTGGCTCAACAAGAAAAAAATACAATCGAAAAGGCGCTTCTCTAATCAACACGCAATGCAGCGGTTTCTGCTTACGCCAGTGTTAAGAACCAGGAGTCGGAGAATTTCCGCTAACCCAGCAGAGTATATAATCTCTTCAGGCATTGTTGAAGGGAGCCATAAAAAGATAAAATCAGCGCGAAGAACGATCATGGCAAACGTAATAATATTACAGATGGCATTTGTAGAAACAAAGACACACAAATCGTTTGGTATTGTCTTTATGTACCCTGATGCAGATTAAATTACTAGGTCCCACCTCCCCCTAATTAGCCAGGTGGTCCGGTGGCGCAAAAATTAGCGCCAGTCACCAATACAGTTAGGATTAGCTGCCGTGGATTCAGATCTCGTATCCGGCACGCTTTTCTTTCTCTGCATGTAGCATCTGTTTACAAGGCTGGCTGCTTTGCTGTGATATAGCTTTAGTTGCTGCCTCGGCGTAAAACATCAGTCCCCCCGCCGGCTCAGTACTCCAGTAACAAAACACTGCCATAGGGCAGAAAGAACCGTGGAGGTTGATTAACATGGATGTTTTGCGTTTGCTTGCATAACTTGACCGAAGTTTTCTTACTTGCTATGCTGGGTCACTCATGTAGTGTTATGTCATCTTAATGGAGACCTCGCTGGTCGGAATGTGTCTGCGGCAGCATAGCGTTCTGGAACTATGCAAACTGTTCCCTGCATTCGCAGGGCTTTTACTCACCTGAGCTGGCCCTGAACCTTCAAGAAAACGAATCTTCCATATGTGCAGGCACACACATCAGCGCGCACGCGCTGTCTGAAGTGATATCACGGTTACGTTTTACTGGTAACTTGGATTAAAAACGTACATGAGTCATAGTAACCTTGCTTGCGTTTTTTTAAATTTTTTAAATGTGCACTAGATTTTGTGGTATTAAGGTAAAGGGTAAATTTTCTGGCATATCTCTACCAAGACACACCGCTTTCTAAGAGGAGGGGGGAATGAGGAGCCCGTGGATACCTAAGTGTGTTTTCTGTTTTTACAAAACTTACAAGCCATGCGTTTCGTGCCATTGTCTGGCTGCTTGACTTGATTGTCCTATACGCCGATACCACGCTACTGCAGCACCTTTTACTTTCGGCTTTCATCCCCCCCTCTTTCCCTATCCTCCCCGATTTTTTTCAGGATCCTCATTCCCTCTCACAGGTTCTCTCTCTCGCGCGCACATGTTCACCCACGAGAGAAAGAACGCTTTGCTGTTCTTACTCAACACTTTCATCGCCAGACATCGTTGTTCTCTCCAATCTTCACTTTATCGTAGATGTGATGAATGATACCAAAGTGGGGGCTGGGTCACAAGTTCACTTTCTTCAGCGGGAGGCGGTACTGATTTCTTTCTTCGCATTTTTAAAATAAAATATGTGTGTGACACATGTTCCTGCCGTTTTTACTTTATTGCACTAGCTTTTACTGTATTAAAGAATACACAAAAGTAAGACTGTTTTAGATTCTAACTAGAGTATCAACACTAAATGACAAAGAAAAACCAAATATCCTTTCCATTTTGTAGAAAAAGTACAGCAAACTCCTCATTTATTACATAAAACTGTCAAAAAGGCAACTAAGTTACTAAGTGGAGAGGTAAGCTGTCCTAGTTCGAAAGGGTAGAAACTACTCAAATGTGTTAGTTTTTTTATTCGGTCTTAGTGTTATCTGTTTTGTAATCATTTTTGCAAGATTTTAGTGGAACCATGCGTCGGATAATGGCATGCAACATGTGCATATTTGCATACTGCAAGCAAGCTAATGTACAACGATATCAGTCATCCATTCTGGACGATGTGAAGTAATTCTGACGTGAGGAATATCATCTAAATGAAGTGCTGCTACGAATGGAGCCGGTTTGCACGGGACACGCAGTTAACTTACAGGTCACGGGGGCATAAGGCACGAGTTACAGCTAATCTTGAACCGCAAAGGTTTCTTCAATTGCACCAGAGGGAACTAGTCATACCATCAGCATCTCCTTCCCCCTACCCGTCCTTGCACTTGCCTGTAGTTTAGCCGACGCTGCTGGCGGGCCTTTTTTTTTTTTACCCTGCCTTCTCTTTGCACCCACCCAACCTTTCCTTTCCCCCAGTTCTCATTTGCCGGTGTAGAAGTGTGTAATTTAAGTGCATGGTCCTTACTAGTATTTCCAGCCTGAGATTGGCAAGAAAGGAATGCATTTTTAATTTTTAGGTGCCGGAATTTAGTTCTTTTTAGCTTCAGCGTTCGATAGTTTATTATACAGTGGGAAAGTAAAATGAACACAGAGGAAGCTAGGGGAAGGAGATAAGAGGGATAGGGACCAAATTGTTCACTTGTGGCTGCGTTACGCCGCTGAGCAGTGATACTACATTTGGGGTTGACAAACGAAACCCAAAGAATTAAAAAATAGCCTGTAATGAGTTTTGAGCCTTTTGTTAATGTACGCTCGCACACACGCAAAAGCGCGGAGGGGGGGGGGGGAACGTTCAACGACTATAAACAATGCTGCAGAAAGGTTAACGAAAAGAACAGAAAAAACAAGAGTGCTAAGAAACAGATGTAGCTGGAATTTGTGGTGATGGTGAGGGAATAGACTAACGCGCACAGGAAGACATTTCTGACCTCTGTACTGTTTTGTAACATGCGCATTTTCACAGGCATATGTTAAAGGATGACCACTTTTAAGTGAGTTACTTTGTTATTATCGAATAATACTCCGTAATGATAATCATCGCTTCCTAATGCTTTTTTTTCGAATCTCCCCGCATAAAGAAAGAGGGGAAACCTCTATAAATATATAAACTAGTTCAGCATTTTAAAATAATATTAATAAAGTTACATAAAGAATGGAGGGTTTAAAGATATATGTATTAGCAGAACGAAATGAGATGGCGATAAGTAAGCATACTGACATAACGCAATTACCCCAGACATACGTTGCTCATCACATTCCGTTTCCACATTAAGTGAGAGGGCTTTTTTTCCATGCAATTAGGAAAGGTTGCCCTGTGTCGATGAAATGTAACCACCTGCTCGTACAATTTATTCTCTTGGTCTTTCTAGCCAGCCCCTCTCCCCAAGGAGAGAATGACTGGGGAGGGGGGAATGATTGAAATTATCTTGAAACAAGCTGTATATGTATTATTTTTATATGGAGCATATACATATTTCGTATCAAAACATTGTCGATTCGGTTGTATATTTAATCAGAAACAATTAGACTAAAAAATAGCCATTGTTGATGGACTGCAGTTTAACGTGCGTGCACACACAAACACACCTGCAAATATCTCGTTTACAACTGTTGCTAGTGCTTTTGGGAAATGCAGACGACATTTTAATGATGTACAAGGCACTTAAATGACTTGCTGTCAAAGTCGGCAAGATGAACTACATCAAGATGGCCAGGAGATGCAGGGTTTTTACCTGCCCTGCTTTTAAGCGTTCTTCCAAGTCAGCGACCATGGCAATATGCCGAGCACTTGTCTGACTCCCCAAGCACTTTAGCATACCCCCATATATTGCCTTCATGTCAGCAGCTTTCCACAGGGAAAGGTTGCCAGCCAAGACAAGGTCAAATAGTATGAAAAGTAAAGATGTTCAGCCACCACCAACCGCTGTTAAAAAAAAATAAAAACACGAAGGAAAGAGATTTGACAGCATTTTGTGGAGGCAGCCTATTTAATGGCAGCTTGAAAATATGGTTACGTTAATAGGCATATATTATTCTTATATTTTGATTTGTAGAAATGCCAATGGCTATGAAGGATAAATGATAGCATGTAACTTCTTGCCAGGCTGCTTCAGTAATGTTTGAGTTCTGATTCCCCACTGCCCATCATAATGCTGCTTGATACAAATGTGTGAAAATGCATTTGTATATATTTACATGGGCACTTATGTTCATTATTCATAAAAGTGTCAGGCGAAAATCGTTTTTATTGCATACTAAATGTGCGTTGAGATACTCATATGCTCAGAAGAATCAGAATGTTGTCAGTTTGGCAGTAGCACACATGCAAGTCACCAATTAAGAAAAATGACAGAGGCATGTTAAACTGAATATGCAGGAAAGCATTTAATCAGACAGAATAGATCTTGAATTGAAATCAATGAAAGCAGGCATAGCTTGAGATTAACATAGGTATAAAAAAGAACAGCATTTTTTTTAAAGCATATAGATTATAGAGCATCCTGCTGGGATGACATAACTCCTAGAAGCATCAAAGAAAGCAATAATATATATGCGATACAGCCTTTTTTGGAAAACTGATGTAACTAGAAACATGGCCAGGTTACCTTTTATTAATGTTCAGTAAAAGAAATTGGATGGATGAAGCAGAGGTTATCACACCTAGAAAAGTGTTAAGCCCAAAGGTTATCAACTGTCTTGGCACTGTTGAGAATCATTATGTCCTTTAACACATTAACTGTTTTGCTCAGCCCAGGCTTCATAAAGCTCCAAGTGCAACAAGTTTTTATTCTGGGTATAATATTAACCTCTGAAGACATGCTCAAAATTTCTTCGTAAATATCAGAAGGATTAATTAAGTACTAGAAGGAACATGTACATTCTTTAATCTGGATTACATCGCTAACAACTTTTCTATCTTCCCAAAATTACATGCAGATCTTTAGACACTGTTCTCTAGTTTACGTTTGTCTATGGATGTGTGTTGGCAGGTGTGTGGTGGTACTCTTTAATCCACGGCGAAACCGCCAGACCCACATCTTCAACTCTGTCAAGAAAACAATAACCTCAGTGGCTTTTTCCAGTGATGGCAAGCACCTTGTTACAGGAGAGGTGAGGACTTTTAAAGGCATCATGCCTGATCAAATTAGATATGTGATAAAGAATTGTTATACTTGATTGGCTTGTTTTGTCAGTTTCCTGATGGAATCCAGTAACAACCTTTTTGTGAACATCTGCACAAGGGTAGAATGGGTTCATGAACTTTTGAGAGGAGAGAGAAACAGGAGGGGGAAATTTCGTTCCAGGAAATGAAGGAAAATTTCATTACACTTTTCCAAAAAGTGTCACTTTTCTTCTCATTAAAACATCATAACTGACCTGTTACTGAGTGGGGGGGAGGGAACTGTCTAGAATAGAGGATTTTGCAAGTACCAACTGTTAAAGGCTTTGTTATGTTGCAACCAAAATCACTGTGGAGGAAGCAAGCGTGGTGACCTAGATCATATTTACCCTTTCATAGCCTTGCAAAAAATTCTTTTTATTCATTCTTGTCTTTTTATAGCTGAATGGGAGTAGTTTTCTTAACATGGAAGAGCAGGGAGGTATGTTTGTTGTAAAACACTTGTGAGAAGAATGCATTAAAAAATCAAGCCAACTGTAACTGTTGCCATTATTGGATTTAAAAAAAAAGCTTTTCATGCAAGTGATTTATGCACATAGCCATTGCCATAGTTCCTGTATATGCAAGATGTGAGATTTACATTTTGATGGGGTAATGAAATAGAATGTGCAGTAAACTTTATGAGGCTTACTATGTCTAGGATGGAACCTAGACTAGAGTCTTGAGTCCAATATTTGCTTATCTGCTTTCTTCCCTGTGTATACTTCAAATAGCAGTTCTTTGAAGCTGGGCGCACAAACCAGACCTAGGGAACTATATCCCACCTCTTTTTTTTCCCTTATGATTTTTTCATTGACAGCATAAACTACCATGGGACTGCAGTCTAGGGACAATGAATTAGAAGTACAATCGAAAATTTTAATATTTCACAAATTTATTGTTTCATTATTTCCCTCCATTTTATCAGTGTTCTTACTTTACAGGACTGTCAGGAAATTTGAATAATTTTAGTGTATTTATATCAATGTATAGTGTGGACACCAGCCAGCTGTGCGGGTATGGGATGTTATTGAAAAGACTCAGGTGGCAGAGTTTCACGGTCACAAGTTTGGTGTCAACTGTGTGGTGAGTACATTGCTGTCAGCTGTAGCTAGATTTTTATTAAATTTGAGGCATGATTGAGCTAATCTTTTGTTAAACTGCTGATAAATTAAAGAACTTCAGTTGATGCTGGTTGCTGTAATTGTCAAACATATTACCATAGATTGATATGTTTTATACTCAGTGATGTCAGTGAACATATTTATATAGTAAATTATATAGTATTTATTTAGGTTTGTTTAATGTATTTAACATTTTAATAAAATGTAACATTGCTTGTTCATGGGGCCTTAAACAAGATAATTATACAGTGCACTTATCAGGAAGAGAATTAAAATTCTATTTCTGGCAGTACACTTATATAATAAAAGATTTGTTTTTTTTTCTTTCCTTTTCTCTAATTTTTTTGACTGACATGAACGCATCAGATGTTAAACCATGCAAAGTGTAGAGAATCAGAGATATAGGCTTTGCTTTAGGCTGATGATTACAGTTTATGTTTCTAATAATTTTCTTCACTTTTCTGAATGCAGAGTGCTAGTTCATGTTACATATTGCTTATCAAGGAAAAGCATTCCTGGAAACATTGCGAATAGTGCCTATCATCTAATTGATTTACTGCCTTTGATTTGCATAAGATTGCTCTGTACTCACAGAAGAGAATACTTGATGTAATATGAGCTCCTGCAGATATGTGTTCCCAACTGTCAGTTTTCTATTGATGTAGTCACTGTTCCTTTTATCACAAATTGTTTCAAACTGGGGATATCAGGTCCTGCATCAGACCTTCCAGTGAAGACTAGTGTTTTTCCTTTTTTCATACTTTTTTTTACTTCCACAAAACTTGAGAGGGTGAAGTAAGCAGAGGAGGTTGGGGAGAAAGAGTGAAAGATAGAAGGGAGAAAGAGAAAAGTTTGAAAAAGGGGGGTAAGGGGAGTCAACAGACCACAAATTTCTCTGCCAGCTGCCATTTCTTCCTTACTGGATCACTTGTGTTTAGAGAAAAAAAAAAGTTTGGCTGGAATGACTGAGAGGTGAACAGGTGAAAAATTGTGTTTGGCAAGAGAAGCCTGAAAAATCCTCAGGTGCAATTATTGGAGTGCCAGGGATAGCAAAGGTTTTAGCTGTCTGTGCTGACTAATGGTTTAGATTGCCCCAAAGTAAAAGCAGTTCTGTTGTAGTCATCTTATAGAGTCACAGAAGACTGCTGGTTTGATCATTCCCAGATGATGTGGATAATTTTCCATCTGTTCAGGAGATTTTTCTTAACATTAGAAAAAAAAATTCAGATGACTGTTTTTGCCGCATAAATACATTTTCTGTGTAAAAGCGACACAAAATGTGCAGACTTCAATTATTTTATATTTTAATGATCACAAAAATGCTCTGGGGCCAGTTGCACAACACATTTTTAATTTTAAACACTTTTAGGCCTTTACTCAGTTGCACAAAACATTTCTAAACTTTAAAATTGTTCTAAAGAAGCAAAATCTTTTCTTAGCCATTTTGATACATCACAGAAAAACATACAAAAATTGTACTGACAGGACGGAAAGTCAGACTTAAACAACTTTATCATACTTAAAGTAGTTTTTGTTTTAAAAAATCTAAAATTGTGGTGTGCACTTTAAACTAATTATCTAAATAGAGTTAAGGGGCCAGTTGCACAACACATTTCTAATTTTAAACACTTTTAGGCCTTAACTCTATTTAGATAATTAGTTTAAAGTGCACACCACAATTTTAGATTTTTTAAAACTAAAACTACTTTAAGTATGATAAAGTTGTTTAAGTCTGACTTTCCGTCCTGTCAGTACAATTTTTGTATGTTTTTCTGTGATGTATCAAAATGGCTAAGAAGATATTTTGCTTCTTTAGAACAGTTATAAGGCTTAGAAACGTGTTGTGCAACTGGCTCCTTGAAAGTAAATGGCTTATACTAGCTATATATATATGAATGGATAAATGAAATAATAATAAATGCATACCATTTACTATTAATGCTTTACAGACTTTAAAGTGTATTGAATTAACCACATTTTGTTGAGTATATATTAATAAGATGTTTACTCAAATATTTCTCTAAAAGAGGCTATTTAGAAGATGAATGGCAAAGTCTTTATATTTTTATTATAGGTTTTTAGACATTTCTGTTCTGAAAAGTCACTGGAAAGCACATTGACTTTAAATGTTTTATTAGACTACTGCTGTAATGCATTGCTAGATTACTGCTGTAATATATTTTTATTTTACTGCTGCATTATATTATTACTACTGCTGTCATCAGTGCTTGTAATGTTAGCAGCCATGCTAATTAAAAAAAAAAAGAAATATAATGTGCAGTCATTGTCAAATGAAAACTTGAAACATCTGATACTTACTCTATGAGCAATTGTAAGGACTTTCTTGAACAGATGCTAGTCAGGTATGCAGTGTAGTGATTAGAGCTGACAGATGCAGTTGAAGGAGGGCATCAACTGATGACCAGAGTCTATTTTTGCATAGGTTGTCTGTTGTTGTCTGATCCTTACTTATGTATTTGCATGCAATTAGCATGTCAAATATTTTCATGTACTGTAATATTTATGATGCTGTTGGATAAACTATGGCATTTACATAGCTATTCTAGTATTCTGTATTATAGTGATATTGTGCCAGTAGGAATTATTGCATTTTCCAATTAATCCCACTGTTAATAAATGCAAAAGATAAGCTGCATTGGTGACTTAAATGTGCATAAGGTCTGATTTCAGAACTTGCCTTTATGTTTATTCATTATTTCTCACTCACTTTTTTAAATGTACAGATTGCCTTTAGAAAATTTAGTTTCAAATTACAGTTACAGTCCTGAATGATCAACACTTTGAAATTATTTGCCTTTTTCTGATGACAGTTTTTTTCCTAAGGTATAATAATAATAATAAGAAGGCATGGTGATGTTTTTACTATTCATTTAGTTTATTGTACAGATCACAAATACCTGCCTTCTTGGAGGCAGCTATTAAAAGTAAGTTTTTTCAGTTTACGAGAAAACTGTTATCTTTTCGCAGGCCTTTTCGCCAAACTTGAAGTACATTGTGTCTATTGGATCCCAGCATGATATGATGGTCAATGTGTGGAACTGGCGAACAGGAAATAAGGTTGCTTCAAATAAAGTCTCATGCAAGGTACTGTCATGTATTAAAAGAAAACTTTGGTTTATCACCTTCAAAAATCATTACAATAGATTTTAATTCCTGTGTAAGTATATCAAATGTATCCAGTGGAAAAAAAGATTACAATGGATTATGAACATTATTTTTGATCATACAATATGGTGAAAATGAACCAAAAAAAATCCTCATGTGATACTTATATCATATATGAAGTAAGTTGTAGCTCACATTTGCCCAGTAGCTTTCATATTTGAAGCTATCATTAGTGTTTTTTTAGGGAAACATTTCATTCTTAATTTTTTAAGTTTATTGTGTGTCAGGTGTGTGCTGTTGCATTTGCTGCTGACAGTGGGTGTTTCGTAACAGTTGGCAACCGTCATGTTAAATTTTGGTACCTGGACAGCAGCAAATCAAAAGTTTGTAGCTTATGTTTCCTTTTAAATCTTTTTATGACATTGCTGAGGTGTCCTGCTGTTTTAGTTTTATATTTTATATATATATATAAATGGCTAAAAGTTATACAGTATGCTGCATGCGTATGTATGTTTGCATCCATGAATCCCCGACACTTAATCCCCTAGACATTTAATCCCCAGACACTCAATCCTCAAAATGAAATTTCAACTCAAGAAATTATGAAGTGAATGAAAAATTTAATTATGAAGTAAATGAAATATTTAATTCAAATTCAAATAGTTATTTTCATGTAAACATCAAAATAAGTTTGATAATTAAAATAATACTTAACTTCAACATTTATAACATTGGGGGCATTTTTGAGGATTAAGTGTCTGGGGATGTGTCTGGGGATTAAATGTCTAGGGGATTAAGTGTCCGGTCACCTGCATCCATATATATATATATGCCTTAATTATGGTCTATTTCTTGTATCTTGTGTGAGTATGTTAATATGCATCTGTGACATGTTCTTTCCATTTAGATTAATCAAACCGTGCCTCTCCTGGGTCGCTCTGGCATACTTGGTGAGCAGAAGAACAATTTTTTCTGTGATGTGGCATGTGGACGTGGTCGATGGTCTGGCAGCACTTTCGTCATCACACAGTCAGGTCTTTTGTGTGAATTCAATGAAAAGCGTCTTCTTGATAAATGGGTGGAGCTCATGGTTAGTTCATCTCTATGGCAAAACCTTTAAATCGGAAAAAAAAGTTTTCGGCATTGTTAAGGGTGTTATATACAAGAACATTTAAATGGAGTAAATTTGAATAAGGTAGGCTGAATAATTATGTAGCGAACTGTTTACTATTTGAAGAAAAGAACTTGTTACATTCATGAATATAGAGGTGACGTTGATAGACAATACTTTCAGTGGGAAAAAAGACCAAAATAGATGTCATTAAAAGTATTCCACATTGAAGTTCCCACCTTAATACCAGATATGAAAATGAAATTTCCCTTGTCTTTAATATGATAACATGAAGTTCATTAATTTGTTCAGTTACTTTTCACTTACATTTTTGGTGGTTTTTAAGACCAAGAGTGCTAGCTGCATTGTAGCAGGAGAAGAGCACATCTATGTGGGTTGTGCAGAAGGTGTGGTGCGTGTGTTCAGCACTGGCACCCTTAGCTTTGTGGCATCTCTCCCACATCCACATTATTTGGGGGTTGAAGTGGCCACTGCAACATCTTCAAGGTATTTTATTAGTTGTCAAATTCTTGCTTGTGCACTTTTTATTCTGCACTAGATTTTCTTGATGAAGGTTTTCACTCTGAAATTCGTTGCATTCCAACAATCTAAGTCACTTTCATCTGTATTGCAAGAGTGCTAGTGTAATGATAGTGTTAACTCTCTTGGTTTGAAAGGCCACGATTGTGGCTTTGCCGGGTAGCACGGGCAAGGCGATTTTCATTACTTTTTATTGCAAAGTTCAACTTTTCTCTTTTCCAAAAATGTATAGGTTTCTTGGTCTAATGTTTATCTCAGAGCAACAATAATAAAAAAACAAACTTTACCACTGTCGTCTTCGCAGTCTTCAGTTATAAGCCAGTCATTGTAATGTTATATTTTTATCTTGAACCAAGAGAGTTAATATTTGTTGAAATTGAAACTGACTTTTTCACAAAATAAAAACGTTTTTGATTTTTGAAGGGCTTTGATGTTTTCATGATCTCACCATATGACTTAATTCTAACCAGAGAGTATTTTTATTTTTTAGTGACATGATCTGCACTCGTTCAGATGCAAAGTACCCAGATACTATAGCCATTGCTTTAGATGATGATCACAAAAAGGTGAGCTTTATCTCTTGTTCTTTTTAATTATAATGCTAAAAGAAAAGAAGGAATTTAGAGAAATATGCAACTTTGTTACATATAAATATCATTTTTGCTGGCTGAAAGGACCATTTGCTTTTTGTAAAAGTAATCCTTTCTTGTCAGTTAAACTGTTTATTTTTTCTGGCTTGTTAATTAAAAATATAAAATATTTTATGCAATTCTTAAGATAAACGACAGTCACTGAAATAAGGGTGATATGCAGTTGATGTTTGTCGACAGGTGGCTTGTATTTATAATGACCATAGTCTATACTTGTGGGATGTACTGAATATTCGTCGTGTGGGAAAAGCTTGGTCCTTTCTTTATCACAGTGGATGTATCTGGGCATTAGAGGTATTATATAAACTTCAATTTCATTTATTTTGTACATATTGTTTAATATTTTATTTCAATATATCAAGTATTGAAAACTACCATTTTTTGCAATCAAACTTGTTTCAAAAATGTAGCGATAAAGGAATTAACTTTATGCAGAATGGCTACCATGGGTAGGCATAAAGTTATGTTATGCTCACCATTGATATCTAGTCAAAACACCACATGCACCATTTAGTGGTCACTGCTGGATATGTTATTGTTGCACTGATTAAGTGATCATCCAGCATGCAATGCATTTTCTCTGTGCTCATGCCATGCATCATTCTTAGACTTATCTTTACTAAGTATTCATTAAGTATCTGAAGCAGAATATTTCTGACAGATGATGCCATCATCACCAAACATTTGCAGGTATATCCAGTTCTTGATAATCAGCAACGAGGTACTCTGCCACCTGGGTCTTTTATTACTGCCTCCAGTGATGACACTATCAGAGTGTGGAACTTAGAGTCACAGATAATTGAAGCACCAAACTGCAAGCGTAACATCTATAGCAATGTATGTTCTCTTCATATTCTTTCACAATGAAAGTAGTGGGAACTTTTTAAATGATTGGAAATTTTATTTGTATTACAATTACAAAATATTTTAAAGTAAACTGCATCATTTGGATAAATTGTGCATTTAAATTGAGATAACTTTGGATGAGTATTTTATTTCACCTGCAGGATTCAAGATACAAGTGTAAATATTTATTTCACATCACTGATGCCATACTAAAGTTCGGTATTTTTCAGGAGTTGCTGAAAATACTCTACACAGATCCAACTCTTAATTTTCTCTGTGACGTCAACTATAATCCAGGTAACTAGAATTCTTTTAAGTAACACTTGCTAAACTGAGGGTTTTTTTTTTAATGTGAAAGAAGGGAAACCTGTAAATGTTTGTCTCAGTCTGATATTTCCTTTTGACATGAATTAAATCTGTTCTTAGTTTTTCCTTGCTAGTCTGGTTTCCTTTTTCTGCTATTTTTCTTGATAATGACATGCCAAGTGGTTCTTTCTGTCAGCTGGTGCAACAGATAAAACAGACACAACATGGGAGGGAAAGAATGGTGTCCGCTCCATACGTGTCAGCCCTGATGGAGAGCACCTTGCCTCTGGTGATCGACAGGGCAATGTCAGGTATTCTTATGCATATAGCAGTAACCTTTGTGCCTTTGCAAAACAATCTCTTTGCCTCATCAGTATCTTCAATTTCGCGTGTAATTGTGGTTTTCACCACATGGCCTTTCTAGTCATTTTATATATCTCCAAAAATGATAAAGCACCAATGATCAAAATATTAATAGGTAGCTTGTATGTTGTAAAATCTCAGCACAAGGCCAGACTTTCAGTGCTTTACAAAATTTCAAGGGAAGATTGTCTGCTTGCGCAATAATTGTGATGCTGCTTTTCCAGTGATCAGCACTTTTTATAAGATAACCTAATTGCCTATAAATAACTGTACCTTGAATACAATGAAACTTGAACAAGCTTTAAATACTGAATCTATTTTATGGAACAAAATTTGCCATGCAGATTGCAGGGGAAGACCTTTGCTAGATAGATATTTTTTCTGGATTGTTGTGTGGCAAGGTATGAGAACAGGTTTTATTGTGATGGCAGAAGGTGGACATTATGCAAACACGTGTCAGTCATCAGTCAGGCACAAAGGATTGTTAGATCATAAGATATTTTATTATTGAAGAGGGCCTTATTCAAGTTATCAGGCACTGAACAATAGCTCAGAAGAGTTCTCCTTAACAATAAAGATGTCTGTCAAGGCTAAACACCTGTGAGTGTTAACATCTTTTTTGAGAATATTATGCTAGAAGCCCTTTGTGACACACCTACATTGGTGGGAAACCTGTGGCAGATGACATTGATTGATTGGATGGCAAGCTACAACAGTGAATTGAAAGACATTACTTACAGATTGATGAAATAGGTGCAGTAGAGACCAGCACTCAATCAATCAATCCTCTTCATGCGATTTGCACATAAGGCCTCAACCAGAGCCCGCAACTGATGTCGATCGGGTGAAACCCGCTCCAGGTGACCCCATGTCCAGCCCTTTCCTTTCATCTCCCTTTCCACTGTTCTTCTCCAGGTTTCCTTTGGGCGGCCTCGTTTTCTTCAGCCGTCTGGAATCCATCGTAGGGCGATTCTGGAGAGGTCTGCTGTCTGCTGGCGGAGCACATGTCCAATCCATCACCAACGCCTTCGTTGAACTTGCGTGGTGATGGACTCGGTTTCAGTTCTTCGGTGGAGTTCTTCATTGGTGATGGTGTTTGGCCAAAAGATGTTAAGTATGCACCTGAGGCATCTGTTTTGGAAGACGTCAAGCCTTACCGATGTTTTTGGTCATCTTCCATGATTCTGATCCATAAAGGAGGGTGCTGATCACATTTGACTTGAAGATTCTCAGCTTGGTGTTCTGGCTGATGTTTTTTGCCTTCCATGTGCTCCTGAGTGAGGCGAAGGCCTGGCTGGCTTTCGCCAGTCAGGCTCGAATCTCCACCTCCGCATCCCCCGTGTTTGACATCTTGGACCCAAGATAGGTAAAACTGTCATCTTCCTCAATCTCTTCTCCGTTAGTTTGATGTTTTCTTGGACTCTGGTGTTCACTCTCATACTTTTTGTTTTCTTTGCGCTGACCTTCAAGCCAAGGTTTCCAGCTGTTTCTGAGAAGGCATTTTCTCCTGCATGTTTTAGTGGCGGTGTGACAACAGGGCAATGTCATCAGCAAAGTCCATCAGCGTTGTTGTTGCTGTCATAGTCATGGTCCATTTGATCCCTCTCCTCACTCTGTCAGTGGAATTCTTCATGTTCCAGTCCATGGCCAGGATGAAGAAGAACGGCGACAGAATGCAGCCCTGGTTCACCCCAGTACTGGCGTTGAAGGGGGCTGTGAGCTCCGTGTCACAGACCACCTGAGATTTGAAATTGCTATACAGCATTGCAACGACCTGGACAAGTTTCGCAGGGACTCCGTAATGCCTCAGGATCTTCCATAATGACTCGCGGTGGATGCTGTCAAAAGCCTTCTCCAGGTCGATGAAGTTGATATACAGCAGTGTGTTCCACTCTGCTCCAGAATCTGACGCAGAGTGAAAATGAGTTCAGAGCAGGATCGCCCAGGGCAAAATCCTGCTTGCTGAGGCCTTGCTAGTGAGGGAAAGAAGTGTTATACCCCTCCAGTTATTGCAGTCTCCAAGATCTCCTTTCTTGGGTAGCTTGAAGATAAGCCCTGTCTTCGACGCATCGGGGATCTGTCCTGATTCCCAAACTTGCCTGAAGATTTCAGTCAACATGGGAGCTGTCACATTCACATCTGCTTTCAACATCTCTGCTGTTATTCCATCTGCCCCTGGTGCTTTGCCACTTTTCACTGCCTTGATTGCTGCTGTCACTTCTTCCAGGCTTGGCGGGTCTGTATCTGCTGGCTGGATGTCTGCAAGCTGAGGGGGGTCTGGTCTGTTCAGAACTGACTCAAGATGTTCCCTCCAGTGCTGTAATTTTTCTGCCTCTCCTTGGACAACATTTCCGTTCATGTCTTTCACTGGCACTTCACTGTTTTTGAACCTGTTGTTTAGCTGTTTATTGATTTTATATAGTGTCTTCAGGTCATTTTTTTCCTGCTGCTTCTGCTTCATCTGCCAGTTTCTCTATGTAGTCCCTTTTGTCGGTTTTGTCTTTACCTCTTTGTTTATTTCTGTATATCTTTGTCTGTGTTGTTCCTTCAGATCTGGTGTTGTTGATTTTCTGCTTGGTTGACTTTCTCTTGTCTATCCTTTTCCATGTCTCTTCTTTGATCCACTGTTCTTTCTCTTTTCGTTGGAAGCCCAGTATTTTCTCTCCTGTTTCCTGTAAGACTTGATTGAAGTCCTCTAAGGTCATCTCCTGTTGGTCCCCTAGTGCCTGGAACCTGTTCTTAACTTCCACTACAAAGGCCCGTTTGGTGGCTGGGTCTTTTAGTCTGCCAGAGTCCACTTTCTGCTGACGTGCCTGTTTTCCTCGCGATCGACGTAACTTCAGAGAAAATGCGGCTATCACAAGAGTGTGGTCACTGGCAACATGTGCTCCTCTGTAGGCTCTGACATCTTAAAGTGAGCTCCTCCATCTTGGGTTGATGATGACATGGTCTATCTGGTTCTTTGTGATCCCATCTGGTGATGTTCACGTTGCCTTGTGGATGTCTTTGTGTTGGAAGAGTGTGCCTCCAATCAGTAGATTGTTTTCTTCACAAAAGTCTGCCAGTCTCTCTCCGTTGTCATTGATGGTTCCAATTCCATGCTTGCCCATGATATGCTCTCTGCAGGTATTGTCACTTCCCACCTTGGCATTGAGATCGCCGGTGATGAGCAACATATCATGGGCTTGGACGCTCTCTGTGGCTGCCTGGAGCTGATCGTAAAACCATCCTTGTCTTCTGCCTTGGAGCCTTCTGTTGGCGCATAGCAAACTAGCACCGTCAGCTTGGTGTACTTTGAATGGAATCTTGGTCTCAGAAGCCTGGGTCCATAAGGCTTCCATTCCAGCAGTGTCTTTTCAGTTTTTCTAGTGAGGAGTAGCGCTACTCCTTCAGAGTGTCGATTTTCTGATCTTCCTGAGAACAGGATAGTGTGTCCTGATGCTAGTCTCCTTTTTCCCGTGCTGGTCCATCTGACCTCGCTGACTCCCAGGATGTCCAAGTTGTAATTGTCAAACTCCTTGACTAGTTGGGGCAACCTGCCAGTCTGATACAAGGTCTGGACGTTCCACCACCCCACCGTCAACTTCTGCTTCAGCTTAAGTAAATCCACCATCGGGGCGCCAGTTCCCTCTTGGGTTTGACTGTCGTCCGTCATAAGTCCAGTTCCCGGTATGTTTCATTACCTTCGCCATCCGTAACAAGTACTCTAGTGTTGGTTTCTGTAACATGCATTTTTTTATATGGTGGTGTTGTTAGCCCTACCACAGCCTAATTTACCTCTAGGTGAGGTGTCCACCTTAGTCGCCTCTTACGACAGCAGGGATCCTATTCTTACAATGCTCGCTAGGCAAGCATACCCTGGGGTCCCACAGGGAAGAGACCAGCACTAACAAGAGCAAAATCATAGCTAACCCATTGATGACAGCTATGCAAAGATCTGCTTGAACTGATGTCAACAATTTCAATTACCTAGGAGCCACTGTTAAAAAATCGTAACTGCGTGGCAAAAATCCACATTAAGATTGCAACAGCAATAGGAACAGGATTTGTTACAGCAACACCATAAGGTTTGTTTCCTGGTACTGACTGCACAAATCTCTTGTGTTCCCATCCTGCTCTTTGGATGCAAAAAATAGACTTTGCTTTTTTATTTTACTTTAATTTTTTTAAAATACAGACATTTGAGATTAAAGGTCTGGACGTTCCAGCACCCCAGACCTTGGAAACTGTTCCAAAATTTTCCTGCTTGGAGCATAAGACTGTGGTCGCCTGCCTAGTGGACCACATAAAACTCCTACAGCTTGTTCCAGCAAGTGCAAGTTTGTTTTGAGCATGTGATCTGGTACAACACAGAGAAGTGGGCAGAAGAAGAACTGGCAGGTGAATATGGAGTGGATTGACTGCACCATGCAGACCTGCTTACCATCACTCAAGAAAGGCCTTTGTGGAAAACCTTGTCAGCAGCTGTGTCTAACTCCTCTCTCCCCTCCAGCATAGATCAGCCAGTTTAGATCAACATAATGAATGAATAGAGGAATTCTTCATAACGAACATCCTCAAAAAATGCAATTTCATAGCATGCCACCAAACTGTAATCAGTTCTCAAAGCATTATTTATAGTGATATAAAGAAATAACATTTATTACACATAACATTTTATTTTTCTTCCAGAATTTATGACCTACGTCAGATGGCAGAAATCAAAAGTATTGAAGCACATGAATCGGATGTTGTTTGTTTAGAATACTCCTTTTCAAAAGCAGGTGAGTTCTAGTAAGTAGATTAGTCTGAATCCTAGATTGCATGCACATGCATGTGTGTGTGTGTTGATTTGCTTTTTACTGCTGTGATTTTTTAAAAAAGAAAATTCAGCATAATTTTAAAAATGATGTGATTGTTGTTCTTGAAAAAAAGTTGATCCAACTATTTTTCAGGCCCACGTATCTTGGCAACTGGAAGTAGAGACAGACTGATACATGTGTTTGATGTGGAACAGAAGTATGGTCTGCTTCAGACTCTAGATGATCACTCTGCTGCCATACAGTCTGTTCGGTTCACAGATTCAGAAAACAAACTTCGTATGCTTAGCTGTGGCTCAGACAAGTCCCTTCTATTTCGTAATGCTTGTCTCGTAAGTACTTAGAGTGTTGACAGTTACTTGTATTACTATAAATGAAACTTTGATTATTTGTGAATATTTTTGATCAGGTTGTGTTGATATTGTATACCCACCAGTTGTTTAACTCATTCAGCCTACTGGTAATAAGTGTATGCATGCGTACACAAGTGCTTTCTTGGGGACTTAAACATCAGTGCATGCATGTGCATAGGGTCTGCGTGATATGTAAGTATGTAACCAGATTCAGATCTATATCTTATGGATGTATAATTTTATGTTTTTGCTGTAATTTTATGTGCATCAACCTTTGAGCTAAGACCTAATTTTGTGTGCTTTCAGAATCCAAACTTTGAGTTTAGTCTGGCCCAGCACTTAGTCAGCAAAGCTACAATGTATGACATGATCATTGACCCAACCCAAAAGTTTGTCGCCACAGCATGTCAGGACAGGAACATAAGGTAAACTGTTTTGTTTCTTATTATGAAATATGAAAGGAGAAATATATGAAGCATTATATGAAATAAATATCGATTTTGTCTTTTTGTTATTGCTGTCAAATCATCTGAGTTTTTTTTTTGTTATTGTAAACAGGGTATACAATATGGCCACAGCAAAGCAAAAGAAAAACTACAGGGGGTCTTTAGGTGAGGAGGGAGTTCTTCTTCGTGTGCAGCTAGACCCATCTGGCACATATGCAGCTACAAGCTGTTCTGACAAAAATCTGTGTGTTCTTGAATTCTACACTGGAGAACTAGCTGGAACTGTCTATGGACATTCTGAGATTGTCACAGGGTTGCAGTTTACAAATGACTTGAAGCATCTTATTTCTGTGTCTGCAGATGGGTAAGTAAGCTATAAATGGCTTATTTTAGTTTATACGTGGTATTTTTAAAGTAACACTACTGAAAATCTCAAATGGGTTATTCAACTTTTGTTTTCTTGCAGCTTAAACACTCAAGAAAATGTACAAAATGCCTTTCCTGATTGCAAACACATGCCACCCATGGTTCATGAGTTTGACTGTTTTGCTTTGCTGATGTTGCAGATGTGTTTTTGTGTGGCGATTGCCTTCTGATATGACAAAGACGATGCGACATCGTATGGAAGAGCTTGGAAAGATGCCTCAAAACACAGAGAACCTCTCTGATCTTAGGTATTACATACTTACCTTTTCATTTTTCTTGCTTGCTCTCATTACCTTTGGCTGCATGAATGAGATGAAACTTCAGATATGTCTTTAAAGTGCATCAGAACACCTCTTGTTAATTTCTGCTTAATCTCTCCTACAACATTCTGTTTTTCACTAAGATATGTGAAGATGAAAGTATCAGAGATATTTCATACAGTATCAAACAGATTTAGATATATTGATTGATTTACAGGAGAGAGGCAACCCTAACACCAAATCCTGTGTTCCTGGAAACTACTTTCCATGGTCCTCAACATTTCCCTGTCCAGAAGGAAAACATCTCTCCTTCTAGAATTTTGGCAGCTATGGATCTGCCCAGTCAGCTTCCATCTCATCCTCCTAATAGTCAATCCACACCTGTTGGGAAAGGAATAGATCTTAACTCCACCCAGCAGTCTCCAATGGATTACCGCTTTTCTGTTGGCTCTTTGCCAAACTGGGCAAAAGCAAAGGTTAGATTCCATAAGCAAGTGAAGATTTGTGTGTTGTTGCTAAATCTTTGCATGAAAGACTCATCAGAAGTAGTTCATGTTAAAGTTTTACTTTGAATTCATTAGGATAAATACAGTTATGCTGCTATAATTTAACATTTCTTCAGTGCAGTGACTGTGTTTCTGTAAGGATCCAATTTCTGTATAGTCTACTATCTGAATATCTGCTTTAGACTTTTCTCTTGCTTCACATTTCAAACAGTTTGGAGATGGCTCTGGCAATGAAACTGATGGTGGTCCTGATGCGCAGCAGCCAAAAGGCAGATGGGCTCAGCGTTTTGACCAGAACATTGCCTTCAAGTCCCAGTTAGATCTCACCCAACTTGACGATGAACATGGTAGGTGCATGTTATAAATGCTGGACGCATCAAACATGAGAAAAATTAGGTGTTATTGATCTAGGCATTGATGTTGTAATCTAAAATTAAATAAAATATCTAAATAAATCTTCCATAGCAGTCACAGGTAAAAACAAAAGTAAGTCCTATCACCAACTGTGTATTAATTTCCTGCTCTCATAGTAAAAGGAGATCAGAATTCGTAAACACTCTAATCCTACCTTGCAGCTTATTGCCAGCTGGTTGTGTAGTCATATATGCGTGTGTGAGTGGGGATACAAAGTTGGTGAGACTTTATTTGTGCATAAATGCAGAACACTTGTTTATATGTCTACTATGATGCTGGAATATGCCAAGAGACTTTTTTCTTTTAAAAAAAGTTATATTTTTGATTGCAGAGTGCACGATGAAATTTTATTATCCTCATCAAAATTCACATCGAGTTCAATTAATCTGTTACATAATTAGAAGTATTACAAATAAAGGCATCGCTTAATAGCATCTGCAGATTTCAAAGGCATCTCAAGGGCAGAGTTTAAATACTATCAAATTTAAGTTTTCAACAAAGAATGCATGCCTGATTGATCTCCAGTGAGCTTATATGCATGTGGATTGAAGGGAAGGACTTCTTTCATCTCAAGATGTTATAATAACTCTCTGCTCATATTCATTATTATCTATGATTATTTTTGTTATATTCTTACCTGTTAAGGATATCCCAGTAAGACCTTGTGTATAATACAGTATTATGCTTCAAAAATTACTTCTAATACTCTCAACTCAGCCTTTTACGGATAAAGCGTCTCTCATTTAATAGACTCCATAGAAGCTGATAATCCCTGCTTTGTGTGTAAACTGACAGGTAGAAAAAAGCACAGTAAACTGATTAAGGCATTACTTTATCACCTGTTATCCTAGCTGTCTTATTCATTTACTCTTTAGGAGTATTCCCAATTCTAGGATCAATGACTTTGTGACAATTAACCTCTCCTTGCCACTCTAGTCACAACAATTCTGCATGGCTATTGGTGCTAAGAGTGTCATAGTGTAACAGGTGCAGACAGCTGTTATTGTCCCACCCTGGTCTGTCTTCTGCCTTACAACCCTCATGAAATGTATGTTTGTTAAGCCTATAGTTTTGACCTCACCCGCCACCCATGTATTTTATCTTAGTTTATAGTTTTTTTATGTTAATATGTGCAGACTGATTTTATATTGTTCCCTTTCTCTCAAATACAGCTAAGACGCCTTTAAAAGCATAAGAAATATAAGTTAAGTAACAGATTGTCCGTTAACCTTGTTGAAGGTCGTTGGAAAGTGAGGTATTAAAAACCTCATTTTTCTTGGGGCCATTTTTTTTCTGTGTCGATTGTGCAAAGGATAGTGCGCTATACGAGTATCGAACCGGTACGCCTCTCAGTTTGGACACCGATGCTCTAACCACTCGTATTTGCTGCCCTTAATAGAAAGTGTTATTCCATCGTTAACTGTTCTCAAATACAGCTGGGAAGTATGCTAACAAATCTCAAACACAGCTGAATGAAGACGGAGATCGTCTCTCTTTATTTTTCACCAAGTGAAGGCAAGGCAAACGAGAAAACAGTGTATATGCAATTATAACCTCCTCCTGCAATCACTAATGTATGTTCCTGTTTTATTCATTCGCTGATGTTTATCAGGTAATGGCGTTTACCATATGAAAACGATCATAGCGTCATTCTCTGAAAAGTTCCTTGGTATTGGTTCCTTGACATGCGAGTGTGAAGAGGGGATAGTGTGCTTCAGGGGTGAGCGGAGGGAAGTCAATAGGATACCTCACATAGAATGCTTGCGCTAGGTCTGACGATGAAAATAGACAAAAGTGTAGAGGTCACTGATGGTAGCGTTGTCTGAGAAGTAGAGAAATTATGTCATTGTTTCAGTGCACGAAAACTGACGTTTATTATCGGTCGCTGATAAACGAACTCTATTCAAAGTCGGTCAATCTACAGGCGGTCTCTTGAGCAAGGCATTCAAAACAGGAAATGTGGGCCATTATCATTATTAGTAGTAATAGTAGTTGCTGTCACAGTGCTTTGACATTGTTTTTCGTGAAGATAAGTACTGATAAACACAAGCAGATAGCATGACGTTTTTTTCTGCTTTGATGGAGGTGTCAAGTGTATAACAACTTGTCCGGGTAACAGAAAATAATGGATGCTAGGTGTCGAATGTAATGAAGGTACCTCCGACGTGTTGACGCGGGGCCAGCAGTGGTGCAATGTAGACTATTAATTTCACACCCTCATTCACACCCCTTCCCCTCCCCCCCCTCTCCACCACTGCTGCCGTTATCTCCCCGCTACCTTAGCGCGCTCCCCTTACCCAGGGTATAATGACTTCTCTCAGGTGCGTAACTCGCTAGTTTTCGTCCCTTTTCATGATCACCTTTCCTTACATATAAAGCACCCGTAGAGGCTGTCACACTTCTACAGTTGATGGGCACGCACTAATGAAACATTCATCTAAATAACATTTTGTCGAAAAAACACGACCGGTCGCCACCTTCTTTTCTTGCGTACCATCCACCGTTGTGGAAAGTAATTGTGGCTTCTTTTAACTTGACACGATAGGAATTGACTGGATGCAACTGAGATAAAAGCAATCATTTAGTGCGTTCGTGTTAAGAAAATAACTTCAAGTATTTATGAATCCTAATTTGAGGAGTTGTGGAAGTGTATTACCAAATGTTTTATTCAGAAGGTTTTATCCTATTTCTTCTAGTGCAACGGTTATGGATTATCCCAATATCAGTGTCATCTTCTGAAAGACGAAACCAGAACCGTTTAAATGTACCAAGAGCTTAATTTCTGGAACCTACATTCATCCCCATTCATTGTAGCAAAATAACAGTTCCTTCGTTGGAGTTTTAAGGTGTCATCAAAACCAGTACAGAAACCGTATAGTTGCTTTGGTTGTTTGTCGCGACAAAAGGCAAACAGTTTTGTCTGAGATAGGTCATCTATCTCAGCTTCTCTGTTACTTAGTATTATATGCGAACAGCACGAAGCCATTGTGTATACTTGCCTCCTACGTATCTGCGACTAGCTTGTGGGCGTCACCGGTGTGTCCCCACTAATTATTTTGTGACATTTGCCGTCTTCAACACCCACGAAGATATTTTGTATAATCATTCTTGTAACCAGCTGTGAAAATTCCCACCCCTATTAAAATCTACCATTACGTTCGGAAATTGGCGCGAGGATGTCTTGACAGGACACTGGCGCAGGGCAACGGCAGCCACTTATTTGAATGTCTTTCAGGGTGGAAGTGAAGAGGACCCGTTCTTGTGTACAATGGCAACATACTGCGTATTCTGCTCGCACAATACTTATCCAAGCCATTTATAGCTCATTTACTCGGACAAAAGCTTCTCGATCTATGCTTTTTTTTTGAGTTCATTCACGGGGGTAATGCCGATAGAAAATAACATTTTTTTCCCTTGGTAAAAGAATACTCGCATAACATGTGCCAAGCATGAAAGAAATGATTAAAAAAGGATTCGTTATTTTCTGAAGGATACCCCGCGATGATTGCACGGATTCGTTAGGTTTCATGTATATATGAAGAAATGTGTGCGGCTGTTCAACCGACAGGTTTATTTTATGGTGAATTTGACATGTATACAGTACAGCGCTGCATCTGTGTGTTGGGGGCGGGTGGGGATGAAGTGGGGAAGTTAACGCGCTTGGGCATTATTTATTTTTTTGGTGTCGGTATTATGCATACAGGAGTAATAACCAGCGACTCGAAAACGTGCTCGTCCTTCTGTTGGTGGTACTAGCCACACGCGCAGTTTCGAGTGTAGCTAGTGATAAGGGCGTGCTCGCTGCTGGTTGTCTGAAGCTGGCGAGATCAAGATATCACAAATCAGCCTTACTGAGTGCCCGAAGTGATGTAATAATAACTATAATAACGAGGGTCATTAAGCACCATGAAATCCATGGCTTGCTTCAACTGTATCTGGTCACAAGACGGCCGCGGGATTAAACTGTCCACTCGTGTGAAGTGTTTGATTAAAGGCGCGGAGAGCGACACAAAACAGAACGCAAAACCAGAAACGGCGGCTCCTTTGGGTGCCTCAGTGTCGCTTTAATAAAGCCACAGCACGGACACCGGGAACACCAGGCAGACTAATCTCTTGATCATCACCTGGCCAGCAAGGGGCTAACTGAAGGCACTGAAGCGTAGAATCATGCGATCTTTGGGTAAATCTTGTTGCTGCCTGATTTTCCTTGTGGACTTGAGCATAGCGTGGACAATTTGTGAGACTGAGCCAACACACGTACGCGCTCACCCCTCTTCCATACGTCCATCCGTCTGCTTCCTTATTTGGAACCATATTTGGAAACAGCCTGAAACAACCGTACTAGGGCTGGTGGAGAGAGCACGTGAGAAAATCAAGTTTTAATAGGGATTGGCAGAGATACTAGGCTCTGTGTCAGACACAAGAAGATGGGAGAGCAATGGACTAGAACCCCCAAAACGTTGAAAAGCCTTACTTGACACGAATATTTTTTCTCTCTTTCTTCTTATTCTGACTCCGATGATTCATTAACATCTACAAAATTCCACTCATTTCCTGTCTGTCCACACAATTCTTACACAACATATGTTACAATTGTTACACAGTTTCCATAAGTGAAATGCTCCCCCAAGGACGGCTTTGTGATCTCGTGTTTGCCGTCACTTGTTAAGGATTTCAGAGGTCCACTCTGCAGTTTTTAGGCCCCTCAGATAACACCTGTCGACAGATCAATCGGTGAAGGATTACAGTGTTCTTTGAGCTGTTATTATGATGGACATTAATGGCGACAATCGGCGTTGTTGACTTCAGTGCGGTGCAAACAAAGAATTAACGTGAGCGAACAGGTCCAGGGCTTGTGTCGCGGAGCCCACAGCACTTGATCCGTGGAATGCAGCACTTAACACGCCGCAGCACTGTGGTCTTTCAGCTGATTGTGATTCTTGGAGAAATTGTGCAGCTGAAACAATCTGGTCAGAAGATAACACTATATTTGGCATTGTATTGTGTTATCGGAGGCTAGGAAACTTCTGCTTTAAAGAGGAACTCTGTGTATAATTTTACAGGGGAAGAGAAGTGTAGACTTAATTAATGTGCTAGGTGTGTATTTTAGGACAAAGTATAAGACTTTCGACTGGATGAAGATTTGCAATGGTTAGAGCATGATGTATTCTTTCCTCTGTACCTGTACTTTCATGTCAAGAGATAAGCTAGCCTCTCTCACACTCAGCGAGTAACTCCCCATCAAATTTGTGTAGAACTTTTCACGAGGAAATTACACGAGATGTTTTCTTCTGCACTAATTAATTTGAAATGCTGACTTTATTTCTTTTCGGAGTTCACCTTTACTGACAGTCAGGTTGCAAGCTGTTTGGCTGTTGTCACGACGGACATACAAGTCCTCGCCAAGTTTATCGCATAATAATAATAAAACGTTTGCACAAGGCCGATAAGAGACGATTTCAAGTTTTTGCCCATTACTAGAAGCGGACGATATTTAACTACGTCTGCGGCTAGAGCTCACTCGCTGAACATGTACACTTTTTTTTTTAATCCCAGAGCTCTTAACATCGTGTTTATGAAGGGGGGGGGGGAAACCACAAGAATGACGCACTTCGTAGTCCTATCTTCTTTTTTTTTCACTCTCCCTCTCTCTTTGAGCAAATGAATACATTCATTTCTCGATTCGTATCAGTCTTGCATTCGGTATTTATGTAGTGCGTGGAGGGTACATCTCTGCATTGTAGTGACGTTTTAATTTATCGATCTTATCGTCCTGAGTACTCCATTGCCTAAATACTCTCTCGATTAAAGAGTAGAAAGGAATTTCTTTTTTTTTAAATTGAGTAGGAGCAGCGCCGAACAAAGAGAATAATTAATGGCACCCATGTAATGGACACCGGAGTTCTTGCACTATTCGCGTAAAGGCTGATTAGGATTTTGTAGCAATGCTCCAGGTACCTATAAATGCCACTTACCCCATCCACTACCACCACCCCACCGCGGAACAGGCGCCCCGCGCTAGCGCCACGGCAAGCAGTCGTAGTGGCGTGGTCAGTAGGCTGGCGGTGTGACGGTTCGCTAATTTCTTGTCAGGTGCTGCAGAGCCTGATTACACAAACAGTCGCACGTCAGGTGCTACAGAGCCTGATTATCGCTTTGTGTGTAAACCACAAAGGAAACAGGTGGGAAAATCTGTGTGAGCTGTTAACAGGTTTGGTCATCACCCACACAGGTCTCGAGGAGTTCTGAACGGAACGCTTCATCAGACGTCAGTTATTTTGTTCAGGAGATAAAGTGCAGTCTTTGGTGAAGTGTTGAGTTATGATGGCGAGGTATTAACTTTTGTGGCACTACTAATGTGTAGTCTGTAGGTGGGACCCCCACAATGAGGAATATCAAACTATAGGCTATCAAACTGTCGAAAATGATGCTAGCCGGGGCACGTGTCCATGGATGTTTTATTGACTTGATCGTCTTCTCAGCATTAAGGACATCTGAGTTAATCATGTGATTTTATTGTCGGATAGACAGTAATAGGTCGGAGAGAAAATCCTGCAATATAAACTTAAAAAAAAATATTTTTGAAAGACTGATTATTTTCCGAGACGGATATTGGACTGTTTGTCCTGGTGTTGTCACGTGCAATCATGGCATGCGGGCTGTTTGTGTTGGGGGGGAACAACTTTCGTGGGAACTACTCCATGTATCAGCTCAATCCTCGTCGCTTTCTGCCCGATTCCTCGCAGTATTCCCCATCAACTCGCAGCGAAGTCGCGGCCAGAGTTGTGAACTCGTTAGGGAATTCAAGGGGGTGTCTGTCACAATCGTTATCGAGCCACGTGGGAGAAGCTGACGTAAGCCGCGTGTGCAGCGATGAAAGGATGCACGACGGAGCTCGCTCGCTCCCCATCAGATGCGCAGCACACAGTGAGGTGGCATGGCCAGGTGTTCCAGTGAGCAGCGACGCCGCAGACGATACGACACGGAGATGCGCGTCCAGTGTCTCACTAGGTAAACACGTGCTTCACAACGAAGACAGATCGACTACCGAGGGCGTTCTTGCAAAGGAGTGTTCCTCTCACAGGAAAGCACCATACCTCACAGCCTCCAAAAATAAGGGACACAGGCAGGACGCCGGCTACAAAACTCGTATTTGTCAACACCCTGTCAGTTCAACGCGGCCACCTTTGAAGCGCCACCCTGCCGGTAGCAATTGTTTGACGTCAGACTTTGATTCTGTGTGCTGGAGTTGGAATGAGGATGACAACAGAGGTGTTTATTTTGTGTGCCCAACAGATCAAAGACGGTTCACCTATGGTGCTGGGGGCTTGCAGACCTCGATGCCAGACTTAAGACGTGAGACTGTAATACTCAAGCAACATGTTCCCTTAAAGGTATGAACCCACAAGTTTTCCTGTATCTTTTTGTTGAAAAAAATGGTGGTATCAGCTTACATTTTAAGCATTGAATAACTTGGTAAAACTTGTAAAATGGCATCTTCCTTGTTTTTTTTTTAAAGAAAATTTCTCGATAACACCTTTAAATAATTTAAAATAATTTTCAATCATCTAAAGCACCCAATATCTTTCCTTTTTACGAAAATTTCAAATTAATCTTCTGTTTTTTTTCATCTAATAATTTTGACTGATCATCTCACTGCTGTCACAATATTTTCTTTGGTTTTCATTTAAAGTTTAGGGAATTACACACATGCTCTGTTCACTTCTAAGCTAGAGGTAGAGGTCTACATGATGTGGACATGATTTTTGACAGTAGTGTGTTTTTGAAGAAGCAAAAAATTTTGTTCGAGTACAAATCAATTGCAGTGTAGACCATTTCATTATTGAACCTGTATGTAACATTTTTGAAATTATGGCATTGATAATGGATAGTGTTATTATTCACTATTAACAATCCTTTGTGCAGTGTCATTCCACTTTAGCTCACTATGATATGAACAATTTAAAAAGACTCACACAAAAGCAGAACTTTGACTATATGAAAAAAAATTAAATAAGGTAATTGCCGAGGTGCTTCATTCGAAAAAAATGAGGTATATAGGAAACTTATCTTGCATTAGAAACCCAAGAAAATAGCATTTCATAAAGTGTGTGCTTTTTTGGCTGAGTGGGGTATGTGGGAGGGGGACTGGGGTAAAGTTAGCTCTGACTTCATCATATCAAGCTATCATTTATCCTCTCCCTCATCGTTTTGCCCACAATTCACTTCTACTTGTGAAATGCATGTTGATAAGAATCTGCTTTTATGCAGATGATTACACCCATTTCCACTTTGCTATTTTAGGATCATGGATAGACATTCATATTTTGCCTTGTGGTTCACAGCACATTAGATGCTTGCACTGTATAAATGTAAATGAAAGTGTGAGGAGGAAACAAAGAAACACAAACATTTTTGTCTGTACTTTTGTGTTTGTTTCAATAACAAAACTAACTTTAGAGTAAATCTGTCTGATGTTGCCATTATTCTGTGTTATAATGGATTTTGTGAAGTTCTTGACACTTTGTTGCCCTTTATACAGACCTTAAACCACTCTTTCTTCCTGTCTCCTATTTTCTCATGAAATGTGGTATAGACTGTTTTTAGAAATAGTGAGAACATGTTTCCTGTTTATATGCCTTTTTTGTTGTTGTGTAACTTGGTGGTTGTATGTACTACAGAACATTCCAATAATCGATGATGATGATGAAACCAACGTAGATGACGATGAAGACTTCTTCCCAGCATATCTCATCGGCAAAGAAGCAAATTCTTTGGCAGAGAGTGATCGCAGTTCCTCTGATGTAAGTACTTCCTGTTCAGTTGTATAGACAATGTATCATTTTGAAATTTAAAATTGTATTTTATGAAATGTGTTACTGGAGAATTGTTTTTATTTTCTTTGTTTGCCTGATACATTAGGGGCAGGTAAGGTGTACATAAATACGCAATTTATCCATCTGGCACTCTTCTGCAAATATTTTGCTGTTGTAAACCTACAATTTTGTGAATTCTGGTGCTATGTCACCATACTTTTTTGTGCTGGTCTTTTGAAATAGTTGTTGGTTTGGTGTAAAATAGTTTGTTATCTCTAGTAGACCCCAGATGTATCAATTTAGGAGGTTTATGCTATTAGGATGTAATGTGCATATGTCCAGCATGATGATCGGCGAGGTAAACGCAAGAGTGAACCAGTAGGTCGCCGGTCAGATGCTGGAAGTACAGGTCGAAAGTGGGGAAGTAGGCTTTCCCTCAATACAGACAGAATTGCAAGCTTTGACTTAGATGATGCTGATGAACTGGATAACTGGTCAGACACCACAGAGGTCATTTACCCACCCAGTGATTCAGAGACAGTGGACACGTATGCAAGGTGAAACATTTTCTGTGTATGAGATGCACATGAACTCATACAGACATTAAATCAGACTTGCAGTCACTCAGATAAACCACATGTTCTGGCAAACAACTCTGTACTCAGTTCAATTAATTGTTTAGTTCTTAAATATTTCTTCATGGTAGCAGCTAAATTATCTTGGATTTTAATTCAATACTGGGGAAAAAACCTAATGTACACATACAAATGTACATGTGTGTATGTGTGTGTGCATGCATGTGTGTACATCTTGAACTCAAACAAAGTTTTATGTCACGGTGGGGAGGCTTCTTTGCCTGGTGGTAAATGTGCCCAACTTTGGAGAAAGAAGGTTGCTGGCTTATTCAAGGCCTGTTTGGGCTGGGAAATTCCCTTTGCCCACCCTGCAGCTGAGCAGCATAAATGGGTGCCTGATTTATCAGGGGAAGTTAAAAGGCTGCAGAAGGATAGGGTTGGGTTTTGCCTGACTTTGTGAACCACTAAACAGTAGGTCTTTCTGTTTGTTTATTTTTGTTTGTTAAAGTAGGAGTCACATCTTAACAGATAAAATAAATGTTGTTAGATTACATTTTTCACCATTTTGGTAAAGCTTAAGATTACTAGACAAGCTGTTGTGCAATGTAAAAAAAATAGAATGTTCTACAATATGTTTTGCAGCACATATCAGGTGTATGCAGTGGACGAAGGCAGGGTGTGTTCCAAGAAGAATATTACTCCTGCATCATTGGCAAACATGGATGAAGGTGAGGGGATTAGTGTGTGTGTGTGTGTGCAAGCAAAATGCATGTTAGTATTCACACCCTTGGATGTATTCATTCATATGCATCCGTATGAAAGAGCAGTTCACAAAACAGAAAGTGAATCATTGACGTTTAATATTTTGCAGTTAAAGACAATTTAACAAAGTATTTAAATCAGTTTTATACTATTTTCAAATGCATATAATATTCTGTTTTTTTTATTATAGACTGTTGTGTATGTTTTATTTGTGCTTTGTCATTTGGCCTTGCTGTACACATATTGCTTGTTGTACAGGTGACTCAGAAACTACAGAGCCAATATCACTGGAAGATCAGGATGACGATGATCCACCTGATGAAACGCAAGTTTCTTCTTCAGCCAGTACACCTTCAGATCCTGATCGTGACATTCTGGCACGTACACCTGACAAGGTGAGCACCTCCTAAAGTGGAAGATTTGTTATGATTATGTGAATTTTTTTTATATGTGTTTGTAACATTGTAGACAGCAAGACATTGGAAATCAGACCTTGAAACTGAGTCTTTCGTCCCCTTTCTTTGCCTTTTCCTTAATGGACAGCAACCGTTAATGCCTTTGTTTTTAATCAATTGCAGGAACAGTTTGTGAAAGAGAATTTTGAGAGTGTGAGCTTCACTCCAATAACAGCTGAGAAGTTTGCTCAGCAAGTGGCATCAGTGGAGCAGGCAGCAGAAGATAGCAACTCGTCTAATGTGCCTTTCTCCCCTCGTCTCAGCCTCTCCTCTCGTTTCCTCTCACGTTCCCATTTTGGCGCAGGAAGGTATGTTTTTGGTTTGCAAGTCAATTAACCTATTTTAGTCAAAAGTCAGGTAACTTCACTAGAAACTTGATTTAAGCTGACATGGTCTTTGATAAAGGGTGATTCAGTGTTTTCAAAGACTGCACGTGCATTGTGCTTGCAACCTAGCATTGCAGTATCCTTCTCGACATGCAGCAAAGGTCATTCACATGTGGCTTACAGGGTTACAAGAACATCCGTGAAGAGGATTACAGGTGTAAGGCAACATGGCAGACAATCTTGACAAAAATGTGCTTGTGACAGCCACTGTTGAAACCATGTTCAGTTTTGTTAAAAAAATAAAATCAAAACAAAACAGAAGAAGCAGAAAGAGCAAGATCAAAAATAAATGAGTAATTTTCCCCCGTCGATAAAAGAGGAAAACGTCTTTCCTCTGATCATTTTGTAATTTGGAGGTAAGGGAGAGTCTACCCTATTCCAGCATTCTGATTGGCCACAGCTCATGCAGTCTAGATCATGCCAGGTAAGATCTTGCATGGAAGAGAACATTGTTCTGTCCTAACAGTTGGAAATCCCAGTGCACCATTAGCAAACACAGAAAAGTGGGGTTTATTGCAACATGTGAATTGCCTCTGTCATTATAAAACTTGATGTTCAAGATGAAATAGTTTGATTTAAGAGGAAGGGCCAAACTAGTGGTTAAACTTTATTTGCTAACAAGTTTGAGATCAGGGTTGCTTCATTATGCTGTTCTGGTGTAGGCAGATATGATGATAAAAACTTCATGAAAAAAAAACCTGGCAGGGAGTTATATTTCTGTTTTTTACCATGTCAGTCACATGATGTGAATAGTCCATATTCTTGCAGACTTGGACTTTCAGGGGCAAATCAACGACCAGAGAATTGGCTTGATGTGAGTATCAGAAACCTACACCCAGTTATTGATAAAGTGGACAGCGACAGAACATCTGCAAAGCTATTTGTCTAGCCCTTGCCTTCATAAACATTTATTTGGCAGTGTTTCCAGATTTTAAATAATTTTTTACATCTTTAAATAAAATTTATTACTTATTTTCCACTAGTTAAGAATGGATCTTGTGCCAGGAATTTTTTATCCCCACCATTTTGTCTATGCTTTGAACAAGGAAGTATGTAACGTAAACGTATGTGAACTTGAGCTTTTATTTGTGAAACATGATAACAGCTGTCTATGAAAGTGCTGATGGCTTTGTCATACACTGTTTGGGTTCTTCAGTGCACCATTAGTGTAAAACTAGAGAGGGCCTACAACAACAAATGTGTGGCTAGTGTATTTTAGGGCAGAAGGCCATAGTTTCAAAGCTGCCAAGGGCCAGTGATCAAAAACTGCTTCTGTACTGTGAATTGTCAATGAGTACCTGATTTATTAGGGAAGATATTGGCAGCACAAGAAGAATTCTGTACACAAGAAATGGGAACCACTTGCCTCCAAGAGCACAAGGCTGTATAACCCATACCTTTACCGTAATGGTACTGCAATGCTAAAAAAGTGAAGCATTCATTTTGAATTGTTTAAGCATGATCTCAGGCTCTTTCAAATGTTATAATATTTATTTCCTGGTAGTTGTAAAACTCTTTGTATGGCTAACATTTGGCCAAATTTGAACACAGATTAATCATTCTATAAATAAGCATATTACCAAATTGTAAAAAAGCCAACTTATTTTAGCATTTAATAATTTGGAAAACAACATTTTGCATCAGACACTGAACAGTTGGATGTTGATACAATAACATCTGATTGCTTGAAGCACCTTCTGTCAAACTGGCTATTGGAACATTAGTTGGATGAGCTGATTTGATGAGCAAATAAATGTGTGGGGCCTCTGGGACTTAGCTGCTACTCATGCTGGGGAGAAAAGATGCTCTTGAATGCTAGCACAAGTTTTCACCATTTGCCAGGATGTAGTCAGCTTCATCAACATCTTCCAGCTTTTGACACCAGCTGTGCTTTATTGCTTTGACAAACTGATCTTTATTAAGGATTCAAAGATTATGTACATGCATGGCTTTTATTCTGTCATTCACTTTTTCTTTTGTTTTCAGAAACTTTTGTTGTTGTTTTTTTAATTATTGCATTGCTTTTGGTCTTCTCCCCCCACCCCAACATTCCAAACACACATAGTTACCCTACATCCACTACCCTTAGGTTCAAGTGAAGGCTAGATTTTAAATTTTTTCCATTGCTGCTTCTTCTCCCTAAGCACTTTTATCCCTTTGTCTATCTCTAATAATTGGTTCAGGTTGTAACAGTGATTTTGTTATCTATCTTGATGCCTTCCACCTTACAGCCACTTGGGAAGAGCAAGTCAGAAATGGCACGTGCCATGGATGAGACGCGCAGACGTCTGGTGGATGTGAGTTGCGTCTCTTCCCCAGAACGTGTTGAACTGGCTTTAGACATGTCTGGCATTGTTTCCTTTTATCAGACACAGCAAATCTTGTTTGTTGACAATGCAGTACGAGAGAGATGATGGAAACGAGTGATTGTAGAGACAGTGATGTGAAATGTTGCTTGTAGACAGTGGTATTGGGGCTGCTTACAAATTATGCTATTCTAGCATAGACCCTGAGCTTGAATAACCCAATAACCTGTTCATTAACAACCGGAAATCTACAGTTAACACTATTACTCTCTCAAATTTTGAACAGTTTGATCTAAGGATGATAACCAGTTTCAAAGTATTAATTTCAAGTACACCTTTGGTTAGAACATTCTGCCTTTCTACCCTGATAAATGATAATACACAGAAGGCAATGCTAACAATAATTGGATCATAAATTGACATATTCGGCAACTAGGAGAGATCTGTTCAATTACAAAAGGACAGAACCAGCACTGGAGCATTTACAGGACATTGGTGTTCTGTAGCCAGTATTCCTGAAACCTGTTAACTGCTACACACATCTTTTTTGAGGAAATAATTTAAACTTGTTAGATATTAATTATTATTACTGCAGTAGGAAGTGAGTTTACATCATGCCTATATTGAGAACTAGCTGGAGCTAGTGTGTTAATGTGCTGTTACATTGTCACAATATACTGAAATCATTAAGTTCTGAAAATGCGAAGAATAAATAATTACAGATTTTGTGTAGGAAATGATATTGATAGCAGAGGAAATCACAGTACAAAATACAATAACAGAGGAAGTCACAATACAAGACACAATAACAGAGGAAATCACAAAACAAGACATAAATGAAGTCACAATACGAGACAATATTTTGCAGTGACGTTTCCTTTTCCTTTGATATTTGGTACAGCCTTTGATGTTTTTGGTCAGATGTACTTGTTGATAGAACAATGCAGGTTCTGTTGTATTACTATCCTTTGTGTCTGCATTGCTTTATTCAGAAATCACTTATAAGCAGCATTAAACTTATTAAGTCTGCACAATATCTCTATGCTTTATAGTATTTTCATGGATCTTTTTCTCTCTCGTTTTTTTGCTTCATTGTTATTCATTTGAAGCTGTTTTTGTATATACAGTATTTGCATGCCTTTTAAAATGACGATATAAATACCATACTTTATAAAAAGATTATTAATAAAATTCATTTTTACTTGCTTTACCTTTTTATTTTGATATTAAGCATTTTCAAATATTTAATAGGTTACTTTACCATGTAAAGATGTCACATACATCTGTTATTGTTTTTGCTGTTGAATTAAATTCATTGAATCAGTAGTTAAGTGTGGATCAGTTTCAGCAGCTGCTGACCAAAGGTGATACCAATTTTTTCAGTTTGATTTTAATCATGACTTTTCACTTGTGTTCTCAAATATTGTGATATGTTATTCAGATGAATTGGCGATCAGGAGGGCTGCTAAATCAGTCTCCAGATAAAAATGACCCACCTTCACCTCCCACCAAGCTGGAAAACAAAGTAAGTTAATTGTAGAATTTGTATCTTGGCAACTTAGTATTGGATACAAATGCTTACATCTGTATTTGAGCCCTAATGCAGCATGAATGGTTGACAGTTTTTGTTTTCGTTGCAGGAACCTATTTTTACAAGTCCCAAATCTACCCAGAGCCTGTCTAATCCAGGTGAGTTTTTGAATGCCTGTTTGTCACCATACAAACAATTTTTGCGCTAAGTAGTTTGGTACAGATCTTGTGTTAACCAACACAGGGCATATGCAAACCATATTAGCAGTTTTCTTGCACATTTCTTTTTTTATATCAAGCACATGCTATGTCTTGATGTCAAAATAATATTTTTGGTTATGATGCACTTGGTAGCATGTGCAGGTATTTCAAAGAAATGGATTTCTTGCATTAAATGTTGTTGTACATTACAGCAATCATCATATGACACATTTTGTTTGCATGTCATGTTTATGCGCATGTTAATCAGTTATTGTAAAAAGGAGCTTTAAAGGCTTCGCTCTTGTTTGATATTATCATTATTGTCTGTACCATCTCTGTCATCACCATAAACACCACCAGGTTCTATTTGTATTTTAGAAGTCATTGATAGTAAAAAAAAATAAAAAATCATCTGGAGAATAATTTTCTCCTGATGAAATGATTTGTATTATGAAAACTGAAAAATATAAGGGAAGACAACCTGGAAACTTCAGACCCTAGATTTTAGCAGGCTGTGGTCAGTGGTTTACCTTTTAAGCTAATTGGATGTCTAAGTTAAATCTGGTTGCCATAACTGATCTAAGGTCATGTGTAGCATAATCCAGGATTTGAACTTGAAGAGTCAGTAGTTTGTCAATGTCAATATTAGCTGTAATCCAAGACTGGCCTAAATGATTATTAATGTAATATGAAAAAGGCATTATTCTTTTAAGACTAGCTCTGTTTTTCTTTTAAATACTTTAATGGGCAGAAGTTTTGATTCGATGTGAGCTTTCTTGTTCAGGCTTACATTGTCATTAGTGTACTGATTTCCAAGATACTCTAGAGGGGTAGTCTGGCAGGATAGTATAATTTTTTGCATTTTCTTTAGTTTTTTTTTTAAAGATTTATCGTTGTTTTACTTAATGCACAGCATGGCTAAACTTTTGCAGAGTAATTGAAGGATGCATGTTGTTTTTCTTGTCCCCTCATGTTGTTTATCAGGCACATGTGGAACCCCATCACCAAGAACTCTTCGTCGTTTCTGGGCTGACTTGTCCCTGCCTCAGCAGACTATCAAGGAGGAGCACCCCCTCCCCAGAATTCCAGTCCCTGAATCACTGCTTCATGTCAGAGGAGATAGATTGAATACTTCAGTGCCACCTTTGAATGGTAGTAAGATCCCTTTGCCTGCAGTCCAAAACACTAAACAGAGCACTGATTGTGTAGAATGTAATCCTCCTTCACCCTATCTGGTTGGCTCATCCAAGCCTCCAAGAGCCCCACCTTCACCTGAGCACAGAGGCTGTCTGTCACCAAAGTTAGTCAGAAACCATGACATGAGACCTATAGGGATTGTACCTATTGGCATAGTAGACACAACTCCGCCACAGTCACCTCGGCAAAGTAGGCCTCCTATTAACAGCATACCCCTGCGCAACAGTCGTTCTCCAGACCTCAGGTCACCACAATCACCTCAAACTCCACCTTTGTCACCCAAACCACCTCTCTGCCCATCATCACCTCGACTTAGTAGATCAACTTTGTCATCTAGGGTTGCTAGGACAGCTCACTCCCCTGAGGTCTCATCTTCACAATCACCTAAACTTCCTCGGGCTTCTCTTTCTTGTAAGCCTCCTCGATCACCAGATCTCAGGACTTCACGAAGTCCACAACCCCCTAAAAAACCGCCACGAAATTTACCACCTCTGAAAAGTCCTCATGTGTCTAGAAGTGGTACCCCTCCATCCTCTCCTTCTAGCAGCCCAAACAGGGGTACAAACAGTCGACTTGAATCAGCACAGATGCCTCCTAATAAGCCCCCTCGCAGCTCTTTGGGTAGAAGTAGTAGCCCTCAATCTTCAAGCACCATTCGGGCTACATCACCTAGCACCCCAGTTACTACAGATGGCAGTAAGGGTCTTGAGTCGGTACAGTCTCGGCAGGCCCAGACAGCTCAGGTCCAGAGTGCAGGATCAGAAGTGTCCACAGCATCTTCTGGTAAAGCTGTGTTGCTTGGTAACTGCATGCCTCAGTGTGGACTGCAGTCCTTGTCGCCAGCTACTGTTCCTCCATGTTTTTGATCTGCTGATGTCAAGAGTCTAGTTTAACCACTGTTGGTGGTATCCTCTACAGGCTGTCTTACAACTATGTCTGCTTTGTCAATAACAAAGATTTATATCTATGTGTATGACATAGGAACATATATCTCTATTCACAGTCCTGTGTATTTCATTATCTTTTATATGTTGATAACAAAGTCACTATGTATTACACTTGTTCAGCATTATATACTGGCATTAATATCACCCCAATTTGTCAAAATTACAAATAAGCTGATTCTGATGGTTGAGCATCTACTGTATGCTAAGGGTTGATCTAAAAACAAGCAGTCATTATACATCACTCCTAACTGTTATGAGCAGATAAAAATAGATTACTCCTGACATAGCTTTTATGGTTACCATGCAAATAGACTGGTACAGTGAAACATGGGAGTTCATCTGCATTCATGTCATTGTATAGATGATATTCCATAAAAAGCAAGTGTTATTTATATTATCCCGTAGAAGGACAGATTATGGTTCCTACTTAGGTGAGCTGCAACTTCTAGCATAGCTAGTAAATGTGTATGTGAGAGAGTGTGTGTGTAGGTGCATGCATGCAAGTACCTGCATGAATGTGTTTTAACCTGCACATGCAAAATATTGGCAGGCCACTTTTTACAGATGCATGCAGTTTGTAGACACTTGTCAAAATATGAAACCATAGCAATAACCATTTACCAAAGCATGTAATTAAGAATGATAGTGTGTTTTTCACATCGTTTCATCAACCCTACACTTCAGGGGTCCTAGATTGCTCACTCTGTGGGCTCGAAATTCATACTCGTAATTAGATTCATTCTCCCTCTCATAATAGTAAATACTCATGATAATTAGACAAATACCATTTGGTGTTGGGGTGTTGAACAAAAGAAGGAAAAAATGTCAGGTGTTGCAGTTTTTGTTTACCAGATTTGTCTTGACCAGTACTTTATTAATGGCTCTATGTAAGTGCAGATGTGTACATATACACAAGGAGATAATAAATAACCTTATTCACAAATTACTGTTTAGGCCAAGTCACATATTCTTTAGCAGTTTTCATGTTTATGTTTCATATTTATAATCATACTCAAAATATATATTGAAATATATATCAAATTGTAATTTCATGTGGAGAAGCTAACAGTAACCTTGAAATTAAAAGCATTGGAACAACCCATGCAGCTTGTTGCTAATAATTACTCTTTGTCTCTTGAAGAAATCTTTCATTCTGCCAACTGGCCTTTGTTTACCCATGATTTCAACTCTTGTGTTGTATTTTCTTATCCTTAGTATGAAGCACATGCACACACACACACACTCTAAAACACATGCATTTTTAAGTCTCTGAAATGCATTGTCTACATGCTAAACTACCTATTAAAAAAATCTTTAGGCAGTGTTAGTATATTATAGTATTTCACAGTTTCTTTTGATGTTAGGTCTGTAAACAAAACGATACATTTTCAAGCAGATATATGCATGACAATCCTGAGCAGCTTTGATTGTAGTTAAGGTGCACCTTTTTCCATGCATCGTGACTTCATTGTTTTTTCATTGTCTTGTTCAATTTGTTCAACACTTTTTGCCAGCTATATTTCTACACCATAATGCTCTACTGCTAGGCCAGTGTCAACAATTTTCCAATTGGAGCATGAAACTAAATCTGCATGGACTACATGCCTTGTTGTTTGATTTATCTGAAGTTATTTTTAGCAATGCTAGGTTGAAATCAAATTCATAATTTTTGTAGCCCATTGCTTATTATTATTTTCTTTTATAAGAAGTCTCAATATAAGACCATTATGACCAAAATAAATATGAATGTTTTTGCTATATTATTTTAAAATACTGGTTATTTAAAAGTGTGCAACTTGAGTTCTGCATGGCAAGTATAGTGGCTTTTTCGTGTTTAGGTTTTTTTTTTCACCTTTATGCAAGAGAACTTGCAGATCAGTAGAGAAGTTTGTAGAAAGCTTATGGGGTAGTAGCATAGAAAGCTTACAATGAAATGTTCATTTGGTATATTTAGTTTATTTTATTTTATTTCTTGCAAATTCCAGACTTTATAATCTGGCAATGGATACAGTCAGCTGAGCTTAAGATGTGATCATCATTGCAGGCAGCAAGAAGGAAGATGTTTCAGCAACTGTGGTGTCATCCCATCATCAGGTACCTTCATCTCCATCACGAACCCTACCTCCTTCAGTCAAGCGCACCTTGACCAGCTCACCAACTCAAGGGACCAACTCCCTAACATCCAAAGAAAATCGTCGCAGCAATGGAACTTCCAAGACAGAGTCAAATGTCATCAGTTCTGTGGCTGCTTCACAAGTGCGACAAGCACCTTCATACTTCAGAACAACCAAGTCATCACGCCTGAAGTCAGCCTCCTCAAGTAGCCAGGTTTGTCAGGTTGACACTCAGAGTAACACTAAGCCTGGATGTGTTATTATTGGGATCAAAGGAGAAAGTGGCAAGAAACGACCAGGTCGGGGAAGACTTTCGGCTACCAAAGTGGCCATGCATGCTTCCACACCCAACTTAGCTGCCTGCTTTGAGGAGGAGGAGGAGAGCAAGATGGTTGGTAATAGTACCAAAAATGCAGCATCACCATCAAATCTACGGGCATTGGCAGATTTGTCGCTAAGTGTACCTGATATCAACACTGTTGATGATCCTCCTTCAACTGACAGTTCCTCCTCAGATCAACCTGCTGTTGAAAAGGAGAAGTCTGACCCTCAACAAAAGCCAGTAAAGCTCAGCAGCTCTATTGTGAATTCCAGACATTCAGTACCTCCCAGTAGCTTTATTTCCAAAATGCAGTTTAGCCTTGTTAAAGAGGTTCAAGATGTTTCCTCTGACAAGACTCCTGATGCTCGTTTGATGCCACCACCATCTGCCCCTCCTCGAACAGGTCATCCAGGGTTGTTGCGGCGAGCAGCCCAGCTACGCAAACGTTCATCAGAATTGACATTGGAACAAGCTAAAAGCATCTTACTAGGAAACTCCGGTATACTGGGAGCTCGCCAAAATAGTGTAGAAGAAGACTCAACTGCCACCTCCCCAGTTTCTGTCAGTCATTCAGATAGTTCCCTAAGCTCAGAGCAAACCACAGCCTCATTGAGTTCCACACTGAAGCCTTTACCTCACATCTCATCCACCTCTTCTCATCCTAATTCACCCTCGTGTACAGTTTTTGATGCAGAAAAAACAAACTTCAAAACCTCAGGGTTTTTAGAGAACAGATATTCCAATGCAAGAACACTGGCAGTGGTTCAGGAAATAGAACTCACAGCTTCACAGCAGCGGCGAGAACGAGCAGCTGGAGCTGCCTTAAGTGCAGAAAGGTTTGATCCTCCAGAGCGGGATCAGCCTTTGTTGCAGAGGTCGGTTCCCAGTGTTGTACCAGCTTCTATGAGTTGCAGTGCTTTTCAGATTGGTGAACAGGAGGACTCTTTGATTTCTGACTCTGTAACAGCAAGGATGGATGCATTACATGACATGGGAATGCCAGACATCTCAGTACGTGAGCGTGTAGCACGTCTGAATCATCAAACATCAGGTCATCTTGCTTGTGAGCTCAGCAATCTTACGATCCCATTTTCACGAAATGCTCATGCTGCTGTTGGGTCACCTGCATCAGTAGAGTATCAGATTTCTCCTCGCAGTCAGTCGGACACAGGGCTTGGGTCAGAAACAGATACAGACTCTGACATGCATTGTCACCCCACACCAGAAGATGATCTGTCACTGCAGAGTGTCTCTTCACAAGGAAGACGTGATCGAAGTCGTCTGTCCCTCCAGCTTCCAAAGTCAGATGTTTCTTCACTCACTGTGGCCACTGGATTAAGTCAAGGTATAATTTGTGTATGTGTGTGTGTATGTGAGAAAGAAAGAGATCCAAGCCTTTCCAAATCTGCTTAAATTTCTGCTGTATTTTGGAGAAAGTTTTGAAATGTTAGTGATATCATTTTTGCTTAAAAATTTTATTATTGTTGCCCAAAACTTGCAAATGCCACACATATTTGTGAAGTAACAAGAAAAAGGAAAACAGAGCTCAAACTTTGTAAGCTAGGGGTAATCTGTAAACTTACTTTTTAATATTTGAAACCTAGCTGTGACAGTGATAAGATATAAAGTGCAGTCCAAGTATATAGAAGTATTCCTTTTTTCTGTCCATTGGCTCCCTTTTCCGAGGGTAAAAGAACACATTTTGGACAGTACATTTCTTTCATAGAATTTTGTTTTAAGCTTTAAATGAGTTAATGCTTTTATTTGCAGAGTCATTGCAAACATGTGCTAGCATAGTGGCAGATTTAAAATCGGCTGTACAGAGAGCTAAGGATTTTCACATGCAGGTAACTTCTGTCCTTTTGTTTCAGTGTGTTCCATTCTACATAATCATTATTTTGACTTGAGTGACTTAAAAATATTGTATGGATACTTTAAAATTATCCTGAATGACTGCTATTAATCTGAATATTTTGAGAAGTTTACCTTTGTAGTCAGGGTTCGGCTTGCTGAACAAGTACAGGATTTTCGTATGAACTTTGCATAAAAGTGCTATAATGCATCACTCATTTTTACTTTGTCACTGATGTTGCATAGCTACAGCATGGCACCAGTGTGGGAGGTGGCCATAACCAGATGCTGCTGATGATGTCAGCAGCTTTCCATGAAACTCACCTGGCACTTGCTGAGCTAGCACTGCAGTCCCCTGCCTCCTCAGATGACAGCTCAAAACCACTCAGCTGCCCTCTTGTTGGAGAAGCATCTGGAAGAAGGGATGGTGCAGTCATAGACAAAGCACGGGATATGCTTCAGCCATTCGTGTCACAGCTGTCACGGGAACTGTCAGACGAGCTGATTAAGCTAGTCAAAGATCGGCTGGAGAGAAACCCTTCTTAAGCAGCATTAAAGAAATTTCATTCAAAGATGTTTCATCATTATGGATTCACTTGCAAGGTTTCTTTTAAGGAGAAAATGGGAAAGAAAGCTGTTGCACATTCAACTGATATGACTTGAAAGTGCCCTGCAGCAATGCAAACCATAAGTGCTTTATTTTTTTATCTGACCAGATCTGTGAAGATTTTTTTTTTGGTCGATAGTAGGCACATTATTTTTTGCCTATTGATATACATTCCATGATCAAAACTATACGAATGGCATGAGTATGCTTGTGTAGAAGGAGTATTCTGGTGATTCAGACTTTGCTGTAAGTTTTGCACACTGGCCTATAAATGCATACAAAAAACTGGTGGTTTAATTCCATTGTAGTTCTCTGATTTGGCACACTGAAGTGAAGATGGGCTGTAAATGGCAGGGCAGTAGAAGGCTGGTCTGCTCATCAGCAGTAAAATGCTGGTCTATATGCTTTTTGGCTAAAATACTGCATTCAGAAGCTTGTTTTTCTTTAGTGTCACAGAACTTGTCTTTATAAGGCATGGTAAACAATAAATACATTACAGTGTGTTCTGTTTTTGATTGTGGCATTTACAAAGTCTATATATGGTGCTTATGACATCTGAAAATCGTTTTGTAGATTGTTTGTAGGAACCATGTCTGATGGGGAAAATGTGTGTATGGCAGATAAAATAACTATCAAAAATAGCCATTCCTTCTTCAGTCTCTGATATGATGATGCGTCTTTTTTATGTTTGTTTTTTTTTTACTGTATTTAAGAATATGATCTTCACGTGTGCACAGTAGATGCTGCTGTGTTGATTATGATCAGAATTCTGAAAGAGTGCTGTTGAGATGACATTTTCCTTGTGAGCTAAGATTTCTGATGAGACAATGTTGAAAGGGATAGCTGAAATGCCTGTTGTTAACTAGGTTGTGAGCTGTGAATTTTGTTTGTTTTTTTTTGGAGATGATTGTTAGAAGGTGACCATGTTAAAAGGATGATAGTGGTGAATCTGAATATTCGTTTGTGGAGCTGACTGTGGTGGGAGTGTCTAGGTGTTAACACTGAAATATGGCTAGGACAAGCCTGTTTTAAATATTAGATAATCACAATATAGCAATAAATGGGTAAGCATCAAAGTGCTAAGAAGCTATGCAAGTGTGTATGCAAATTAAAAATAGTTATGTTTATATCTAAATGTTAAGTGTTCGTTGGATAAATTCCTTAAACAATTTTCTTTGATCATAAGTGATGTCCACAAACAAATGTAAAAAGGACAAATATCAATAATAAAGTTGTGATGTTAGGTAAGTTTAGAGATTGCACACAAAAAAAGAAAAGTTTTAAAAGCTTAGTATCTTAAGACAAAAGAAGGAAGGTGATCTGAGAGGTTTTTGAAGATGTTATATTTGAAAAAGCTGTGATTGGGAGATCCTAGACCAGGGCAAACTCTGGTATCAAATGTTAAGAACTGGTTCACTGTTGCCAGTAAGAACTGCTAAACATTATCAGTACTGTGTGTGTGGTGGGGAAGGGGGGGGAATTCTCAGGTTTGCAGAAATAAAGGGTGGCTTTGGAGCTTTTTTAAAAAAATAAATGGGCAGCACTGAGTTTAACACCTTCAGTCCTGGCCTTGACCTTTGATTCTGAAGTACTTAAAAATAAAGTCATAAAAAACAGACTACACATCAGGAAGATAAATCAAAATTAAGTTCAAAGTTAGAAGAAAGAAACTGTTTCTACCTTATTCAATTGTGAAATAGCACTTTCTTGTAACTCCAAAAGAAGTTAGGGAGGTCAAATTGTATTTCCAAAAATAAAATTCCTGAATAGGCTTCATACACCTGATGATCACCATGATGTCTAATCCCCTATTTAGTAGATTTTAATGGTCCCATAAGATGTAGAAATTAATAAACATATGATGACGAACAACGTCGGATATAGGCTCAAAAATGGTAAAAGAAATTGCTCGCTATCGGTTTTTTAAAAAAAAAAGGTACGTCCAGAAAAATTCAAGCCTTCAAATTAACGTTTTTCTGTTCCATGCTAAGGTATGTAACACTTTTCAAATATGTTTCACCTAGCAAGATGCTTGGATTTCATCCCTTTTTGTTTAGATTGTTCTACAGAAAAGTTATTGAATATGATGGACACGGGTGGGCAGCCCGGACTTGATAGTTGTTGAAGGGGCCGGACAGATATGTCTGGGCAGGACTCGATGAGTTAAAAAGGCAATAGGGCAGCTTGTCTTTCACCTTGCTATCTCTAGGCAGCACTGTTTGTTCAGTTTGTGTAGAGATGTAAGAATCCTACTTGCATGCTGCTGTTTTTGCTGTGTGGTGTGTTGAGATCTTGTTCTACTTCTAGACACAAGATTTTGCATTTAATTGTTTCTTTCTCTTGAGATTATTGATGCTTATAGAATGTCACTGATGATATTCAAAATGTAAAGGTTGTGTTTTACAGGCTAAAGTATCAAAAGGTGTAAATATTTCATGTGTTCATAAAGTGGGTATGCTGTCATTGTGTTTGTTTGCCTCCTTTCTTCCCTCTGTTTTTGGTGTTTTGAAAGATTTGCCACAGGATAACCTAGACTTACTTGATATCTAAATAACATATAAAGACATATATCTTAATTATATTTATGGAAGAAGTAAAAAACTAGTGGATTGTGACATACCAGAAGTCATTTGTGTTGATGCCAGTGGCTGTGGTCTTTTTGGCATTCAAATTCTACAGCTTGTTCATGTTTATGCTTTCCAATAAGACATTAAATATAAAACACCATCCTAGAACTACAAAATCAAACTCATTTTTTTCTGATTTTTTTCCTCATTTTCATTATTGCCAGTAACATCTAAATGATATTGCTCATTCTGGTACATTCCAGGGTATCAGTCTATCTTTCTTATCTTATTTCTTTCAACAGAGCATTAAAAGAGGTTATAGAATCACTGACATGATGTTGGTAAAGTTTGTAGACATTTTAAAATTTTGTGTCCATTAACTGCTGTTTCTGAAACAGTAATATTGTTGAGGCAAAAAACAACATTTGCACTCATAGACTTTGTCCTTATTTTTAGTAAAGCAGTCAGATCCTTTCTGAAGAGGGAAAGAGATTTATTGTGTTACTCATGGGTCACCTGCACATTAACCCTACCAGACCTGAGGCTCTGAACCTAACTGTCCCCTATACCTGGGCTCCTGAGCATTAAAGAGAAAAAAAACCCAATGTGACATAGAAAAATTTTAGTTACATTCAAACAAGTGGTTAGAATACAATGGAACTTGAAGACATTGTAGAAAATAGGTCTACCTTTCATCTAGCGCCAATATTCCCCCTTTGTGTGCCAATCCACCCAGTAGGATTAGCCTTGTTTCACACAGAGTTACTTCTTTCAAAGTGAACACCAAATGTTGCTCTTCGCCTTCTTGCATAGATTGTCTTTGTAAAACACTCCAGGGTTTTGCTTCTCTTACTATTGATCTAGCTCTAGATGTATAAGGTTCAAGATTCTCCTCAATAGCTGGCGTTAGGAATACACGGAGCCTGCGGGGCCCTGGCCCAATGTCATATGAGGGGCCTTTAGCTGTAAGTGTAGGCTATATACCCTACCACAGAATCTCCCTTCGCGGGGCCAGGGGTGGTCGCCCTGCTCACCCCACCCTAGCACCGGCTCATCACTGGAGCTCTCACTGTCTGTGTCACTTGAACTGGAAATGTAATCTTGATGAAATTCTGACTCCTCAGAGTCTGAATCAACCAAAATATCGATCACCTGTTGGACTGTGATAAGCCTAGACCTTCTTCGCTTTCCTGTTAAGTGTTTGGTTCATCAGCCACTCGTTTCATTGTAAATTTTCATAAATTTTTCACGTCAAACCACACAAAGTCAATTCAAACACATGGGGGGCAGACATTTGCAATGGCTAACCATGAGGTTTGACCACGATCAGTTGGTTATTTTTAGTTTGTGATGCATTTTTTTCAGGTACTAGGCAAAGTACCGAAAATTAGGTATTGCAGCAGATTCGGAAATTACCGAAAAATTAGTACAGCAGTCTGGTAGGGTTAAATACACGTACAATACTGTTTACTGAACAGTTTACAAAAATCAAACCTTTAGTGATGCACAATTTTGTCATAAAACGTTTTGTCTTTGAATGCCTATAGATAAGTAAATTATTTTATAAATATACTCTGAGATGAACAATTCGAGTTTTTGGTAATGTTTGGTTTTTAGGACGTGAAGTCAAAGGACAATTTTTAAGATTCATTTTTGTCATTTGGAAGCAGCTGTAGATGTCCTGCATATATCTATTATACTTTATGTTGGTGAATTATGTATACATTTATTTCAGCTGAGTGAACAAAACATTAGTATTATGTTTTTGTGGCTCTATGTCATTTATGTTGTGCTTGAAAGTTGAACATAATTATTTACTTTTATCAGTGACACCTGTCAGTGCAATAAAAACAAAAGTTGGTAGTGAAAAACTGTCCACTGTGTTTTGTTCAATATCTATCATTTTTCTATGATTCAGATTTTTTTTCTTTGTTTCGTGCAAGCATATTGTTGATATTGTTTATTCTCAGTGAACTGTTATTCAAATTTGGACATTTAATTTGTATGAGCCTTGTGTATTGCATATTTGGTTGTGGGCTTTGGTGGGCTTGGTTTGTGGATGTTTGAGTTCCCCTCCACCATTTTTAAAATGTATTAGTTTTTGTGTTGTGTTTACAAAAAAAGTATATGATTTGTGTACTGTCTTTGATTAAATCTTTGATAACTGTTCAGCGTGGTACAGGTTTCATTTCGGTTCCAAATTAAAATATCTAAAGACACATGACTCCACATTCATACTGGGGTTTTTGTGAGGGTATGTATTTGCCTTGTATTTTTTTTTTTTTTTTTTTTGTGATCATACATTTCACGTCAGTTATTAAACATGTATGGAAGGAACTTAAGGCATGTATGCACATTGTTATCAGGAGTGTGTTGATACTATTCTAGAATATGTACTAAGGGCTGACACGAACAGTTTTATCCCCATGCAAGAAAACACTTGGAAATCTGTATGTTTTATTTGCGCGTTGCTTTTTTCATACTTCCTGTGGTTTTTGCTGAATTCTTTGACTACTGCTGCTCATAGCTGCTGTTGCTGCCATTTTACAAAAACTGCTGTGAATTGTATGATGTACTAAAGATAAACAAGAAGAAAGTTTTATCAGTGTGTTGAAGTAGACTGCTTTATTGAGAGAACTTTAGGAAGCAAGTGTTGTCATAACCAAAAAGCAAACTTCATAGTGAAACCAGTCTACTCAGGTGGAAGTAGCACAGTATGCCTTATGATGCACACATTTTTTGTCTGAACTGATCAGCATGTTGATGCAGTGCAAAAGAAAGCAGTAGAGGAGAATGTCATGCAGAACAGAATTACACAGTATAAACTGTGTTGGGGAGGAAAAATATATGCTTTTAAGATTTTGTAGCCTGTTTCTTAAAACTGCCTTATCATGCTACTTCAGCCCAGATGGAGGGGTAACTGGAACCAGATGCACATGGTACCAGTAGGGTTGGTAGCAGATTACATATCACTTGTCCATTTTGCTTCTTCCACACTTGCATGACTGTGTCATTTTGCTCATGCCAGTTATTCTGTGATCATATTCCTCAACGAACGTGTATGTTTTTAAAGTATAATATCTTGTTTTCGTAATCTGTTCTCAAAACAAGGATAATGAAAGCATTTTTTTATTTTGATCGTAAGGCTAGGTAGATTATTCCCTTAAGTCTTCTAAACAAGGACACCAAAATCATTCATTTCTAGTTTTTCTAATAAGGAGGCTAGGTAGGTGACTTTAATTCTCAAAACAAGGATAGTGAAAACTTTTTTTTTTTTGATTGGGAGGCTAGGTAGGTGATTGGCTATAGCAGAAACCAAAACAAAAATACTGATGTTATTCTCTGAAAGAAATAAAATTTTAACCCGTCTTCATGATCCCAAAATATGTGCAGATAAAGAAGAGTGCTTTTTTAAACTATATCACTGTACAAATTTAAATATCTCAACCGTTAACTTTGTTTCTAATTCTTTTGTGGGACAAAAATACAATTAACATGATTTTGGCTTTGTCACACATTATGGGACACATGTTTTAGCAAATCAGAGAGGGACCTCTTTCATTCTGATAAACATGACACATTTATTAACTACAGACTTTCTATATTTATATTAAGCAGTACACTTCTAATCAAAATGTTCACTTATATAAGCAAATTATACTTGGTTTTGGTAACTTGGAAAATGGTAACCAAGCTGAACTTGTTCAAAGGTTTACTATGTTTGTGGTGAATTGTCTGTTTCATTTCCATTAAAAACTTTGAATAAAACAAGTGACATTTGCTTGCTGGTGTTTTAAGACCTTGCTTTGGTACAAGAATTTTCATTGGTTGTAGCATTGCTTTGTATGTCACTCTTTGTTATTTTTTGGGGGGCTTTTGTTTTTTCTGTGAGCAACAGTCACCATTAATCTTCCATTTGCATACTTAAGATTGCACAAGCAATATTTGTTGAAAAGAATAATTTACCGAGGACACAAACCCTTGGGTTATCATCCAAAGAATAATTTAGTTTTTTTTTAGGTCTTTCCCTACTTCCCTTCTACCACCCTGAGTAATCTTTGAATTCATATATCTTAGACATAACAAAAACTCCTCCTGGACACCCCCCTGCATAACCTGCTGGTCCAAAGCCCAGGTGAAGGAGAGTTGGGCATGGGGCTAGCAACCCCACCCCATAAACAACCCCTGCTACAGAAACTGCAACTACAACACTACCACAATGAGAGCATGGACAGGGAGGTCCCTCTTTGGAGGGGCCTATAATGCATGTTGGTGAAAGCCTTCTGGAAGTCAGCTTCTCATGGCCAAGGCAAAAACCAGGATAGGGACCTGGAACATCAGAACCCTATACGAGAGAGAGAGAGAGGGAAATCAGCTCAGGTAGCCCAGAAAATGAAGAGTTCTGGCATCAAGCTCCTTGGCCTGTGCGAGACCACGTGGAATGGCAGCAGTCAGACCGACTATCACCAGGGGAGACTATCATCTACTCTGGACATGAATACCCTGACCATGACCACTCACAAGGACCAGCAGTACTGATGATACCGGAAGCTGCACTAATAGCATAGGAACCAGTTTCCCCATGACTCGTGTCAACTCATTTCAATTCCAAAGGAAGAAAGATCATCATCCGGTGTTGTGCACCTACCAATGCAGCTAAAGAAGACTTTTACAACTCCCTACAAGTGCTGGCTGATCGTACTCCAAGACGAGACCTGAAGATTATCATGGGCATCACGAATGCCAAAGTTAGAGATGAAAACACAGACAAAGAATTCTTAATATAATTGGTTTCAACAAATTTCTTTGGAAAGACAGCACAAGTGGGAAGCAAACCTTTGCTTGACAAAGCAGCTTATTTAGAGGAGTGGATTGTGCTTGAAACTCTCAAGCTAAATGTGTACCCTAGAGATTCAACCAAAAACAAAAACAAAAAAAACAACTATAAAATGTTGTTTTACTGTCACAGAGATTCATTTCGCACTTTGCTGGTTCTTGGAAAGCAATGCCATCTTATGCTTAGCACAGTGCAGACTGTGAGAGGGACTTCAGCCATCAAAATCTAATAAAGTCATCTTGTAGAATTCACATTGACAAGACATTTAAATGGTTTCATGAGAATAAAATGTGAAAACTGGACAACTCACTGACAACTTTAGTGGAAAAAGAACAGCAGAAGACTATGTAACCCACATAAGTATGATAGTGAGGAACATTTCAAGTGACAAGATTCAGCCTCTGCATTGATGGGACAAATGTAAACATCAGCTAATAGCATCAATGAGACTGAAAAAAAGATCAATTGTATTGATAATTAGGATGCTCTGATTAGAGTAATGGCAAAGAAAGATGATTTACCAACAAAAGAAATGTGTATGTGATTAATTTTCATTAATCTTGTGATTAATAAAGTATTTTGTTATATATGAAATATCAAAACAAGCAGTAAAAAATGTTTATTTCCATGTCCTCTTTTTCTCATTGAGAGGGCCCCTGAATCCCTTTTTATGAAATCCTACAATAACCTCTGTATCCATTTAATATCAAAATGTTTGCTGTGCAATAATAAAGATAATATAAGTTTGCCTCCTGTTAGATCATTTGTCACCATTACATTGCTAGACACAGTGGCGCCTTCAGTGTCACTCCCTGTGTTGATGGCAAACTACAATGGTTTATCTGGAATGAAGCCCTGTGCAGTTCTTAACATGACTCACTGCACAACATTATTGCAGATCCAATGATGAAGAAAATGTGTCAGGTCATAAGAGTTAAAATGTTTATTAATGAATAAAGTGGGAAACATTTTTCTTTCAAAAGTACTGTATGATTATGGAATGTAGATCATGAATTTTGTGTGGCACACAGGTCACATGAAGGATTAGCGGCAGCATGCAGAGACCACATGGTTCCATAGTACATGTACTCATTATTACATTTTCATTAACAGCACAGTAGTAATGTGTCACTTCTCTGACATGATGATGATGATGTCGATTTATATTGCGCAGGTATCCATTAAAAAAAAATGCTCATTGCGCAGCAAAAACAGAAGAGAAGAAAAAAAAAGAAAACAAGAGGAAAGTAAAAAATAATATAAACAGAAATGATGCTTCCAACAGTAAAAGTGTTCAGAGCACCAGATTTTCATATCTTATTTCCTCTTTGTGGGGATTCTTTTAAAGTCTCTTCACAACTTTGTCAAAATTTCATTGTGACCACAGAACAGCAAATTTTTATAAGTAACTGCATCATCTTTTTACAAATAACTAACAGAAACAGCGGAATAGAAATTACATACATAATGAACAGTTTTTTAATGATACTGTTACCAGTAAAAGAAAAACAAAATGTGCCCAGAATGGAAGGTTGGAGTAAGTGTCAGATTGTGTAGTCTACTGAATAGTCTCAGCTACAGTCTCTTTTTTGTCAAGACATTTATGATCATCAGTGGTCTGTTTGATTGTCCTAAAATATATCAAGGCGTTATTCCACAAACCAGTTACTGTTTCAGACTGTCAGATTTTGTAATGTGCAAAAATGGAGGTGAGGAGTGGCGGCAGGGGAGACCTAACATTAGATAACAATGCTCATACAACTAATTCATTATCAGCATCATCTGTATCATTGCTTTCAGCAGCAGAGACTTCACTTTGGATAATGATGCTCATACAACTAACTCATTATCAGCATCATCTATTCTATATCATTGCTTTCAACAGGGGAGAACTGTACATGTCTACATTCCATGCAGTTTTTCATGTCTGTAACAAACATAATTTTTAATGCAAACAATTGACAAATATCAATTTTTTTAAAGTAAACACAACGTGCAATGAGAAGCAGCTTTGTAAATATTGGGATGGCATTTATTTTACTTCAATCACTAACAGAATAATTTGGATACAAATGTGTACACTTTTTCAAAGTACAATTTGAGTACCAAATGTTTATGCTTTGTTGCTCGTGACTAATAGTCATTCTAAAAAGGCTATTTTTGACCATTGTACTTTCTCTGCTAAAATGAATCATCAGCTGCATCATTGTGATGCTGTTTCTAAATCAAACAACTTTTAGGAAAATATATCAGATACCATACTTCCTCAGTTACAAATCAGAGATAATTTAGGCAGGAGAATTCAAGATCTTTTACTTCTAAAAGAATTTTGCATTTTAATATATATATATATATATTCAATAGCTCTCTGGAGATTTTTAAAATTTACTTTTTACTGTTGAATCCAAGGTTTATGCTAGGATTGGACTAATACTGTCACTGAAATAATACAGTAGTAACAAAAAAAAAACCCAAAATGGGATGGGTAAAGGAGACCCAAAACAATTCTCAACATATATTTCTGGTGGAAAATAAAGGTAGTAATTTCTTACAACAATTCATTCAAATAATGTTTTTGGCTTTTCTTACAACTATGCCTGCTTTAATATATTTGTTATCACGTGAAGCAGCTGGGAAATAAAATAAAATCTATAAACAAATTTTGTTTCCAAAATGTCGTTGCAAAGAACCTGCAATAGTTTTATATTAAAGAACATATTTTAGACAGCAACACATTTTCATGTGTGAAAAAATGATTTGAGGTTGAATCTTTATATTTCTACAGCTACCATTCTATGTCTCTGTCAGTGTAACTGGCCTATGTAAAATAAGTAAAATGAAGAGGACATAGCACGAAGAAAAACGTTTTTTGATACAAGTATTTTGCTGCTGTAGGTTTACCTAGATTAAGGTGGTTCAGTTTTTCCAAAACAACACGTAAAATGTGCTGTAAAAAATTACAATTACAATCATAATCATAAAATTACTTTAATTCGACGGATTAAAAAAAATATAACGTATGGAATATTATTTGCTCAAAGAAAGTCACTTTAATCTACAAGCTTGGCAGCTCATTATAGTTATTAACAGGTTTCAACAACACTACACGTTTAAAATAGCTTCAACAATATCACATATCTATCAAATACAGAGTATAATTTGATGATGAATTATCAAGAAACATCCGATGAAATAGGGGAGGAAAGTCACTGTCAAAATGTCCAGATATGAGGACTTCATGAGACTGGACAAAGTCAGGCACAAGCAGGGGCACACACAAAGACACACAAAAGAGAACAAGTATGTAGAGAAATCAAGCTTACATGCCTTTGGGATGAAAGACATGACAACAATCGCTTGGTCGGTAGGGATAATAACAAATTAACTACCACAAAATTGCACACACTTGATGACCTTACTGAAGCTAGGGACAGAAGAGAAACCACATGTTGCCTAGTTGTGATGACAAACATAATAAACACGTTAACCACACTGTACATGCAGGTGTTTAAAGGCAACTGTAAGAAATTCAGACTTTCAGTAAAACAGATCAGACACACCACTGTGTAAACAATCCAACATTACATAAGGTAATAAAATATACATTCTATAGTAGTATTTAGCACACATATATATATATATACACACTCTACAATAATATCAACTTTGTAGGGGGAGGAATTCAATGCATTTGATAACAGCTGACTTCTTATGAAACAGACTTTTAAAAGATATTTAAAGAACGCAACAGCACAATAAACCATAAATATCACCATGGAATTATGTTGAACCACAATGTGTGTGCAAGATATAACGTTAACGTATCTTTATTTACAAATGGCAGGTATAAAGACATCTTGGTCCCAGCAAAGGCTTTGTACAATAATTATAAAATGTCCCGAATCCAGAAGCAGTTTTTGTTTCTTGTATAATCCGCACAGAAGACTTTCTCTACACATTTTTGTCCTTGGTCAAAATTGCTACTTATTTTCCTCTCACACATTTTCTACTTGGCTAATTTTAATGTAATGTTTAGAAAAATATGGGAGGCCATGTATTGCTCGATTGAAAAATTGTCCCAGTTTGGTCTTGTAACCTACTAGGAAATTTTTCAACACATAAAACAATGAAAATAGCTGAAAATGAAAAAGAGAAACTACCTATATGCTTCTCTCACTACAGCAGATAACACAAAACAATGGACTATCTGTGGCTGAAAAAGGCATTCTCTTACCTAAACTTGTCACAATATTAACAATCTTTGTATATTTAGCATTATAAGGGAAATAAAGTCTACTTCACTTTCTTCCATTCCTAAAGAACCTTCACCACACCTTGAGTGCAGGAACACCGTGCGATGCCATTTTTTCAATTAAAGCAGTCCAATAAGACCAGGAAAAAGTCTGTGTGTATCCATATCCCAGCAACTATTTCTGCTACCAATAACATATCATACAATCACTTGTCCAGAGGCCAGGGCGACAGCAAGGCTCAAAAAGCTTAGCTGACTATTCAGCCTCAGCCCTCAAACTCACACTTGGTGTTGTCCCCCTACATCTGGGTCCTGACGCCTATGACAGCAGGATGACAAGTGCCCAACCCACTAGGACTCCAGGAGCACATGCCAGCGGCACACTTCCTCACCCTTGCTCTCCCGCATGTCTGTCCAGTGAGCCGCTTCCTCCTCGCCACTGCTACTTGCACCTGAAACACACGAGACTATTTGTTGTAGCTTCCAGTTATGCATGTTTGTACGTTATAAATTATGCATGAATACGATGTTTGTACACAGTGATAAACAGATATGGAGGACATTAGAAAGAACTTATATAAATTATAACCCTAACTGAATGTGGGTGTATACTGTCGAGTGTGTGGATCCATAGGGTATTGTTAATAGGTTAGGTGCTAATGTGTGGACAAGTACACAATAATTCCAACAGATCTTACTGTTCTTTGTTGTGTACATATTATTCATGCTGACAGAGGTAAACTGGTAAGTTAGAAATAGTTGTGAAGAGAGTTCATGAGGTGGAGAAGGGCGAGTATTATTTAAGGAGGAAAGAGAATATGTCTGTGTTAAGTTTTCAAGAAGGAAGGAATTGGATGTGTTTTGTATTTATCTCACAGGCTCTTGTGATTTCACAGAACCACGCCCGGCACTATCCAGGTCCCAACAAAATAAATAGTCCACTGAAGTGCAGTTAATAAATAAAGACTGAACAAAACTCAAAATTAACCTATTGATTTTTTTTAATCAATCGACAGTTTAATAGTTTAAATATTTGTGCAGACAGGATTCATCTTGGAAAATGAGATTCATAAAGACAGAACATACCAAGAGAGAACCAGCCGATCATCTCCTTTTTCTTCATACTCTTCTTGTTGTACACGGAGACCATGAGTGTGACGTCAGGCAACTGAAACAGCGCCACCTGCAGCATGAAGGTTTCCTTGAACAGGGGGTTGGGCTGGCCTCGCCTCGTCGACGTCTTGCAACGCTGCAGTTCCTGTCCAGTCGGAGACATGAGCGTCACCTTGACGTAGGTGTCTGTCCACAGAGAACACTTGGCTTGCTATATACTTGGCTCTCACCTCCCTAACATATTTACCTTCTTATAGCTTTTTTCCCTTTTTCCAGCTTTACTACTACTACGAACTTGTCAACCTCATACTTTTCTGGGTTTTTCTTGCAGTCGCTGACTGTATATGTTAAACTTCTAGCGGACTGCATTTTTAACGACTGGGAAAATCTTAGTGCAAGATACTATACGTACTTCCCCAAATCCGTTCTCTGTTCTCGAAACAAAGGTCTACAAATATTCTCATGCACAGAAAAAGGTTAACAACGTGGATCAGAAGTGTAAGTGAACGCGATTACGATGTCAAGGTTACAATCAACGGAACAGCTTTTATGTTAATAATATGTTAATTACGCGCATCTGTGGACAAAGGTGGCGTCAGGCGTTTGACATGTTCCTGTGCGTGGTGAGTTTTGTAGGCGGAGCGGAAGGTTGGTGGTCGATGCCTGCTTGGGTCTGTGGCTGGAGAACTTCCCCCTTCTACGCCTCGCCCACCGAAAACCCGCTGCTGTACCGGTGTAGTCAGTATAGTGAGAAGCAATTTTCTTAGTGCATAGCGGCTATATCAGAGAACAGGAGTTGCTGGATGGTTAGGTTTTACGGCTCTTGGTTAAAATTATGCAGACGTAGCATTTGTACTAGATGAGGACACTGCCACAGCACGAGAGTCTGCTGTGGGACTGTTATATTACAGGTTGGTTAACGGCCGGCTAACAAGTCCCTCTAACAAGTGCACATGTCAGACGAGAAACGTCAACAGGAAAACTTAACGGAAGTGAAATGGTTCTTTCCTGGCGACGAGAAATTCAGATTCGACTTTAGAACTCTCTGGAAAATATTATGTTAAATATGAGTCATCTTAAGATATTCTCTAAAAGTGAAATTTATTAGTTATATTTGCAAATGAATGACGCTGATCTAACCTGGTGCCCGGTTCATGGCCATATTGCGGAAGTTGCTGCCCTTGATGACGTGGACAGCTAATCGCCCGGTGGTGGCACTGTAGGCTAGTCCCAGCAGGAGCTCTGGCATCCCACCGTGTTGCAGCGACTGTGTGGACGAGGCCGAGTCGCTGCGCGAAAGACTGGACACGTCAAATCCAGAGTCTGCATGCTGTGGGCGAAGAGCAGCTCGTCACTAACATCTCAACATATGTAATCAGGATATGATCAATTCACTTAAAGTACTTTTCGCTTAAAAACCTTTTTTTTATTTCTGTGACATGCCATCTTCCAGTCATTGAAAATTATTCGGAATGTGTGCACGTCGTATTTAGCTGACGAAAATTTCCCTCGATCGTTTTGTTGTTATCCGATTTGGACATTTAGCAATTTAAGCCATGCTTGTTACTTTTGCTGGCGTGTTTTTGAAGAAACTACTCGTAAATGCCGGACTATTTCTATATCAAAATATCAGTCAACAATACATGACGTACTGAGATATATCAGCAATCAGAATATGGACTGCAAGCAGATTAAAAGACAATGGAAACTGCGATCACAAGAAAATGTCGATTATCTGGAATTCTAATACACAAATCCAGATCGTCCCAGAGCTATGCGGTGATGGGATTTGCTAGCGGGAGGTACAGGTTGTACGTAGTCTAGTGACTTGAAATGTTCACTACCCTAGTAGCGTCGGTCTGTATGGGGCTCACTTACACTCAGGTTGGTGCGCGGCTCCAGGATGACCCAGTGTGTGGCGGGCTCGTGCAGTCTCAGGGAGGCGAAGCCCACGACGCTTTCGCCGATCATCTGTTCTCGCCGCATGCGCTCCAGCCCATACAGGCGGAACCGCAGCCCCATCCCTGGCAGCTCCTCTGCAGTAGCCCAGTCATGACAATAAATAAAGTCTACGTCACTGTACTCAACAGTCGTCAGCACGATGCTCACGCTGCTGACCATCGCGTTCTCTTTATAAGACTGTATACTTTTATGTGGAGAAAATATAACTGGTCTCCGTGATTGTTAAAACAGAGTTAATATTTGCTTTTGACATGTTGTGAAAATGTCGATGAGCATTTTGTTTAATACCAGCCTGTATCTCTATTTAATTTTCATTTACTGCCGGCGAATAATGGAATAATACGTTCCATACTGTTTTTAATTATTATAAAATGTTAATGAGTTTTTATATTTTAAAAAGTTATAAGACTCGCTGTCTGCCTTGACAGTTTCAGCGGCAAGCTGAGAGGTTTTGTCATAAAACAGAGCTGCTTTGCCCTATGGATCGTCACACTCTCTGAGACTGAGAATGAAATCCCGGGTGCTACCAACTAGATGCAGTGATAGTCATTCAAGTGCTCCCTACCTGGTATAACGCTATCTGTTAAATTGCTTCCAGCTAGGAATCGCGCAATATTTTAAAGAATGCATTAGCTGGCCATCAGAATGCTTGTATACTGCTAAGCTTTGTGTCTCTTCTCTCCCTTCGCACGTCCCATATAAACAGGTCTAGCTACCCGCCCTTCATCTCATCCACTCACTCCCGTCCGCTAATCACTGACCTGGGGAAATCTTGGAGAAGGTGAAGGTCTCTTCAAAGACCGGGTCTTGACCTTGCTTCGCTTTCGTTTTGTATCGCTGTTTCTTTGTAGGCAGTAGCATGAGATGCACCTGGTCAACAAAGCCCAACACATCACTAGAGAGTATCAGCCGTCAGGGAACATTAGCCAAACAACAGCAGACACCAAGGCTCAAGCGCGCCCACGACGGCGCCGGATATTAATCACTTACCTGCGTGCTACTGAAGCCACCTCGGTCTCTGGCGGGAATCTCGCGGGCTCGGTGAACGGCGACGGCGATTTTGTTGCGACTGGAGTCGTAGTTGAAGGTCACCTCTAGGCTACCGCATTTCGAGATGAGCGGCGGCTCGTGTTGCAGGTCACTGACGTCAAATAGATGCTCCTGGTCACAAAGCACGAAACACTTTCAAACATGCCTGGTGATAGGTGTACAAAGACTGAAAGACAACCAACATTTTCACTCATTTATTTATTGCCTGTTAGATAAGTAAACAAACACTGGAATATTGTACTGAGTACTGACACATGATACAACCTGTTAGCTATCAGGAGAAATGTGTGGCTCTTACTGATATCTGATGCGTACGCGTGCACGTGTTTTGTTTGTTATTCGCCAAAATTCCACGTGACGTGTGAGCAAGCCTCTTATCAGAAGTGAAGAGGTGGATAAGGATGTAAAGTCTTTATCAATTTTCCAGGGGCGTGGGAACCCCACTAAGCGCGTCTGGCACCTCACAAATAGGTGGCGACTAGGAGGGATCGACTGATTTAATGTCAGCAAGGGAATACTGATGCTGATAAGCAGCCTGCAGGCAAAAGCAAGGGGCACTGCAGCCAGTGACATACATCCACAGATTAAAGGTAAGAACGTGTCTTGTTGGAGGTAGCCACTCTCCTCTTGAATTTTTTTTAAAGTCTCCAGTAAAGTATTGGAGAGTGATGTCCCTTCGCTTAGCCGGCTGGAGGGGACTAGCTCTCTGTATTTGTTGTTGTTTTCGACGCCTTGCTGTGAGTTTCGTACTTATTATTGGTCACATGCTTCTTCGTCTTTCTGTTTCAATGATTTACTTGTCTGCGGCCTTTTTGGTTCCACCTACGGCCTTCTGCGTCCCCATCAAAAGCCAGCCTGTTCGTAACGGTTTCTTGCGCCATTCGTCGCATGATTTTTTAGATCTGTACAGTCATGTTTTACCCACTTTGCTCTCTGCAAATTTGATCAACGTGCACCAGCAGCGTGGATTGAAACCTTCTGTTGTCACATCGAAAGCCAGCCTCTTTGTAACGACTTCTTCGCGCCACTCGTCGCAAGATTTTGTCGACTAGCGATCTCCACAGCAATATTATCTTCTCCACTTCTATCACTGCACATTTGACAATTCCTCATCTCCCAACCGCTTTGCTACATTTTGGATTCTTGATCAACGTGTATCAGCAGCGTGGACTGAAACTTCCTGATGTCTTGTGAACTTTTGTGCGGCATTTGTGTTGAGGCGACGCCTCTGTCAGCAGTCTTTATCCACGCCGGACATGGGTAGCCATTTGTCTGCTTGTCTTCGTCGTGTGGACATGCATGCGTGCTCTGGGCGTCTTGAGTTGCACTCACTGTGACTGTGTCTGCTCACATTCGTTGAATGGTTTAGCTCACAGCTGTAGACTTCGCCACACCATGACTCTCAATGTTATCCTTTGGATGTTATGTTCATGCTTGTGGACGGTATTTTCTTTTTCTGCCTTGTATTTTTGTTTGTTGCAATGTCTCTGTATAATTGTTTGTTAATAAGTTTGGTCTTTGTTTGAACATGGTTTCTGTGTCAATCTGTTTTAAAGCTGTTTTTTGTGGAAAGCGCATTGAGTCGACTCTGGGGTTGAAAATTGCGCTATATAAATCTACTTTAATAATAATAATAATTCGTCTTTTCCGTCTTTCCTGTCTAGTTGGTCGCACTCAGCTGTTCACTTGGGAACATGGTCTCGTTGATGCTCCAAGTTCTCTGATGAATATCGACCAAAGCTTTTCCACTTTCCGTCAGGCTTGGACACTATTTGCTTATATTTTACTTTTTAAGGTCATGATGATACAGCGATTAAAATGTTATCTTGCCTACAAGTACACAAATGAATAATTTTTTTTTAAGTCCTACCGCTTTTGACTGCTTCCGGCTTGACAGGAAGCGCGTAGCATGTATTGTCAAAAACAATCTTTATCATACGAAACCTCGTAGGCTCACGCTGAACGTTCAGGTCGGCTGCTGCAGGAATAACATTAAAACCGCATCCGCACACGCACTTAAGAACGTTTAGTTTCTATCCTGGTATCCGGACACGCAGTTACCATCGTGACCGGTATGTTGAACATACATGAATTAAAATCACTGCACTGCTGTCCAACATGGACCTACTTTTTTCTTGTTTTCAACGAAAACTTTATTAGGTCATCCGTAGGCTTAGTGCTGAATGTGCAGGCAGAAGGAAGGCAATCACTTGCCTTCAACATGTCGGAATCCGGTGCTTATGTGAGGCATAGCCCTAAATCCCATAATCTGATAGTCTCTAGCCCTAAATCCCATAATCTGATAGTCTCTTCACTCTGGTTCCTTTTGGGCAGACGAATGCCAAAAAAAAAAAAAAGTCGGCAGTTTACACTGTACATATATAACGATAACAAGTGAATGTTTTAAAAACGACGGTAGGAAGACAATCTTCTGATGCCCTTAGAACAGGAGCTACATTTCCATGCCTGGATTTTCGTCGTTCGTTGGCGAACATTGTATATATGTCGGATGGTCTGACACTCTCGAGACTGTGTTAGCGATCACTGGTCACAGAATTTTATATTCAGCCTGTCTTGAAAAAGACTAGTCTTATGCAACTTTCAGAATTGACAAGGAGTGCAGAGTAGCCTGGGAACCCATGAGCAGCAGCGTATCTCTCGGCTGAAGGACAGGCTTCTTTCATAAGCTGCGAGTGTGCGATTGTCCCGACTGCAGAAATTGAGTTCTGTTTAAAACCCTGCTAGCTAATCCAGCACTTTGCCAGGCAGTCGCTGAGATAATTGCATGGGCTTGTGCGGGTCAATTTTCCTTCCTGCGAAGTACAGTCAATTCTAGGGAAAACAACCCCCAAAACACTCTGACTGAAGTGCTGGGGACAATTGTAAAGAGCACTTTGAGATGGAACACTAGCAGACAAAATGCACGATGCCATCTCCAGTGTCTAATACCCGTCCTCTTTATGGAGAGCATGCAGTGCTAACCCCACAGACTGCTATTTGGAAATTCAGCTGGCCTACCCTTGACACCCGAGCACAAGTTTCTTCGAGAAATATATGTCTTAATAAATTGGGAATTATTTCCTAGTAATGAAATACTGCATTAATTAAAACTTTTTCCAAATCACTCCAAAATCAATAACAATGACGACGACGATGATGATGATGATGATGATAATGATGAAGGGAGAGGACGAGACGACAGACACGACAAAAATGAAGCATTTCCCCCTTCTAAAAAACATACGCAAGTCTCCAATGCGGAACGTAATAAAAGACGTTGTTTGAAGAACAGATGAGAAAATGAGCAGTTACGTACGTCATTTGACAGCATCTCTGTTGACTGATGCCGCTCGCTTCCGGACGTAGGCGCACGAAACGCGGCCTCTGTGCCAGCGAACGCCTCATTGTCGAACGTCAGGGTCAGCCGCTCGACACTGCCGCTCGCTCCGGCAGACGCTGCAGCCTCCGACACCATGTGGTCTATCGGCACGGCGACCTCACCAACGACTGATGATCTCGCCAGGGGGCGCTCCGCTTCATCGCCAGGCATGCCGTGCTGATGCTGTTCGTCCTCCTCAGAGCTGGCGTTTTTGTCCGCTTGACTCCACTCAGCTTCCGAGGTACGGACCGCCTCCTCTGGGCCAGCTGCAAAAGACAACAACACACAATGGCGTGTCAGCAACAACGCCGTGCAGCTCTAGCAAGTCGTTAAGGATCATGACATGAGGCACCTCTAGCAAGTCCTTAAGGCTCATGTCAAAAGATAATGATTGTTTAAAAAAATCAATCAAGACATCCTGACTTTCACAAAATTTGTTGGTTTGGAAGAATTGGTACAACATACGAACATCGTCCAGGGCAACAGAAACGAACAATGTTGAAAACAGTCCCGGCCAAGTGAACACATACCTCTGCCTATCTATCTACCCATGACAAGCCACCTGACAACTGTACATTGATTCCTCGTCTTTGCCTATGCTTTTTGCTTATGATTGCCACGGTATCATCTGTTTGCTATTTCTTATCTCTTTGTTAAACGGTTCACTGTCGGTTTGTTTATAGTCTTTTATAGACAGCACACTGAGGACGCTTCTACACATTTTTATTATTATTGACGAGACTCTGCTGTAGCATTATCCGCGTCAGTAGTTCCTGCTAATGAAGAACAACACAACAGTGTAAAAATTCGGCATTTTCATTAAACTCTAGCGATCAAGCTGACGATCTTGACACAGGCTGGTAAGACTTTAAAATGAATGTAGGGTATGAGAAAATGTCGACATAGATAGTATTCCTGCTGTTTTCAAATCACAGAAAGCAGTTTGTAACATATGATGGGGAAGGGGTGGCGGGCATTACTCGTACAAGAACTGGTCTACACAAATTATTCCGCAATCGATGGGCTTAAAATGATCATCGACTTTCAAATACATTTTAAAAATCGAGATACAACAGTGAGACAGCACTGAAAGACAGGACTGGAATGTAGGTGTGCAAGTGACTAGGAGGAGTACTAAATCAGATGAGAGAAAACGAGTACATACTGCAGAGGGAGGGTCTGGCACTGCCCTTGCTCCTCCCGGTTACACTACCCTTTTTGCTGTGACCGCTCTTGGCACTGATGCTGCCACATGACCGCAGGCCTTGGTAACGTTTGAGCACTTCGTCGTCACTGTCGTTTGAGGAGTCGCTTTCCTCCTCATACTGGAACGCTGCACCTGAGACGAATACAGGGGAGAAAACTTTAACAACTAAAGGGTTAATCGTAACGTATGCTTCTACTAGGACCTATATTCATTCGTTGTATGGAGCTGTCATCTGTATCCTGCTCAATAAAACTTTAAGAACAAAGCAGCTGTTTATTACACGTGTTTTTTTGATGATGGAACACTTTGAACAAATTTACAAAAATTAACTAACAATAGCTGGAACAAAAATGGAAAATATCTGGCATAGTGTTACAAAGATATTCCCTATCATGGGCAAAGCAGACCTACAATAATCTTTGTGAAATAAAGAAGCAATTGTAAGTCAATTACAAAGTATAAAATATAAATAATTATTTTAATTTATTTATTATAAAATATATTTATTTCATTAGAAAGTCTATGTAACTCAAACAGTCAGCAATTGACTCAAAGATCACGGAGACTGATATTTCACGAAGACTTATTGTCCGTTCCCAGTACTGTAAGTGTTCAGTCTATTACACTATAAACGAAAATAATTTAACTCCACGACTGGTTATTGTACTAAAAAGCAAGATGCCATTACGTTGCTGGTGTTTATAAGTCACTGCAATTCCACAGACAGGCATAGATAACTTAAACAGCAGAAGACTTAATCAAACAGAGACACAAGGGCAAAATATGAAACCGAGGATGAATTCGTCTTCTTAAGATTCTCAACAGTCCAGCCTTGTTTTTAATATTTTGCCTTTTCAATCTCCGTTTTTTTAAATCTGTAAAAGAGTCGGCATGCACTGTCACATAGGTGTCTTGTTAAATATATGATCATATGAATAGCTAATAAATAAACTTTTAACAAATAAAGATAACTGCCATAAAGGTAGGAAATTATCACATGTTCAAACATAGCTCTAATGGTAGACAACAACAAAAAAAGGACCAAGAATAAGAATAAACAGAACAACAAGAATTACAACACCACCAACAAACGCTCCAATTAAGTGCGTGTTTATCGTCTGCTTCTCTCTTTGTAACTACCCTCCCAGACGTCGCCTACCCTGATGTCGTTGTGTCTGTGGTAATCTCATCAAGGTAGCCGGTGCGTCCGTGATTATGTTATTCTTGTCGCCAGGGAATGGATCCTTGCTTCTTTTGCGGAGAAAGGAAATGTCAGAGTGACAGCCACGCGATGGTCTGGTCGCTAAGTACATGAAAAAATGATTGGACCGTGATAATGTGCACGAGACGTACCAGCGGACTGCTCTCTCGCGCCGACTCTTCCCGCTGAAGGGAGTTATTACACGCCGCCAGTGGCATCCAATAAATCAGTGCTACAGGTACGAGCCAGCTACACCAAGTACAACTGAACTGTTACAACCTGACAGACCAGTCGGCCCTGCTGACGTCAAAGCGAAAAGATGTCGATCGTTTGCTCTTTTCTTTCAGGTCAAGCCCATCGCAGAGCACGTTCTGTGTTTGGAAAGGAAGTAGTTGGGTTTCGCGCAGACAATTATATTCTGAGCGACTGTCGTCCTTTCTGTAGTTTAGGGGCTACACGCGGGTACTTGGAAAGTGAGCATGGGTGTGACAGTGAGAACCATTCACTCCTGCTCGCACTGCGTCGATCTACACATTATAATGATGATTTCTCTGTCGCCTCACTTAAATACCTTTGGGTAAACCAAGCCACATTATATACGCAGTATTTAATCGTGCAACAAGACCTATTTAACTGCACGACAGGGATGAAATTTGCAACACGTGGATGATTTTAGCACCGCAGTTAGCAGTTACAGTTAAATGGGTGTGGCAGACTTGGCCTGACGACTACCCACAGTGCATTTTTGTCAAACGATAACCGACCTTACTGCCGAGGATGGAGTAAAGCAAAAGATCCTCCTCCTCACCAAAGCCTGACCGTTTAACAGACATTGGCAATGTCTACTCCGTCAACTGAGTCACGTGAAGTTCACACACTTTGCTTTATCCTAAATAACTTTGCATGTCTCAACAGGTAATCGCCCACATCCGCAGCAATGTAAATGTAGAAACATAAACAAGGCCCGGTACAGGATATGCTCAAGAAGAGGAAACGCAATGAATTCATCGAACCGGGATAAATATGGCAAACACGTGCAGACTCTTACAGCTAATTAAAATGGACAGTCGCTGCCCGTGTAATAAAACTGCATCTGGTGCCTTTGCGTCGAATCTTAAAACGTTCTTTCGCAGGAGAGCCACATGTTCATAAGATAATCCTTTGTGAAGAAATTTATTGCTCAGCCTTCAAAGCACGCGAGTCATGCATTGTGGGTGCCCCGCCCCCTCCTTACTCCTTCGACTGTAATGCATTCATCGCACAGACTACAACCACAGATTTCTGTTATCGCTCTCATATCGACCACGCTTCTCGACAGCTGTGCAAGCAACGCCAGTTATACATATTGCTGACTGTGGTAATGAACACATGAAGCATTCACTAGAATTTCGCTTAAATGGCGTTCCTTTTCAGGCACAGAGACAGGTGTGGGGCCAGACGACAAGCGAATATGTCAGAAAAGGTAGCGCTTTGTTGTTGGACCGCCTGACAGCAGCAAGTACACGTAGATGTGCAGTGAAGTATCAGAACCAAACATTGCCACAGAAATGCTGTGAAATTTGAGGATCAGGTTCCACACCTGAGACAAGCACAAAACAAACAGCACCTGAAGTCGTTAGGTTATTTTATGATCGATACGTCATGGATGAACCTTATCTGCAAAGTGTTTCTTTTCAGTTTATGTAGCCACTTGATATCAAAATGATAATACAATACCATGGCAGACATCTGTAGCGTCCCGACGGACAGACTCCAAAGCATGGACATCATGCCAGCTTTTAACCTTCATTTAGCAGGCTCCTGCTGATATTCTCTCTCCAACATTAACGGATATTGTATTACTGGTTAATGCGTAGGAAATTAAAGAAGCATAAACAAATGTTAGTGGAATCATTCGTAAGACAGGGAGATTTAACATTCGTCATGATCTCAAACATAAAAACTAAACAAAAGAAAAACAGCATATTAAAATCGACCCCAGCAATAAAAAAACCAATATACTCGTACAGAACATGTTTCCCTGGGTACGTACATACACGAAGAAGGGCGTGGGCATATATCTTGATACAAAAAAAACACAAAACCAAATGACACGGGGCTATCAGTCCCTTCAGCTCTGTAATTATATCGACTGCCTGATTATCGGCCAAACTGACTTCGCAAGTCGGTAATGATCAACTCAGCAAATATTAGCGAGCGGTTTTGGAAACAGGTGTGTGTGTGTGTGTGTGTGTGTGTGTGTGTGTGTGTGTGTGTGTGTGTGTGTTTGCAACGGGGTGAATGGAACAAAAAGGTCGGGGTAGATCTAGGGAATAAGGTTAGCTTTGTGACTGCCGAGACTGTAGACAGTCCAGGATATCATGAGCTCTTCTCACCACTAAGTTTCCTTGACGTATTCTTCGCTCCGACATACATCTTCAGGAACCTCTGGCGGAAAAACGATGCCACACCTTCAGAGAGACACTTTTTTTTTGTCCTACGACCATTATTTTTACATCATCGTCACAGTCAGACAGCAACGTGGTTAACGAGGTCGAAGAGATGTCTTCTTTTTTTTTTTTGTATTGCTGCGAGAAATTACCTCCTGACTCACATGCGCTTTGTCAGTCTGAGCATCCTACGAGGTAAAATTCACACCGACCGCGAAAATTCTCTTCACTTTTTTTAAACGAGGTTTTTATTCTTCGCAGCGAAGGCAACGGCAGGCTGAAGTTGCCAAGAACTTCAAACTCCACGGACAGTGTGGAGAAGCTGTGAGCGTTGAAATCCAAGGCGCAGTTTGTTGTAGTGGTGAAAAGCAGTCTGCCTGCGGAACCTTGAGCTGGAGTAGTCGCGGTTTGTTTTTCTCTCCGGTGCGCTGAAAAACAGCAGCAGGATGTCGCAAAAACCTGACAGATGGCAAAGTCAGGACTTTGACAATTGCAAGGGTTTGACCAGATGCTGACACAATTCTCCACAGGACACTCAGCCTGTTCGTGCGCAGACTCTTGGTCCTGTACTTCTGTCCAGGTCTTTACTGTGACATAGGACCTGGAGGAGAGTTGCTAGCTAATCATCATCCTGACTGCATTTTTTTTCTCATGCATGGACGGCGCCGTATTTCTCTCACCCCCTCCCCATCTTCACCTTCCCCTGGGTCTTTCTGGCGGCCAGCAGGTCCCGTGCGCAGTGACTTACTTGCTACGGTCAGCATTACTCTAGCAACATCCATCTCTTTGTTCTTATTGCTGAGAAGATGGATAGCACCCTCCCGAAAAGTATTTTTATCTGTAGCGTTGCATATAAAATAATCGATACAATGGCGAAGGCGCGGCGTTTTAGGTGTCTGTCTTTCAGGCTGCAGTATGGAAGACCACTTTCAGCTCTGGATAATGACACTAGGGACGTAGACGTATCAATATCTCTTCACGTCCTAATTGGAATCTCGTCTTAAGAACATGCGACGGACAGAAAATGGCGAATGACCGATCTGCTTTATAATAACAGAGCAAACATCCAGCTAAAATGTTGGCATCTGAAGAAAAAGACCATCAACGTCTTTCTTGCAGCGACCCCAGGAATTAGTTCTTTCGTTCGTTCGTTTTCACCCAGGATTCCCTTTCCCATTTCGTTTTCATCCATACTGAAATGATTTTCAGTTGTGAAAGTGTTTGAATATGTTTATGGGTGTGTGCAGCGGTGAGAAAAAAGTGGGGTCTGTTTCCTGTGTTTTTACATGTTTGGAAAATATATATAATTGCTTGCAAAGCATACGTGTACAGCATGTCGAAGACGGGGAAACGGATCTCTACTGTCTGTGTCATTTTTTCATGAAAATTGAACTAATGAAAGTTTTATGAATCCGCCGTTTCGTACTACGTGGAAATGACACTAAAACTTTCTACTGTCTGAGCAGTCAGTAGTTGTACAGGCACCTGCCCAAAAAAACAGTTTCTTTTATTTTGCAATAACATTTAAGGGAAATGCTTTGCAAAGTGCATTCACTACTATCTTCACTAATGTAACAAGTGCCTTGTTCAGACCTTTTCTTAGCAAGCATCTTTGTCCTAATATTGCCATCGGACAACCTGCCACAAAAGAAATAAGTCCGCTGAAGTAATTTTGAGAAAAAAACCCACTGAACCAAAAGGAAGTAGAGACAAAGCCCGCACGTTTCAAGCTAAAATTAAAAACATTAAAAGCGCGTAAAGATCCATCTTACCCACGTGTTATGGGCAGCCACGTGTCAGGGTCATTGTTGTCTGTTCTTAATCGATCTAACCACTAGATCGAAACAGGAAATCACATTGATTCATACAAGCTTAAATAGGAGCGACCCTAACCTCCTTGAATTTCAACATAGAATTATTTCGCTTTTCAAACCCCGAATTGCACTTTCTGCAACCACAGTTAAAGATGCCAAGTGGGGTTGCTAAACGCTTGAATAGGATACTGTATCGCTTTTCTGCTCATAGTTACAACAGAGAGGAATATTAACATACATTATAACAAGACTATGAGATAAAACTACTTAGTTCGTGCAAAGCGTTCCGAACATAACTAGCAGAACGACGTCCTGTGCTGCAGGCAGTATAATAAAATACTATAGTTTAACATGCATGTATTTAAAATTGTGGGCTTTCTTGCACATCATAGCGCAAACTCACTGACCATTCGCTGGTGGCGTGTCCATATGGTCTGTAGTGCCATACGTCGAATCCGGCGACTTGGCCTTGGCGAGGGAATCGGTGCCTGGAATCTGCTCGTAAGTGCCACTGTCCGAAACTGCCTTCTTGGCCGCACCACCAGTGTCCGAAGCCGTCGTCCTCGAGTCCTGCGGCTCGGAGCGCGCGAAGAACCCACAGCACAGCGCAAACAGATGACCCGGCGAGTAGTCATCGCTCCAGAACTTCTTGCTGAACATGGGTCAGGGTCAGTCTCCGACACGTCGGCAGAAGCGTGGTGCCGAAACTTGTCACATACAGCGACTGGCGGTTCCAGTTTTAGCGACAGGAGACGCGCGCCTCGCTCGGGAAGGAAATCTGTCTTGAGAGGGTGAGGAGTCCACTCTCACGTGCTGGTGGCTGCGTGAAAGAACGTGTTCCCGAAGGCCGACCAAATAAAAAAAATGGGGTGAAAGTTTAAAAAATCGATACTCGGCTTAGGCGTGTGACGCTTAATTTGGCGTCAGAGACCGCACTGACGGAACCACTGGAGGGGTCTCGGCCTCCCACAAACAATAATTTTCCGCCATATCATACATACAGGCAGATATCCCGCCGTGGTGGTGCTGCAGGAACCTCACTCGCTACTGACAAAGAAAAAATCTTTCCAGGCTTCTCTCCCACTCACAGTAAACTCACAGAGTATCGTGTACTAGTGCACATCTGGTTCAGAAATGTCAGGGCTGGTCTCAACTAGGCCGTGTACATTTTGACACCTACATTACCAACAGGCGTGCCTCGATTTATTTTTTCTCTCCCCCGTTCCGCTCTGTTTAAGCCACCACTACAATCACATACTGCTGTAGTGTCACCCGCCGGCAGCCTACGTAGGGCCTCTCGGTATGTGCTGGTGTCGTCTCTCCCGTACTGCTAGTCTTCCAGGCTGCGGCGGCGCCTGAAAACACACTCGGCGGTTGCAGCGTGGTTGGAGTTAGGGGAGGGAAAAAACGGGAGAGAACTGAAATCAATTGCGAGCTTTCTCTGGTTTTGTAGCGCCGCCTCTGTACCAATGTCGCTGGCTCAATGACGTGGTTAGGCCCCGACGATGCAAGCACCCTGGCGTCCGCTTGATTGCCTGGCCTCGCCGCACCACTTACCGTTGAACGCACGCGTCGCCTCAGTGCTGCCACCCGTAAGGCTTCGCTGCAGATGCACGACACTGCGCGACACTCGCGGCAAAGCCCTCCCTCCCGCCCCCGGCCAACTTTGCTGTGCGCTGTACGCTCCGGAGGCGATCGGCTAAACCCGCGGTTCTCAACCTGGGGGGCGCGCCCCCCAAGGGGGGCGCAAACTGCTGAAAAGGGGGCCGCAAAGGCGGTCATTTTCTCATATCTCATATAGGTATTAGTGGCTAAGGGGGGCGCCCGGACGTACCTTTATTCGTCTTGGGGGGCGTCACAAGTAAAAGGTTGAGAAACGCTGGGCTAAACCCTTGGTGAGACTGATCGCGCACACCAGCCCGGGCATACCACTGCCTTGTTAAGAGGCTCGATGACCACGAGTGAATAACTTTAGCATAACAGGCCTATCAGCGAAAAACCTAGAAGCAAAGGGATAGCGGGAGGGGATGACTGAGTGCTTTGATGGGAGGCGATTCAACGTTGTCCCTCAACTTTCCCTGCTCTTCCTCTTGTAATACCCCGAAATACTTTGAAAAGTGTCAAGCCGTGTTTGTTTGTTTGTTTCTTTCTTTCTTTCTTTGCCCTTGAGAAGGTGATCGGAAATGAACAGAAAGTGTGAATCGTTGACTAAACGCACCGACGGATGATGCCAAAATAGAGAAACAACCATCATACACTACACACCAGATGTTCTTTATAAATCCTACATAATGGTCTAAAACTAATAAAGTCGTTCACTGATGAAGTTCTGGAACACTTGATTTCTATGGATGTACTTAGGTGGCTCATAAGAGGCCAAACGATATCGGCATTGAAATACCAACGAAGGTCTTTATTTCCGAATTAATCTAGCATAATCTTCTGCTAAGCCCTTCTTTAAATATAGCCCGATCAACATGTGTATGCTTGCAAATGAAATCAACTTTTAAGGAAAATTTCTGTTTATGCACCAAATCATACTCATGACCTGCTTCATGCAAGAATGACAAACACCTGTCGGTTTTGGTCAACGCTAATAACCACGACAAATGCTGTTGCGGCGTTGACCTGGCGTCAGCCAACGGCGACATCATGCGAACTGATACGAATTCTGGTTAGTTCTTTCTCTTTCATTTATACCGGCTGCACTGACCTCTTGAAATATGTTTATATTTCTATGCGTTACCTACTGACCGTGTGAAATGATAGGAGGAAAAAAGAGACTGACCTCTGGATTGGTAAAAACTGCTAGTGGGCCCTCTCCTACAACAGCACTGAAGTACGTTTTATATTTTCAGAGCCACTCACTTGCATATATCCATATATCCTCTCTGTTTCTCTCTCTCCGTCGCTCCGAAAAAGAATATTCTTCGCCGACTACATTAAGAAGTGAGAAGACCTTGTAGCGAAGACACAAAGCCGTATACAGCCAAAATACGTACAATGGGAATGACGGTAAGGTTTTTATGTAAAAGCTCTCTCTCTCTCTCTCTCAGAAAAAGGTTTTCTCTCGTCGGCCACAGAGATACAGAGAGTTTTCTGATTGGCAAACGGTTTTTATATTGGTCGACCCCTGCTAAGTGGGCCAATCTGGTCTTTGCAGAGAGAATGTGGTTACCACATCTGCGATGATACTAAGTGGCAAAATCGAAATCAAGAACGCACTGCCACTTATTGAAAGTTTGGCTTTTACATACATGTATTTAAAATTATACTATCGATATACGAAATGAGGATTTAAACTTCAAGTTTCACATTTTCTGACATCCTATTTATATTTCTATTTATAATATGTATCTTTGCGAAGCTTTTGTCTAATTTATTATTTTAATCACCGTTCACTTATCCCAATTTCTGCCGAGCCAGCTTTTCATTAAGTGTTGTTAGTAAATTTACTTCTCTGACCATGACTACTTTATCATTCATCCCTTGAGTGGTACTAGCAGATCACCAGTTAAACCGGCCCGCCAGCGACGGTAGTCATGTGCATCTGGCTAGACGAGGCAGCTGGTAACGCTCGCCACCAAGGTTGGTCTTGAGCGGTGGGTGACGAGTCCTGCCTGGAACGACTAGTCCACTCCATCACGTTCGCCATCCAGTTCTACCTCTGCCTACCTCGGTAGGGGTGGGTGGGTGAGTGGGATGGGATGGGAGAACAAGGACGGTTTTACACCTGTGACACAAGAGTGTCGTGCATGGGCGACATGAGCTCCTGGGGTCAAAAGAAGGATGGCGACCGTGCTCTGTACAAAGTAGTTGTAAGAGATTCGGAGCAATTTTCTTTAGGCACTTTCTCTCAAATACTTGGATTTGTTTTTCGATATCAGCGAGAAGAGGCCACGTCTCGCTAGTGTACAGGAGGACGGGGACTACGAAGGACTTGTACAGCCTGTACTCGGTGGTAAATAAGACGCTCTTTTGCTCCAGACTTGCTATTACTGTTGTTGCTGTTGCAATCCCGATGCGGATGTCTGCCATGTAGCTGCAATAGGCTGACAGGGCAGCTCCCAAGTACTCAGAGATGTTGACCTCCACGAGCTGTACTACGTTCATGTAAACCTCTGCTTTGTCGTCCCGCTGGTGTTGACCTTGACATTGATGTTGTGCGTGCTAATCTTTCCCTATGCATTTATGCTGTCCGTCAGTTTGTGGGGTTCTACAACTCACTGTCCGTCAGTCTGTTTGTGAGGCTCTTCGGCTCGCTGTTGCTGCCTACCATCAAGTTGATGTCGTCTTCAAGGCGCATGTTACACAAAAGCCTCCTGCCGATGGAAACGGAAGTGTTAAGGTCTGAAATGGTTTCTTGCGTGATGTTTTCCAAGATGTTGAACAGCACATTCGACAGTGGTCATCCTTTAAAAACGCCCTCTGTTGTCTGAAAAATCCAGCTGGTTGCTGAGTAGTACTACGTTTACGTATATAACATTTCTTATATAGCATTTCGGTGACTTGAACGTGGTCCTCTTCGATGTTGAATTTTCACATCTCATGCTACAGCCATTCATGCCATAGTCTGTCAAACACCCTTTTAAAATTGAGAAAGCTTTGATAGAGATATCTAGGGTGCTGTAGATATCTCTCTATTATGATGCGAGTGCTGACGATTTGTTCAACTGTGCTGCCGCCTGTTTTGAAGCCAGTTTCTTCTAGTAGCAGCGCCTCAGTATTTTGGATCTTGGATGACCTTAAGCGTAACTTTGCTCGAGTGACTGATTAAGCTTATGGTTCTATAGTTTTTGCACTAATCTGTGTTTCTTTTCTTTAAAAGGGGTGTGATAGTGATTGCGTCTATTCACTCAGCCACTCTTTACTTTCCAAATTCTTTGACGCAATGGTAAAGGTCTTCGCTGTTTCTTTCCCAACCTTGGTTGAGCAGTTCAGTTGGAATGTTGTCAACACCAGTGACTTCCCTCCATTTAGACTGCAAACAGCTGTGTCGATTTCGTCCTACGGGACTGGCATGCCTGCAGATTCGCTGATTGCAGTCTGGTTGTTTTGGAGAGAAAGAGGAACAGAAAAGGAAAAGACAAAGCATAGAGAGAAATACAGAAAGCTGGCAAAGGACGAGTACACAACTTTGAATACATGGGCTCAGACAGGATTATTATTATGCAGACGCTACAGACAAAAATACTGTTAGAAAACTGCGTGTAATCCGTAAGAATGTCATAAAAAGAATACTTAAAAGTCTTAGCGTCCTCCTTTTTACACAGACTTTCTTACGCCTTTTTTTTTTGTTGATGTTATAATCCCCTCCACCCATTTGTGTGGTCTCTTGGCCTGATTGATCAGCCAAATTATCGTGCAGTCTGTAGGTCCTTTTCTATTGCAAAACCAAAGACGTTTGCGTTACCATGAGCCTTTATAAAAGAAAAACCTGTTTGGTCACGATTAAATAGTAACTCAAAATTTTTAAAAAATTCCGCCAAGACAACGTTATTTCTATGATGTTTCCTCAGTTTATATGCAAGACCCTGGCACGGATAAGCGACAAAGCCATCGGAAAGAAATTAGTGAAGGAGTAAAACCTCTTGACAGGACAAATATGGACTAAGCTTTGTGCAGATTTTTACATGATTGTTATATAAAGACTCTGGTAAACATGGTCAAACTATCGTTCATGTTTTCCCTGTCGTGAAGGGCCTTTAGGTACATTCCTCAAGATTCCATCCATAGTGTTATTTCAATGTCTCATAACTGCTCACATGTTCTTACTGCTGTCAGTCAACTGTTATAGTATTCTTTGAAGTTATTATAGAAACAGACGACAAATGTTCGGCTAGCCAGTATATAAAGTATATTACGGAAACAAGATCATTCTGGCAGTAGAATAGCAAGAACCATCGGGAAAAAAAACCCTGTATATTAACAGTACCAAAAACCACAACGACCTAATTGGCTAACTATGCTGATATCATTAGCCACTAAGCGTAATTGTGCTTCAGTTAATTAGGACGCAGTGCAGATTGCATTTCAAGCCTGTGACGTACTGTGCAAGCTTGGCCCACCTAAAACGATGTGGTGTTGTTTGTAACGAAAGGTTAACACGAAAGCTGGTCGGTGTACGTGTAAAGATATCCAAATCAATAACAAGTTACCCGCAACAAGAAAATTTCTCCAATAATAGACCTGTCCCGCAGCACTCTATAGTGATGCTATAGGAATGCCTTTTCGCAGAAAAAAATCCACATCAAGCAGAAGAAAAATGGATGATAACAAGCAGTTTTAAGGACAGGTTTTTTCCCCTCTTTCTCTCCCATCCTTAATGTCTCTGATCATTTATTAATATTAAGATTTTGTTTGTCTTTTATGCCGGTTTTGTTGTGTGATAGCTTCACCATTAGTAACTCAGAAATTATGTGACACTTACCAAGACTGCTCTTGTCGCTCTTCGGCGGCTCGTCGATGCAAGGAAATCCTCCGCACTCGGCAAAGCAAAGGATCTTGTTCAAGTACAAGAAGAAAATTACCAGAAGAATCAGGAACACCCCAACAGCGCCCAGAAATGCCGCCGCCTCCAGCGGGACTGCAACACCAAAGCTCTAGCATAGTTCGATGGCGTTACATGTGTCGAGGCCTTAGCTTTCAATAAGATCAAAGCAACATCATCCTTTTGTTCCATACGCCGGGTAAGCACGGTCTGTAAATATTATCAATACACTATACTTTCAGTCCTTTGTTTCACCAATGCAAAGAAGCCACCACTTTATGATTTTTGATTGTTCATTTCAGGTTACCTTGGAAATATTGATATAATTTTTCTTCTGGCTCTTCCCTCTTGCAAAATTAAGCTTCTAGCTTGTTATTGATAACATTATTTTCCTTTAACAGAACAATCCTGATAAATATATATACACACATAAATGATTGCATGGAAATTATAATTAGTTTGTAAAGATTATAGGCAAATAAAAAAAACTCTTAAAATATGATATCATCGTGCCTGATTATTTTAAAGCACTCAAAATTCAAAAATAAGCATCTTACAGATGGTGCAGGAAAGAAGGCATCTTGCAAAATGAAAACTAAAACATAAGGAAACAAGTAAAAGAAATAACCCAAACACCAGTCAAAGCATCCTCGTGTTTACGCGATAACACATGCGATCGGAAGCAAACAAATCTGAGCTTTAAATGTTGCGAGTATAAGCTGAGGAAGCAAAAGAACTTTTCTCCTTCCCTCTCTTGCAAACACTGAGTCACACAAAATGCGCGCTCACGCACAACCGTTCCCTAGCCACATACGCACATCCATATACATGTACATTCAGGTGCACAGTAACCGTAGATAATAACACCAGAAAGTTTTCTTTAAACTGGTAGTATATCCTTTGCACTGTAGGCCTGTATAATAGTTAATTAAAGTGGAAAAAGTTACTCAATGAACATATACTACTATATTGCAGTCTTCTCTAATAGACATCTGCGAGGATTCCTGAATTCCTGTATAAAAGGTCTTTCTTCACAAACAAAAGTCGTGATAAGTACGATCTCTTCTAAGTCGACATTATGCACCGCTGCTTTTGATTCCCCCTCTTTCATTTTGCTAACCGTTAAATAAAGATTCAAAATTAGTTCTAGGAATTGGTGAACAAGCCGGCTAAATTTAAAATCTCGCCAAAAATAAGCTTCAGTAAAGTTTCCTACTGAATATTTTTTTTATTCTTTACCTATTACTACTTCAGTCTGTTGAAGGAAATTTATTTCTTCAGTAAAATTTGTGGTCTTCTTGTTCGCCAGTGTTCTTCAATCTTAACAAGATGAAAATGTGACAGGGAGGTGCTTATAACTGAAATCGGTTAAAACAAAGCACTGCGACATACTAATATGCTTCAGACAATGGGCACAAACCGGCAGGAAGTGTTTCTCTGGACCGTCTAGTAAAAGTATTCGGAAGTACTGGATGCTGATAATGCCACCTAACGGCTGGCTTGCTGCGGTGGGTCCAATCTAGTCAAGTCAATCCTGACTCGCGACAGTCCTGCAAAGGTTGATACGTAGTTCAACTACCTTACGCGAAATGATTCATCCCCGTAGATCACCGACTTCCTCAAAAGAACAGACTGATGATGATGATGATGATGATGATGATGATGATGATGATGATGATGATGATGTCGTGACGACGACGATGATGATCCCTAGATATACGTAAATCCCAAGTCCCTTAGTTCACTCACCCTCAGAGACTGCCAAAGGCATGGTATAGCACTGCGGTCACAAACAGCAAAAGACCGGTAGTTCTGTCATTTTCCCTTCCGTTTCTTCCTTGATTGTAGTAATTGCGGCACACGTGGGCCGAGCAATAACGTCCCTTTCTGACCCGAAGCCACTTACTAACGGCAGCAGTGAAAAACCTTCTGCTCTCACGGAACACAGATTTCGCTGTCACACCTACTACAAAACAAATGCTTCCCGCGACAGAATTGCGTAGGTGCCAGCAAATTGACAGCTGTTGCTGGGCTTCGCTTGGCAGCCCCTGCACACAATATCGAGCCCAATGAGAGGCTGAACTTTTGTTTTTTTGTTCATCTGTAGCATCAGCATAAAGGACTGACGCATTCACGTCCATGCTCCACAGCTACCCTGACTCTTTTTTTTTTTGGGGGGGGGGGGTACGCGACGTGTGCATACTTGTCATGCCTGCATTCTGCAGCAGACTTTGCTAGCAAGCTTAACCGGCGCTGTTGCACAGATGTGCAGGTGTTACTGGTCACATATCGAAAAAAGCTAGTATTTATTGCATTCCATTAATACAAATATTGAAACGTGCCTTGTATTGAAAGCAACATATAATCTACCTGCTCCTGAATTAGTGGTGGTTGGCTTTGTGAAGACAGTGCACCTGCTGGGGAGTCGAAATTGAGAATGTCCTCTGACACATTCAGATCCACATTTATGGATATCAGTTGGTGGGTTATGAAGTTAATAAACTACTGGCATATCTACAAATGGTGGTAGGCACTGTAATCTGGTGGTCAGTGTGCTAGGCTTTGAAGCAGGGTAAATTTAACAGGAAAACTCCCTGCCGATCCAACATGCAGGTATCCGATCTGCTACTGACTCTGGGCTCAGTCTTCCACATCCTTACTCCACCTATGGTAAATTACTTACAGTTCACTGCCCTACAGCCACCAAACAGTTTACTTTTATCTATTTATGTCTACAGCATTTGGAAAAAAGAAGTCAGCAGCAGAATACAAGTCCTTCTAGGAGACAGACCACACTAACACAAACTACTAACTCTACAATGATGTTGCATGCAGTCAATGCCATGCAAATATAGATTCCACAGACCATAATAAAGATGGTGGGATGCAAACAGTTGAGCACTACAAAATAATTTTCCTAGCTGACCCTGCTGTTGAATGACCTGACCCCTCCAAAGGTTGGGAAGGAAAATCAAGGTGGGAGACAAGAAAGGCACCATCCTCATAAAATCTGGCCCTCAGATAAGTGAGGTCTTGAACATTTCATACCCTCAGTGAACAAATGGTCATGGAACTACATCTTTTTAAAGAGTAAAGATAACACCCAAAGAAGAGACAGATCATTACATCTATGTACCAATGCTACTACTTTTAGGAAATCATTTTGACCGCAGGGTTGTCTAAATAGAGATGGTAAGCTAAAATGCAAGTAATATTGCTCAGCAGGAGTAGTGCTGTATTTTGATGCCCTGTTTTTTTTTAAACTACAGAGATAAGGTTCTACATATCCACTGTTAACATAGAGACTCAAACTGCAAATTATCCACATATTTCATATTTACAAATGGTTGTTAACCTTACTATAATTTTAATAGGATCACTTGAAACTTCACCTTGACTACCTCTGGATTATCTAATAAGCTTATTTGCTGATTTAATATGTTTGATGGCCATCTCAATATGGTATGATGTTTAAAATCCCCCAAAGATAAAAGGTATATAGAGGTGTGCATGTGTGTATGTGTGTGTGCATGCTCATGCATGCACAAGTGCTTATATTATCTAACAACAGAAATGAGGATAAATAAAAAAATAGTGTGGTTGTACATAAAATCTGTCTTTCCAAGCTTTTATAATCAGAAATCCTTATACATGTAAGGCTTGCCTCTTGTACAAGTAGCTTCAGTAGTGACTTTTTTAAAATAGAGATTTAAAATAAAATACATAATATTCTTTAACTGCAAATAACAAAGGAATGTAATGCTCTTTGACAACTGAAAACTGGTCATAATAAAACACATCTTCCACAAACAGAAACTGATGGGTGGCATAAATAAATACAATGTGGCTTTTAATGTACACTGTTGATGCTCTGTATTCATAAACAGTTGGGCAATTCCTACTTCTAAGTGCTTTTTGTTTTCAGCTCACTATGCACTAGTCTTTTCGCTTAATCTCTTTCTTAGGATCTGTCTCACAGTTACTGCTGGGTTAAAGAACTACAGTTTCCATGATATAATCACGTTTGCATTAAAATTACAGTTAACCTTACTGATTAGTGATTATGCTTGAAATTCATCTTAAATCAACTTTAAAATCTAGAAGTGAATTATTAAAGTTGTTGCTTCAGTCTAAAATGAAAGAGTGGAATAATTCCTGGTCAAAATATGTATCAGAATAGAATACAACTTGAAAAGCTCAAAAAAAAAAAAAAAAGGAAAAATAACAACAAACAAAATCAGTTATCTCAATATAGGCATACCATCATAGCTTTTGGTGACAGAAGTCATAGGCAGCAATTATCTGTAAAAATTTCCTTGTTCAAGTTTTACCTGCCTTGATTCCATCAATAGAAGTTGCATCTAAGATATGAGATCTATGTCATTTCAGGTTTAGACAGTTTGTGACTGGTGTTATATAATACAGTGATTTTATTCACTGAGGCTCTCTGGTGGTCTTCAGCTTGAAGACATTGATAATGCTGTCTGCCTGTTTTTTTTTACACCAGATTATGTTTTTAATCAACCACTTCCACAGGGGTCGTTTTGCATTTCACTATAAAGCATAATATGCCCAACTGAGTATTTTATCTCAAATATATGCATCCTCTATCACTGGCATAGGAAGATGCTCGGCTTTGGAGGCAGATGGGGGGGAAACTCCATGCTGACCGTGTAGGACATTCACATTCTTGTCTCCCCAGTATCTTTGCCCCCCTTGCCCACCTGGTTCCTATGCCACTGTCTATATCTGATGAAGCAGATGATATTGACTGAAGCAAGTCCAATAGCTTTTATTAAATGAAAATTGTGTAGGCTTTGAGGATATATTATAGAGATTGTGGGATTTATATTGAGGACGTATGCAGCTTGCAAGCTGTCAAATTGATTATTAATCAGTATTTGTGCGCTTACCTTAAAATCTATAATGCAAGTAGTTTTGAAGATTTATTTTAACTAAACTGCATTGATAACTTAAAAAAATTCATAAACTATTAAAGTATTACTCTGGTTTTCAACTAAAAATATAAGATAACGCATGGTCACGCGCGCACACACACACTCACACTCTCTATACATCACGGTGGTATGCATATTACGGGAACTGCATGTATACTTACTGATCATTGCGTTGTCGATCAGAAGTTCCCAATGAACCCGACACAAGTCTTGTACAAGGCAGTTTTATGATGATCTATCGATAAGAAATAACAAACATTTTCTCACATATAGTCAGTGAGTGTGAATAATGATACCGCATGACTGCATTTTTCACCGTTACCATAAATTATGCACGCATAATGATTACAGAAACTGGAATCAGCTGCGCATTTATCAACATTGTCTTCTTCCCTATCACTCATCAATAAACGGTCTTCTTGCTCTAAATAGTTTTCTCAGCTCAGCTCAATAAACACAATTCGCAAGATTGGAGTCAATCAGACCACTGATACAGGAACTAGCAGAAATCGTTGCAGACGATAACCGCGAGCATATTGCATGGGAGATCACTCTCAACAAGACCATGCAAGAATGGTGGCGGGGGCTTTCCCGATCGTGAAACTTGGCTATCTGGCCGTCAAGCAAATAAGCAAGCCATTAGCAAACATAATCAAGCAGCGAGCCAAGAAACATCCTTTCTTCAGAAAATATGTTTGCATGCCTCCTGCGCAAAGTAACTATCCATTCCATGTCTTTCGTATAAAGAACAAGGTCATTACTGTTCACAATTATGTTCTTTGCCTTGGCTCTCACTCGTTTGACCAAAGCTTTGGTATCAACCAGAAAAAAAGTGTAGTAAAATTAAAATTGCCATATTATTCAAATGCGTTAAAACGTTATTGACAATAAGGTGAACGTGAATACTTGTTTGTGTTAATATCCTGTCAAACCCTGTGATTACCAGATTTTTCTCTTTCATTAATCATGATGCAACCACATAGATGTATTAAGTAACCCCTCCCGAGAAAAAGCCTGTTAATGTACATTGTATACACACCCCAGTTTTACAGAAGCATTACATACCAATCTTTTTTTTCAGCCGAAACTGACACTTTTAATACAAATGTGTTTTCAGAAAATTCAAATTCAACTATATAAGCTTATGTATAAATGACTTGTTCTATATTTACATAATATTTGTGAGTTGTAATTACAGATTACATTTTTTTTTTTGCAGTTTACCATTGGATGGAAGTTAACGTTCGTATGAGAATGCTGGGTCTTGGGAAAGCACAGAGCGTGGAAAGATTAAGTGAAGAAATGGCCATTGAGTTGGGTGCAGAGATGCTTGGGGAGTTCTTTATCTTCTCTATTGCAGCAGCTACAGTCCTCCTTGAATACAAACGTTCATCTAAAAAAGAGGCCCTGAAGGAAGAAAAGCAGAAACATGAACTTATTATGCTTCAGCAGAAGATGCAGGTCAGTTTTTTTTACCATCTGTCTCCACTGCTGGTTTTGTTTCCAAACTTTTTCTGCAAGTTCAGTTACAACACTGTTTTCGTGCAAACTTTTTATGATTTCAAGTTCAGTATATGAAATTTCATTAGTAATGACTCTAGCAAAATATTCTCGAAAAAAGTTTTAGAAAAATTAGAAAAGCAGCCCAAGTAACCCCTATTTATTTAGAAAAACAGAATATTGAAAGAAAAAGAGATGCCTTCTTTAACAGGCATTCAGCAAGGATCTAAGGTATGGAGTATCCTCTGATCTTCTATGTGATGGAATTGGTCTCTATAAAAAGAATTGTATTTATTATTATTATTTAAATTTTAATTTATATATTTTGAATATTGACATTTTCAACATTGACCTTTTTTTTTCAGGACCTTGACTTGATTTGCATGGTCCAGGAAGCTCAGATACGAGAGCTACAACGATCTGTAGATGCTTTAGAAAATCAAACTTCAAAAGAATTAAGTAAATATTCAAGCAAAAACTAAACAAGATCAAAACATGAATGTGATTTGGAAAAATTTTGTTACAGTGTGTGCATGCTTTTTTCTGCTATCTAAAGAATTGAGGCTGTAAAAGAATATGGTAGTAGATTATGTTTTGTTTGCTTTATGTAGAAATTTTGTAAAGAATATTGAAAAGTAAGCCTGAGCCATTTATGAGAAACTTCATTTTGCCATAATTTACAATCGTTCATATCACTGATGTATTATGCATTGGTAAGTGCTAGTCACCATTAGAATTGCAGGTTTGATCGACAGCTAATTTGATGCAAAATGTATAGGTTTCTTTTAATGTAGAATATGGTGATTCTACTGCCACTAAGTTGCCAGTTCATTATTATGTACCTCTGCTATTTTTTAAAGAGAATATTCATTAGAGTGTAACTACAGTGTACAAATTCTCTGAAATCTAGAATTAATCTATGTAATTGTGTAAAATGCATACAATATAAATGAAATGAATGTTAATATTCATTTATGCATATATGTGTGCATGTTCACGCAAGCATGAAAATGAGAGAGAGCATGATGCATATGCAGTGTGTATGTGTTCTGGGTCATGTAAAAATCCATTTTTACTGATTCTAGCATTATAAGCTAAAAATAATCCTTTTTGCAAGTCAAGGTTTGATTTTACTTGTGTCAAAAGATTTGTACACAATTTAAGATAACTTTATTAACTTTAACTAGTTACACTATTTGAAAAGTTTTTTTAGTAAGACATGAGCTTAGGATATTCAGGAGTTAAATAACACTTTATTATCCCAGAGGGCAATTCGGGGCAGCGCGATAAGAATTCTTAAAGCACAAAAAAATACACGTTAACACAACATATTCATATCCTCCAAACAGACTCATACATTCATGGTTTAGACAGCTCCATTCATTTGCACACAGTAACATTCAGAAGTCACATAGCCGAAACAACAAAGGACCGCCTCAGTCTTTTGGTCCTGCATGCAGCTACACAGAATCGGTGGCCCAATGGGACTTTGAAAAATTCTTCTGACAGGGCATGGCTGTCATCGTGAAGGATTTAAGACACTTTCAGAAGTGTCTGCATGTTATATAGAGTCTGAAGACAACTCTGGGCTGTCCCAGTGAGTTTGGAAGGTGGATACAGCACGATGTAAGCTGCTCTTGTCCTTCACCAATAAACTGTTGTAAAAACAGAAAGACAGCATACTATGTGGGATCTATAAAAGACCTGAATAAATCGTTGGGAGACAGAGAAAGACTTCAACCGAGAAGGAAGAGGTGCTGTTAAGCCTTATGCACAGCATGAGTGTTGGTATGCCAGAAAAATCACCTGTTGCAGATGGTGTCCAGGTATTTAAAAATAGAGAATTTTCACCTCCTTGTGGATGACACAGTTACATTAGCCATCATTGTGTATCTTTGCTGTGTATCTTTTTTTGCAACATGTTAATATTTATGGTGATGTAAAATGTTTTTATAAAGAGGTGTAATAATGCCTTTAACCCTGTGATGATTATAATTGAAATAATTAAAATATAAACATCATCCCATTTATTTGAAGTCGATCATGTTCTTTTTTAACAATTCCATTTTGTGTGTGTGCATGTATTGCCTGTAAATTAGGGACATTTGTTTTGGTTATGGTTTGTGTAAGGGCTATGTTAGGAGTAGTATACTGGTGGGGTTGGGTTAGCAGTCAAGATAGTGGGGATAGGAATTATGTGGGTTGTAAAAGGCAACCCTACGAACTGGGAGCCTTTGAGTTTCTTGCTGAAATATTGTGAGAAAACAAAGATTGACATTTTGATGATTTTTCTTTGGCTTTAGAACCAGGTAATACACTTTGTACATCTATGGTTTAAATATTTAAACATGTAAAATGCTGCAGGTTCTTAAGAAAAACCTGAAAGAATTTTTTTTTAAATTTGCTGAAGATTGTTAAAATAATCCATGTCTGAGAGAACATATACCTTGTATGAATATAAATCCTCCGAGCAGCCCCCTAATCTAAGCAGAGATAGGCTACCTATCATGGGCTATGCAAATTCTTAGTAAACGACGGCTCACACCACCTTCATACAAAATATACCGCCCAGATAGCATTGAAACATTCTATAAACGTTTTAAAAGCACTCACATGGTTGTAATCATGTTAAAGTTTTAAATGAAACATTTTACAAACATGCTAGAACCATAACATTTAAACAAAAATATTAAATCTATCGTACACATTTCCCGAAAACTTCCGGCCCTCGCGTGGTTTTTAGTTGAGGCTTGCCATTTTGCTGTGTGCCGGTTCTCAATTCTACATGGATTTGTTCTACAACAACCGAAAAACACAAGAAAATAGTAAATAATATTCAAACTCTAATGTGTAGTCTAATAAAATATGTTTGTTTGGTACTATATGTTTGTATATAATGTGTAAATAATTTTTTTGAATTTCCGATTGCTGACTTCTTCCCGAATTCGCGTTGAGTTGAATACAGTGGTGATCTTTAATTTCATTTTAGTACAAAAAAAACCTATATTTCTGAAAAGTTATACCATCTAAATGTTTAAACAATGCTCTTTAAAACGGTGTATCACATATGGTTGTCTTTATTATAGGTTAATAGTCATAGATATTTAAAATCAACCAGTCGAAATGTTGAATCGCAAGCATTTCCACAGCAATGGATTAAAACTTAAAAATTCAGTTATTTACAGTTCTCACAAAAAATATTTTAAAACTTTATTATTATATATGTCTCATCGCTATGTGTGATATTTGAAAACTGTTGTAAAATCGGTCATCTCGAAACACGGTTACACACCATGGACTTCGTATTGACGCTCGGAGAAGATAAGTTTGTACGTTTCAAAAATAAGATATGTTTATCACCGTTTTCTTAGTGAACCTTCGTAGAAATACGGCAAAACGTTGAAGATGTGAGTCCTTAAACAGATGGGGCCATTCTAAATTAAAAGTCCTGCTATGTTGCCGAACCCGCATGCCACGTGCTACTGTCGTCCATTCTAATAGCTTGCGTGTCGCTATTCGTTCCTGGGGTCCTTGGTAGTGTAGAATACTCGCTTGTCACCGTTGCAGTGAGCGGCTCAGGGTTCAGATCTAGTCTCGGGAAATACTCAGTTTACTTCTTCCCCTTGTTTGACGTGACGGAGTGTTAGGGGCCCTGCCCCACTTCTGTCGACAGTTGGTCTTGCAGTACTTCTTGGGGAGGGTGGTCAGCTGGTACAACGATTATAGCGTGTCGCCAATACAGTACTCAGCCGCGGTTCTCAACCTGGGGGGCGCGCCCCCCAAGGGGGGCGCAAGCTGCTGAAAAGGGGGCCGCAAAGGCGGTCATTTTCTCATATCTCATATAGGTATTAGTGGCTAAGGGGGGCGTGCGGACGTACCTTTATTTGTATGGGGGGGCGTCACAAGTAAAAGGTTGAGAAACGCTGCAGTACTGTGATGTTTTCAGTTCTCGTCACGGTCACGCTGGCTCGGCGTGAAACACCAATCCCCTCCCCAGCCTCCTCTTTTTAGAGCATTCATATTCAATGTCAAATAATGAAAAATAAATTTAGCCGCCCTGTACGTGTCTGGCTTAATAAGCGTTTAACTATTAAATGTTTCATAAAGTTTTATCAGTTTCAAAAGCTTGAAAACAAGTTTGAATGCAAACATTACTTTGTATACTGGATAAATATTCCCAAAACATCTGCTGCAAATATTATTTGTACATTTCGCGAGAACCATTTGGAAGCGTTTATAAAATGTTCAAATGCTATCTGGGGAATTGTTGGATGTTACCTATAAAGCGTTTTTTGGCTACGATTCTTTCCGTCATATTTCAAGGTGCTCATTTCTGGTACAAAGTGAGACTTATGCAAACTAATATTAGCAGACCGCTCTCGCAATAGTTACGTAACTTACTTAACGCAACATTTTTACTACAACGATCAGTGTAAAAGACGAAGGACGTTTTGTAATTATGATTTATTGTTTAGTTTGTGGATCCTCTGCCAGTAGAAAAGATATAGAAATTCATTAGTTCTAAAGTTGAATGTGCGTTATAGTTTTAGGCACAAATTTGACTAACGCGATCCACAATGCAGCCTGCCCAAGGGAAGTAATTCTTCATATTAACGGAAGTATTCAAACAAAAATGGCAGCCTACACAGTGTGCATGTGTTTTGCGCGACAATGTAGAGATCTTCGTATTTCTCGAAGTTTTGTGAGGTTTTTGAAGCATCGTGAGTATTCAGATACATTTGTAACAAGACAACTGAAACATACAATTCCAGCACAGATTAATTGTTTATATACTACGCAGACTCCAGGAACCACCAAAATAACCGACCAGTTTCTCAAGGAGAAACTAGCTGTAACACCCAATGACAATCTACCAGATGACAAAAATAAAGAAAGTAGTGGAAATGCAGCTGGAAAGGGTCAAGAGCCAGGAAAAGATTCAGATAAAAAAGGTGGAAAATGGAGTGGAAAGAATGCGTGGAAGCTTGGGCTTGCCTTTCTTGGCGGATGGTGTTTGCTAAGTGGCGGTTTCTTGATATACACCTGGGGTAAGTATTTTAACAGTCGTTAGAAATCTAGTATAAGTTTTAAATGCACTGTTGTTGTGAACTAGCAGTTAAACCATTTAGAAGAAAATGAGATGACAAATGAAGATTTGTCATTCGGATGGACTGGAGGCGAACGTTCTCGCGGTATTCCCATGACCACAACCCATAGTAAACCCTCAACTCTCCATTCGATTTAACCGAGGATAAATAATTCATAAGGATAAAAAGGTGCAATCTTTATAATAAAGTTGCAAAAGTGTTTTAGTTCTGACTTAAGCGTTATTAGATTACAACACGAACAATCAGAGTAGTTCAAATTTTTATTTTATGGGTATAAACTTCTGATGATATTCACTTTATAGAGAATTTTAGAAACTTCTAATGCAAACGTAGCTTAAACATTTTGTTTCGAAGACTTACAGGATTTTTAAATTTGAGCTTGATATTGTTTCAGGTTCTCCACCATTAGATCCAGATGGCAAAGAGGCAAGTGTTTATATTTATACATACAGTGTAACGTTTAGACAAAAAATGTAAAGATGCTTAAGTGAGTGCGTGTGTAAATTAAATTTGCATCATATTTCTGCTACTCATGCCATTTTAATTGACAGTCCTTCATATGCTTTCATGTGTATGTGTGTTTTTTTCCAGGTTGAAGATGAATTTAGTCAGTGTAAGTATTTTTATCATGTCATAAATTTAGGAATCATAGTTGATCAGAGCGATTATTTGTAAAAGGTAGGCTTATATATATATATATATAAATATTATATAGAAGAATTTCAAAATCAGAAAGAGATTGTTATGTAGTAAAAACTTAAGGTAGTGGGAAGATGAAGCCATTCTGCACAAGGGGTAAGTGGCATCATGAAAAATTTAAAACATAGTCTTCATGCACAAAGATTAAATTTAAATTTTATTTTATCATGTCCTTTTTTCCTCTTTTAAAGTTCATGATCAGAGAATAACTGTTAGCTAGAATGATAGTGTGTGTATTTTTTAATGTTTTCATTTTTTGCATACACCTTTATTTCCAGTGCCAAAATTCTTAGCTATGTTTAAAAGGGCTTCGAAAGAGCTCAATCTCTTCACAAAGGTAAGAATGATAATGAAAGATTTCTTTTGAGTGCGTAAGTGCATTTAAAAGAACGGTCTTTCAGTAGTCAAAAGGAAAAAATCTAATTGATTTCCATTAGCATTAATCTGTGTTGTGCATGTACACACTTATTTTCTTTTAGCAAATAGATGTTAGATCTGGTTTATTTGTAATTTATAGTGTAGATGATACACCCTTAGACTTTTTAAATGTTTATTGTCCTGTATGCTATTTGTTACCCATATCATTGTCACAATAATTGCTCACGTTAGTAACTCTGCAAGCTGAATCTATGGGACGAACAAGGATTTTTATAATCTTTAATTAAAAGTATCATTTTCATGCATCCATTTGTGTAATATCATATAAAAATTAGATATACAGACAACTAGAAGAATTTTATAGATTCAGTGGAGGGGAACTATTATACTACTGAGTTAATCATGTGCTTTTAAGCTAAAATATGATTGAGGAAAAAGGACATTCTGATTTTCTGAGGGTTAGCATTGAAAGAAAGAGATGGAAGATCTCGGACAATAATTCTGAATCACATCTGACCAATCTAAGCTTGTTTTTTTTTTTTTTTAGCTTCTGAGTTGTACTGCCAAACCCAAACAGTTAACAGAAAACTTAACATGCTTACTGCTTAATTATTTATATGGTACCTAGAGTTTGACCAGCTAACATTATAGCATTATCAACAGAAAATCAAGGAACCATCAAGAGAAAAACTACTCCCAGATCCTCTTCAGTACCCCTATTTGCAGCCACCCTACACTCTTGTTATGGAGATGACAGGAGTTTTGGTACACCCAGACTGGACAGTAAGTAGCTTTTGGTTATCATAGAACTGTTCACCTGTGGGACACATTGGCCTGTTGGTGTGTTGCCTTAGTACATGTGAAGTGCTCAGCATCTATTTCAGATGCTATCCCACTCTTTTTCACAATAGCAGCTATTGAAATGTTAGTCCATTTTTGAAATTCTACAAACCCATTTGTTTATTATATTAATCGACATTCATTTGACTTAATTAAAATTGAGGTTGAAAAAAAATATGTTCAAGGTTTACCTACGTGCTTGTGTACACCTCTTGTACACAAGAACTGATTAGCGGTTAGAGATAGGCTTTCGACATTATCTTTGTATCAGAGCATGAAAATCCCTTGCCCTGTAACTCTCAGGGAGTAGAGGTTTTTAAAAAAAAAATATGGTCTAGAAATATGAGCTTGAGGCTAACATTTTAAACGAAAGTAACTCATGCTTTCCTTGGCTGCACTTGGTTTCTTAAGAAGACAGCAGTGTAGATTTAAAGATATCCTTTTATCATATTTTTTTGCTTACAATAAATTTGTTAAAAATTACTAAATGGCTTGTGTTTTCAGTATAGCACAGGATGGCGATTTAAGAAACGACCGGGCATTGATTATTTCCTGCATCAGGTGGGGCCTCCACTGTTTGAAATTGTCATCTACACTCAGGAGCAAGGAATGGTATGGACTAATGTCTGGTCTTAACTGATCACTTGCCATCTAAAACAGTTGTTCAGTATTCTCGAACTAATAAAATTACAGTTTGAAATTAATCTATAGAGAAATGACAAAATCAGGTTGATTAAAAAAAAGTCTTCCTTGTTAAGAAAAAAATCTAAGGAAAGTTAAATTGAAGTTCTTTGACCTATTGAGATCTTGTAAAGTTATCATTGTTTTTTTGTGGATATAGCTGTAATTATTAAACAGTAGAATTCATTTGCATACTTCACCAAGACAACAATGTAAAATAACTTATTATCTCACAGTTGAAATGGTTAAACATTCAACTGTCAGACTAAAACATTAAAAATGTACGTTACTTATTATATCCATTGATACACCATTTACTGGTTGATACTTTTACTGTCTTAGGTTCCTCTGGCATTTAGACTTTGATATGTGTCAAGAACCGGCAAATCCACTGAGTCACTTGCTCTCGAAAGTTGCGCATTCTTTCAACAATAAAAACAAATGATTGCCTCGGGTTGCCCAGATAGAGTGTATTGATTGAATGGCTAAAGGATTTTATACGACATACACCAACACTGATCCACAGTCTCCGTCACTACTAGTACTAGTTACTTTAACTTTCATGGCTAGGGGAGGTAATAGAACAAAATGCCGAACATAAAACCCAAAATCAAATAAGGAATACTATCTGCCAGGCTACTTTCTGCCGCGTCGTACATAGAGCAGAATATACTACTTAATATCTCATATTGTGTTAAAAGGTAAAGGTAAAGGTCATCCCATAACCTTTTCAGGTCGTAGGGGAGTGAGGTGTTAGAGACCCCACTTTTCTCTGGGCCAGCATTTACATGAGGGTGGTGCCAATCTCCTCTCCCTCGCTGCCTTACCTTCCCTAACCCTCTATGGAGTCAGGTACCCATTCCCATCAGCTGGGTCGACTGGGGGAAGTTTGCTGCGCTTGGGAATTGAACCAGCGCGCTCTCGGTTCGGAAGCCAGCGCTCTAACCACTCGGCCATCCGCTTCCCCTATTGTGTTAAAGTCAAAAGATGTAATCATGAATCCACAAGTTGACCTTTTGGCTCATACACTCTCTCTACAGTCATCAACTAATGAATAAATCTCTGCAGTTCAACAGTTAGAGGTGAACATAAATATCTGGCATGGGGTGCTGAGTGCCTTACTCACAGTTCAGAGATATTCCAGACGTCACTAACGGGATGCAGCTAGGTACTTAGGCCGACACCATGGAGGTTGTCGGTGGTCCTTGGGCCGCATGTGATACTTAGCAGTGGTCGTCAAGACGAACGCGCACTTGTCGTTTGGAATGGGAAGAATTAATCAGCCTCACACGCCGCACTGGTCATGGTGTACAAAGATGTCTTACACCCCCAACTGCAACTGTAACTTTTCTGATCTTTTAATACTTTAGATTTTGCCAAGAGTTCTGCTCGCTGGTTGTTCTTTTAGCGCTACTTAATCTCACACCAATATGCACTCTTCTTAAAATCCTCGTTAATAACAATTCTAAATATTAAAGTATCTGTGAAATTTACAAGAGTTCAATACTTTACCTTGTGTAGACGAGGCAGCACATTAAATAAAGTCGCGGCACAACGACGACGATCAGCCTCCGCATGTTACAATTTTAGGCCAGTGGGTACTGCAGCATGACACTTCCTTTATCTGCGACGATCAGAAGCCCACTGCCTTTCGTTCATCTCACTTACTCATCATTCTGTTGAACACAGTGCTCACTCCAGAAGATTCACTAACCTATTCTCACTTTTCACGCTTTACATTCACATAACATAACGCTTAGGATCTCTAAGCACAGTTGATCTGTGACAATATGACACAGATCTCCTGAAGTCTGAAGTGTCTGAGTGCATAACACAAACATCAATTAAGACATGTTTAATTCTACATGGTGGTTACTGTTACAGACTGCAGATCCCCTTGTGTCTAGCCTTGACCCAAATGGCTACATCATGTATCGACTATACCGGGACGCAACTCGCTACCAGAATGGACATCATATCAAGGTATTAATGACTGATAAAATTCAAACATTGTTTCTCTACTGTTTTACCATTTTCTATGAAATTTTTTTTATTGCGAGCATTCAAACATTTTCCAAACATGAATTTGAGATCGTTGATATGGAAGAGAAATTGTAGTTATTTCATGGTCTACATATTCTTTGAGTAGACCTTTGCTACCTTGCTTGTTTCAGGACCTAGCTTGCCTTAACCGCGATTTGTCAAAAGTTATTATGGTGGAGTGGAACCCAAATGCGACGGAACTTAATCCGCGTAATACTCTGTTGATTCCTAAGTGGACAGGAAGTGATGATGATCGAACATTGATTGATTTGGCCCATTTCCTCAAAAGTGAGTGCACACTGTTCAGGAAATTAATCTGTATGGATAGTGTGGTTAAAGTTTAAGAGAGAGAGAATGTGCATGTATAGTTGGCATTAATGTACAAGCATATGCAGACATAATTGCTATGTGTGGTTTTCTTTGCATTTTCACTGAGTGCTCGGTATGTCAAGAATTGGAGCATATAGTATTCTCTTACCTAATTTAATGTTGAAAATTTTTGTTGAGAAACCATATATCTTTACGAAGTAAATTGATTTTTTTAAATATATTTTATCCGGCATCAACTAGCTGAATGGTATGCTATTTATTGCATCTTTCTGCTTATTTTACCCAAGGGATGCTACCCTTGCTAACTCTACTCTTCGATGACCTGTTCTCTTTAATCAAATTACCTCCCTTAGCTATACCCCCTCCCCCTCATGTGTGCGAAGGGGAGAATTTTGGTGATGGTGGTGTGAGCATGTGTTTGTGTTAATGGTTTTGTTTATGCATGTAAATCAAAATGTCAGCAGCTTCTTAAGCCTTATTGGAGCAGCTTCTAATTGTAAATATATTTGATCCTATTTCTTGAAAGAAATATGTCGGTAATATTCAGCTTTGATTATTTAAGATTGCTTCTTCCTACAGACTGGCACTTGGTCAGGATTGGTGAGGTTGTTCTAAACAATGATAGAGTGGTGGCTCTTCATAATTGCTGACTTCCTGTAGAAAGCGAGGAAGATTTCAGATGGGAATTAAAAACGTTTTATTGGTTATATTGAATGTGCTCATCTTCACACTTTTGAGTGTTACCATGCCAAAAATCATCAAGGCTTAAATACTGCCCACATGAAATTTTAGTTCTATAGAACAGGCAAAGCATGTACTGTGTTTTGACTAGCTTCCCCCCATGCCCAAAGATGAAACTTATGCAGAAGTTTGTTTCAATGACTTTTCTCAGAACTTATCAGTAATGTATGAATGATGAATGTCACATGGTTTGTGACAGATAGTCAGTCATTCGACCCTTGACTGGTATTTGTCACTGGGGGAAGGACATTGATAGATGCAGCAGCTGACAAGGCCTGGCAATGCCAGTTTTGGGTGACAGTGAGCAGGTCCTGCACAGCATGACCAGTCCAATTTTAGACATTTGTAAGCCAGTTTTTTTCTCCAGCCACCGTGGTGTTACTACCCTCCAGGGTATCTTGAAGGACAGTTTTCGACAAGGTGTCATGACGGGTCATATAGCCAAACCAGAACAGCTTTCAAAACTTAAATGTTGCATGTAGAGTTTCTTGGTGTCCTTCAAGTGTGGCTACCGTGCTTCATACATATCATTGGTTTTGTGTTCTCTTTATGAGGTTGGGAGCCTGGATGCTCGAATTCTTGAATGCCTGAATTCTTCTCGCTGTTTCGGCAAGAGTCCTTATTTCTTATCAGTAAAGCAGGATCGGTAATATGACGCACTTTCACAGATTGTACTTTGTAGCAAACCTGATGTTATGGCTACACCAGACCCTGTCCCGCCAATCCGTTGCTGCTGTTTCTATTGGGATCCTGATGTGAATATCTGTCGTGGAGCTGCTGTCCTTAGAGAGGGTGGGTTTCAAGTATTTAAAGCTGCTTACTTGTTTGCGCGATGCCCTGTTCATGTATATCTCTGTTTTACTGTTGCCAGTGACTATGACTTTGCTTTTATCAGTGCTGGTCTCCATTCCATATGCATTTGAACTGTCAGTCTGCTGGTAAGATCTGGCAGTTCTTTGTTAGTACCTGCTAATAGATTTATGTCATCCGTAAAGCGTAGGTTGAGAAGCGGCCTTCCACCAATGGAAATGGAAGTGTGGTGGGCTTGGAGGGTTTCCCACATGATGTTCTCCAAGAAGGTGTTAAACAGTACAAGTGATAGGGGGCACCCTTGATATATGCCTCTAGTCGTGTGCAAATAAATTCCTATTAATCCAGCAGTATTGCATTCATTGAGCTGTTATACAGCGCTTTGATGACTTGGAAGAGGCTTCTTCAATGTTAAATGTTTGCATTACTTGCCGTAGCCCCTTGTGCCAGATTCTGTCAAAATCGTTTTTAAAGTCTATGAAGTTGTAATAGAGGTTCTGCTGATGCTGAAAGTGCTTCTCTATCATGATGGGACAGTTAAAGAGCCGATCAACTTTGCTCCTACCTAATCTCTAGCCCGCCTGTTATTTTTCTAGCAGTTCTTCAGCAGTGGTGCTGATTCGGTTCTGTATTACTTTCAGCATGACTTTGCTTGGGTGGCTAATAAAACTTATGGTTCTATAATTCTGACACTGCTGTTTCGGTGTTTGGAATGGGTATGACTAATAACTGCGTTCATTCTTTGCGTTTCCAGACTCTTTGGCGTAGAGCAGTGAGAGCCTTTGTAGTTTCCTCTCAACTGTGCTTGAGCAGCTCAGCTGGTACGTCATCAACACCAGCCTACTTGCCTTCCTTCAGACTGCATATTTTTTAAGACTTTTTTTTAAATCTCTTTCCTTAAGACAGATAGGTCTGCAGGTTCACTGGTTCCAATCTTGTTGTTTTGAAGGATGTTAGCATCTATCTTTAGCTGAAAGTTGTACAGGTCTTTATCGATTGAGTACAGCATTGCTTTCTGTGAGAAGTTGGTCATTGCTGTCTTCAGTGATTTGAGGTCTTGTGTTCGCCTGTCTTGGTGAGGATCCTTAGTTGTGGCAGGCCTAATTTGCTGTCACCCCGTGCCATTCCCTCCTCAATTGTCGGGCATTGGCTCACTGTCCAGTTCTCTCTAGCTTCCTTCATTCCCTTCTTGATGGCACAGTTCACTTCTTTAATTTGAAAGCTGCTTCGGATTTGCTTTTCTTTTCGCTCTTCAAGGCCATCCCTTGCACGCAAAGATCTAAGATGTCATTTGGGACCCATGGTTGTTTCTTATTCCTTTGTCTCCATAGGAGCTCCTGGACTGTTGACAGTAGTACCTCTTTGATATTTCCAGCAAAGGTATCTACATCACAGTCCACCAAGTTTAGTGCGGTGAGTATCGGTACTACGAGGAACTTGTATAGTTTGTACCTTTGTACCTCCACCTGTGGCTTTGAAAATCTCTGAAAAGTTTGGGTTTTGCAACTTGTCCAAATCAAAGCAAATTTGGGAGTTGTTTGAGAGGCGCTTTACTTTCAGCTTCACCTTCACCTTCAGTCTCGTTAAGACAAGGTCGTGGTCGCTGTCTATGTCAACATGGGGATATGTCCTCGTCTTGCTGATGCTGGATTTGAAACGTCTGGGCAGCAGGATGAAGTCGACTTGGTTATGGACCACTCCATCTGGCGAGTACCAAGTTGCCGTCCTCGATATCCTGTAAGAATATAAGTTGTTGGCCAAGATAAGTCGCTGGCTCTGCACAGACTCTAGGAGCCTGAGGCCCCTGCCTTTGGTTTCGCCAAGGCCATTGCTGATAGGGGTCTGGCTCGACCTTTAACTCATCACTAGTGTATGAATGTCGATTGCAACATCGTTTGTGACAGATAAGATATTTATTATTTTATAAGCCATTACTTTCCATAATGAACATTTTTTATGCACAAGTTCGCATGCGTGATGGAACTTAGAGTTATAAGCATGTAAACAGGCAGGAACAAACAGGGAATCTCCCTAGAGACTGGACACAAGATAATGGTCATTAGTGGCGATGGGACCTAAGAGACCACAACGTGCGTTCTTGAGCACCTGCAGTTCGTGACCCCCGTTGCGCCATCTTCCCTGCCGACTCCTGAATAGTTCATTGTTCCGTCACTCAAGCGTATAAGCTTTGGCAGACCTGAATGAAAAAAAAAAAACAGGCGGCTGGGAAATCCACAGCCGATCTTTTCATTCACCGGCACGTAACAATTTTTGTGTACTTTTTTTTTAGGTGTGGAAGAACGTTTTAATATTCATGGCGGTTTCAGTTTATTTTAAGATTAGAGCAAGACTTAGCTCGAAATTCGTGTCGTTTTTTTCAAATGATCGATAACGCTTGTACTCGCGCAGATACGTAATCAAGCATACGAACACCCCATCCTCATGGTTGACTTTAGGAAAAAGTACAGGAAGAAAAGAAGCATGCTATAATATACATCTGCGATCATTTAAGTTAAAAAAAAACACACAAAAAAAACGTTAAGACTGTTTTCTGCAAGAACATTCACAGCAGACATCACTTTTTGTGCACAGCACTTAGGCGACCTTGCACAAGAAGGGATTCAGTGCTTCGAAGCATAGCGTTGTGAATCAATGGATTATTTGTATTCCTGACAGTTCTTTCCACGTGCTTATGCAACCAGCTGAATCAGTGGTCACACTGTTCTAGCTCCTTGCAGTGCTGTGATGTGTGTCTAAAATGACTACAGTTCACTATTTTACTTCAATCAGAGCAAGACGTTCACTTTGTTCCTGTGGATTTCGGTGCTGTTCAGCTTCCTCCGCAGCATGTCCACTTTAGAGCATAGCTGGACGCTGGGCATTGTACACTGTTGAAAGTAGACAATAAATAAACAAGTGACGTACTGACAGCCGCTATGTGCTTTAAGCAGACACAAATAGACAAGTCAGGCAGTGGCCGCATTCATTGTTTAAAGCAGACGGCAAGTATAGACAAGTCACGCAGTGGTTGCGGTCCAGCAGCTCTGTGAGCCTGTTTACGTGATGACGGCCGAAAGACGTTAGGGTCAGGGTGGCCTGACGCTTTGCTGTAATGGCGACCAATTAAGTTCTTATCGCTACTCCATCACTTAATCAGTTAATGTACTGTTCTCTCCCAGAGAGAGAGAGGAAAGGATGAAATGAGACTGGGGCAGGCATGTCTGTCCGTGCACTCGCTTCCTTCACTCTGTTAGTCGCCTCTGAAGTAGTTGTGCTGTGTCTCGGTATTTATTGGTGGCTGTACAGTCCACCATTTTGTCTAAGTACCCTTTTGCGTCTTGTGGTCACAAACATTTCCTTAGGCGACTGTGGTGTGGTGATGACATACGGCAATTCGTCAAAGATCAGTCAGGAAATGTTCCAGGAGTTCTGGCACGCTTTGTCAGGAGCTGATAGCTGCTATGCTGTATGACCATTGCTTGATATATTTTTAACCAGTTAGCGGAATTACTGACAATGGGCGGTGATTGACAAGTGAGAAAGGCACGTAAGAAAATGAGGCTGTAGACGTTTATAAGGGTTGTAATTAGTTTAGAAAGAGGCGCGCTTCTGTAGTGCTCCCGACAGCAGATTTGACCTTTGAGCTTACAGGAGAGTTTGCACACTGCTGACATGAGAACGCCGCGTGGTCTACAAGTAAATTGCAGCTAAAAGCTCACGCAAGGATTCAATCAATCGTAAGGAAATTCGAGGGAAGGGAACTGAAATATTTAGTTTTGTTGGCAGATTTCACCAAAGCGTAAAAAAAGAAAGAAAAAATTGCTTTCAACCAACGGTAATAGTGGGACAAGTAAAGACAGGCAAGAAGCTGGATGTGCCTGGACCACTGAAAGGACAGAGGAGGTGATGGTGGTGGTGAAGATGGGTGTGTGGCAGGAAATCACGCGGGGAGAGTTCCAGTTTGTGAACATTAGGTCAGCATGACTAGCTTAGGCAGTGGTAGGAGATAATATTGCTTATATCACTGGACTTCTTAGGATCATCCTCCCAACCACACACACACACATGCAAAAGACATATGACTTCTCTGTATGGGCCATTTGTGCTACCTTTTAATAACAAAAGAAAAATTAAAATTCACAGAGAATATCCGCTGTTTGAATGATAAAACACCCCAAGCAAACAATAAGCATTAAGAAAAAAAACCCCTCTGATGCCAGACTGTAATTAATGATGTGAACTTTGAATAAAAGAGATGACAGAGAGGAACAAAGTACGAAAAAGTCGGGGTCAATGCTTCATACAGGCTGTCAGTATTGACCGCATCAAGTTTCTTGCAATTTCCTCGCCTTCAGGCCGTGCTACACTTATTTCAGGAAAGAGGAAAATAAGGTGTGATGAAATCGCCGGTTGAAAATGATTTTTCTTTTATCATCGTTATAGATTGCAGTCAGAATGGCCTGAGGGTGGTGAGCCTACTTAACTATAAACCTTAAGTGCTTATTGCTTTCGCACGCGTACCTGCGTGCGTGCGTGTTATGAACGATTTCCCAGAGCGGCCTCGTTGATGTAGATTCATGAGCGGGGAAAAGACGTGGATGAGGGAGTGGCGGGCGAGGATTAGCCTGAGTCAGTAGCGTACCTCCAGAACGTTTGCTGATTGGCAAGAGAGATCAATCATGGTGTTAATCCAATATTGATGAGCGCGGCGTAATGGCGTAGTGCTGTCATCAACGAGAAATCGAATTACTTAGCAAGTCAGCGAGCCTGGGCCAGGAGGCAGACAAGCGACCTGTTTGCCGTGGTGCGGCGGCGCACAGAGAAAACCAATTAGAAGCAGAATGGAAGAAGAAGACTAGGAGGAGGCGGCATAAGAAAAAAAAAAGCTTGTCTTATTCCCCAAAACTAATCATTGCTTGTCGTCTCTAGATTTTTTTCTCGTTTTTCTTCTTCTTTCCCCCTCCCCCCTCCGCCTCTCTCACTCTGTGCGCGCATGGCTTAAAGATTTTGAAATGAGATATGATCGTTATATTTTGCGAAACTTTAGACAGGTTCGCAGAACATCAGCTTTGACAGAAGGCTTGCCTGCGCGCACATGATCCTGCTTTCCCACCCACCCCCTCTTGATGCCTATGCGTGTCCCTCAGTACCCGCGGGGGATTGGTTTCAAGACTCTCCGCGCATGCTCATTTAATATAAAATAAAATAGCCTAGTAAACTTTAAATCATCTCTAGATTATTTATAATACCTTTTAATTAAATATGTAAATGCTATATAACTAGCAGTTACGCTGGGTTGTTTAGTGAATGATAACAAGAAGCAGTATGTACGTGTTCTAACCCTGTTCTAAACAGACGCAACCATCATAGGTCTACATACAGAGTACACGTCAGCAACACGCCATGGAGAGAGTCTGAGAACGTGTGAAATGGCGGGAGGGTACAGGAGAGTATTCCTACACATAGCTTCAATGTGGATTTAGTGTAGTGCAGTGCAAGGTTGTTTTCCGCGGTTTCGGAACCAGTGGATACGGAGGGCCGACTCTAAACCGTTTTTGTAGGTGATCGACGTTATGACCTTTCGTTACTCCCTGCTGATGTGATTATATCATATTGAAAATAAAATTTAGTTCTCTTTCTTTCAATTTCTTTCGTGCGCCCATTACCTCCATGACCGTCATTTCGTTAATCCCTGTTGATGTGATTATATCTTATTGAAAATACAATTTAGTTCTCTTTCTTTCAATTTCTTTCGTGCGCCCACTACCTCCGTGACCGTCATCATCTCTGCACAGCAACAATGAAACACAAACACACATACACACCGCGTCATGCACAACAGTTCTCTCTCTTGCACGCTCACGCCAAGAGCCGTATTACAATCCCTGTGTCTGGGTTGTTTTTCACCGGACTGCATGTCGAGTCGATGAATGGGGAGTCAAGTATGGGCAAAATGATGGCGAGGAAATAATGGCTTCCTGTCATTAAGCTTGCATTGAACTCACTTTAAGAAACCGATAAAATCAAGACGGTACAGCACTCGCGTCAGTGAGGGGAGTGTCCTTCTGTGTCTGCGATACACCCAGGAGATTTCTTCGTGTTCTGTTGCGTCAGCTAAAGAAAGCACTTCTCCTTTTGGGTTTCTATTTTACTGATCCCAATTTGATTTTAGGTTTTTGGCTTAGACTGGTGCGTTTTGCTCCTGTTTTTCTAGATGGTCGCTGTTCTGATGATATCTCAGGCATGGAGGGGAGAGAACCTGTGAGTGCATGTAACTAGCTTCTCTCTTGTCGTCTCATGCACTGACGTTTATCTTGCCGATTTCGATTTTTGTCGAGAATGGAAGATTCCGCCTTTTTCATCGAGTTAGTCTAGCCTGGTATAGCCTATAGCACCCGAGCGATATTTTTCGCAAGAGTTGCGAAATTTCAGAACCTGCACGTTCGATTTCTCTCCCCTTCCCCCTTCCTCCCACATCCCCCTTCCATTTGTGACCAGGAACTGACACCACATGAAAGCCGGATCAAGCTTGCAGTGTTGATTGGAAACCATGGAGAGGTCGGCGCGAACTGGCGCTGCATCATGCCACGCGGCCAGAAAACTGCTGTAGTAAGCACACGTGGCCAGTGTCCAGAAAACGGCGACTTCAAGCGCAGAAACTCGGAATAGTTGAGAGAAGGTTTGTGGGGAAGACGGCGAGAGTGAAGGGTAGAGAGAAAGAGGGGGCAGTAACGATGTTTGACAGTTGACCCTCTCATCACAAGACTTTTGACGATCCCATAAAACTCGTCAAATTTGAACAAGTTGTGAGTCTGCTGGAAATTGTCTTGCCTTTTAAAGATGTGTGTTTTTGACCCATTCCAATTCTCGCATTGTTATTTACGCCCGTCAGGAAGTGGTAGGGGTGGGGGAGGGTGTTAGTGGTGTTGCTTTCTTTGCGACTGTCTTGTTTACACTCTTTGGAGAGAAGTTGGAAACGGGTCAGGTGATGGACAAGTAGAAAGGAAAGAGAGGGTGTAGTTGAGATTCAGGCATGATCATTGCTAGGTTGTGGGTGGAAGCTATAGGATCGCACAAACAAAACGCAACCCTGGAGACACAACCTGTTGACAAATAGCATCAAAGGCCTTAGCAAGAACAATAGAAAGGGGAGAAGGTGGTTATGGGTAGGTGCACTATGGGGCAAGGGGAAGCATAATAGTACATTCGTTTCTAGTATCTCTTGAGGAGGATGGGGCTGAAAGAGGATACTTCGGATGAAGGACAATAGATATTTCAACAGCAGGCTGAGTATGTGTGCGTTGTTGAGTAGAGACTACTCGATTCTTGATGAACCACTCACCCACATCGTTGTCAGCATTCGGAATTTCCAGTCCTCATTTCTGTCTTTCTTTGCGAGGTGGGGGTTGGAACATATTTATCTCTTCGATGCTGCTCTATTTGATTAGGTGTCTACACAGAACTTGCATCATCTGCTTTAGTGATTGTTGCATTTTGGTTGAACCTGTGCTGAGCTGCCGTCACAGAAGATATTATGAACTGTCACGCAGAGGATAACTTTGAAGGGCATCTGGAAAGATGTGGTGGAGACGAGCTGCCATGGTTACGCTGTAAACGCATTAAGGTGTGTGGGTTGTAGTGGTAACCCGACTTTCGGTCTGGTTGTCGTGTTCCAACTTGTATCAAAACAAATATTTTAGAAGAACTTCATCGGATCCTAGACGTGAAACAATAAATAAAAGATATCCAGGCAGAGAGCCTGTCAATAATTGAGCTGGAATGTGGGTGGCGATAGATATGCGCCCAAGCTGTCGGGTGGTAGACGATAAAACCTGACGACGAAAGTGAAATATGTGCTTGGTGGGAGCTGCGCTTGACTAGAAATCGGCTTTGCACTTCCTGCTCTTCACTTCATAGTAATTATTGTTTTAATGTTATATTTAGGTTTAAATTATTTTAATTTTTAATGTTGAAAGCAAGGTAACTGTGGTTCGTCAACAAAGAACAACAACATGGTGTTTGGAAAAGAATCACTTATTGATGACGAGTGGACAGTGTACTGTGTGACTGTAGGCAAACCGAATCGACTCTCCTTTAGTGGCGCCTGTTTCAAATAAACTGCTGAAGACATGCAGTGTTAGTGGAGAGGTTAAGATTTCAATCATTTCAAGGAGATTTGCGGATCAGATGTCGCCAACAAGCCGCTTCCATGGTGACAAAACCTCATAGAATTGCCAAGGTGTGGCATCACTTTAAAATGCCAAAAAATTAGTTCGAGAGCGTGGCACAGAAGTCTTATTAAAATATACCTTAAAAGATTCCTTTTACATGCTAATTGGTAGCAGAAGGAGTGGCCAGTCACGGTTCAGATGGTGGACGAGGACGGCGGGGGGGGGGGTGGCTGTCTGGTGGCGCGCTGTTAGTGTGTGTTGGGAAGAGACACCGAAGAGTGCAAGACACAGCAGAGTCGGTGCTTTCCACAGAAGTGATTATAATATGACATTACTTTTATTAATAAGAACTTTATTTGTTTACCATTTTAAAACTATTTGTCACGACTTGTCATTTAATGTCTATTATCGCTCTCTCGCCCCCCCCCCCTCTGCGTTTCCACCCCTCTCCGCCCCCTCCCCCTTTCCGTCACTCGCACACAAGCGCGACGACAGGCAGAATGAGAGGTGGAGAGGTAGCAGAAAATATGGCTGGACGTTTGTAACCATCACATCTCCCTTTGCCCGTCATTTTATTTTCGTCTTCTTGGCTTCGGCGCATTTATTATCGACGTAGCTCGCTAAGTCTGATGGGCTCGTGCTGTGTGACGTGTATCTCGCAGACTACACTACCACGCATGATGGGATGGGAGTTGGGGAAGGCCTGAGACAAGACTTTCCAGAGCAAAGAAGGCTCCAGCCACCACCATAGGGCATGGCTATAATAATAATAATGAGGATTTATATAGCGCCTTTCCAAAGATTTGCTCATAGCGCTTCACATAAATCATGTAGACTAAATCATCAACAACTATGGATCTATATTCACATATGACGGACACGCTTACTTTTACAAGTAAACTACTCATACATAAAATCAATTACAGACACACGTTATACACGCTGATGGTCAGGAAACGGTCGCAATGAAGTCGTAGTTCGGAAAAGATGGGTCTTAAGTTTTGTCCGAAAGGTGGCAAGAGAATCAGAGTGACGAAGGCTGACAGGTAATCCGTTCCAAGTTGATGGGGCTTGATATGGCTGCCAGCGCAGAACTAGATCTCTCCCTACCCCCGTCCTCTTTCCCTCCGACCCTGCCATGAGAGGATGCTTTGTCGGAGCGAAATAGATCGCCCACAGTCATCCGCGACAAGGGTGGCGACAATGAAGGAGATGGCTTGTAGATGGAACCTAACGTGCACAAAAGCATAGATAGAGCCACGCGCAGCCTATTTTGTTGTCGGGTGTCCTTCCATCCTCGGGACCCACCTATTTCCTCTTTCGATCAAAACAGCACGGGGGATGACGATGGGGGTGTCATTGTGCAACATGCCAAAGACTCCTTTCACGCAGGGCGCGCGGTTGCATTACAGGTGACTGCAGGGCGTGGGCGTGTGTTGTTCCGGTGTTGTGCGATCACTTGGTTACCGCGGGCTACCCGACTCCGCGACATGGCGGCCGGCAACTCATGCACCTGGAAATGACGACATCGACCACGTCAAGGTGTTTTTTTTTTTTTTGCGCTGACTTTGACGTCGCGCTTTCGGTCTTTCTATAGATTGACGTCGCTTGATCATGTCGCGGCTGTCAGCGTCTCGTGCTGTGTTTGGCCGCCTTCAACATGACCAACGTCGCCATTCTTCTTTTGTTTCAGAAAGTTCCAGGAACATTCACAGTCAATAGGGTTGTCTAGAGAAAGGATGGAGGACAGAGAATGGTGGAAGGGGAGAGAACGTTCTGTGTGTGTGCGTGTGTGTGACTTGTTCGTTTTTTGTTTTTTGTTTTTGTTTTTGTTGTTGTTATTACATTTTGTTTTTGTTTTTGAAGAAAAACAATTTTTGGAGGGATTTAATTCAGAACTTTTCTTCAACGCTGGTGGTTGTCAGGATTTAATTCTTGATTATAAAGTGTGAAGGTAGTTTGTCTCCAGCCACTCTTCGACGCGGCCTGTTGTACGTTGTTATTCATTTCTTTACATTACAGTCGAAGAAGTGCTACTGTAAGAAAAAAAACTTTCTGAGTTCTGCTTTACCCAAACAGCTTTCCCAGTTTCCAGCTTAATCCCTTCCTTCACATTTGCCTCCATCCATCCCCTTTTATGTCTCGACCCTGTCTCCTTTCTCTTTGGTAATCGAATCCGAAAACAATTGTTTAATCGCAGGGTCGCAATCCGGTCATATTTCTAAAAAATATGGCGTTCGTTTGTGGTGTGCCGTGATCTGTTTCTAAAAATACTTCTTTCGTAAAATCCGCGCGCTGAGAGACAAAGTAAACACTGTGTGGAAGAAATTAACTTCAAATCAAAATGTTTGAAAAGATTTTCATCTTCTCTAGATAAGAAAAGATCAACACTACAGCACATTAGGTGAAGGAGGGCTGCTTTTGTGTGTGTGTGTGTGTGTGTGGGGGGGGTGTGGTCATGAGTATACTCGTTTATTGGCTCTCATTGCAGTTAGCAGCATATATTCAGCACGTTGATCAATTTTATTTGCCTTTGTTTTTCGGGTAGCTTCAACATTTTTTCGTCTTAAGTGATTTTGGGTGGATTATTATGGATTACCATGTTTTGTGACAGGTGTCGATATTAGGCTAAATCTTAAAATCCTATCAAGCTAGAATGAGCGGTCACGAATGACCAACCACCAGCTAACTTCATCCACAAGCGAGGGAGGTGCTTGGAGCTATAGAACTCACGGTAATACTCGGTCTGCTTTCAAAAATGTACAGAAACGTGTAGAGTGGGATGGGAATCGGCTGACCTACGAGGTTAGGTTCTGTTTTGTCTCCAGTCTTTACGTCCGAGGTATTTAGGCGTTCGGTCCATAGCCGCGACTTCAAAGCAAAATGCACACCCACACCGTTTTATTCTAGTAGGAAATAAAAGAAAATGAAACGGAATGATTAGTTTGTCAACACCGGTGTGTTTATGCTTGCTCCATGGCGACTAAACGATTTTGGTCATCTCTCTGTCGTAAACTTTCTTCTGACAGTCTTCATATTATTCATAATATGATAGTCTTTGCCGGTGTTTAATTTGGAACTCGATGAGCTTCGCTAAGTCTCAGCTAGCATACGTTTTCTTGTTCCCATCGATTCGGTTTTGTTTGTGTGCAGAAGTTTTCAAATATGAGATTGTACAACCAAATATTGGACGACTCTCTCTCTCTCTCTCTGTGGGGTGTGTGCGAGAGAGAGAGAGAGAGAGAGAGAGAAACACACACAGAATGAATGAGTGAACATTTCTTTCAGAGTGTGCTAGTAGCTGATAAGACAGACAGATAAACGGCAGAGTTACAAATCAGTCCCCCAGGAAACCTGTCTTTTGACCTGAATGCAGTTGTGATCATTATGGTCATTCTAGATGTTCACCTCTGTTGCAGCCATTGCATCCAGTGGTGTGGAGGACGTCCGAAATGTGATTGAGTATTACAGTCAGTTCGATGACCCCATCGCTGCCTTCAGAGAGAATCAGCGTAAATTGCAGGTGAGTGCGTTGTGCTGGTTCTTGCAAGGTATCCATAGACACAGATATTGGGAGTGTGAGGGAAGAGGTGTAGATGCGAAAGGGAGAGCGGGGATGGTAGGAAAGGTGGGTAGGAGGGGGGGGCGTAAGATGAGAGACATCTTTTTGCGAATGGTGTGTGGCAGGCCTTATCATGCACCTCACACCTTGCAGCACCATGGGCACGACGTGCGAGTATGCTGTCAAGGCTATCAAGTTTGCTTGCTTAGTCGAGATTAGCTGTGAGTCGTCTTCACTGCACTTCCATTTAAAAACGACCTGGGCTCGAGTAGACATGGCAGGCTGTTCTGGGTTGTTTTGACTGTGAGCAGAGAAATTGCTGTTTAGAGCAAGTCCTTCCCCCTTGCCTCCCACCCACCACTTCAGCTGTAAACAAAAATAGTCGGTTTTTTTCAGGAGTTGGGAGTTAGTACTTAATTTTCGGTTTACTGTGAGCAGAACAGAGATAATGTGTGTGTATCAAGTATGCTGATTTATTATTTTGGGTTTTGACAGGAAGAACAGGAGCGCCTTGCCCAGGAATACAAGCAGAAGGAGGAGAAGAAGTCCGTATGGGGTGGACTGGGCTTTTTCAAGCGCCGATGACGTGGGGAGAAGACTTATTGTTCAGATATGCCGCAGCATTCTCCAGCAGCCGGTATTCCTGCGCATGTCTCAGTAAAAGCGAATTTCCGAATTTTCGAAGCTTAGCATACAGTTAGTGAAGTCAGCGGTGCACAGGTAGGCGTGGTGGAAATGTGCTGCTTATCTCGGAAAACCATCTGCAGCATTTTGAAAAAATGTATACACAGCTTTTGTGGTATGTATACACAGCTAGATAGAGAAAACCCAGGTGTAATGCTTAAAATGTCACGCTACATGAAGCGTGTCAGGAAGGAGGTGTTGATTGTTTTGTTCTCACCTCCAGAACACGTTGTTTATCATTCATACAGACGTTTAGGGTCCCCACGTCTCCCCACCCCCAACACTATATTTCTGGCAAGACTGTGCAGGTGCGTGGTATACTCGTCAAAGTATCCAGGTAGAAGAGTATTTTGTCGCATAAGTATTTCCAGTTTCATGGCGTACCGCCATTTTGCTTTTCATGTGTGTGGAAACAGTAAAAGGAACAGGCCATCGGTCAGACTTTGTACGTGACTGCATTTGGCTTGATGCTACTCTTCAGTGAGCAACAGAAAACAAGCCAGGGTAACAAATGTGTAAACCTACTGTCGTTTAGTCTTGAGGATGTTGAAATTTGTTCCGGGCGAGCGATTAGACCACGTAGTTTGTTTCATTCCGTAATTGTTTGTCGCAGTGGTAGATGACCCTTGCTGCGTGGTCGCGGACATGTTTGCGAAGGCCCATCTGCCCCGCCTGGGAATAACTGGCAGTCTGCATTGCAGCTAAAAGCGGCTGTCCCAGGCTTGGGCTGCGTCAGGTTTGGATCTCCTTACCATAAATATACTTATTTGTAGAGACTTTCCCTTACGACGTTTACGGGCACTTTACGTTTTGAGGGGACGTACAAACTCTCATGCAGTTCTTTCCGGGGGACTCGTGGCTAGATCCATAGAGGTCGCCAAGCTTTAAGCTGCACGGCTAACAGGTAGCAGCCAGTTAAGAACGCGTAGAAAACATACCCAGGGCAGCGGGCTACGCAAGCCATCCAGCTCGCGCCAGGCAATATCGCGTGCACCTGCCCCTGGACGTTTGACCTCGGGCGATCAACGCCGCGAACACTGGCTACAGTCGGCGCTGCCTGAAGTTGTCTGTCATGCCTTCCATGCGCTGCTCGTTTTGCGGGCTACTCGAGGCGATAGTTTGCCGTGGCTGTGTGGAAAAAAAAAGACAAAACAAATCCAAACCAAAAAAACAAACAAACAAAACAAACCCAAAACCCGAAGCTGTCGGCTCTAGCTGCACAGCGTGACGTACTCACTTGGCTTGGTCTGCTAGTTTTACATTTATATCTACTTGTTCTACAAGCGTTCCAGTTTCTGTTTTGTTTTTATCACTGTTGACTTCTGTGAGACATGCCAGGGCCAGTTGTAACGCGTCGAATGTAGTAAAGGAAAAAATGATTTTGTACAAAAGATTGTAACTGTCATGCATAAGAAAGAAATTTAATTATGTATTGTCTTTGTGTTTTACTATGTACTTGTGTGGCGTTCATGGTTGGAAACGAGTGAACGGCATTTGCTAATAGACTGGATTAGATTTTGGTGAAGGGTTTGGTTCGTGTGTAGTTTGCATTTATTGTTTTTGTTAAATACAAGTTCTGTGCTTTAAAAAAAATTGCAAATGAAAATAATAAAATATGAACTGAAATATAAAAAATAAAGTGGCAGGGCTCTGTGATCGAATAGTAAAGCTGACACTGGACAATACAGTGAAGTTATATACGATCCGTAACTTATTGGATGAAATAGACGTAGCGTGGAACATACAGTACCTCTCATGAATGGTCTGACAGGCACATACAAAATAAAGAATAAGTGGTATCACAAAAAACGAATTTATTGTTTGATTGAGAAATTTCAGCAAGATCAAACTGTTCGACGAATCGACAGTATGAAATATCAGGATATTTGAATTGTGGGCTGTAGCATAGGCGAGCCGTCTGTCAGTGCTGTACGTGGAAAGAATGATCATGCTGTTGGTATGATTTGACATTTGTATCTTGTGAAATGTGAGGTAATCGTGATGTTTTAAAGTACGTGTTTGACCTTGTAGTTTGGGTTGCGTAGGCTAAATTCTGAGAAAGCAAAGGGAGGTTTTTTTCCGGCGGTTGCTGTGAGAATTCCACAGCCATATACAGTGAAGATTTCCCAGCACATTGCTGAGAGACGCAAATGCTAACTGGTATCAAAATATAGTGTTTAAACAAAAATTGTGGCATATTTCTTATCTGCGTGTGTGTGTATGTGTGTGCAAAGGAGAGCGAGAAGGCGCTGCACAAGACATGAAAAGGTGAGGGGGGGGCTCAAGAGAGGTACACGCAATGTGCACCTAATCAATACAGAGGCATTGGGCCAATGAGGCACGTAACAAGGGATAAATTTGCTTGGTGAGTGGTGTGTGACTTTCCCATGGCGTGGCCCCTTCCACCATCCCCACCCCACTTCCAAAAATGTCGCCCAGGCATCCTCCTCACACGGCAGCTGCGCCGGCGCGATGTGCATCATGCTGCGGCCTGCACTTGGCAAAGTACTGCGCAACGCGAGTTGCACGTGCGTGCATGCGTGTGTATGTGAGGCAGATAGAGGGACTTCCAAAGTGTAGTAACGTCGTCCTCGAGGTTTTCTAAGTGGCTTCAAACTTTCTAGGCAGCTTACCTTCAGTATTAACAAGCTTGCCTTCATCGTTTCCTTACTTCCGAGACGATTCCAGTGATCAGTTGACCCCTCCGTACATTTCAAGCTTCGTTGCCGATGAGAAGGCCTAGGACCAGGAAAAGATAAAGGGTCTGTAAATTACGTCACTTCGCATCTTTTTTTCTGACCTGTTGAATTGTCAGAAACGGGCGTGCCTTCTACGGAGATGTTAATGCGAGGCTTGCTGCTGGAGGCGATATGTGACGGAAGGGATTCGCTTATGTGGACTATTGCCTCCACATCCACTCACCTTGCTCTGTCCAGTGAATGGTCAGCGTGACACCTGAGTGGGAAGGCTTCCATATCGGTGTTTTTTGTTTGTTTTTTTTTTTTTTATCAGTTGACCTCGCGACCAGACTTACCACATCACCTTAACAAAGCCAGGAAAGTGGGGCATCACCACTCATGTTTCTCCAGGTAAAGGATTTTCTTTTTGCACATTTTTATTGCATCGTTTTGGTGTCGTGATTTGAAGTGAAGTAATCCTGTAACTTCGCCATCATCGTCGTCATCATCATCATCAGGTTTTTATTTTAATCAGGAACTCTACTCCAATTAACCAAAGGCAACCTAGTGAAAAGTTTTTGTTTTTTGCACCACTTATCAAGCTCGAAGAAAAATATTTCGCAATGCAAGAAATTCGTGATGTATGTGTCTTGCAATCTGGCGGGTAAACGATATGGTGTCAGCTAGGTAAACAAGCCAGATAAACGATGCTGATACATTATCGTGCAAAAAAAATATATATATATATATCACAAGCATCTCGCTTTCCTTCAACGATTAACTGTTTCCACAACGCTCGTGACTTCAGTCGCACGGAACACATTTTTATCCTCAGGTTACAGCTTGAATAGTTAATTACACGTTGCATTAAAAGAACCTTTAAAGATTGACAGTTGGCAAGGAGAGGATGGGAAAGGAGACAATACAACTATCCAGCCGGTGGACGAAAGTGAGCATTAAGAAACGAGAGAGAAAAGAATGCGCCTGACCCCGTAGTCTGGTACAGAGTACAAGCCCATGTTTCTCACGCTGTGATGCTCATAAAGTAAACAAGAGCCTGCGAAGTTTCCTGTGAATGCGGCAAGATGCTTTGTATTTGTGCAGCAACATGCGCCCCCAGTCTCTCTTTTTATCTTTTCTGTGTTGCGCAGGCTGGCAAGAGGTGCGCCGTGCAACTCTGCTCTCAGCTGCTCGGCGAGCGTTCGCGCAAAAAAGACTGGTGTGAAAATCGCCTGCAAACGTTGAGTGGACTTTTATCGCTGGTTAACATCGGATGAAAGAGTTCGCTCACTTTGCGTGCGCTACGTAACCAGATGGTGATATGATGACGAGAGAAGTTCCTCATCCAGAATCCCCAGTTGATAAATCAGAAATGGTGAAGTCTAACGATACATCATCAAGACATAAATCTGTAAAATTAAATGTACCACATATAAGTCCGTTACAGTATGCTTTGAAACTGATATAAAATAGCGATAAGTAGTGTTTCATATGCGCAGAAGTATCGCACTTTAAATAAAAGGCAGTTCCCTTAGCAGAAGTAGATTTCAACCAGTTCGTGAAGATTGCAGGGTCAGATGATGACAAGGAGACGTCGGAAAAGGAACGCGTAAAAAAAAAAGGCATTAATCAGAAATGCCAACGTTTGACAAAACGATGGCATCAACCCACTTAAACTAGATGTGCCTAAAAATGTGTTAAATGTTTCACTGAAGACAGAAATAATCCATTTCACGTAATAACGCCGAAAGTTCAAACGCAAGTGAGGGGTAAGGGAAGATCTCACGATTGGTCGAAATCTGTCCAGTCTTGTCAACCGTCAGGGTTCGTACACTTGAAGGGAGCGACTGGGTTTTCTACCTTATTCTGCAAATAAGTTATTGGTTTGAATTTTTATATGCTTTAGGAGACAGATGCACTAACGTAATTTTTGGCTATAAAATCAATCTGGACATTTTTGGTTTTAAAATCGGTCAAGTCGTTTAGTTCAAATTTGAAGATATTCCCTTGATAGCACGGAAACATAAAGATATAAAAACATTAAGATGACGACAAAATGTTTCCATGTTCTCGTCGTCTCAAATGAATTTGAAAATACTTCCTGGTCAACATGGCTGGCCTTATGTTTAGGCAGGGATTGGGAGTTAGGACAACAGTATCTAGGTGTATGTGCAAAAACTATTTTCTTTCACTAAGATCAGAATTAAGGAGTACGATGTCTTTTTGCAGAAGCACCAATCCCTGGTTCTAGGGCATCCGCTAGACCAGACAGCCCCAGAAACCTGTCAACTTCATTTGTTCTGTTCGTGCCTGCAAATGACAGACCCAAACGCGAGTCTGGGCAGGTCGTCTCTTTGTCGACGGCTCGCCCGTCATAAGGGCCGGGAAGATTAAACAGGAGGAGTTGGTGGTGGTGGTGGTGGTGGTGGTGGTGGTAGGGGGCGGGGGATGTTACATCAGAGGCGGCGCGCTGCGTGAGAAGCAGCTGCGGCATGAGGACAGCGCCGTCACGACATGCACGGCCGTGCAGCGCAACCCCATTGTACAGTGCGGCATGCCGGGCTCGGCGCGGCCGGCAATGGGTTGCGTAATGCAAACAGCAACCTCACTCAGAATAGGTCGCCTGGTCAACCGCCTGGCTGGATGTACCGAAGAAAGGGGACAACATCTCTCTCTCTCCTACACCCCCGCCTCCCCATCTCGCAACATCCGTCTCCTCCCCATCGCTTTTCTCTTTCTTCTTCGTCAGTCAGTCTGTCTGCCTCATTTATGTTTTTGTGTGAAACGTCTTGAAACAATCCGGAAAACATTAGGCTCATACGTTTTGAGTTGTCTGTAAAGACTGCGTTCTTAGTCATACTTTTGTCGCTTTTTTTTAACAACCCCATAACGTCATACTCTCTTACAGTAAAAGGTTTGCATCTATCTGCTAGAGATCTTGTTGACAGATTGCATCTACTGCCAAGAAAATATCGAGTCTGTCCTTCACTTCTCCTCCTCTTTCTCTCTTCCCTCCGCCTCTTGTCCTCTCCTCCCATTCCTCCCACGCTTCACCTTTGACGGCCAAATCCTTAAGCCAATATTCCTTTGTGCAGATAAGCTTTCATTTGATGCCAGTTCCAAGAGGCTGGCGCGATCCTCTGGGAATATCCGATAAAGGACCTCCCCCCATCCCCCAGTTCCTGTATTTGTCACAAGCCGTTAATCAGGGTTCGTTTTCCGGCCTTCGTGCGTATTTAAGTCCTTTCCTTTTGTGACTTGTATCCAATCTGAGTGGTCCTCTCCTACTCGACGTGTCTTGTCGTTTGTCCTGGGGTATCCCCTGGCCCCTAGCGAATGTAAATCAAAGTGTACGCGGGTGTCGAATCAGAGGCCGTTAGTTGAGAAAGCTGCGTCACTTTTCCGGAGACAAAGCTGCATCAGGTTGAATTTGGTATAGACAGACGTACTACAGGCCGTACAATATCAGGTTTGTTTAAGTCAAGGGTCGCCGGAAAGGGGTTGCGGTAATGAGGAGTAGAGATTTGTCAAGGGTCACGGGAAAGATGGGGTGGGGCAGGGTGCGACAGCTCGCATAGGTAGAACCGCAGAGGTCTGTTTCACAGATCCCTGCTTTAAGATGATCGTGGATGTTGCTAGTTCCGTGCTTCTTGTAATACATTGTTTCTTGCCCTCGTTTTCTTTGTCTCCCACACATGCATGCGTTCAGATACTAAAACACAGACCCTTGTCAAGGAATCCGTCCATCCATGTGTCCCGGCATTTTTCTTTTTTGAACCTGTAACATGCCTGCGTGTGCGAATAGGTCTAATTTTCTTATACTAATATAGCATAAAGTACTGGTGTTAGGAACAGTGAAGTGTAAAAGGTCTCTAGAAAGGCAAGGCTCGAACCGACAACTCCGAAGGTGAGCTCAGTATGGCGCCTCCCCTCCTGCCCGCGTGTAACATAGGAGCGTCTAAATAATCTGGTCTTTTTTGACCTGAGCATGTCAAATAGGATGAAGTGCCGACAGGCTGCAGTGGCAAGACAAATCTCCAGTCTCCGTGCTGTCAAGGAATCATGTGGGTTTTAAAGAGGAATGCCGAGGTGCTGTCACGCGGTACACGTCAGGCGTATCGCCGCCACCCGGGTTTTGACGAGGAATGTTGACGTGCTGTCAGGCGGTACACAGGCATAGCGTCACCACCCGGGTTTTGATGAGAAAAACAACATGATACCATCTTGCTGCAAGGCTTGTTGCTGTTCTTCCTCTCGCACGTCACGACACGAGATCGTATCCCTCTCCCCCGCCCCCGCCCCCCAATAGCCAATGTGGTGCAGGAATGTAATGAGATACTCTGATTAATAATTACGGTCTTTATTCCCAGCAACGCGATAACCAGTTGTTGATCACTACACTGCACGCCGAAGGCATCATTCAATGCCTTTAAATGCTTTTTCTTAAGTTCTGAACACTGTTACCAGCAGCTGTTGACTTATGGGGGTCCTTTCTCTTGTTGGTTCTAGTTGATCGCCTTCCCTCCTCCCTACAACCCCTTTCCTCTGTGTCATGACGCGTGTTACTGATGGTCCACACTAACACTGTTGTTAGTTAGTGTTACTCATCCTTCTCCAGTCTACACAACATCACAAGATACCAGATCTGCTTCCAATAAAAATGTATTTGAATACCCTGTTTATGTATAAAACATTGCTGTAGCTGCAATTTCCGTTAAGTTTCATCTTTTGGATGACACAATGTCGATTAGGTCACACATGGACACAAAACAAAACAAAAATTCTCTTTTTCTGGAGACAGGAGTGAAGACATGGTTGCCATTTCATTGCAGCCTAGCAGAAATGTGGATATTTGAACTGCTGACTTGCACCTTTCGTCATCATCAAAATTCTTTGCACTGGGAAAGTAATCAGTCATCTACCTCAGCGGGAGGCTTATCACAACAAAGATACCCCCAAGACTCAGTCGACGAATTTCCGTTAAAAAATGGATTACACTTAGTGTCAGCTTAACACGAATGAAATATTTACCTTGATGGCGTGGTGCTCGTCAGTCACTCAAAGCAAAAAAAAAAAAAAAGCTTTAGGGAAAAATTTGCTGAGAGAGGCAAACTCTTGATCGCTCTGATTCAGCGAAATGGCCAGCGAAGCTACGCTATAAAAGTGGTGTGTAGAGCCAGACTACAATGGACTTGATCGATACGTCTAGCAATAAATATTTATTAGTCTACGAGAAGGAAGTCATTGAATTTCTATTCGATTTTTCTTTACTTAAATAAAATTCAAGTATTTATAATTGGGTTTTATAAAACAAATTTCAGTCATATACATTTACTTTGTACTAAAACTTGCAAGCCGAGACATCATTAAAAAAAAGAAAAAGAAATGCAGTGTAATCCATTTTTCACAGTCTCGTTGTATGAACTGGTTGTGTATGCTCAAAACTTCTCTTGGGTGCGAGCTGTGTGTGTGTGTGTTGAAGAAGCGCGGGCGTCTGGACAGTTGGATAACTCTTCCTCCCAGACTGCTGTCGCTGCAGTGTTAATCGAAGACATTCCTTTGTTTGAAAACGGAATCGTTTATACACTTTTCTCTCAACTCTACTCATTGCTGACGTGCAAATAGGCGAAAGGTCGATGGCGCTGCACCACTGGACGGCCTAGAAGGACGAGGTGGATGAAAATGATCACAGCGATGGAGATGATGAACAGCAGCAGAAAAATAATGTAGCAAAGAGAGAAATTTACCTCCACAGCAGGAGCACTTAAATATCTCGATGCCTTTAAATGTTATCATCATTCTTTATTTCTTAAACTTATTGTCCACCTGTAGCATACAATTTCTTGCAGATGCACAAATAGCATTTGAACTAAACAGCCCAGCCAACTTTCTAACGCACAAAGACGTAAGTTTTCTGAGAGACATTTGAGTTGAAAGACATGAGTTTTCTTAGAAGTATTTCACAAATGTCTGCATTGTTTGAGTCTACGAAGTGAGATTTACCCAGCGATGGGTGCTGACGCTTTGTCCTCACACCCCAGAAACCACCACTACTAGAAAAAAATGCAAGGAAACTGTAACAGCAGCTAAACCTACTGCATCTATTTCGTTATAAAATGAGATTTTTGTACACTATTAGGCCACTGAATAGTACTGATATATGAGTTTATACTTTTATCACGAGTGTGCTGGGCAATAAAAGGGCGTTAGAAACGTGCATTGACTAGTGCAAATACATTTTTGCTTTTAAAAAAAGCAGTCCCCCTCCCACGAAAAAAAAAACGAAAACGACGAATGCTTGTCCCACCCGACCTTGATCCTGACACGCGCTAGGGCACATGGTGTCAGGGTCGCCCCACTTGATCCGGGGCGTGCTTCACGTGCAGGCCGCGGCGCGGAAGACGGCGACGGCGGCGCGGCACCCGGTGCTGCAGTAACCGTGCTGCGAGCCGACGTAGGCCCTCCTCTTCCCCCCACCCCCATTCTGGCTCCTTCCTCTCAGCCGCTTGCATTGATTGAGCTGTCGCACCCTGACGCTTGCGCTGGAGGCTTGTGTGGTGTGCCGGTGCCGGAGTAACAGACTTGTAAGCAGAAGGACTGCGAGACGGCGTGCCGCTGGACCATCTTGCTGCCGGTCACGTGCCGTCACAGCCTGGACCTTTTAGTCAGTCGGCCACCCGCGCTCGGACGCAAACTGTCGGCTTATTGCACCTGCAAGCCCTCCAGCTGGCCTCATCGGACAGACAGCCCTGACTGGCTGATGTAACTTTGAGGCGTCACTGGAAGTGAAGGCGTTTCGAAGGACACGGACGGAATCGGCCGGTGTCGTCTGCTCTTCAGGTCAGTGACCATCAGACTGACCCCATCTATATTGTTGTTGTTATACCCCTCTACCCCTCCAGTGTCGCTTATAGTTACAACTGTCATCAGGACTTCATGCACGCTCATGCCGCTTGGCTTTCATCATATTCCATTAACAAAATCTTTAGAACTGTTTTTTCTGATTAGCTTTCCAATAACCGTTGCAAAGTAACTGTGTTTAATTTGTACCAGCGGTGGTTAATCATATATCAACAGCCAGTCATGGTTCCATAGAAGAAACTTGTCTTGGAACGGCTGTTTTGTTTAGAGTGTAATAGAGGTGATAAATATTTCTGCTATGCTAGCCGCAGTGTTTAAAATGATTTTATTTTTGCGAAAACCTTGCTAAGTACCATTATTCTGTAACATGTAATCTTTATACTAACACGATGAAAACGGACGATATGTGAAGTTTAAATAAATAGAGCCGGTTTGCTTTCACAAAGTTCGTTAAGACACGCATTTTTGAGAAATGGAACTCTAGATCGTTTATTACGAAGCATAATGTTTCCGCGAATCTTAGACAAAATATCGACAAACTACTGGGGAACAAAACTTGCCTTTGCCGAAATGTCTTATTCATCAAGTACACCAACACCCATTCTGATGTCCTCCAGGCAGTCATGTGACGTCGGATGACCATGGCACGATACAGCCATGGCGATGTAATTGCCCACTGCGTTCTACTATCAGTTTCGCAAAGCCTCTCTTTGAAGAAATGAAAAGAAAAAAGTCTTGACTCGGAAAGCCCAGGAATACTTTTTTTTCATTTTTATTTTGCGTGGCTTGCAACTCCCGCACTTGCCGGCCGGCCTCCTGGGGTCGTCTGCGCAGTCGTTTGAGTTCACACAGGAGCGTGCAGGAAATGAAAAAGTTGCGGCGAATGGTCGTTCTTGTCTGTCTCATGACCGTCTCCAATCGATCCCATTGGCTGGTTACCCCACAGGGTGAAGGGCGCGCGACCCTCTCTGCGTACGTCATTGTCGGACCACAGCAGAGGAGCCTGTCTGTAACGACCGCGTGCACCAGTGTAGCAGCTTGGTCTGCACGCCGTCACAGAAAGGATGTCGTTGCTACATTTAACCTCGTTTTGAATGAAAACTTGTGCTGTTTTCTTCCCACCCTCACACTCCCTTACACTATGTGAGAAATCTCAGTACTGTGCAAATCTTTAAATGGCTGATTTCCGCTGACCGAGTCTCGTGACACAGACGTTAGAGCTCGAGATGTTATTATACATTGGTGGTGGAATAAATGCTCATTTTGCCCATTTTTGATACTGGTACTTGAACTGTTAGTTTCGAAAGCTAAGAACACACACACACACACACACACGAACACACACACACATATATATATATATATACACACACACGCGCGCGCGCGCATTTGATAGCTGTACGAGTCAATAGTTGTGTGTCTGACACTCTCTGGCCTCTGTGAGTCCGTGAAGGATGTTTTACCGTTTTCGTTCTTGTCTGGTCTGCAGATGACGGTGGGGTGTTTCTGATGATGTTTTATTTTTCCCTACTGCTCCTACAGGCGTTCTGCACCATGTCCTTTCAACTATGGAATATTGATGACATTGTGAAAGGAATGGGTTGGGATTTAACCAAAGCCTTAATTAAATAAATTAAGAGTGAAATAATAGAACTGGACAGACAGCCATAGTTCCCTGCTTCAATTTGTCGTGTTCCCTCTCATACTGCCGATTTTTTTTTAAAGCATGTATTACAAGGTTTTTAAGACAAGTCAACAGAGAGAAACAAAACGAAAAACGGGTTGTAAATTAAGACATTGAAGTAAAGCTTTTTAAAAAGAGTTTATGGAATAATTTCGATGCAGCGTTATTGATTGCCCCGTTGTACCAGGTTTTAGTGGATATTCTCCATGATTCTACGCATCATGAAAGTTTAGATGAAAGGGCAGCATTACAACTGAACGTCCCTCGGGAAGAGAAGAATAATACAACAGCTATATTATACTAATGTAGAGCACGTTCACATAGCGGATGGTTTTCACAAAAATAAACCGCTTAGAATTGTGTTTTCCCAGAACCTAGTGATTATAAATGGCATGATGTCATATCCGATGCACAGTGGGACTCCATTGCAAAATGACAAGAACAAGCAAAAAGTGTGGTAGCCAAATGATTTCAACAAGTCAGAAACAATGGCCATCAGGGACGTAGAATAATTTACGTAACATTTTTGCGACTTTCGGGCTAATTGAAGAGTGTGTGTGTGTGTGTGTGTGTGTGTGTGTGTGCGTGCGTGCGCGTGTGTGTGTGTGTGTGTGTTAAAAGTCAGCTTGCTGGTTTTCACCTTAGCGAAGATGATACATAAACGCCATTATCCGTCAGGACAACTCGGCCATGAGCGCGTGTTTTATTGGAACAAACCAAGCAGTTTTTTTTCCCCTATTGCCCTTTGGTCGTTGTATGCTTGACATCAGAACAAGCCTGTCTGGCGTACATACAGAAGTAAGTTTTGGAATATAGATTACATGCTGTTGCATTATTGTCCTTCCACTGCAGCATAGCGGGATATTGACAAGCCCCATGTGTCCTCCGTCCGCCATCCCCGGTACATTTAGCTGTTTAATCACCAATCTGTCGCTGTAAGTGGCCGCCTACGATTGCGCTGATCGATTCCGGTTCAGACTGCAGGGCGCATTCGTCTTTTTTTAGAGCATGTCATCATCAACATCATCGTCAATGTAAATTCAGTTTAGCTCTTTTACTTGCATGGTCGGAAGAGGAAGTTGAGAAGCGCAGCTGACACCATTCTCCATCTTGATGTGACCTCGAGATGGCAGCAGGATTGCAGTGTCTAGAGGGAGCCACATGTTATATTTTCAGACCAGTGTTAGCGTTGGCGGTCTCTCTTTCCGTGTCCTTGAAGTATAGTCTTGGCAAGACTGTTATGGCGCATGACGTTTGTGCCATGTCCCCGGGTACGGCTAGGATGTCCATTTTGTTGTGAACATTAAATGCAGTTTTGTGTTCAGTCCATGGGTAGTTCAGACGTCTCCGGGATCACTTCATCTCCAAGGCCCTCAAGGTCAGCTGTCAGGGTCCAGCTTTGACAAACGTACAGCAGGATACAGATGATTCTTGTAGTGTTTCAGTTTGGACAGGAATACGATATTTTTGCTTCTCCATATGCTGTTGGGCTTGTCTATTGTTACTGTTGTCTTAGCGAGACTAGTCCTGGTCTGTTCTTGACCAGCATCCTAAGGGATGATTGATCCAAACTTGTTGCTAAATTAAATCCCCTTCGCTCTATTATCAAGCGTCCTTGTTTCAAACATGTCTGGAGTGTGCTGTCTGGTGTTCCGAAAAGGCCATCACTGGTTGATGGATGCACACGGTCGGCAGAACTGTCTCTCTGGCGTCAGGGACTTTTTACTGTTGCATCTGTTTTAATTACTTGTCCTGGCATCCATAATGTCTGTCAGCAAATGTTCGCAGATGACAGATGGCTCTTTGTTTTTCTTGTTTAGGTCCACCCCGCCTCCAGCTTTTTTTTTTCTTTTGAAAGGTCCCCCCCCCCCACGCGCCCGTTATGGATGGTAGGGCTTTACTATCGGATTTAAGTTTTGGGTTTTGTTTACAGCCTCTGGTTTAATGATATGCTATTAGGCCACAACACACTTTTTTAACAATACTTACCCTTTTATATTTTCCCTTTTCCTTTTAGATGGCTTATATTGTTAGTGGTTTTGCTATTGTATCGCCTGATCATCTTGTTTTTCACCCTTACACCTTATAACTATCTATACGATGATATAGCCTGAGTTAGTGGCACGGAATAAAACAACAACCAACTATCCAACCAACCATCATAGATATTTACAGTTTTAGTTTTCACATTTTCGGTAGAGCTGTCGGTTCATAGGTATTTACAGTTCTAGTTTATACACTTTCGACTCACATATATTTTCAATTCTGATTTGTACATTGTCGGTAGAACTGTCGGTTCATGCATATTTACAGTTCTAGTTTGTATAAAGCCGAGGTACAGTCTGAGAGCTGTATCTCATCGTAGACATTTACTTTGGCACCACTGTTACTGAGATGGTGTTTGCATGTTGTCTATTTTGACGTCTGTATTTTTGGTTTGTGTGCAGCGGGTCCAAAGCGCTTATAATTAACTAATGACTAATGAGATGGATTTGGAGATGTTTACTCGCTGTTTAATTATTCACGTGGTGTACAACGACTTTATACAAAGGTAGTTCCCCTCGTGTAAAATGATAGTCATAGCCTACAGTGGTAGAAGTTTACAATCGTAGTGTACAAAAAATTGTATAATACAATAGTAACGTACAGTCGTAGTGTTCTGCGAGCCAGGACAACAAATAGCCGCTCAGCTGATGTTTATCTCCAGTTTGACAGCAACAAATCTCCCTCTCTCCTCCTTTCACTCTCATGTGTTACCTGATTCCCCACGAAAACAGTCAACGCTCAACCACCAGGCATGGATGCTGATGCATTAAACCATCTTCCCGTAGGACAGAAACACAAACTGGCCATGATGATCCAAACATACTGAGGGAGACTCGAACCCCAAAGTCAAGCGAGAGAATGGCGAGTGGTAGTGAGCGCAATCGAGTTTGAATGAATACAACGTTCGTGAAGACCTCGCAGACGACAGAAGGAAGTGTGCCGACACTCTCCCTCCCACTGTCCCCTTGCTTGGGGGCATGATGCGTGTACATGGAACTGCTGCGGCACTCCCCTCCTACCCCCGATAATGTGGTCTGAGCGAATTTGTCGGGGACACCTTGAAGACAGCCATTAGGGAGAGGGTGCGGGTCCGCAGACGCTTCACAGCCAGACGGGTCAATACCGGCGTCTGGGCACTCCTTTGTGAGTAGATTGAGTCCCCGCCGTAAACAGCCAGTGGTGTGATCCAGCGGGCCCGCAACTAAACCGCCTCTGGTCACCTTCACACACCCTCCAAACCCACACCCCACACCCTGCTGCAATCTTGCTTTCGCTTCCCCCCCCCCCTTTATTTGTTCACTCTAGCGGTTCCCGTGCATCCATCAATCTGGTAGCGCCTTGGTACCTTGGAGAGGTGATGGGAGGTGTGCTTGTGTGTGTGTGTGGTGAGGGGGGGGGGGAGTTCGAAGGATATTTCCGTATTATTTACAGAACTCGGTCTCTCTCTTCTCCCTTGTCCATTCCTTGTTGTCCTTAGCTGACCAGCTGATGAAGCTACAGATCCCTGGCTAGGGTTGCCTTCCTGCTCTTTCCGACAAGGTCGACTTTCCAGTCTCGGCGCAGACTTGTCTAGCCTTGCTCTTCCGGCATGCGCAATGCGCAATCTTAGAAAAGAGAAACCTGACTTTCAACGGTTGCTCGATTTTCACTCTTGGGCTATGCTTTGTCCTTTTCGTGGCAGCAAAATGAACACATACAAATTTTCCGTGTCTGTTTGTTCTCCCTAATTCACATGATTGTCTCGGACTGAGCCGTCTCTTGTCAATGTACGACACTCGTGTCGATACAACGCCTTAATGTCACAACGGGGAATTGATGAATAAATGAAGGAGCAAATGAACAAATAAATGAAAGAGTAAATAAACAGCTAAATGAACAAACGAATAAACAAATGGGTGAAAAAATTAATGAATCAACAATTCAATGAAAAATGAAGGAATAATTGAATAATGATCGTTAGTCTTGTTATCACTTTTATCGTTATCACCTGCCTGCCCTTCTCGCTACCCCTTTATATCTCGTGTTCCCTGTCCATTCCATCCAGGCAGATCTTAGAAGATGAGTGAATTTTTTTAGTTGCTTTTTTATACGTTTCAAAATCTAAACAAGTAAGGTGAGTTTTACCTAATATATTGTTTGAAGACCCTGTAAAATAGATTCTAAATAACTATATATATATATTTTTTTTTTTCATTAGGGCAGTAGAGTTATCAAAACGGGTGTTTGCATGATATGCTACAGACTTTTTGCAAATATGTATGTTGATTCATAATCCGGAAAACATCAGTTTGTGTCATTATCATTTTCCCTGCTTAAAAGAACGACCCTCTTATGTTTTGGTTGGCGAGAGGTTTTAAAAAAAGTGTTGTATACACTCTCAAAATGTTACATGTTGGTGTGAAGAAAACCAAAGGATACTTTTTAACTTCCGCTCTCACTGGTTGGAGTTTGAGTTTGTTTTAAGTTTTTTCTGCTTTAAATATAGTTAGATGGACTGTTTTTTTTCTTTGATTCTGTTGTGCTGTAGCTTAAAATTTAGCTCTTTTCCCCACCCCCACACAAAAAAAGCCACGATGTTTCCTATCCGTCAATGTTGCGCCGGTTCGGCGCTGACAAGCCAATTCCTGGGGCTCGATCTTCATGTTTTCGTTCACCGCAGGGTATCTTCACATGTTTTCACAGGAATAGATAAGAAAATAAACCCTCGTCTGGATCGTATGTCACGCCATCGAGTCAGGACGCCCTAACTGTAAAATTTGTCGTGATGATTGAAGCTGAGTTCCTAAGGACGAGTCCTGGAAATAAGCTTTCTAAACTTTTTGTGCAGTGTACTCACAGTCCTCGATTGGCGTGTGCTGCTCTCTTTTGATCAAGTCGGTTATCTCTCTCTTCTTACATAAATAACTTTTCCTCGCTGGTGGAGACTTTTTCGAAAGTGTTTACTTATGATAACTTTCCACATCATGATATTTACCTAGCACCTGGTACCAAGCTTTCTAACACGAACTCTACTCGACTATGTGGTGGTGTAGTTCTTCTCGTCAAAAAAGATCTGAAACCATACGGTGAGTAAATCCACTTCGAGTACGACAACATGATTGTTCTAAAAATATAAATACATCGAGTTTAAACTCGGATATTCTCGTGACTGGTGCTTATCTACCCCCTATAAATTCTCCACACGATAGTTACTCAGACGTCTATAACGGAGAATCATGCGAGGCACGCTGCATGAGCATCACACCTCCGTTTTCATCACAGGAAGACCGCTAAATAGTCTCCGCTTTGCTGGCGACATCGATCTGATAGGAGGTAGCAGTGGTGACCTGGAGGTTCTCACAGATAGCATCCAGACCAGTGCCAGTGCATATGGCAGGGGCATCAGCACGGATAAAAGTAAAACGATGGTGAACTCTGTCCTTCAAGAAAAAGCAGAGATCAGCTGAATGGCGTAAAACTTGAGGAAGAGCAGCATTTCAAGAACCTAGGAGGACGCTCTCAAAATATGGCAGTTGCGTAGCGGCTATTCCTCAAAGAATCACAGCAGCAGCGGCAGCAATGGCGGAGCTGAACAAGATATCGAACAGCAGGAGTATAAGCTTCAAGAACAAATTTAAGCTATGCAAGTCCCTGGTCACTTCTACTTTGCTGTACGGCTGCGAAGCGTGGACCTCCTCGGAGAGAAAGATACAGGCATTCAAGATGAAGTGCCTTCAGTGACTGCTCCATATCATACAAGGAACAGAAGTCAAAACGAATTCGTTCGCCATTTAGTCACCATCCTGATCGGTCCCCAGTGGCGCCACAGTCAAGAGGCGGAAGCTGGTTTGGTTTGGGCATTTCGCTCGACATGACGCATTGCCCAAGACAGTCCTCCAAGGAACGATGGAGGGAGTACATCGACGAGGCAAACTGAAAAAAGGGTGCAACTCGTGGTGTCTACCCAACAACTGGAAACAGTTAAGGGTCCGAGAGAGAGAGAGAGAGAGAGAGAGAGCAATTTAATCTTTGCATTTTAAATGATGTTCTGGGTGATGAGAAAGAGTGAATGTCCTCTATATATCAGCTATTGGTTCAGATGGGATTATTGGTGAAATAAAAAAAATCCTCCGCCTTAGTCATCCAGTTTCTTACAAAATACTTTAATAAAGTATTCTCTACCGGTAGCTACCCAAGTTTATGGGTTAAAGGTTTCATTGACCCAATCCATATAAAAGATAAGCCTGACATCCCTGACATATAGAGGAATAGCATTATTAAACATCTGCAATAAAATTTACAGGTAAACAAAAGTTTAAATAAGTGGATAGACGAAAATGATAAGATTTTAGCGACCAAATGACATTATCATTAGCGGTAAGCAGGTTGCCCAGCTTCACCCTGATATTATTGAAATTGTTATCTTACTTTGCACAGATAATGTACCGTTAATCTCTTATACTGTCAGTGGTCTTCAGAATCAGCTAAATTTCATAAGAAAAGCATTTAATAATTTAGGTTTTATAGTTAACTTAGATAAATCTAATAAGGATGGGGGCTTTTTATCTTCTCATGAGAAATAGCTGTATGATGAACAGGTCATTACTGTTGTTAATATGTGAAATATCTTGCTATCTGTCTACTCGTCTGTCTTTCTTTTACACTTTAAACATAATGGCTAGCAAAGGAAAATGAAAATCAAAACAAAGCAAAACAAAACAACAAAACAAAACAAAAATAAAACAAAAACAAAACAAAACGGGATTTGTCTGAATACTAAGGTTGCTTTAGTCAGTCGGGGATTACTCCTCAGACGTGCTTTATAAATTATTTTGTGGGCTAATTCAGTCCATGATGACTTACACTGCAGAAGTATGGCGCGTTATTGCTAATTTGAATCCCATTGAACCAGTTCATCTGTTCACTTTAAAACAATTTCTACGAGTCCCGTTACAAACACCTAGCAACTAGTTTACGGTGAGACGTCGAGATGCCTCTTATATATCAACATATTGTAGAATCTATTAAGTATTGGTCACGTATTTTGGGCATGCCCGTAAATAGACTGCCTAACAAAGCCTACAACATGTCCTTTTATAGCCACTAGAACAAAATGACGTGGACCTTTCTGTGTGTGTTTTCTGTTATTTAGTTATGGTTTTGGACATGTTTGGCAGTGGCAATGGTTTGAAGACCCTGATCTTTTTTGTTTCTGGTTTTTTTTTGGAAAGATGAATTAGGGTGGTATTTCTTACATCTTATTTCTCAGCCAGTGTACATTTATATAGCTTACCATGTGCTGGTATTCGAAGTGTCCATTTGTACTCATTTAAAGATAATGGCAGCAAACGGCAATAGATTAACTTTTGTCACAGATGTGTATACACAGATCTCTGCTTTGTTCAAACGTGCTTGCGAACTTCGTCCCCACACCGTAGAAGTTGCTTAAAACATTCAAAGTCGATTATATTACAGTCACTTATACAGTACAAGCAAGTCTGGGACTTTCAGTAAAATGAACAAATCTTATTCCTAAAGCAGTGCTTACTATACAAAAGCACGAGATGTTAAAACCAACTACAACTGCTGGTTAAAAGCTTAAAGATCAAGCACCAGATATACAACATCGACGGTTTCTACACCGTCTGGTCTACAAGTAACATCGTGTGACAGTCACAAACACATCAGTTGTATCTTTATCCAGTAAAATCAACTGACAGTGTGAGGGCACCATTGATGTGCGTGATTGAAACAGCTAAAAAGAAAAAAAAGAATTAAGGGTGACAAACGTATGATGAGCCTAAACGGGAACACGTGCAAGTAAGTAAATTGTAAGTTTTGCATTCAGCTAAATGAGAAAGAAATACGTTTTTACACCGATAACTATGTATCACATTTTTAAAATGTTATTATAATTTTAATAGTAAAAAAGTCATTACTAGCAGTCGTAACTATAAAATAAAAATGTAACGCTGGAAAATAATCATCAAATAAAAAATTTCCAGGAGTTTATCTTAAAATGTGTTTATATTTTATGAACAATAATGCACATGGGAAAAGTAACTCAAATGCACCCACCTAATAACAGAATTAATAATAATAATAATAATAGTACGTAGACTGCAATGACCGTGATTGTTGCCCATTAAATTTTGATCTGTAGAAGATTTACTTACCAGTCTGTCGAGCGAATTCGGTTTGGACCTTTACATTTTTTTTGTTGTTAACTTCAGTCGAAGCTTTTAAATAAAGTTCGTCTGTAGGGTTGTATTATTTTCTCTGCAAAAAAAAACGGTTCTTGAACACGACAACCTGAGCGATGTTTCTTCAGTTGACTCAAAGATATACACAGATTTGATGAACTGAACCACACTGACTTTTACAAATACTACTGGCGCGCAACAGAACTCTCCAACATAGGAGAGTAATTTTCTTCTGCTGCCCTAGTGGCAGGTTGAGAATGCTGATGTTTGAAGGCTTACATCTTGAAAATGAAAGATAATTAAGTACTCATATTTTGGGAATTATTATTTTAAAATGAACTTAACCCGATCACAAAGGCAAAATTGTTGCACTCGTGTTGGTCTTAAAGTCTAAACTCTTGTCCAGCCTATGCTTATTTGTTTTTGAGGCATTTCAAATTCGCATGGCTGTTTCTTGAATGAGAGTTTTGTCTACTGGATTGTAAGATTAAGTGATATTGTAATTGTTGACAGTTGTTTTATGTATTTACTGGTGATTCTATGCTAATCATGACGTGAGCGTATCTCTTTATGTACCTGTAAAACCATTTGCCTCTTGAAACGGGCCGATGGCCTAATCAATAAAATTCGTTCGTTTCGTTTCGTTGCTCTCTCTCTTTCCCCTCCCAACGTTCTCGGTATTTGTATCTTGTAGTTTCATTGTCGAATTTCTTTTGAAAATAGTTTTTTTTCAAAGACATTTACACAGTATGGCAGACGCAAAACAGTTTTGTAAAACAGTCCTTTTGCAGGCTACTTGCAGAACTTGCCATTAACCAGCTAACATCTTGCGCAGCCGACATTCCTCAGAGTAGCGTGACTGATCTTGCCACAGCCCACAGATCACAGTAACTGTAATGACCACAGACCACTATAACTCGTCTTGTAATATATCATTTAATCCTTACCGGATCAATTCTCAGATTGCTTGCTGGAGAGCATTGTGTATTGCACAAAGCATTTTAACTTGTTTTGCCACACTGCACTGCAGCAAACCTTGCCACAGACCGGTTTAACTCGACAGTTGTAAGTGCTCCTGCCATTGAAGCTTAACCAGTTCTAGCCGTAAGCTTCTGTAGCTGATCTTGTCACAGACCTGCTCAGCTTGGAAGTACTAACTGTAAATGTCCTTTCCTTAGAATCTTAACCGCTCTAGCCGCAGACGCCTATAGTTCATCTAGCCACAGACCTGTTAAGCAGATCTTACCAACATCACCACGAATGTGCGTGCCATAGATTGCCCACCCTGTTCTTGCCACAGACCTCTGTAAGTGATCTTACCACAGACCTCTGTAAGTGATCTTACCACAGACCTCTGTAAGTGATCTTACCACAGACCTCTGTAAGTGATCTTACCACAGACCTCTGTAAGTGATCTTACCACAGGCCTCTGTAAGTGATCTTACCACAGACCTCTGTAAGTGATCTTACCACAGACCTCTGTAAGTGATCTTACCACAGACCGCTGTAAGTGATCTTACCACAGGCCTCTGTAAGGGTTATTGCCTCAGACCTATTAAACCGATCTTGTCAGTAGCTGTGTTCTGGTTTTATTATAAGTCACTATCGGTGGTCTTGCCACAGACGACTGAAATTTCTCGTCGTGGACGAAAGACTGACCTTTTCCATACATCTCGCAACTTTCGAGCAGAAGTAATCAATATCTGGTTTCCAGGGAATCGCGGGAGGTAAGAGCAGTGTTTCCCCAAACTGCATTTCATGGACCGTAAACATATAGTGACAGGTTAATGATTGTTTTCTACTCACACCAAACACTTTTACTCCAAAACCCGACGAGGGCGATTCAAATGGATGCCAAAGAGCCGGGTGGTTGCTGATGACAGTGCCCCCCGGGGAGCAAAACACGCGCACAGTGAACTTCTACTCAGTTTCAGAAGGTATTTTTTTTTAAAGAGATACTTGTGGAGTTCAACCTAGTCTGTGTCTAGCAGGGGGAGGGGAGGAGCCTAAGTAAAACGATCAGCTAGATTCATTATTCAGGAATACTGAGAACGAGACTGATTTAAAACAAAAGTGTTTGACTACTGGATCGTTTTTCAATAACATATCGCCACCCTAGTCAAGGCTCTCTGAGACAGCTAGTAATTTGAAGTGTAGCTATTGTCTTGCTGATAGCAGTGAGGAGAAGGGGAGGATAGAGTGAAAACAACGGGATAGGAAGAGAAGAGAGAAGGAGCAGCGAGTGAAGAAATGCGAGAAACTCAGCTTCCACAATACACAGAGCAGACAACAACAATTAATGTGCATTGACATATTAACACAGACTGCCAAGTTTCTTTCTCGTCATGTTAGCTGGTCACTGAGTGGACATTGCATACGCAGTAAATATTCAGTTATATAATTTGTTTTGATGTTATGTGAGACAGTAATAGTACTTATAGTAATTATATTTGTAATTATATGTTTGTAACACGCTCTTTTCACGATGTACACCAGAGGCACTTTGCTAGTCTTTTTTGTCACCTTCAGATTTGAGCTCCTGCGATGGTCAGGGAATAGCATTAACGATAATTTCTGTCATTTCTTTGTAATATGGGAATTGTTGCGTGCGCTGAGAAAAAAAATCTATAGAGCTCACCAAGACAAGTAAATAAAGGAGTGATTTAAATTCACCAATAGCCATTAGTCCAAAACGAGAGGCCCTTTCTAAGGCGCTCGCTATTAAAGGGAAGTAAGTCGTCCACTCCATCTTTGAACAAGCTTCGGTTATCTGTCGTTTCCTGTACCGACAGGGCAGCTCTCGGACCGTCGACTAGCTTGTCTCAGACTTCGCTGCGTTCGTCGGTTTTGTTATGAAGTTTTTTTAAAACTGTTTTTGCGCCATGGAATTGCCAGATGTTGTTTCCAACAGAGATAATGTAAAAGTTATATATTTTCCAAGTTAGGGGCGAGCACAGTTTCAGACGACAGCCATACTTTCTCTGAACAAAATTCCACCCCACCCCGCTCTTTCTCTCTCTCTGGGTGCTTGCCTCAGTGTGGGTGTGTTTTTGTTGGTACATGCATGTGCGTGCGTACGTATTCTTTCTGCTTTTTAGCATTACCATATACGGGTGGTCGTGGAAGGATGCAAAACAAACGCGATGCACGCACTCCCGGGTGCTACTAAATCGTTGTTTTGACGACGTTCTTATTATCTGCCTGCGTGAATAGGTGAATTTCAATGAATTTTACAACAACAACAAAAAGAGATTTTCCACTCAACAAAATCTTGTTTCGCAGCGTTAAGAAGCCGGCAGGTCTTACACTACTGGAGAAAACCAATCAAGTAAGAGACGGGAACGCACCTTCGAGAACCTTCGGCGTACAGCGACAGATTGACGGTACCCGACGCTCGTGCCACTGCTGACGTGGTAGTCGGAGTAACAAGGAGGCCGGGTCGCCACATATTGACTCTCACTTTGTCTGCCACTTCCGCGGCTCTCGCAATTGGCCGCGGCTGACATTTGCCCATCTATTAGGCACTGTGGCCGTTTGAAAAGGAACAGCCAGTTGGATACACACGCGGCCTCGCTAAGTGTAAATGCTGACCAGGAAGACTGCGCCGCGGGTTTCATTCAGTTTGGCATTGGTTTGCTAATGATGTTTCCAGTGTTGCTATGGCTTTGCAAGTAAAGTTTTGGCCAAACACGGGCCTTGCGACCAGCTTCTTCGACCTCCTTCGACTCGGTGAACTTCAAGCTTTGCACTTTACGGCGCACACGTTTCCTTTCCCGCTGTCAGGTAATTGGCTTTTTTGATCGAGGGCAAAGGGAACTTGGATTAGCGCCACGAGACAGTGGAAAACAAAGGGGAAATAAAGTATGTGACCTTGGAGAAACCATGTAATGTAAATAAAATGATTACGTGTTGGTGATTTACATAAACAATGATGGAAATGATGCTTTTCAGAACGTATCTAATAGAGCTAGATCCAAAAAGACCCCCCCCCCCGCCAATAAAATAAAGATCGAATGCTCAATCTCCGTTGAAATCGAAGCGCAGAAAATGAATATATATATATTTTAAAAAATATCTTGTCACTTCTTTAAATTCTAGTAGTTTATCTCAGTGTCTTACATTGACGATCAAAAAATGTAGCGCATTATTATTTTAAAAAAAAAGATTCCAGAGGGAGTGTTCACAGTTCAACTCACCATTTGCCAAACTTTTGGATCACTAATGTTCTTTTTTAATTACAATCCTAAAATTGTATATTACTAATAATCTTTTATAAGCACACGTACAATTTTGGATCATTATTGTTTCGTAAGTGCAGTCTTCAAATTGTGGGTCGTCAATACAGTTTATAAGTACAGCCCTACTATTTTGGATCTGTAATTTGTTTTATAAGTATAGTCCTAAAACCTCGTTAATGTCGGCTTTTTTCGTGTGATCTCGGCGAGAGCGTGACAGCTGACTCGGGACTCGCCCGGCGAAAGCAACTGATGATCGTCAGCTCTCACATCTTCACGCGGCATGACCACGGGTGATTTCGCTGATCTGGGTGACACTGAGGTCAAGCAGTTCACCCTACGTCAATTTATGCTGTCTCCTATTTGCCCATGCTCCTGAGGCATTGCAATTCGGTCGTCATTAGCGGTGTCACGTGACAGAGGAGTCTCCGAAATCTCCAGATTATTTGGGTGCAGATGACCAGTGAGGTTCGGCGAACGACTTGATCCCGTGACGAAAACGTCAGCAGTGATTAGGAAGGACACTTAGCCATGATTACTTCACACACACACACACACACACACACACACACACACACACACACACACACACACACACACACTGACTGTTGACCAAAGAAGGGGCAGGAGCTATTGACAATTTCTATAGAACATGGCCTTACGTTTGGGGAAATGTTTCCCACCTTTTTCTTCCTTCCCTTTTGCACTGGAAATGCCAAGTGTTCTCGCGATATTCAGTGATGGATGTGACTGAGGACATTTTTTCTGAAATTTGTTCAAAATCGCGCAGGGTGTGCATGATCTCGTGGTCTGTGCCCTGACACTGGTAATTGCATGTGTGTGCCCCTCTCCTCCCTACCTTTCCCCCCCCCCCCACACACGAAGCGTATCATTGTGCAGCGTCCACACTTCTGTGTTTGACCAGAGCTCGTGTCTGCTGTCGACTGCAGCCTGACCCCATGTCTGGGTGTCCATGTCTAAATTTTTATAGTAAACTTTATAGTGTTGGCATAGCAACGAAATTGCCTCAGAGCATTTCTCAGGATGAATCTAGTTTGAAGCATTATATCAACTACTGTTCTGCTTATTATGATGTAGTAAGCTAGTTAGGGTTGATAGGCGTGTGTTCCGGAGAATGGATAGTCAGTAGGTGTGCACAAGGTTTCTTGCTTTTTGCTGGATCAGCTATAAATGCCATAGGGAGTAGACATTTTACTATTTGCCTGCTTAATGGTATGAGGTTGTTATCGGAAGTGAAAATGATACATGTATTTGCCTAATATTTGCTACATTGAAATGCTCTAACAGTTTCATGTCTGAATTTATTTATTATAGTGTCGGTTCTAAAAAAATTCTCCTCCTCCGTCACTTATATATTACTCACCTATTTAATAAAAATACAGCTGATATTATAAAGAGGATAGTTGATTCTCTATTGTTTAGAGTTGTTTTCATTACAAGTACAGCCTCTATATCCAGTCCTAACAACGTACGTCTTTTTAACACAGGCATTCTCAGCCCTGTTGCTAAAGCAAACATTTTTCAATGGAAAAAATTTATGTGAACCTATAAAATGCAACAGGCAACTCCACAACATGTTGGGACTAAGCAAGCCCACACCACAGAGCACACTGCGACAAGAAAAGAGGGCAGATTTCAGGTGACGGTCTGTTGTTCCCGAAGAAATCATTTTGCGGTCACTGTGAAAGGGTAACTAACAGTAGAGAGATATGAGAAGCGGGGGCTGGGTACATAGAGAGTTTGTATACAAAAAAGATGTAAATATGTGTTTACAGAACTAATAGTGATGAGAGCGCATGTAGCCCACACATACGTTTTGGCATTCGTCATTAATGTATTCGTTGGTATTTTCGTTGGAGATGTAAGGCTTAAAATAGAGGCTAACAGGTTACATTAAATGTGTCAGCTAGCTACTGAAGATATGTCCAGAGATTAAGTAGGTTGAGGCAGGTTATATATATATATAGGTTAAATATATTTACAGGGGATACTGAAGATTGCTCATTGGGCAAATACATCTTTGATTGACAGGAGATACAGCGGCTACTGGGGATACAGTGAAGTGACTGCCGTTAGCAGAAGCAGACATGTCAAGTAACTGTTGACATGCCATTTGCAGACAAATTATTATCCATGCATGTGGATGAAGTGCGATGTTTTCAACAAATATATGAGCTATTCTCGCGCATTTATCCTTATTATAATAACAATATACCGATAGTCCTTAGTTTTTAACAAGATTTGACAATTGCAAATGTTTGGAGTTCGGATAACAATTTTTAATAACTTATCTGACAACACAATATCAGGACATTTATCTTTACATATTAATGCACAGTCTTTGCATAGATGTCAGTTTCTTTTTTAAGTTAATTTAGTTTTTATAACCTTGTAGTTTATGCACCTATTGTATATTATTATTGTTAACTAATGCTCGGGTGGGGCTGGTGGTGGAGGTGGGGGGGCATGCGGAAGTACGACAGGGGAGAGCACCCTACGTGGGAAAAGTCCTTGTGCGAGGCGCCCGCATATAGGGCTTGCGAGGCAGATAATCGACATTGAAAGAGAACGAGTGATTTAGTGAGTTCGAGTTCGAGCTGAGGCGAGGCCAAAAGGGCGTGACGCTCATGTCACTGAAGTGTAACTCCAGAGTTGCTTCCCCTGTCCCGGAGTTGCGTCACCGCCGCTGTCCTTCCCACGCTCCTGGGAACACAAACATGCTACTTGCCTGACGCTTAGTCATAGCTATGTGCACACACGCACGCACGCACACAAATAGGGAGAGTGAGGTTTCTCTACGGTATTTTAAAACTGCTTCCTTGCTATTGACTGTATATTCAAATCTTAATGCTTTAAAAATACATTAGTCATTACCAAGCCAAGGTCGCTTTCAGTATATGAATAGAAGCTCCTAAAGGCGAGCGCGCACACACACACACACAGCTTTCGAGATTGAATGTTGAAGGTGTAGGCCGCAAGGTTTCCTCACGAGGTGAAATTTAATTATGGCGTAAATTATGAAATCACAAAAAGCTAGAAAAATACATGTTTCCAGTGCACTGGCGACATCCGCTTGTGTATATTATATCAGTGTTGTCAAAAATCTTTTTAACCTCTCTCTGAGCGTCTTGCTCTTTGTTGGAGTATATTCAAAGGCTAGAATAGTATCGAAACTGGACAAATGTGCACTAAGAGACCTTAATAAGATTTCCACAAAGCTACCGGCATCGTTCCATGTTGGTGGTATAATGCTTAACAACAGATAATGGTCCGCTGTGAGGCACGAGTCAGGAGGGAGAGGTGTCAATGCAGCGCCCATCCGCTGGCCAAGAGATGGGGGAAGAGACTATTAAGAAATATCTTTGCTCAATAAACATATAAACTATAAACAGCGACGAATGAAGCTACAGCATAATACTGCGAAAGATAGGGCTACTAAGCGTGTCAGGCTTTTCACTGAGGAGTCAGCCATGTTCACTCACCTGTTCACTATTTATCGGTGAGAGGTGAAGCGACTCACTGTATATTAGCGCTAATTTGACACTCCCGTCTCTATTGGTTGAGCCCCTTGCGAGATATATATGAAAATCACATAACAATATAATCGACATTTCCGATCAAATGATTTTTTAGTGTCGCCATGGGAGAGAGCTTTGGCCATCTATTGAAGATTATTGCACTTTCCCAGCCCTTGAAAGGGAGCCTACCTCCAGTTCGCCATTGTTGATGGCGCCACGGTTGTCGGGCAGCGTCAGCCACTGCCTTGTGCTCACTCCCTCACCCTGGTGAACGTTGGTAGTGATGTCGCTGTCCTTTCACCATTGTGGGAACTTCTCATATCCAGAGCTGTCATTCTTTCTTTGTGTCTGTTTTTCTCTGTGCTTTTTTCTCTTTTTGCACGTTTCTGTTTTCTTCTCTTTTCCTACCTTTTTCCTCATTTCACTTCTTTTTTTGGGGGGTTATAGTAGACTCTCCGTTAAACGGAACTTATGAAACCAGCAAAAAAACAAAAAAAACCAAACCAAACAAAACAACAACAACAACAAAATAAACAAACAAAAAACCAACGAAATATTCTTTAAATGAAAATGAAATAAAATCATTTTCTAACACTAATGGGAGTTGAAACTGATGATCCTGATGCGATTTCTACCCATTTAAACTCTCTACCCCTAGTGTCACTGTTTTAAATGTATTTTTTCTGGGAGAGAGGAGTGATGAGTTATTGCCCTTCATTAAATTAAAAAAAACTTTATTGATCTCCATTTAACTAAAACTTGCACAAAAGCTCTTTTTTTAAAATGAAAATGCATTACATTAAACTAGTCTTTCTTTGCTTTAATAAGTGTATTTCAACATTAATATCAAGTCAATGAAGAGGTTTTGGAATGGTATGGAAGAATGTGGAGTGTAGCATTAGCCATTAGGCATATTTTTAACAGTAACGCTCAAACTACATTTATCCGGCATCCACAAATTCCCGCGGTTGCTGACAGTCCAATGTATTTCGTCCCCTCCAAATGCATGTCTGAGCAATATATTATTTGATCCGATACCCTTTCTTCCCCTCTATGGCTTCCATATACTGCCTTCCCAAGTGCCTCTCCCATCGTTAGAATTTCGGGAACTATCCCACGACTGCTAATTCATTATTTCCTCTGCGCCTTTTTTTAAAGCTAAGTTTTGTTTTGAAACTCAAACTCTGTAATCTTAAGATGCTTTTGGCAGACCTCTCGGGATCAGGGTCAAAGTTCGGAAGGAGGAGCGCAGTTTGCCAGAGAACCTTCTGTATTCCAACGGCCCCAAAACCAGATAGTTTGCTACAGTTCTCAGCGCTCCGTTCTCGTCAAACTTTGTGACTGACACGAAAGTTACAGTGTTCTCTTTGTCTTTTATTGCCTACAAAAGTCTTTAAATTTTGTAGCAGCTCCTGCTGGGCGAGTCACATGACACCGACTTTTTATGACGAATACTAGACTGTGGTCCGCGAGTCTCTCTCTCTTTCTACCCACTTCAAAACCCGTGACCTCACAGCATGTCGTGGGAATATGTCAACGGCCAAACTTTAAAAGTTGAACGGAAACTGATCATTAGGGTTTCTAAGCATTTTTAGTAATCAATCACCCACTACCCCTTCGCCTCTTCTTATTCTTTCTCACGCTTTTCTTGCAGTTGCTAATCACAATGTTAACGAACATTATTTCCCAGGGATATCTTTCCTCACGTTACGCTCCATTTTGTGTTAATAATTTTACACTGCGTGGTTCAGTAGAAGGAAGTAATCTGCATGAGCTCTCACTGGTTTACTGTGAAAAAGGCTACACCTGAAGTAGGTGGCCCGGCCTGCTAAACTACCTCGTCAAGTAATTTAGACCAGAGGACCTCTTGGTAGTGTAGGTGGCCAGCAACCACGTACAACTTCACGCTGGTTCAGGTATGGTACGCACATGATTATAAGTAGAGGCCAGTAAGAACTCTTCCCTTTCTTCTTGTTGAAAGGAGATACGAGTGGTTGTGCAAAGTGGCCAAAAGGCTTACAGGCCTGCTGGCCCTTTGCAGGCACAAGGTGGTCGAGTTGTCAACTTTAGAGGATGAGAGGGCAAGGCCGTCTGTGAAACATAAACCCTGATTTATATTCAAAGCACTTATCACACTCTTGCGCCCTTAGACGTACACAAAACTGTCTCACACATTCCGAATTAAAGTGATAACAATAATATATCTTTACCTATTATTATCGTACTTTATTTATTATTGTTTGTACTAAGCGTATATTCAAAGGTCGGTGCTTGTCTAAAAATCCTAAACAACCTCAGGATTAGCAAAGAACATGTACCGACTCTCTAAATCACCACGTATAATATGTCTGATGCCGACAGCCTCTTCGATTATCAAAGAACATTACACCTCAACAAAATCTCTGATAACCAAAGAATGTTAGTTGACTCGACCACCCTGATGATCACTAAAGAATACATTTCCAATGAACATGCGCGACAGTCTTCAGATAGGCAGCTCTGACATCTGCCAGCATGGCCACCAGAAGAATATATCTTTGACTTAGAAGAGCACGGCCAGTCAGAGGTCACGCTCGTAGAATCACGGAGAAGAACATACCTTGTACACAGCAATATTACTGTAACAGTACATGCAACAATTTTACTGATGCAAGCTGATGAAAAGGGGGCCGCAAAGGCGGTCATTTTCTCATATCTCATATAGGTATTAGTGGCTAAGAGGGGGGGGGGGCGCGGACGTACCTTTATTCGTCTGGGGGGGGGGGTGGCGTCACAAGTAAAAGGTTGAGAAACGCTGCTGTAATAGTACTGTAATACAAGAGTACTATAATAGTATAATAATTGTAGCTGTTTTTCTAAAGGATGGAATGAATTATACATTTTGTTAGAAACACACAGGTACACCGCATAACCCCCACACCATAATTCGTGACCTGATTTACCTACTGTGACTTTTGAGATGACTATTCGAAGAATTGCGCCTGTAAACTTTTGGGTCAAGTTGTACTAGCATTTTCACCTTCTTTCGATGCATTAGAGCTTAGAGCGTGAGCAGTGCTAGTGGGTAGTTTTGTGTACTGATCGTACGGGCAATTTTATGCACAGAAAAGACGCTGACCCAACTTAAAGTAGACAGTGGGGGTGAGGAAGAGAGAGGAGTCCACGATACACAGCTTGACCCTGGCTCTAGCGACCTGAGGGGGGGGGGATGATGCTCCAAACGGCTGCCAGACGATGATGACAACGGGAATGAGACAGAGAGGCCGGCAGTGAGGGGTAGGGTCAAAGGACATGGAGACGAATTGGCTGTCACGATGGCTCACATGTCCACCGCTTACAAGCCGCTGCTCTTGTTGCAGCTCTGTCACCGCTGACTGCAACAGATGAGGCGCCATGCCGACATGCTTGATCAACCCAAGAACATTCTGAGCAGACGACTGCCTTCCCCCGCTGGTAGCCGCAATGACGTGCCGTATGTGTCTCTGTGAGTGTGTGAGTGTGGATGGGAGAATGGTGAAGGTGGGGAAAGACACAGACGACCTGTGATAACCATCGGACAAGGACTTACTTCTCGAGAGCCAGATGATAGCCAGATTACAGAATTTTTAAGTCTAACATTTACTGAAGTGGAATTTATTACAGTCAGCGTTGAAGTTTTTTTTTTTCATTAAAATCAGCCAAACACACAGGAACAATACAGGTTTACCCAGCAGCAAATCTTCGTGATATGAGGGAGGTGAAACGACGCTTCATCAAATTAATTTAGGCAGCATTTATATGATTTTAAAAATGGAGACGCTAAAAATAATGAGACCTTTTAAGTGGCATTGAAGGGGTTAGACAGTCGTGTCCCTGTGGCGTAGGACAAAAAAAAAAATCAAGAAAAACCTGAGTTGCATTTCTTGTTCTGAACCAGTAATGCCCCCTTGTTAGCAACCGCACCCAACGTCCTTTCTGAGCTTTTTATAATTTATATTTTTCCGTTTTTCGTTAAACCAAAATGACCTTAGAGAAGGACTCTCTAGTGCGGTATATATATATATATATATCTTTTCTTTAAATTATCAAATCAGTGGAAGAGGCAGAGGTCAGTGGTTGAGACGTTTGCCGTTAAAGCCTGCCAAAGATCAACATTTATCACTATTCTTACCACGACAGCGAACTGGTTTGTCCAGTTCGCGAACCAGTTTGTCCACTGTTTTGGCTGCGGCCTGTTGCGAGTGACCAGGCGGACATCTGCTCGCGAGAGTTTCTAGTCAAAGAACAGGTAGAATCCCCTTCTCGCCTACCCAACCTTTCGGGTAACGTCATACCTTGTAGTCGCGTGTTGCAGTGGGCGTCTGAGATTGACCAGACGGAACACAGGTAAAGGCAAAGACAGACGAGAAGGAGGAGAAGATGGGGAGGGCATGTGATGCTGGGCGGGGGAATGGGGAGTTCAGGTGACAACCGGTATAGTGTAAGACGGATGTCCAGACAAGCGCAAGAACAGCGACCAGACACGTTTAACTCAATGAAGACACGTTACTCGCGCGTGACGTCCACCTAGAAAATTGCACGGAATGTGAGCACGAGTTTCAATAGGAAGCACCACTAAATAGCTGAGTAACATTCAGCGTGCTGCTGGGAGGGGACATCAACAAGGACAATGAGCTGCACATGTCGAGTGGGGGTCCACATGGAGTGAGGCAGGAAGTACAAGATCGCGGAAACAAAGGCCACATTTATACTCGTTTAATTATTTACACGAAAAAAATGATTATTTAGTTACGACTAGAAACTCGACCTTAGACTGGCGCAGTAGACCAGAAACTCTGAGGCCCCCGTCTGTGAACCTTTCTGTGGGCGCTTCCTGCCACCTAAATCATCTTTAGCGTCGGGTTAGTTATCGACGAGGCTTTGTCTCGCGATTCTTTGTTCATCTCTCTTAACAATTAATTCTGATTCTGAAGCTGGTGGCACTACCAGTAACCCTCGTTGGACATCTAAGAAAGATGAAAATTATAGACATTAGCAAATAAATGGAAGAAGAAATGAATATAAATCTTTCAAACCAAAAGATCGAAGTTGTTCGAAAAAAAAGCAAATAATAAAAGAAACCTAGCAAACAAGCAATATTTTTTTAAAAAGATTGAAGTCGATCGAAATATTAGTCAATCTGAAAAACAGTGAAAGCAAGGAAAGAACGTAGCAAAAAAAAAAAAAAAAAACCACACAGACCAAAGCAACGCAAGAACGCAGGAACTGCTTTTCTGTGACTAAGGTACCAGCTGGTCATTACACTGCATTGACAGTGTAAGCGATAGGTGAGCAGGTTATATTCTTCAGTTTCTTCACAAAAGTATGAAGATAAGCAATTTTTTGTGCGGTAAAGTGAATAATAATAATAATAATAATAATAATAGAATTTGTGAAGCGCATTTTCCACGAGCTCAACGCACAGCACACAAAAGACTACAAACGAACCGACAGCCAAACATGCAAATAAGCTTCAGAAAACGGAATAGCACCATGGCAAACGTGAACTAAGTGCCATGGATGAAGATGAAGAACCGTTTGATAACGCAAGATATTTCTTACAGAGATGAGCTGTGGACCGAATTTGAAAACTTCAAACGTAAACACAGTTCGAAGAGACAGAACCAGAAAATTCTAAACGGTATGCTCTATACCAGAATTTCAATTAAAATTTGTACAGTAAAAGGTAAGTATGAGCCCGGCATCGTTGGCCTGCACATCGCGTCCATGGACATTGAGCATGGAAAACAAATGTCGTCGTGTTACATACCCTCGGGAGGGGGAGGAGGCAGGACCTGTGACGTCACACTCATTTTCTGGTGTGGGTGTGGAATCTCTCTGCCCGCCAGACGATGGCCGTAACAATTTCTTAACCAGATGCAAGGTCGGACATTTGGTTGAACGGTGTGCTAGTCCACCATCTGCTAGATGGCATATTCCATAACCTGGTGGTTACTGCACCATCCGTTGGCTGGCATGATCTGTAGCCTTGTGGCTACTGCCTTCCGCTGTGGAGGAGGGTAAGTCACTGGTTTTAGGCTGATTGGTTAATTGCTTTTTAGGTTGATTGGTTAATTGCTTTGGCACTATGAGGGGAGAGGGACGTGAGAGGAAACCGGAGTACTCGGAGAAAAAAATCGATGGCGAACAGGTGTCGCATACAGAGTGTCTTGATTCCCGAAACAAGATCTGAATCCAAGGCCTCTCTCTGCCATGATGACTACCGAGGCGCCCCCTGCAGTCCAGCAGACTCGGGTACCTGATTTATCAAGCGAGTGTAAAGGAAGCAGTGAGAGAGCCTTGGCCTTGACATGCTGTGTCATAGGCACGCTGAGCCACTTACATTTACCATTCCTACTACCACTAGGCTACAAAGCTCTTGCTTTTCTCTGTTTGTTGCTGTATGCTGGTTCACGTATATAAACACCGGCGGAAGCACATTCTTGGCGTCTGATTTTACAGACCCTCTTGTCGAGCAGACAAAAAACAAAACAAAACAAAAAAAAAAAACATGCAAACGCAGACATGACGATGACAACTGACAACTGTTTATTGTTCGAGGGAATAGTATAAGCAAGTCAGTGGGCTTCCTTTTTAAATCCAGTCCTCCAGATTAGTGTTTTACGCCGAGACAGCAACTAAAGCTGTATCACGGCAAAGCAGCCAGGCCTGTAAAAAGATGTCCCATGCAGAGAAAGAACAGCGTGCTCGAGACGAGATCTGAACCCAGGTCAGTCAATCGTCACTGTACCACAGAGAGGAAATGTTTGCTAAACTGCTATTCAGCTACAACAGCAAAAGTCAAGCAATAAGAAGACAAAGAAATGACCAAATGAACTGTACAAAGTCAATCGTCGTGTAAACTTGACAAGAAGTGTCTGAAGTCAGACGGAGGTTGGATTAGGTACTAATGTTAAGGTAAGACTTGTGTACACGACAACGACATCACAGAACTCTGAACAGTGCGCCTGGTCACGCCCATCTCCTACCTGCACAGGTATCTAATCCGCGCCAAGAATTTCGCGCCTTAAATCAAGACGTCGGGTTTTCTCAAGACCTCCGTCTTGCTCGCAGCATGCCCCCCCCTCCTCCAATCCCTCCTGTACTCGGTGTCACTGCGGTCTCTCTGCGGCAATCGTCTCTTCTTGTTCTGTTTCTCAGACCGCAGAAAATTAGCACACAATGGTCTTGTGGCCACACCATCCCCACCCGCCACTTTCCCTCCCCGTGCACGGCTCCGATCAACTCCGCCGTCGTTACGATTCACAAACACCTGGAGTTAAAGTGTTAGAACAATGCCCGGGAAAACGCCTGTGACAATCAGAAGTGCAAAAGCCGCATTTCTTGAGGGCTCTCCTGCTTCGTGTGATCTAAGAAATCGACTCGAGTTCGCAGGTGACAAAGTACATCATGAATCTTAACTCCATTCGTCGGCACGATAGCAGTCTGGGTGACTTTGGTGACTGGAAAAGTTGAGAAGGGGGTTGGGAGAGGCGTGGAACTTGAAAAGAAAAACACACACACACACACACACCCGCTGGTTGTAAGGTCGGAGGGAACCTTAACAACATCAGCGCAGACAAGAGCGACAAATCGCAGTCTTTGAAGGTAAATTCCGCGGCTTCGTCGCACGTCGCCAACACGTTCGTTCCACGTCAGCCTTTCGTCGAGGGGAAACAAATCTCAGGAATCCGATGCAAGTCACGTGACCTCCCATCGGTCATCTCGTGCACTTACTCCACTTGGCAAATATTGGTACTTGATCAGAAATCAGCGAACGCTGGTCAGTGTCGATGACAAATAATGACGATGTTTTTCATTTGCCAACTCCAAACTTTTTTCCAACGAATATTGCATTGCGTTTCCCCCTTGCAAGTTAAAAAAAATACTTTTTGTTTTTTTTTAAAGCACCAAATTGGGGAGACGACAGAAGGTGGAGGGTAGTCTCCCTTGCCAAATAATCTCTAGAGGCATTTGCAGGTGATCGAACACAAGAATCCATCACTTCTGATAATACGACGTGACAGGCTATTGACCAGCGTTTCTCAACCTTTTACTTTGTGACGCCACCCCCCCCCCCCAGACGAAAAAAAGGTACGTCCGCGCGCCCCCATTACCCACTAATACCTATATGAGATATGAGAAAATGACCGCCTTCGCGCCCCGCCCCGCCCTTGTCATCATGTCGCGCCCCCACCCCCCAAGGGGGGCGCCCCACAGGTTGAGAAGCGCGGGGTTATTCATTCATCGAGGGCGAAAATCTGCGAGAAAAATCTACCCGGTGATTTCTTGCTTGTCCTGCTGTGTTACTCGGCGCACTGTGCCACACTTGGCTTTATGGACTATCGGACCACGCTTGGACTACGGTCCATAACAGAATTGCGAACTACAAGGACTGCGACCTACGCTAGGTCTACACTAAGAGTTGTGAGATCTTGGCACATCATCATCTTCGTCGTTTTATCTTTGATCTTCTTGTCTATGTGACACAACCGTCCGCCTGCTTTTTTTTTTTTTTTTTTCACCTGCTCAAGGGAGGTGATTTGTGTGTGTGCGTGTGTGTGCAGGACTCTAATCCGGGAGGTCTTTTTCTCACATACATTAGCCGGTCCCAGTTTCCCACTACAGGTATGAGCGAGGCGAAGGTCGTAATACAGTTGAGTGCCTGCCTTGTGAAAGCGGCATCAAAAGAAGATATGCGGCAGGGCGTGGGGGCCGCGGCCCGTCACTGGCTCGCCAGGGTAATGACTCAGACAATTTTCCAGCGACTTCCAGTGCTGCATTATACAGTCTGATGCAGCTTTCCTCCCGCTTTACATCCGTGTAATCGCTCGCACGCTTGAAGAGCACGTTGACCCTTTATTGTTCGTGCCCACGCGACCTTTCCGCCCCACTTCAAGGCGAACAAAAGTAAAGCACTGCAGCTGTACAGGTGGCCATGCGGTGTCTCGCTGCCTAAAAATTACCACACACACAGACACATGCACGCACCCACACACAGAGAAAACAATGGAGGCCAGTGACACCAGCAAGCAAATCGAAACACAGAACCTTGGTAACCTCCCAGTTACTAAATACCTTAACGATGCAAACGAGAAGCAGGAACGTAGGACTTAAACATTAGAAGATGTCCATACGTTTTCAAACTTCAAAATGGTTTTTGCGTTCCCAGAAAATTTATTTTGATTTACGAAAATTACACATAATAAGCTGAATTCTGAAAAGACGAACCGTCATGTTTGTCGTTTGCTGAAGGTATAAAGCTTTCAAGGTCGGTTTAATGCAGGAATGTTTTCTGCACATCTGCTGAAGGCCGCATAATCCGCTTTGAGAGTTGTTACATTCTCGGTTTCTCGGGGTCAGAGTTTCCTTTTTGTCCATTGTTCGCTGGATTTGTTAAAACAAGGTTGCGACAATAACTGTTGAGAAAGCTCGCAAAGCTGATTAGTGCTGACGTCACTGCGCGCTCTTCATATAGCCACAACTGTATTAAAATGCACGTTCAGGTAACAACAGACTGTCCACTAAACAGAAGCAGTGTCGTAGCACGTGAACGACAAAACAGGAACACATTCCGCCAGTCGACCAGCAAACATCTGCATGTGGTGAACACTCGCATGACAACCGGCAAACTACCGACAACCATCCACTGATGTCCAACAGACACCCGGCAAATATCCGGTGGACATCTGGTAGTCATGAGAGGCTGAGCGCCAGGATGCTACTTTCTTATTTTCCTTTACGACCGCCGTAAAGACCTTTTGGGTGAAACACGGCTCACTTTGCCGGTCGACTGAAGTTTGTTACAACTGTTTGATCAAACAGCTGAGTACCACCAGCTGTCATCACCTTCTGACTGCAGGCTAAAACATTCAGTTCCCTACGGGCTAGTAGTACGCCACAAGATCTTGTATAATTTTTTTTTATAAAAAAGGTATTGTGCTTTCCTGTGTCAGGTTGTGAGTCGATCCCTAAACGGTCGTGAAGCAATGGTGACTACATGTAAGAAAGTAAGGAATGTATTGTTAAAGAGTAGATTCAGATAAAAAATTATGAGTCAGCCCCCTACACAACCTTTCTTTTATTATGAAATTAGTCATGTGGACTACACAGAACAGTACGAGTAGTGTTTGTCCAATCAGCCACTTGAAAATCGTCCAAATAAGTTAGATCCTTGTTTCGCCCCCTCCGCGCCTTCTTGGTCTTATCTTTGTTAGACGAGGAATGGCTGGAGTCTGATGTCATCCGATCTTGGCAGCGTGATGGAGGCGCATTGTGATGATGTGCAGCTGACAGTCGGTGTGTAAGGCCATTAGCCATCTGCTACAGGGAAAGATGGAAAAAAGATGGAGAGAGAGAGAGAGGTGGAAGGGGGGAGATTCGCCATTTCTTCCATTGATTCTGTTCAACATTCCTAGCACCTCACCACAGCGAGTTGTTCCCCCTTATGCTAAAAAAATGTACCCACCCCCCAATACAGACACTGTTAGCCTGTCTCGCCTATCTTCTTCAAATCGCTATTCTGCTCACCGGTGAACGGTCTGTCATCGCCACAGTCGTTACTAGATCTGTAACTCCCCGCTTGCTTTAAATTGTCACCTCATCTCCACCTGGCAAAGTCATGTTGAAAGCCTTGGGACGTGGATACACGGGGTGCCGCAAAGCTACCCACCCTTGCGTCTCCACGTCGTCACCGGAATCGTTGGGTCAATCATTCAGCTCCACGGACCTTAGGTCTGCCCACTGCATGTTTTAAACATCTGCTCGGTCCAGAGTAAACTGGGTGTTAAGACAAGGGACATGCGATGGGCCGGCTCCGGTGAAGACAGCAACCACCTTTGACCTCTAAATGCTTTACAGGCGAGACGTCGGGTTAAAACATTTTTGTTTTAAATTTCCCGAAGACAAAGTTCCTCGCGACTGCACTCTTAGCACTGAGCACTTCTTTCCCGTCTGTGCAGAAAGTCGGAGGTGCGAACGCTAAACGTTGAGGTTCGCCAACGGCATTTGTTCAGTAGTGTTGACACTTCTTTAGAAGGTTCTAGACGCTCCGCCAAAATAGGTTACTAGGTTTGTTCTCGTGTTACAAACTGTCCATGCTAGGTCCCTACTGTAGGGACTAGTCAGTGGCTCGATCAGTTTCGCACACGTTATAAACAGATGCACGAACACATGCGCGCGCGCACACCCACACACACACACACTCTCTCTCTCTAATGCAACACACGCAAACTGTAAACGACTGGATACAAAGTCTCAGCGTGCGAAATAATAAGGAGGCAATTGGAATAAATCGTGGCTCCCTGTTTCACCGTGCATGAAGGCTTCCATACTTCAATAATGTTCCACGAGGTTTCATTATGAACCACAGTTTAATAACGGGATGGAAGTAAGCGATAATGAGTTAAAGCTCTTTGTAGAAGCAGCCCTGCTAATGACTCACCAACTCAACTGAGTCGGGGTTTCATGACAAGAGATACGTCGGCACGTGTTCCTCGAGAGAAAGTCAGTCAGCTGACACACAGCCAACAGCGCGGCACATCCGGGTCTTGATCTTGATCTTGTTGACGTCACGCCACCAGTGTCCAGCCTACCTGGCGGCTAGAAACCATGAAAAGACTGGTTACGATGACCCGCGGCCTGCGCCGGTGACAGTTCTTGCCGTCTGTAACATCCACTGAGATTGATAGATGGCGCTGGACTCTTGCTTCGGAGCGCCGTGTGGCCGCCATCGGCGCCATGTTGTAGTCGGAACCTTGCCGCCACCTGCGGGCAGTCGCACTTCTCACTGCAATGACAGCGAATACCAAAGCAGGAAATTTAAATGCTCATAAAATCTAAAATAATACCCCAAACATTACTCAGCTCTACAGCCACAGCAGCTTGCGGCGAGTTGTGCGCCGGACTCTTTGCGGTGTGTTATCAGTTGTCTGGCCTTGACACGAGAAAGGCTTCTGAAAAAGAAGTTGGCTGAGTTCACTGAACTCAACAGACTGAAGTGAGCTTCCCCCAAAACAGCTTCCTGTTTCTAAAACCGACGATCACGTCCATGGGCCAGTTGCACAACACATTTCTAATTTTAATCATTGTTTGGTTATAAATCAATCTAGATAATCATTTTATAGCAGCTTAGCGCACAACACAATTTTAGAACTAAAGTTGTTTTAAATAAGATAAAATTGTTTAAGCAAGATTTTTGTTTCCATCAGCACACGACAGTGAAGCGATTTATCGAAATAAAACCGTTTCAAGTTTGCTTCTTTAGAACAGCTTTAAGCTTTAGAAACATGTTGTGCAACTAGCCCCATACTTTTATGATTTAAAATATTGCCTCTTTGTTTCCACCATCTTGCTAGTGGGGCTTTCAGGCATTTTTCTTTGAGAAAAGCCGGTGAACGATTGAATATTTGTTTAGATGATGTCTCATCTGCACGTGGTGATCTACTGTATGCTATGTATTTATATATATATATATATTTGCAATGTGCAGGTTAGTCCTTCACTTTTTCTCTATCTTCTACAGAGAGAAAACCTGCACATATTTGTTCCCATCTTTTGTTTCGCTTACAGCAATGCCTATTTTTACAAGCTCTTGAAGGCCCTCATGAATTAGAGTTAACGACTGTCCGCGATCCGTCATAATCTAATAAACGCCAATAAGCGCGTCTCTTGCGCGTTTAGGGCACCATAGCAGCACGAGCCGTCTGCAGCGGGGCATGTGTGGATGGTCTGTTGCTGGTGATTGATGAGCTGCGACCCCAGTAACCTACAACCCCGAGTTCGTGCAGACGAAAGTCGAAAAAAAAAGCGTGATTTGAGCCCGTATTTCGTTGACCCCTTCGTCTGCTTGGGAAGCGCTTTGAGACGAAAAGCTACATGAAGATGGTCTAAACTTTTTCTTGTGAACCCCTTTTATGTGGCCTGATTAAGACCAGGTCATCACCTCTTGTTGTTTCTGCCACGAATGTAAATTTGTTGTTTTTTTTTCCTCAAATATACGTTTGATGTTTTCTTCACGAAAGCAGTTTGTAGGCTTCCCCAGTCATCCAGCCCAGCCCTCGCACTAAGGGATGAAAGTCTATGGCGATCGCCTGGCATGCAAACCCTTCTTAAATGGCGACTGGATTGTTCCTATGGTCCCGTCTGCCATCTCCAGGCACGTCTTCTTTAGTCCCAGCACGGTGTCATCACAAATCTCATCCAGTCCTTCCGCTGGATAATGACGTGTAATACCCGTTAATACAGCTTTTTGTGGTTCTCTGTCCTGTGCATTGTCATATTAATTCTCATCTCTCACTTCTCCTGTACACCTTTATGATGACGTACACCTTTACGATGACAAGGTCGCTTTTCCTAGCATCCGTTACCCAACGTCCTCCCTCCTCCCTCGTCTCATCCAGAGTTGTGGCCCTTACTTGATGCCGTTTTCATTTCGGTTTTCTTACGACCCTCGATATTTGTCTGAGGTCTCACTTCCTGTTGTCTTAATTATTTGTCTAATATTTCCCTTTTATTGAGATGGATTTTGATTTGAGAGTTATATGTCGTTTCGCTAAATTGTCTGGGGAAAACAGCTCTCCGTGATTTTGTTTATATGTTGTAGTTCTACTTTTTTAAACTTTCTGATTTTAGTATCGGATGTTTTGCTTCTTCCTCTACCCTCTTTGCTTTTTTAAAAATGTGATTTATCTTCTCAATATTTTCCTAATGTCACTAATGTCTTCAATGTCAAATCTGCAGTGATCTCCCTTTACATTAGCACGCATTCAGTGTATTGTTCTTCCTTCTACATCATTGTCACTATTTCGTGGGTAGTGCTCAGCGCAGTGAGCTTGCCTGTTGGCCGGGATTCTGAATATTTTTTTAGCATAGGGGCTGCAATTTTTAAATAGTTCTAAAAAAAAGTAAGCTTAAGCACTAAATCTTAAAAAGATGGCATTGTGGATGATAGAGGTAATATTTTCAAATCAAATCAAATCAAACTTTATTTTCTGTCCGAGGCAGTCCAAAACATAAATTTTTCTTCGCTCAGAATCACTACACACATACAAACATAATATATAAGGATCATATCTATCTATACATACAAAACATAGCAGACAGACATACATACCCAAAACGACGCATGTAGCACGCATGCACAACTACACCCTCTCACACATACACATGAACCTCCTAAAAGGTAATAAAAGGTTTTGCATGTACTTAGATAGTTGGTATTTGTCTCTCTTCAAAATGACCTGATTTATTTCTAAAAATAAGCTGCACCAACTTTTACTAATTTGACTAAATAACGTCTCTGATAATTTTCCTTTGTTGTTCGTGAGCACAACTCGTAGCATTTCGTTCCGTTTTATTTTGCTTTAAGCTTTTTCGTCAAAATTGTGGAAACTGATAATTTAATTTTTTAAAATAAAAATCCTAATGACGAGAAGATTGATCAGGGTTATATTTCACAAATCAGTTCACACAGCTTGTCCCTCCCCATCACACCATTGCAATATAGTCCGTGGGAACGAACCTTCTACTTGACCTTCTTGGCGGAAGTATATAAATAATGGCTGAATGCCTGGATATTAATGGTGTCTGCTTGGGTATGGCCTTTGTGGATTAGGCCTCCTACCTCCAAGAGCTCTCCTTATTTTGAGTCCTTTTACTTATGATAAGGCTTTTTTTAAAGTCAATGACTAGTTTGTTTAAGTGTTCGTTTTAAACGTGGGACTTTGCTGAAGTCGACGAACTCTTCAGTCCCTTTGTATAATCTATCTCAGTTGTCATTTATGTTTGGTTATCTCATTTTTATCCTAACTTTTAAAAAATAAAAACTGGATATCACGTAGTAAATTCCTTTGCAGGACTTTTATGGCATTTGGTAAGGTTCCTTCTTGGAGCCAGAAACTCATCAGACTTTTCGATCTTTGTCGCTGCTAAAGTATAGCGATGTTCACGACCCTTGATCTCTTTAACATCAAGAATACTTTAATTCAAAATTATTCTTCGTTCAAAACCCCAAAAGTCGTATTTTTATCCTCTATAAAAGATTAGCAGCCAGTGAAAATGTATGGTCGGCATATAGTGGGACTTTTTGTGAGAGCATGAGGTTGATATAACATATAGCAGACATAAACATGAAAAAACCCACCCCATCAGTCAGTCAGTCAGTCAGTCAGTCAGTCAGTCAGTCAGTCAGTGTGAACGAATGTTCAGCTCTTGTGACACCGTCTTTCCCTCTGTTATTTTTCTATTTCTCTCAGTCGTCTACCACTGTATCATCTCTGTCATCTTCCTCTCTGCGCCTGGAGTCTCATTTCTCTCTCCTTAATTTCTTTGTTGACTGCTAAAATAAGTTACCCACAGAAGCTTTTTAGGTGCAGACCCCCTGTTTGGTCTTTAACCATCAGTAAGACTCGCAATGCCGCAATAAATGTCTGGAGCTTCACATCGTGCCTTTTGAAGAATAATCGTTGTAAGATGACGAGACTTATTTTGCGCACTAACCCCGGGATAAGGTACAAGGCGCTGAGTAATCTGTCAGCTTGATCTTGGCGCTCGGTGGGTGGTTGAGGTCGCTGACTGCACGGACTTGTAGTTGATGAGGTGGTGTGAATAGTGAAGGAAGATCGTAATGACACTGATTTCAGTGACTTTACGGTGCAGTTTCTCATCGCTACAGCTGGACGTGTAGGACTTCCTATGGCACTAGTACCTTTAGTCTAGTGTGTTAAAAATTGACCTTGTCAAGATGTATACATCCATAACTCATTATATTTTTCTAACATTAACAATCCTCAGTCATCTTACCAAACAATCAAACAATAAATAAGTGTGGAGGCAGGACGGGCCCCTTTTTAACGCCTGTTTCTGTCACGCGCACACGTGTGCGTGCATACCTTCCCAGACGTGCGTGACGTTCGTCAAGATGCGTGACCCACGTACCTTGAAAGGTGTGTGCTTGTGCGTGCATGCGTGTGCACGGCGGGCGGACAGCAGACCTCGGGCGCGGAATAGCCGATGAGGTTTGTTCCCGCACGACAGGCACCGTAGTCGCCTCACACTTTGACCTTGCCTCACGCACGACCAGTTATTTCTGACCGCCACGTGACTAGCAAGACCCATAAACCTTCTAGTGCCCTCGGCGCACGAAGCGTGGGAACTCTGGGCGACACCCGCCGCGAAGAGCAGGTCAGCGAAGCATAAAGGATAGCTGTTTTTTTTTTGCGCTCTACTAGCCAAACTGCTGCGCCACCTGGTTTTCCACTGGTGCCCACCTGTCCCTTCTCGCTCTCTATGTAATTCTTAACGTACACAGTATGCAGGAATTTTCATCCCCACTACCGAGTTGCTTTCCTCTCTCTCTCTCTCTCACACACACTCACACGGTGGACAGACCCTACGCATGTTAGTTGGTTGCAAAGTCTTGTAGACAGGTTCTTCACGGGGACTTTTGATACCAGCAAGACAGAGCAGCCACTGCTCAGCGTGCGAGTGAGGTGTGAAATAACTGTCATTCATAAACCTGTGAAAGATGCTAATGAGCACGCGAGGGTTGAGGCTGATAACAAGCGTCGTTTGTCATGCATCGGGCGATGACGTCCTGACCGTCGGCTCGTAAATCTCACTCGGCTGTGTCTTGATGAGGCGATGGAGTCGCTGCAGCTCCGTAACCAAGAGAACGGGTGGCCAGACTTCCGTGTCCGTGTCACTCTTGTCTTGTGACGTCAGTTTGGAGCAGTTCATGCCTATTGGTCTCATACGTCCAAAATCATTTGATCCGGCCCGCCACAGCAATCGCAAATTTTAGTAAATCTATAAGCTATTTTTCTTAGCAACAAAAATATACGTTAAGTGAATAATGATGATAATAATAATAATACTTTTACTCCACAACCATAAACAAAAAATTGTTCATTAGGAAAAGGTTTTGTTACTGTATACCCCGTGTCATCTAGGAACTTTTAAATTATAAACATATATTTTACAAACTCCAATCAGATGTTTTGTTATGCTTTTCGTAGATGGCAAAGCATAGTTTTTGCCCACCTAGTTGTGAAAAGGCTGATTGTGGTGACTCAGAGGACAGCAGTGCACATACAAGCTGGGATTGTACACGTTGTAAAAGTGTTAACACATTGTGGCGAAACTAGAGCTTGACCAAAAAGAGCAGGCTAATTTTTTAGTAGATAATTTTGTGTGGCCCATGAATGATGTTATAAGTATCGAAATGGTTCTTGGAGGAAAACAGGTTCCCCACCCCTGGTGTAAAGTAAAAATCATGCAGTTCGATTCTTGACGCAAGCGAGGGAACTATAAGTATGGGGTCTGTTTTACGAAGTCCTGTAACATCTTCATAAAGAACTCGAGATTGTTGTCAGGACTTCGGACTTTGTAGGGATGCTAAGTAACAAATACTGAGTATATTTGCTTGTTGGCTTATTGCACGCTATTTAAAAATAATTGTTCGGATAGCTGTTATGCAATGCACGTATACACGATTTATATGCTCGTGCTCACACGGATACATTTAAACACACACACACACACACACACACACACACACACACACACACACACACACACACACACACATCCATCATGTGCAGACATGAACAAACGTCCTAATTAATTTCCTTACACAGAATTGGAGCAGTCAGGTGGCAAAGATCTTAGTGAAAAGCGTACGACTAGTTTTTGTGAATGTATTTTTAGACCCTTCCAACCCACGCACGCATCGATCTTTCTTCATACACCTATAAAGTGCGTGTGTTCTTTGGTTCTAGTCTAACTCCTGCTTTCTATCGGCCTCTTTGTGTGGCATGCAACTGCACTAGGATATTTCAACATGAGAGTCAGACGGGTGCGTGTTAATATGCCCTTGGCGTCTGCTTATGGTTAACAAAGCACGTTAAAAGCCTCAGATAATCGTGAGAACTAGGGCTGCCTTGCTTGTCGCCAATGAAATAATTTTCACCCACCTCCCCTTTCTCAAAAGCCATAATACTTTGCCTGCTTACTCAGTCTTCCAAATCTGTCTAACACACACACACACACACACACACACACACACACACACACACACACACACACACACACACACACAATCAATCAATCAATCAATCAATCAATCAATCAATCAATCAATCTGTGTGATTTATTTTAATGATTAGACAAAACACAGGGCCACACACTATTTACTCAAATCTGGGTGAATAGCCATCTCCTCTTTTTGTGCTGAAGATACAGGTGTGTAAACATCCGGTATGAGAAATAATCAACATCACAGACCTCAAGGCTGGACATGGAGACGTTTCCGGTGTGAAGGCTACAGCCAATGGGAGGGCTGTGTCTGTACGCGAATCTGAGTACAAACGTGACCTCACGAGTCTCAAATCTTTCTGTGCATGGTGATATTCATAGGTGTGAAAACGAAAGTGAGATATTCACCCAGAGTTTGAGAAATTGTACAGAGCTTTACCCAGGCATTAAATAAACGGTTTGCACCTCACCAGACGTTTTAAAACAGTCCAGTAGTTTAGCGGCCATGAGTGAGGCGAAGGGGGAGACTGGACGAGAAAGAACAGGAAGTGGAAGTTGATCATGATCATGTGATTATGCGCTGTATAAATCATATGGTGTTTATTGTTATCATCATCATCATCATAATGAGACACGACCGCTATGTCCCTGATACACGCCTTAGGCACATCTATAAATGTGCCTGTACATATTCCCTTTCCATACATATATCCATGTATACACCAATACACACATCGAGACTGACATACTACGAGAGGATGCTCTCTGGAAAATTAACCTTTGTTCACATGATTCAGATATTTGTCTTCATCCAGGAAAGAAACCGGCGGAAAAAGAGCGTTGTAACATCCGGGTTAATCCGGAGGTTGAAGTCTGCGCGCGTCTCCAGCCTGTGTTTTCTTTGACATCGCGGCTTTCATGGACTCCTTTCAGCAAGAGCTTTGAAGGCGAAATGCTGCAGCAAATACCAGACCACCAGAAAATGTTGGCAGGCAAGCATCGCGACGTCGGAGTTGGGAGTGGGTGGGACTGGCCGTCGATGGAGGGCCTGGGTTTGGCTCTTTCCAGCGGTGAGGGAGGGGGGGGAAGGTGGAGGGGCGGCCAGCCTCGGAATTCCTCCAACTTCGGACGGGTGAGGCCCCCTTCTCCACTTTGTGTTGACCATATCAGTTTGTGGTGTTGGTCAGAGGATCAGCGCCCGAGGTCTGCACGCTGCTCCTGGACTGTCGTCTGCTTGCGCTGTGGGCCAAAAGGCGAGTTGAGATTAATCGTCGGATATAATCGAAGAACGCGCCTCCTGTTTGCTTTTTCCTTCACTCTGTTTGGCCTCAGCAGTAGACCCCCCGACATTGAGGTGACACTGTGACTCTGTCGTCACTCGTTTTATGTCTTCGTTTTTCTTTCTTTCCTAGTTGTAACTTCGAAACAACAAAATATATTTGTTGTGTCTCCTGACTTGTCATGAAACCTTTTTTTTTTTTACCGGTTCGGACATTTAACATGAAGGATGCAACAAATTCTGTTACCCGCCTATAGGAATCTCCTGTTGTTTGTTTAAAAATTAAATCAGACCGTTTAGAAGTAGTAACGGAGTTTTTTTTAATTTAATGGAAAAAGATAAAGTGACGGAGCGCAAAACAATAAAAAGGAATATCTCAGAGTTAGCACGACTGTGACTAATGAAGAGAAAGCGTTGTCAAGCAGTACAATGCTATTGATAATCAAAATGCTACAGAGTAAGTTGATGACACATGACCGGAGAATATTTAAAGGACTGGGGACATTTTCGTGTTAGCCATGTATTAGCTCTTGAAACATATGTAGTGTCGCTGGTTTATATCTAAAATCAGATTCAACTTTATTTACTCTTTTTTTTGTTGCAAATCAGCATTCCTAAGATAAGTAAGCACAGAATTAAATCCAGTTTTATCCTAATGACAAAATGGGCATTTCCGGAAGAACTTTTTGTTAGAGAATCGAAGTCGGCGACATATAAGACTCGTGATTACTTGTCTAAATTTTGACTCAAGTCTCTAAAGCCCATGTGTCTAAGTGAAGAGATTTACGTACTGAGAATAAACAGAAAGATACTGGCGACTGAAAAGTTTACCATGCCCCTGATTCCAGTCAGAGAGAATAGATTATCTATCCTCTCTGTTCCAGTCTTGTGGGTAGCATTCATTTGCATTCTTTTAAAACAGGTTTATATTGCAGTCTCCTAGTTCTGCCAAACCATACGGAAACTAAATTGATAAAGTCTTGTCAGCACATGGTTCCGCCAGATTATTTTACTGTTTTGTTGTAGATTAACTAACATAATAATAATATTAATAGTGAAGATTTTTATAGCGCATATTCACACTCATAGAGAGCATGCTCTTAGCGCTTAAAACGAGGAAGAGACGTGGACTAAGTAGATACAGAACAAAGGGGACGAAAGAAAACGACAGTACTGACAAAACAGAAAACAAAAGGCATCAAGTAACAGGAACAGAAAAATATATAGTGATTCTGCGAGAAAGATGGGTAAAGTAGCAAGAGGGGAGGGGGCGGGGTTAAGAAGGACGAGGATTGTGTTGACTGTGTTAGGAGTAATGCTCAAGGAAGAGGTGCGTTTTCAGTGCAGATTTGAAAGATTCAGTTGTAGGAAGGTGGCGGATATGGAAAGGAAGAGAGTTCCATTGTTTTGCAGCACAGTAGCCAAAAGTTCTGTGACCATATGTTGTTGTTCTGGTGACAGGAACAGTTAGGATACGGTCGTCAGACGAAGAGCGTAGTTGTCTGGACGGAGAGTAAGGGATGAGAAATTCAGAGAAATGGTCAGGACAGGAGCCAGCAAAGAAATTAAAACACAGCACAGACAGTTTGTACTGAATGCGAGAACGGATGGGGAGCCAGTGTAGCAAACGAAGGAGAGGAGTGACATGGTCCCTTTTCCTTGCTCTAAGCACCAGACGCGCAGACATCACCAATACCTTCTGATGTAAGCGATTTAGAGGGAGATCAGCTATTCATAACAAGAAGCTGATACACTTTGCATATATATATATATAAGAGGGCATCGTCCGTACTTACCATTAGCTAAGACAATCTGTGGTCCGTATAGTGATACCTAGAAAGCGTTTCAGGATGAACTTTCCTCCCTCAGGCCCTTGTATTTCAGAACCATGTAGTAAAATTGTACTGGGGAAGCAAACAATCTGACACACACACACACACACACACACACACACGCGCGCGCGCGCGCGCACGCACGCACGCACGCACGCACGCACGCACGCACGCACGCACGCACGCACGCACGCACGCACCCAGGATTCTCACAAACAGCTTTTTTATGAACGCTTGTCGAGGTGTAAAAAATTCTGAGTGATAAGCGCAAAGCATGCGAACCATGTGAATGAACCTCCTACTCTATTTATTTTTTTGGAAATGAGCTTAAATTATCCGTCCAGATCAGCAGACCATCTTTTTTTATTTTGGAAATCCCGAGTTAGCTATAAAAACTCTACAAAACATACAGCACCTATAACGGCTTTGCCTGTTTCCGAGATGAACGCTTTGCCAAGTTCGCAGATAAAAACTCCATTGAGTGGTTTGAAGTATGAAATTACAGAGAGAAGAGAGAGAGAGAAGGTGAGTTGTGGAACCATTCCAGCAAAAACACAAACTTCTTCCTTTATCATGTGTACACTAGGAAGCAGGTGAAAAATGAAATCGGAAAGTCGTGTGAAGGTGAACGATGAAACACACAGTTGGCACACTCCGAGAGAAGTTCAGGAATGCCAATATTACTGTCACCTTTGCGATATTTGTTATGTAAGTTCATGTTCTGCATTGTGATATACCCAAGTCCTCACAGCCCTGTGACCACGCGACTGGTCAAGCGTGGGAGTTGAAGATAATTCATGCTCTGGCAGCCAGGAGGGGCTGGAGGCCTTATCATGGACCGTTTTTCTCGCATACATAAAATGAAGGGAAAGGTTTAAAGAAAATTTTCTTTCAGTTTGACTTTCTAACACCTGTCTGTAATTATAACAGACTTTGAACAACATCTTTACTAGACCTCTGTCATCAAACTTCAGGCGTGTCACCACTAAATTCGCCTACCTGTACTGCTGGAGTTCAAAACAGCAATAACCTCTTTCTTCTTTTTCATCCACGCCAGTAAGTTATTCTTTCGAGCCAGCAAAGAAGCACAGACATGTCCTTTTCACCTGTAGTTACAATATTCAGGTGATGGCAGGTTTAGATCCCGCGCTGAGATCTACAAAACATCTTGAGTGAGAAGTAATCAATGAATGTTGTTAAAGACCAACACGAGTACAACATTTTTTCTCTATAATCAGGTAAAGTTCATTTAAAAATACAATTCTCAAAATATGAGTACATAATTATGCTTAATTTTGAAGATATACACCTTCAAATCCCGCATCCTCGCCTGCCACTAGAAAAGTAGAAGAAAATTACTCTCCTATACTGGAGAGCTCTGTTATATGTAAGTAGTAATTGTAACAGCGAGTGTGGGTCAGTTCAGCAAATCTGTGCACCTGTTCGACTCAAATCGGGGGGGGGGGGGAACATTGCTTGTCGTGTTCAAGCAGCGGTTTTTTCCCAGAAAATGAAACGGCCGATTTTCGAATACAGCCCTACAGACGAACTTTATTTAGAAGCGTCGACTGACGTTGATAAAAAAAGAAAGGTCTAAAACAAATTCGCTCAACAGACTGGTAAGTAAATCTTCTCCAGATCAAAATTGAATGGGCAACAATCACGCTCATTGCAGTCTACGTATTATTATTATTATTATTATTATTATTATTAAGTGAGGACATTTGAGTTATTTTTTCAATGTGTATGATTGTGAATAAAATATAAACACATTTTAAGATAAACTCCTGGAATTATTTTATTTGATAGTTAATTCTAAGCATTTCATTTAAATTTTATAACTACAACTGACTGCTGATAATGCCTTTTTTACCATTAAAAGTATAATAATATAACATTATAAAAATTTGATACATATTTATCGATGTAACAACTTATTTCTTCCTCATAAATGTAAAATTTACTATTTTCATACTCGCACGAGTTGCTGTTTAAGCTCCTCATACGTTTGTCACTCTCAATTTTCTTTCTTTCTTTTTTTTTTTTTAACTGTTTCGACCACGCACATCAATGGTGCCCTCACACCGTTAGTTGTTTTAGCATTGTGATGGAAAACGATACGACTGATGATGTGTTTGTGACTGTGTCACGATGATACTTGTAGGCCAGAATTGTCTTCCTGCTTTTCGCCTCTACAAACGATTGTGATGTCGACTGACGTGGCCTGAAAATTGCCAGACTTCCGTCGCATCAGATATGCTTACCTCCCCTCAGTATAGCAGAACAGTAGCAAGCGTGGCGAGTTATCTTCTGTGTGAGGTAGACCTATCATCATCCAGACTGCATCGTGAAAGTATTGAAATGCTGTGTGTGTCCCCCGTTTTCGAACAGTCCAATCTTCTCTACTCGTTGCACAATTATCTGCTTCTTCCTTTCCACAAGCTGGTTAATTGCCTTTTAAAATCGCAAAAAGTCGTCTGCGGGGAGAAACTAAATTTCTGACGTCATGGTGAAACCCAAACAAACAAAAACTGCTCTTCCTCTCTATCATCTCTCTTCCTCTCCATTATCTCCTACTTCCTTTCTTCTCCCCTTTTTCATCCTTTCTCTCTTTTCTCCAGTTCTCTATCTGAAGGAGATGCATGCACGTTCATAATAAAAAGTTTGGGCTGTTTTTGGACAGTCGTATAAAAACAGCGGGTCATAAAATGATAAGAGTGATAATATAAAACGCTCTCCTTATCGAAAGCTCGCCCCAGTCCAAACCGAGAAGGTGCCGTTCAGAGAAACCGCTTCTTCACGGCTAATTACTTCGGCAGACATCACTTTCTAGCATCTCTGCGCCCGTCTGCTGCCTTATGTTGAGGGTAGGAAAAAAGAAAGTGTGTATGGGGTCGGTAACAGCCTCAAAATCGTAAACAGGTTAAAGAGCCTGGTAATGACAATTAACATTAAAGTGTTGACTAAGGGAAATATCGATACCTGGTAGAGATCTGGGGGATAACCAGGCAACGATGAAAGGTATAATGGCAGTAGCAAATATTAAGTGGTTCATTGGTTCAGTGTTACGTAGTTCACTGAGTGGAAAAGCAGGGCCCATCCATTTTTTTTGTTCACACCTGAAAATCAAGCACATTCATGCCCACGTGAGACTCGAATTGGCAGGCCTCTGCTCTGAAGTCGAGCACATTAACTGCAAGACTGCAAGCCCACACACGGCCACACAGAAAGTGGAAGAAGGTGAAGGGGATTTGACACCAAACGACGGTTAGGTTTTCTTTTCTAATGATTGGTTTAGACTAGGTGTGGGCAATGCAAACTGTGCGGCGGGTCGGTAACATACCAAAATTCTCAAGCCAAAAAAAAAAAAAAAAAAAAAATGGTGAAAATGAGATGAAAAAATGCGTACATAATGGTGTTCACTTATCGAATTTTATGTGATAAGTGGAGCTGTTTGAATTCGTTAACGAAGTTTTTCAAAATCTGGCTGCGAGGTGGCAATTCGTAGAACTTTCCTTTGAAGGCAGCCGCCGCCGATGTTCTCTCACCACTTCATCACGCCCGTCAGCCACGTTATTTGTTACTTTTGTCTGTGTTAGAATATTACAGACTGCAGATTTCTAAAGCTAATTCGGATTTGATAAATTAAATTTCAGTTAAATTAACGTAAGTTAAATAAAAAAAACCTAAGAAACAGGTTTATCAAATTTTAGCACAAGGGAGAGTTCAAAGAAGCCCGCGGACCGCACCCGGCCCACTGACCGTACTTTGCCCACTCCTGGGTCAGACCGTGGGTTTACTGGATTAGAAAGTGCTACCACCTCATGCTCTTTTCCCGAAATGGAGAAAATATGATAAATCGGAGCACCCAGAGAAATACCTCCAACGGTCAGTCCTGTTAACATGCGTCGTCTCTAGAGATAAGTGTGTGTGTGTGTGTGTGTGTGTGTGTGTGTGTGTGTGTGAACACAAATTCTCAACATTAGACCAGAAGACCTTTTTCCTGTAGTGGTGAATCAGCGGTGGGCGGCAGTACTGCAGGAAAATAATAGGATGTGAGATCACCTTAAGACTGTACCTGTGTGCGTGTCCTTGTACGGCAGGGGGAAACACAAATTCTATTTATTTATTTATTCCGTTTAGGTAGTCTGTTACAGCATAAAACCAGTGCGGTGGAATGATTAAACAAAGTGACTCCTCTTTACGGCGTACCGACACTATCCTCACGACCTCTGCTCGCTGCCATGCATGTCACGTGGTCAACGGACTGACTCTAGTGCCAGGAACTGACTCTGGAATCCTGTCTCCAGCAGTCCTACCACACGACCGTGCAGCTCACCAGTTTGATGAATCCGATGACACACACAGCTGAAATCCTTGAGAATCGATGAGTCATTTCAACACATAATTGGTTCGGACAAACCTATTCATCTGCCATTTTACGTTATAAACGAAGCGCAGTTTGTCAAGGCGTGAGCTGTGGACACTCACTTACTAGTTACTGACATATCCTTTATATGATATCTGTTTGGGGCATATACCATTTGATGCCATTATTTCGTTCTCTGTAGCATATAAGAACGGATGAAGAAAACCCCATCAAGCACTACATTTATTTAATATTTTCGTTGGCGCATCATGTTGTTACATGTAACTCAGTTCCACACGCTCATCCCCTCCCCGCCCTCCGTCCCCCCATAGCATCACAAGCCTTAGGCACAGACGGCTTTTGAGTTCTTTTGCGAGTAATTGTAGCAAACGCTGTACAAATATTTGTGGCGGCTGTTTTAATATTATCTGTCGTCAACGTTTTACCGAGTCTATAAGTATTTCTGACTGTATCATAGTCATTAATTGAGTGAGTAGGCAGGTCCTTTGAATAAAACATTAAATTCTGGAACTGTCATAAGTTACCGTTTCGTTCAGAATATATTTTCTTCTGTCTGTCTGTCTGTCTGTCTGTCTGTCTGTCTGTCTGTCTGTCTGTCTGTCTGTCTGTCTGTCTGTCAAAGCAAGTCTTCATGTCTCAAACTGGCAAAAGGCCCAAGAAGGCGAGACCAGGGCTAGCTGTCAAGCTATCTAATCAGACTGCGACAAGCGAGGCCTAGAAACTGAAGCCCCCCCTCTGACGATAAAGCAGCTAGTTTACTCTGGCTCAATGAAACCGACTACCCTATGTTCCAGAACGTGATTTCAGAAGAACTCTCATAAACAAGCCACAGTTACACTTTAGGAAATGGATGCCAAGCGCACAAGCCTGTTCCAGGAGATCTGTTTAGAAGAATTCCGACTGATATGCTCCGGGTTCCATTAAGTCTAGCTCGCACATGCACCGCTCTATCTGGACAGCTCCAGGAAACAGTTTCATGACTGTGGATATTGACCGAATCCCCAGTCTCACAGGATGTATTTGATTTTTTTCTCCCGTTTATTTTGGATCTGCACGGCTGCCCAAAGATTGTGTTACCTTGTTGTTGACTGAGGGACGCCATTTAAATTTAGAGACTGGTTCTACGGACTCGTCGTGAGAGAAGACCCTTGCACCTTGGCCATGAATGCAGATTCGGTGCTTGCAGAACCAATGGCAGCATCACTGTCTTTCGTTTGAGTGCATTCACGAGCCACCTCAATAGACTGCAAAGAACTGCATGTTGTCTCGTGCGCTTCCTAAATCGTCGTCAGGGAAAGTGCGTCCGCGTGTCGTGACCAGCTTGTCAGACAGGTGAATGGACAATTCCGCTGGCGCTGTGGTCAACACCACTTTTAACCAGTCAAGAACTCGCGTACCTCTTTATAACTCCAACCAACCAACCAACCAACCAACCAACCAACCAACCAAACAAACAAACAAACAAACAAACAACAAAATAACGAAAGAAAGAAAATGGCAGTAAGTGTCAGCTCCAGCATGCAGTCCTTTTAATGTAATAATAATGTGCATAAATGTACAAACAAGCAGGTGAGAAGTAATGATAATAACTATTTCACACCGAAAAGTCTGTATATGTCTGAATGAACAGCAGGTGAGATGTGAACACTTTCGGTCATTCAGGACCATGTGCCACGTCAAAGTCCCACGTGTAAGGGGGACCTGAAGGTAGGTCTCTGGTACCAGACTGCCAGCTCGCCCACCTCTTTGACTTATGTTCCTTTCACTTGTATGTTGAAGGGCTAGGTAAGAATTGACATTGCATTCAAACGTGTAGCACAAATGTTGGTTAATGTACACATAAGGCATATTGGTATGCACATTATGTGTATGTTAGTGTGTGTGTGAGTCATTTGGCCACACACACACACACACACACAATATTACAGCCCTGACTGTTTTTTTTTTACGATTCGTGATTCATTGCATCACTTCTAAAAATATTCGGCAGCTAGACTATATCTGTTCCCCGCCAGATGAATGGAAAATGACCTTGAGCACCTCTTTACCTACCTCCTACACCACCACCCCAGAAAAAAAACCCCAAAGAAGCTTGTCTGTCAGCTCTGACAAAAGATGCCTACTAACCCTCTGACTATGAAATCGAGAACCCACCCATCTCCGGTTCCTGCCGCCGTGTCAGCCTTCAATCTTTCTCTACCTCACCAGGTTTCGTAGCCACGCAGTGCGATCTACCACAATACTGCTTACCTCATCTCTTTTTTTGTCATCGTCTCCTAAGTCCTGTTTACCGTTTTTGTTGGTTTGTTTTTCGTTAGAAAACGACCCCAGACTTGCAACGTTTGCAGCACCACCTCTGCCGAGGTCACGCGAATCGTTTTCCTGCTTTATCACCGCCCTCGCTCTACATTGTCTGTGACGACTACGCTAGAGAGTTTCTTTTTCGCTGACACTTGGCTTTCACCTGTAGTATAATTCGACACCGATAAGATTCACTTTAGATATTATATCATTTCTGCCTTGGGCTTGCAGACGGTCTAGTCCTGTACGCGCTACATTCCTAAGATAGCGGAATCTTTGTCACCCGCAGCGCCGTAAGGACCGTGAGAAAACTGATCCGATGACATATGATGCTAAAAATAGAAATGGGGAATTCAAATCGCCGCGGCGAATGACGGGGCGGTGGAAGGGAGGGGTAGTGGCCGTACTAGTGTGAACCATAGACCTATACAGATCTCTGTGTGAACATAATTTATTACCCAACTCCCACTGCACCATCGAACCTTGAAAGGGAGGGACCAAGTTTAATCGACATGTAAACCGGAGCGGGTCAGGATTTAAAAAAGAAAGTGACCAAAGAAATGTTTTAAAGAGATGCCGGTGTAAGCAGACGAGAACAAGTGTTTGCTGTGAGTGTTCCGTTCTTTGATAGTAACGACCACAGCTCAGTCTGCACTTTGCCAGGCCAGCCGGTAGACAGCTATATAGTCTCCTCTCTTCCCTTCGGCTCTTAGTTTTAGGGAACATAGTGTACATTGTGTGCACAGACATTTGTGTGCGTGAGTGCGTGCATGCGCATGTATGCACGCTGGGAGACTATGATACGTGGCTGCTGTGTACTGAGTATATGGTCTTAGACTGTTGGATAAACAAGCGCACGGCCATGCCGACTCCTGTCTAAAGGAGTGACTCTGGTGCGGACAGTGCTTTTCACTTGCATGTTAACATCGTCATTGATACACGGTAAGAGCGATTGTTTTTATGCCCGTTTCTCAATGTAGCATGCATGCGCGCGCGCGCACGCACTATCTCGCCCTTTCTCTCTTTCTTTTTATGCATATTTTCGATTGTATGCTGAACTGTGTGTTGTTTTTTTCTGTCTAAACATGAAAACGAGCCTTTTTGAGGCATCTGTTCCACGGATGTCAGCAACCGTTTGAAACAGACTTGTCTTGCTCCATCATTCCTTTTTCTATTACAACTTTCCTTGTGTTTGTGTGTGTGTTTGTGTGTGTGTGTGTGTGTGTGCGTGTGTGTTTTACTCTTTTCTTCCTGTCTTTTTTCCATTCACATCCCCCTCCTTTTCCACACACACATGAATACATACAAACTCAAGACAACACACATAACACTTTCTCACACACATATCTTTACAAAAAAGTACACACATAGGCATCACGTAAATCTTTTACGGTGAAAGAGAGAGAGATTTGAGATTTGATCATTTATTGACACCACCATTGGGTTCTTGTCAAGGGGTAAGTCATTAATATTCCAAAAAATACATTGGGTCATAAAACATTTAAGATATTAAAAATATGTAGTCTGTATCTCAATATATAATTACAATTATCTATCTTTTTACCATTGTCATCAGTTTATGTAGTAAGTGCTAAAGCCTTCGACAGAGAGAGAGAGAGTTGTGCCTCCCTTGTAGGTGTATATTCTTAGTAAAGACTCACTAGACCTGTCATGGTTACAAGGCTATAATAACCAAAATGAAATACAATCCTCCACAATGCCTGTAGTCTGAAGACCTGGGGATCCAGGAGGGGTGTGGGAGGGGCGAACAAACTTGCCAAAGCTGAGGGTCCTCCGACGGTGCCTCAGTCTGTGGTCAGTACCAAAATTCTAGTTCTGTTTGTCGCGATCAACTCGAGCACATTGTCGGGTTCCCGGCAAGTTTGCATGTCATTACGCGCTGACCTGACCCTGTGGACCCTATATAACCATTACTGACGAAGACGGGTGGGTGGGAACGAAGAAGGATCAACAATACATGCTAACCCCCCCCCCCCAACTAGGTACGCAACCTGCTGTGGACAGTTAGATACAGAACAAGGAGCTGCACACCCAGTCTTGTAATATCAATCAAGCATATTGCTATTTCTAGTAACTCCCTGGGAATATCTGAAAGTCTTCTGTATGATGTTTTACCTGATCTTTTCTTTCGGCACGGGCAAGCCTTTGTCTGTTTACCTTATCATGTTTTCATCTGATCAATTGTGAAGTGTTTTCTATATCTCTATATATTTCTATATATCTTTATATAATCACTCGTGAAGAGATGTATTATGTTTGGTTGGCTGGTTGAGAGAGAAATTAGGGAAAAAAATAATGAAAGCAGCATTTTGAAAGTCTTGGAGCATCAAGTGCGGATGGTAGATTAATATCTGGTTAATATCTGTATGGCTGGTGCTCTTCGCCATCGGAAACTGAGGCAGCATCAAAGCAGCCCTGTAAACAGAGAAATTCTATGTGGTGGAGGCAAGATTTGAACAATCCCTTCCCCTGCCATTGTCTTCGTGTCCAGTACTTATTGCGATGGTCGGCTGGATCGAAAACAAGAGTGGGGAATGGCTGGATGCGAGCGCTGTTGAATAGATACACGAATTAGTGAAAGCGTTCATGAACGTAGGATAAGTAGGTGAACGAATTGAGGAGTTGATGAACGGATGTTTTGTGTAAGTGAATCCTCCATACAGAGACGACTGGGTGTATTAATCATGTTCTGGATAAGCCGGGGTTTTCCCGCAGACTCGCTCGCAACAGAGCGCCGTCCACATATTTGAATCGGAAAATCAAATTTTCAGCGCCTGCTTCGGCTCCAGAATGTCCCTCTCTGCAAATACTGACTTTAGCCATGTCCAGGGTTGGACGGCGAACGCATGTGTGTGCGTAGACATAGGATAGCTGCTGGAATGCTCACCCCTTTCTCCGACAAGAACAATGGCACCAGTGTTGAGAACGTGGACAGCCAGCACGAGGCCAAACGCAGAAGCATTCAGCGATTTTTTTTGCACAGAAAGGGAGACAATTTCTCCTCTTTCAACTCAAACCCTTTCCCACGAGCTTCCGCTGCCCATGTCGTTGCAGCCGTCTGGACTTCGTCGAAGGAAGATTTTTGTTTGTTTGTTTTATATTAGCCGAGCAGTAAACACAAATGTAATAATTCAAGAGGACGTTTTGCTAGCTTCATTCTCATTGCCATTTACGAAAGTTATCCCCCCTTCCATCTTCCTATACCGCACACACAAACTGAATGTCAGACATCTGATAAAATTGTGACATATAATGAGATTCTGTACACAGAAAGGAATTTTCAGGCTCTCCACTTGTATCCTTATTTCGATTTTTTTTTTTGAATTTTGAACAATATGTTTGAGGACAATTTCTCACCTGCTGCTGTTGATTTTTGTCACATTCTGGAGTCAAATTTCTGATACAATTTTCAGAATGTGTCAGCTTCATAGAGTCAAGTTTTTTTGGTTTTGTTTTTGTTCTGCTATTATTTGGCCTCACTTTCTGACCTCAGTGCCCTGTCACTTTCTTTCGCCTTTTTTCAGAGTGCCGATATATGCGTGTGAGAAAGTGAGATCGTGTGGACAGTCGTTGCAGGGGCGGCCTTAGGCAAGTGCAAGCTGTGCACCTGCACGGGGCCGCCACGACAATATAATATATTGAATATAAAATAGAAAGAGAAAATAACGACACAGCTGACGGCAATGTGGCCGAAAAACATCGTATTTCTTGTTAATTAGTCCGCTGTATTTACTAATGTTGCTGGAGTGGGAGCAGTAAGCTCATTGGCGGATGAAGGGGCCACCGATTCTTTCCCTACCCAGGGCCGCCACGAGCCGGGAGCCGAACCTGGTGATTGTGTTCAGTTTGATCTCCCACTTTCGGGTTTACGAAGACTAAGATGTTTCCATTTGTATGCTTAATGTATACACGTTGCTATTTGCTTCCTTCTTAACCTGTTTAGCAGCTTTGCTTGTGAGTCATTCCTCTTTCCTTCTTTTTCTCACACCTTAAGTCAGTGACGTCACAGCAAGAAAGAAAGAAAAAAAAAACCCTCTTGTGAGTCGCTTGTGAAAATTTGTCCATGCAGGCCGGAACCAGCGAGCTCGCAGGTCTTGTGTGATATCAAGCGATATAAGAAACTAGAAGGTGTTAAAACTGAGTTAGCCCCTACATGTGACACGACGTGACACGAGGGTGCCCAAAAGGGTGGGAACAGACGATGAGACGACAAAGGACCGGGAAAGGGTTTGATCCTGTCTTGTATTTCTTGGCTGCCCGTGCAACTCTCGGCGCTGAGACTTTTCTATCGTGGGAATTCACTCCTTACATGAGAACGCAAACTCTTTTTTTTTCCTCCTCGTACACGTGCGCTCGTCCGCTAGTGTGCTGGTGGGCATGCGCAGTGACATGCCAGTACCACACCTGATTTTAATATTAGCTGACGTCACACTACTTGTGACATTACTTTGTCAATCTGTCGGCAATACTACGGCCATAGCCGCAGTCTCTTCGTGATAATACACTCGCAGCCATTTCTTATTTTACATGGTCAGTCTACTTGTTACTTACACTTACGTTCACAAGTACCTAGTGTCCTAGTCCCCTTACACTTGAAATTGTCATGTCTTCAATATCACATTGCACTTCAGGTTACATGCTACATTACATCCCCAATCTCTCCCCGTTTCACTGAAGCAGACTGTTAATATTACATTGGCGGACTCTTGAGGACAGTGCATCGACTGACAGGCCTGACGAGAGGGAGGGACAGGGGGGATCTGGTGTAGCTGGGCCCGCGGCTGTGAAGGGGGACCGGCCTTGGTCAGAGGATTCTTTTTATTTTCTTCTCTTCCTTTTAAAGAAAGGTTGATGTAACATTCCTCACTCTGGTGATTTTTTTTCTGTGGAGCGGGGTTCTACAAGTTTGATCTTTTACCGTCAGTTTTCCTCCTTTACTAACCACTCACGTGTAAACAACTCTATGTTCAAGTAGTGATATAGACCCTAGTGCACTTATCCTAATGCTTGCAGTCAATATTACGTTACTGAATGAAATGTAGATATTGACAATAGAATTGTAAGCATATTATTATATACACTGAGAAAATAATTTACGATTACAATTACAAGGGGCCAAGAGAGGTCGTCTGGTCTAGTCGGTCCTGTCGACTGAATGTCTACAGGATTACGTCGAGCGATCGTTAAGGATCTGAAGATGTGGTGGTGTTTATGATATTAACGTGTCAGACTGTGTATGGCATTACACCGACACACCGAGTCTTCCGAGGGCTATCAGGCGTTGGCGATCTTTCACCAGAACGAAGCTCCGATCGACAGATGGTTTGTTCTGGCTGTAGTCTAATCGACGAAGCAAGGGCTGTAGTGTTTTCAATGGGTTCCCTCGCCATTGTACGTAGACCTCAACGCACTCACAATGGTGGTGGCGGTGCAGCTTAAAACAAACATGATTCGTTTACTCCGTGGAAGAGACCACTTCGCGTGCTGATACACACATTTAACTGGTCCGGACAGTCGTGCAACAGATCTCTTCTACTCGCTTCCATTTCTGCGAGTCGGCAGATCAGTATTTATGATCATGTAGCGCAGTCAGCACAAACGGCTTATGTTAAAGGCACATTAGAGTTATTATTTTGTAAAGATCAACGGATCACAAGACAATGGCTTTAAAATCCGAGCAAATACCCGCTTACGAACCTTTCATACATGGATTTCGGTTTTCAGCCCTTCCATTCTCCTACGACACGCACGCACGCACGCACGCAGTGCAGTCTGACTGCCGCAATCGTTTGCAGTTTCATACGACCTTTGACCTCTTTCTTCTGGCCCAAGAGCAGCCAGTATTACGCAGTATATACCCCGAATTCACCCGTTTACGTGATTCATTGTCGAATATGTGGCAGTTTCTTCACTGTGATCACATGATCACAGTAGTCAGCGCGAAAAAAAAGAAGAGAGAAGCTGGTGACCTTGTGATCACAGTAATCAGGAACGAAGGGAGAGACAGTGTGACCTCGGGATCACAGTAATCATGAAACACGGCAGAGGCGCTAATGCAGTTAATATGAACAGCTTTTTTTCTGATTGGAGAGATAGGACCTTGACACTTTTATCCATGTCTGAACCTACCCCGGAGGTCCTCCACCACTGGTTCAATGCTTTTACACACAAAGATCTCAGCTTGGGAGCCAGCTGCACATTGTGCGAGGAGGATGGCCCCTAAAGGGTGGATGAACTGTAGATAAACAGGCCAACCTCAATATAACGAGCTTTGGACCTGTAAGGCAAATCGCGCCCTGATTTTTAAAATAAGCTTATAGGATACCCTGGGTAATAAAGCCGAACAGTGAGACAAATTGAATATAAATAAAGCTGACATGTCTGCATTTTTGTGTATCTTGTGTTTGTTAGAACATGCATTACACGATCTCGATGATATTCTAAATTCTTAGGGTATAACTCCTTACATTGCCTCTACAATTTGAGTTCCATTCTGTGAAATTCCTTGTAACCAGACGTTGACTTTAAAAAAATAGATTAACGATTAAGTGCTTGCCTCATTCTTTTTTTTCGACTGTCGACATTTGTAAAACAAACAAACGAACGAACAAACTAGTACTAGTGAATGCATACAAATATAGATGCAAATATCCACATCACCAACAGCAGCTTGCCGCTAAAACCCATCTTTCCATCGAAGACATATCGAACCAGACTGTCCATGTCCCTCTCCTCTATCTTCTTTCTCTCTTTGTGACTTTAGGCCTAGGGGTTCTGCCATTGACACGGCCAGTGAAATTCAACAAATATCTATAATTTGTCTATAAAATACTAACAGACAACATGTCCCCTAGACTTTCTGCACTATTTTCTACCAGTACTACGAGAGGACCCCTCAAACTTAATATTCCAGCTCCGCGAAAAGACCTATTTAAGACGTGTTTAAAATAGTTGGGTAGTGTTGTGTGGAACAGCATTCCATCACACCTTCAGCAGATGAAATTCAGTCTCTGTCAATTCAAAACAGGGCTCCTAAGACATTTAGACCAAAATCTTTGATTGCAACGTCTATTTACAAAAGTTTTCTGTAATACTTGTACATATACTATTTCTTCTTTTGTTGTGCCTTTCTTTCTACTTATGTTGGGAATGTGGTTTCTTTTGGGAATGGCGTTCGAGGACTTGATCTAAAAAAACATACTTGCTTATTTTATTACCCTCGTTAATAAAGATTTTGTGTGTGTGTGTGTGTGTGTGAGAGAGAGAGAGAGTGAGAGAGAGAGTGAGAGTGAGAGAGAGAGTGAGAGAGAGAAAGGCATATGCAAACAGGACAAATTCTTTCGTAAAAAAAGGAAAGGTCGCAACTGCCGTAAGCCATACAAAAGGAAGTCTGGGGTCTCATTTGAGAACATGGCCGCTGGGACTCACGAACATCTACAGACAGAAGCAATGGTCTCGCTTCCGAGGTTTGTTCATCACAAGCGAGCACACGATAACATGAGTGCTGTCCAGGACAGCTCGCAGCGCTCACTGTGGGTGACGGTGATCACAGTGATCTATCACAGTGCGCCATGACAGAGGCCGTAATCACATAAAGGGCGTTAAATGATCGCGGGCCCCTAGGCACGCGCGCCTCGTCACGCAGTTCCCTCCCGCAGTGTCCTGATCATTGGCACGGAACCAAAGGGAACTACCTTCTGCATGCTGACACTATCTGTTCCTTTCAAAGTTTCACAGCCAAGCCGTAAATGACTGCGGCAACGGACTATATTTGTTGGTAGCACATCGCAGACATTATTACTACACCACAGACATTATTACTACACCACAGACATTATTACTACACTACAGATATTATTACTATACCACAGATATCATTACTAAACCATATACATTATTACTACACCACATACATTATTACTACATCACAGATATTACTACTACACCACAGATATCATTACTAAACCACATACATTATCACTACACCACATACATTATTACTACACCACATACATTATTACTACATCACAGATATTATTACTACACCACAGACATTATTACACCACATACATTATTACTACATCACAGATATTATTACTATACCACAGATATCATTACTACACCACATACATTACTACACCACATACATTATTATTACATCACAGATATTATTACTACACCACATACATTATTATTACATCACAGATATTATTACTACACCACAGACATTACTACACCACATACATTATTACTACACCACATATATTATTACTACACCACAGATATCATTACTACACCACATACATTATCACTACATCACATACATTATTACTACACCACAGACATTATTATTACATCACAGATATTATTACTACACCACAGACATTATTATTACATCACAGATATTATTACTACACCACAGACATTATTACTTCACCACAGATATCATTACTACACCACATACACCACAGACATTACTACTACACCACAGACATTATTACTACACCGCAGACATTACTACTACATCACAGATATCATTACTACACCACAGACATTACTACTACATCACAGATATCATTACTACACCACAGATTACTACTACATCACAGATATCATTACTACACCACAGACATTACTACTACATCACAGATATCATTACTACACCACAGACATTATTACTACATCACAGATATCATTACTACTACACCGCATCGGCTAGAAAAACATCCCAAAAGGACGGAGAAGGCCAGCAAGAGGTGTAGTGACACTGTAGCCAGAAGACAAGGACACTAAGTTTGTCATTATGATTATTGCAGTCATCACCATTGTCATCTTTATTTTCCTTCTCATGTGGTCATCATTACTTGTCACAGGGATGATATTCTTCTTTACATTTTCTTTCACGGAACAATTTTTTTCCCAAAGCAAGAATACATATATACATATATACACTACATGAAGACTTTTTTTCAAGGCTCCAAATTAAAAGAGTGGGATACTGATTTGTGATGGTCTTTGAAATGTATTAAAATTAACCTGTTCAAAATGATCAAGAAAAAAGAAATAAAAAATGAGAGAGGGACAAAGAATGAAAGATAAAAGAATGAAGAAAACAAACAAACAAATGAGCCAAAAAGAGTGGTAAACATGTTTAATCTGCAGATGTGTGTGTGTGTGGGGGGCGGTGGGGGAATGGAAAGTGAGGCAATGGTAGATCTTTTTAATTATCCCATAAACTTCTCAGCACTGTGTCCACTGTAGCCACGCTCTGTGGACATAAATATTGATGGTGGACTCAATGGAGCAATGTTTGTTGTTTCCTTATCTTGTAAACACAATGAGCTCTTTTAATGTCAGTTAACATGGGAGTTTTAAACTTATTTTCAATTATTTCATAAATGTTTTCAGTAGTGTTTTATATATTTATTTGAAATGCAGAAAACTTTCGTATTATTTGATGTTTACAGGAAATGGTATACATTATCTAACTATTGCTCTTGTATCCGAATAATTTTCACACCTCACTCATCACAACCGTCTGTACATCGTCGTACTGTTCTCTCACGCACAGTCATTGACGCCACACACTTGTTAACTTCAAAAGGTTAACATTTTATGAGCCCAAAATCCTCACCTCAAAGGTATCTGTGTTTAACTGACATGCACTATGTTCCATGACAAACACTGCCTGAAGCAGTCCTCAGTGTCCTCGCTATCATCTTTTCCTGTGCTCTTTAATCCTTTAGAGCACACTGAGATTCGCACACACACACACACACCTCCATACACTACGTAATAAACACACACACATACATATATACGCGCACCCCCCTCCCAAATCTCTCTCTCAAAGGGGAGGGAGATAATCCGTCCTGGAGAGAGTCATCCCCTTGTCAAAGCTTTTTAGGTGTTACCCTACAGTTGGTTGATTTAGTGGGAAAGTGCTTCCACCTTGAGGTGATTTCGCACTATGGGGGGAAGGGATGGGAGGAAACTGGAGTGCCAGGAGAAAACTCCCGACGCTCACTCCTGCAAACAGGTGTCACATTCAGAGAGTGGCCCGAGACGAGATCTGAACCCAGAGCCTTTCACTGCAGCGGTGACGAGCATGCGTTTTAACCACTACACCACCGGGCGCCCCCTTGATGATGTCCCTGTCAGGCGTACAACCGCAGTTTATTTTACCCCCCACCACATACACCTCGGCGCAGGAGACAGCCGCTTACTTCCTCCCCCCACCCAGCCCCTCCGCTCTCAGAATGACGGGAAGCTAATGGTGGCGGGGTGGGTGAGGGGGAAGCGCAGGGCTGGGTAGGGGGAGGCTACAGGTAATCCTGGCCTTGCGTCCCCCGTACCGTGGGAAAGAAGACCAGTTGTTTGCTCTTCCTCTCGTCACATGACCGAGCTCTGCTCGGCTTTCGCACACCGAACTCTCCCAAGAGGCGGCGAGGGAAACCCGGAGGGGAGGGGGGTTTGCGTCACATCTTGTCTGTTGTTGGCTGTTTCGGCGGCGAGCCTCAGCGAACTCAGCGAGAGAGGCTGGCCCGACCACAACAGAACGAGAGTGCGCCGAGAGCATGTTCGCAACTTCCGCGCCCACCGAACACCGGGAAGAGAGAGAGAGAAAAAAAGAGAGAAAGAGGGAAGCAGGAGAACACAGTCTATAGTTTTATTCCGCTGTTTAAATGATACAAAGACAAGGGAGTGGGGGTTGCCAGCGTGTTTCTCGTTGTAAACGAGACGGTGGATGCCCCTTTCAACCAAAAAGAAGTAGAAACAGATGGACTTCCTGTGATCTTCTGTTCACTGCTAGCTTGCATCTTCGCCCCGCTTAGCTTTTAGAAACAACTGGATTCTCGTGGAAGTGTCCCGCTCTGTGGAAAGAGAGTTTGCAAGACGAAGGGGGGCTGGTACTGCCGCATCCACCCCTCGCCCCCTGCCTATCCGTGTGACGGCTTGTGTTGTGTGGAGGGCACGTGCACCCCGTGGTTGGATTACGTGTTGCATGGAGTACCACCCCCAAGGCCTCCTCTTCTTCCTCCTTGTTGCAGCCAGCGTGCAGCATCAGCAGATCCGCGCCGCTCACAGGTACCTGCAGATTCCTGGCCGTTATTATGATTCATGCTTTTTTTTTTTTAAGTGCCGCGTGTCTCGGTTTGGGGAAAACCGTTAATGTTTAGCGATGGATGAACTAACGACTTGCGACAATAACTGGCATGGTAGTCAGGGTAGACATGGGCAATGCCAGTTGTCTACCTGGCTGGAAGAAAAACGACAATGAACTGCTGGAAAGTAGGTAACTGGAAATACCAAAGCCTTTCTCCAAGTTTTAAAGACATTTGGCTCAATTTAGTATACTTTCCGAATATTTCAAATTATACCCAGATGCAAACACGTGTCAATACTTTTCTCACCCATGCATATGTGAATATGTTAAGCGTTCGCGTTCGCTCGATTTACCTGTAACCTTTAGCAGACCCTTGCCTCGTAGTGCGATAAAAGAGGTGGTTCACCTGAACTCCGGACCACGAGGTGAAGGCAGAGACGCGCCGCAGTCCCACACCGACAGACCAAAGGCCCAGCCAGGTGCTGACAGGTGGAACCAGTCGGTGCAAATGTTGTATCAGGATGTGCTGCTTCAACATTCTCTGCCGGCGCAGCTCTTGATTAGCTATAAATCAGCCCGCCCGAGATGCTGACCCCATTCAGACACATAAAAAACAATTTTACTGTAACCTAAGCGAATTCAGTGATGTGTAACGATTTTCTCAAGGTAGACGTTATGCGCCTTTTTTTTGTTTTGTTTTGTTTTTTTGTATTTTTTGTCCAACTTTTATAGCCGTTATCTGCAGGGGAAAGTGTGTGTTTGTGTGTGAGTGACGTATGTATATCATTAGGAAAAAGAAAAGCACTGAGAATTGTTTGTACATCCTTTAACACGGTAAGGTACTTAAATTTTTTCACACTTTCCCGTGGCTTTGTGTATCTGAGCAATCGGATTGTACCCCATCAAATCGACCAGAATTTATGGGGATGGGGATGGGGAGGGGCATCAGAGAGGCTATCTGACTGAGGATGATCGCGGTCTCTTTCTGTTAGTTTGGTGGTAGTCCGCTAAAGCTCCGTCGTGTTGGGCAGATAACAACTGCCTCCGACAGCGGAGATGGGGGCAAAGATTATAGCCCGTGCCCGGGGGGACGAGCCTCGCGCCAGGAAATGGCGGCTCAACACGCCTCCCTCGCGTTAACGTCAAAACGCTTCGCGCAAAATGTGTCACAAACAGTTACATGTGTCAGCAGCAGCCAAAACTGATATCTTGTTTCTGCAGACCCGTGAAGGCCTCCCAGTCAGACTGCACGTGTAGTCAATCGTGGCTAGAATGACCGGCGCTTATGGCTGTAGCCGTTCAATATGACCATGATGCACGCTTTCACTTTGTTGTAAATAGTGTTAGGACCCCCTAGACATCACTTTTGTCAATGCAGGTGTTGTTGACGGTTTGTATATTTTTCGTCGTCTGGTGGTTTTTATTTCGTTCCTCACTCCGCTTTTTCTTCCTCCTTCTCTTGGAAATAAGGTGAAGGTCGTTCGCTAACCTTTTTCAGGTCGTTAGGGGTGGGGTGGGGGGAAGGAGGTGAGGTGAGGTGTTCGAGACTTCCCTTTTCTCGGCCCCAGTTGTTAGAGAGGGCGGTGCTCATCTCCTCTCCCTCGCAATCTTACCTTCCCCAACCCTCTACGGAGTCAGGTACCAATTCTTGACAGACTGGGGAAAGTTTGGTGCGCTACACGGGTATCGAACCTGTCCGCTCCTCAGTTTGGACATCAGCGCTCTAACGGCTTAGCTATTCACTTCCCTTGCGTAGGAAATCAAGGAGACTGAAACCCACTTTACCTGTACTGAAGTCTTTCACAAAATCGTTTTTAATTGATCCAGTTCGACTCCTCACGCCCACGCCCACCCCCACTCTCATCAAAATTAAAACAAAAAACTACCACTTTGAAAAGAAATCCAGTTTTTCAGCTTCCTTCGTCTCTTGTCCCCTCCGCCAAACTGCCCTCTCAATTTACAATCGAGGTCCATGGACGGTAGACATGACGATTGTGTATCCCCTCCATGACAGGAAATTAATGACGCCGCTCTTCATCCACGACGTTACAAAGACGAAGAAGCAAAGAGGGGGGGGGAGCACGTTTTAACGTTTCCCGTGCTCTACGTGACGGCGACGTAGTCCGTGGGCCATCTCGGCTCTCCACTGCAGCGTGACAGTCGAGAACGTGGGCCATGTCGGCTCTCTGCGTCTTGCGTCCTGGCGCGAGATGTAGCGACGAGGAGTTCGTCAGAATGGCCGAGCGCGAGACATCTTCGCGCAGCCGTGCGCCAACCGAGACGCAGTGAGGCCGACCATTAATTTGCTCTTTTTGTGAATATGATGGAGTAGACACGTCCGAACCCAGTTTCCCCTTTCCCACGCTAGCAGGCTTGGCCTCCACCCCCGGTTATATTTACAGTTTTATTTACCTGTAACGCTTTTTCTACTTCTTCTCGTCAGCGGAGAAACAGTGTTTTTGCTTTGTTTCCCTTGGGAAAGCTGAACGCAAACAGAAAGCTAAACTCTTTAAGCTGTTTGGGAAGAACCTGGCTGGACTGAGGGCAGTGTGTTGGTGCGGGGTGGTGGTGGTGGTGGAGGGATAGGATTGTGGGGTTTTTTTTCGATAATTTTGGTGATGGGATTTTGTTAGATGATAAATTTTGGCGGTAGGATTTTCTTGTTCAAAGGAAAGTTGTCAGCACCTGAAGAACGCTATCGTCGTTGTTTGTGAAGGCTGGGCTCAGCCTCCTTGACTTTTTGTTCCGCAGCAGGTGAAGTGCTACAGGTGGCGGCTCCAGTGATGTGTTGGGGTCAAGCAGCTTAGAAATGTGGGGTTCTCATGGCTACGAGCTGACATATCCTCACCCTGAGGAGGAGTCACAAACTTTGTACAACTCCTATTGTACTTACTTTTAGTGTGAAGTCCCCCGCCGCCGTCACAGACGACCCTCTACTCAATTATCAGTACTGCCAACATCATTATCGTTATGTCGCCTTTTCCTCGTTATCTGTCGTGGACACTGGACGCATTTACAGTTTGATGCAAAATTTTATTGATGTGCCTGCGACCATTCATCATCATCATCATCATCATCATCATCATCATCATCATCATCATCATCATCATCATCATCATCAAGCAAATTAGCCGTCGTCATCTCTGCCAAAAGCAGCATGAATGACCTTGTCACCGGGCCGTTTCTTGGTAACAGATAACTCCACTCGCAAAGCGTTATAAGCAAATGCAATTAACCCCTTTGTCGCGTTCACGACTCACGACCGCCGACGCTCCTGTGGAGATCCCCATCGCGCTCACACACTCGGCTTTCTGAAGGAGTTCTGTTTAATCGCGTTATCTTCAACCACTAAACACTCAGCGGCTGATGGCAGAACTTTGGCAGCTGTAGGAGGCTGTAAGTCTCTCTCTTCCTAGTCTGTGACGTCACTCTGTCCAGGGGCCGAGCAGGTTTCTTTTAGCAACTGTCTTCGGTGCTGCTCCTCGTCTTTATCTTTTATGCAACAAGTTCCATGGCTTCGAGGAGAGAGATGGTGAATAGACGTTTTCCTTAGACTTACCTTTTCATCGTTACCTGTTATTATTACCTGTCTACCGGTCGTGAAGACTGAAAGCGTGTACATGTTGTTATGATTTGTTGATTTGCCGGCTGCCCTTCTCTCATACCTCACCTCCCGACCTCGTCTCTCCTTCTGTTTTTCTACGAGTCCGTGAACGACATTCAAATCTCGGATTCAGTTTGCCTTCCTACAATACATTAAAATGTGTCACCACCAAAAACAATACTTCAAAAATTCAAATACCAGCTTGGGAGGCTCACACATTAACATACAATGCACCTCCTCATCTACCATCCCTCCGCTTCGTCGCGTGGCGACATGTCGGTCAGTTAACGACCGACCGTTGTCTCGCAATTTCACGGCCACCACGTGACCTAGGCAGATGTTGGTGAGGTCTTTGTCTTCTGGACGTAACGCATCAGGGCACCTGTTTGTAGTCAGTCACTCGGTGCTCTTACTCCTTCCATCCTTCTCTGTCTTGGGGTTTTGGTGTTCGGCGGATTCCCTGTGCTGCATCAGGTCTGTTGGCACTGGCACCTGTGTGTGTGTACTTTAGAGTTCCCGGGAGCGTGTCTGGCATCGTCTGGGCAAGATGGGCTGCAAGGTGAGTCACTTCAACAGACCAGGCTGAGCGGACAAGAAGTAAGGAGGGTAGCGTTGTCCTGCTATTAATGTCCTCCGTATGTTAGCGAAGAGAACGGCTCAGTGATAACTCTTGGTCTGCGCACCATGCCCTGATATTCTTACCTGTGACCAGGAATTTCCTATCAAATAATTAATTAAAGACTACACGTGCTAGCTAATAATGAAGATCTGTTTCGCTGTTGTAGAATTCTTAGCTGGCCAGCTTTTAAATGCTGTTCTTATCAGGGATTTTTTGGTCGCAGATGCGGAGAGTGGGTTAGAGCTTCGCTTCAAACTTCGAAGTGTGAGCGGAAGCTGGTGGTGACCAACGTCTGGATATCATCCGTAAAAAAAACACCCACTGTGCAGGTGAAACGCGGTTAATTAGTCTCACAATAATCAGACAGCTCATTACGTTTCGTTTCACCGTTCCGTATAGTGACGCACGAGCATATGTTTATACCTACTTATCTGCTTAGGTACAGCCGTTGTAGTCAGCCATGGTGTCTGGTCACGTGGTGCACAAGTACCTAATGCTGTCATTTACATGTTTAATGCCGCCGTCAGCTGCTTACATATTTCAGTGGTCTACTTGTAACATTCTTTTGTATTGATGTAATCCACCCCTACCCGTGCACCTGCTCACCTGACACGTCGTGTCAATGACATATTGACGATGTTTTCTTGTCTGTGAACAGGAGTGACGTAGTGACGGTTTTTTGTGTGTGTGTCTATGGCAGGGTCTGATCGGGAATGACAAGTTTTTGGTTGTCTACAGCTGGGTAGAGCGAAAATTGCACGATGATTTGTGTGTGTGTGTGTGTGTTGGAGAGGGGTGGGAAGCTCTTTATGATAAAGTCTGAGGGAGTATTTTCTAGTTTGTAACAGGGTCTGACGTCATGACAGTATTTTCTTGTCTGTGACAGGGCTTGACGTAATGACAGTATTTTCTTGTCTGTGACAGGGTCTGACGTAATGACAGTATTTTCTTGTCTGTGACAGTGCTTGACGTCGTGACAGTATTTTCTTGTCTGTGACAGGGTCTGACGTCATGACAGTATTTTCTTGTCTGTGACAGGGTCTGACGTCATGACAGTATTTTCTTGTCTGTGACAGGGTCTGACGTGATGACAGTATTTTCTTGTCTGTGATAGGGTCTGACGTAATGACAGTATTTTCTAGTCTGTGACAGGGTCTGACGTGATGACAGTATTTTCTTGTCTGTGATAGGGTCTGACGTAATGACAGTATTTTCTAGTCTGTGACAGGGTCTGACGTGATGACAGTATTTTCTTGTCTGTGATAGGGTCTGACGTAATGACAGTATTTTCTAGTCTGTGACAGGGTCTGACGTGATGACAGTATTTTCTTGTCTGTGATAGGGTCTGACGTAATGACAGTATTTTCTAGTCTGTGACAGGGTCTGACGTGATGACAATCTTGTCTGTGACAGGATTTGACGTAATGACAGTATTTTCTTGTCTATGACAGGATTTGAAGTAATGACAAACATTTTCTCGTCTGTGACAGGGTTTGAACGGGGCAGCTGCAGGTGCAGCGACTAGAGTACCAGCAGGGAAAGCTACTCACGCCGTAGTCCCTGCCAGCCAGTCCATTCCTCAGCGACAAGTGTCAACTGTTAGGAGGTAAGATGCTCGAACGTTTGTCTCGCTTCGTTCAATGATCAGCTCGTTTGCTGGGTATAATCTAGGGGAAATTACTCTGCTATCACCCCCCTCCCCACCTCGCCCTTCTTCCTCTTCTGCATCTCCTGTGTCGCCGCCACTGCAGGAAGTTTGTGGTGACATATTCGTCGCACGGCATAGGGGGGTTTAACTCACCCCGCGGTGAGAACCTCGCTGTTGTGGTGGTATTTCGGTTCCTGTATACTCCTGCTCTCTTATCTACGCGTTTGGTTTGACAAAGATGGGTACTGTACGAAGTTAGCAAGGAACACACAGTTTTGTTTCAGCTTATCTGGCGAGCGATATAGCAGCACAGCAGACGAGTGCTGGCAAGAGAGAGAGAGAGAGAGAAGAACTACCCGCCATGCATCATCTGCATGAAACACAAATAGTTGGCTTGACAAAGATTTACTGTGGAAGCCCTTCTTCTCAGCCCTTTCCCCCCCCCCCACCTCTCGCCCACAACGAGCCCCTCCCACTCGCGTCCCTCCGACAAGGAGACGAGGCGTCGAGTAGACGGCTGCGTCAACAGGTGCCATGGTGGGTGGAGGAGAACACACAGGAGCCTGTGTTGCTGTGTCGAGGTTGGCTGCTCTCAAGAAAACTGGCGCGTCGTCAGACATGGCGTTCATCAGAGGCATCATTCATTCTTTCGTCACTTCACCTCGCGATCGATCCACTCTCTCGGCATCTCTTCCTAAATCCCTCCCTCTCTCCATCCCGCTCATTGAGAAGGGGACAAATGAGTAAATTAGATAAGTTAAACCGCTTTAATCACCGCAATTAAGTGAACATGGAATTCTTGTTCTTTTTTCCTCATAGCCAGATCTCGACTGAAGAAAGGCGAGAAGAAATGTAGATGTGAAAGCAAAGGTAGTAGTTCATTCTTCACCAGTAAAAACAAAAAGTTAATTGAAAATCTGTTTGTAGTGGTACACGCGTTAGGAAGAGAGGATAAAGGTAGAGTTTGAAAATCGTGTTTAAACGATTTTCCTGCTTGGCCAAGCGTGTTGTGGTTTAATTGTGGTGAATTGGGAAGATATCTGCTTTAAGATCTGTTGGGTAGAAATTTGGTTTTGACGTATCACCTGGTCAGTCCCTCTCCCCACCCTCGCCAGTTTTGGATCCAGTCTTGAGGGGATGGGGGTTCGTCGGGCTCCACGTCTGTACAGAAAAAGACGCCAGCATCGGAGTTAAAATACCGCCAGTCTTTATGAATTTCTTATCTGTCAGGTTCCGTCCGTCTTCACGATCCCCCGCCACTTACTTGCCTGCGCCCTCTCTCGGAACGAAAATGCGTTGTCTTCTCTCCAGCCTCCCTCGAGGACTTGTGCACTCCACGTTACTCACGGAGGCCGTGGATCTGAGGTCAATGCCGGTTTAGCCAGTCGTCGGTGGGCTGGGATCTCAACAACTTACTCGAAGCGTGTCGTTTGCAAAGTGCGAAAGTCTGTAGCAGACAAAACCATTCTTCGTCTCCAATGGAAACGCACTGGTAATGAATGTCAGCTCCTTGTCCTAAACGAGCAGTGAGGTCAACTCGTCAGACTGTCCAATCAGATTAACCAATCACATCAATCAGTCATAAACCAAGCGCAGCCCCAGCATTCCGTCCCAACACATTTCTGCTTGCAGTCAGAACTCTCGTCTCTCTAACATATAACAGCGCGATATCTTTTCTTATTCCTGGTGGCAAGCGCTCACGGCATGACAGCACAGTATCACAAACCCCACATATAATGAGAAATGTTTGGTCCTTGGTCCGACCGACACATTTGACTTTACCGGTGCCGACTGCCAACTGATTCCCTATGTTTAAAAGAGTTCACCTCACACCTGTCAACCTAACCTGGTCCCCCCACCCCCCGAAAGCGACGACTTTACAAGTTGGCAAAAAAAAAAAAAACACCCCACCATCATCATCGTCATCATCATCATCGTCGTCGTCGTTTCCGCCATCGCCATCGTCGTTGTCACCATATGATCGTCGTCGCCATCATGAACATCATAATCACGGATCTTCGTCGATGCCATAATTATCATCATAGTCATCGTTTTCAATGCCATAGTCATTATCAACAGCATTTAGGGGGGTCTGGTTAGCGCCTGTCACCAGTACAATGAGGATAAGCTGTCCGGTGTTCAGATCTCGTCTCGGGCACAATACTCTTTCTCTGCATGTGGCTTCTGTTTACAGGGCTGGCTGCTTTGCCTTGAGATCCTTAGTTGCTGAGTCGGCATAAAACACTAATTTTTCCCTCCTTGTCATCATCGTCATCATCGCCATTGTTCATGACCTTCTGCCGAACACTACTCATCCTCATCATTGCACCCTCCACCACCTCTCGTTCCCCCTCCTTCCCTTCCACGTGTTTGTTTTCTTTGACGTTGAGGGCTACCGGAGATGGACGGGGTTGGTTCTTCCTTTACAGAGAGAATGTCGCCAGTAGCTGTTGTTGCAATTTCGTTACTGGAAAGGAACGCGGACCTGAGAGGAGGGATTCGTGACCATTTATTGAAGCAGGTGCCCGCTGATCACCTCCTGCCTGCAGTGTCGGGCGGCGGTGGTGTGATTGCGAGGTGCCAGGCTAGCCCAAACTTCGCGATTACTTGTCATCCTGGAGGCTGGCGCCTAAGTGGGAATGAACGAATGTAATCTAGTCTTCTCAAAAATAAAAGAAAAATAAAAGAGAGAAAGAGAACAGGAGGGCGTGCACTGAGAGATGCACGGCACAACACTTGTTACGTGGGTGGATGAGTCAGGGCGAACAACGCAGAATGTGAAGATGGGGGTGACCTGTTCTCGTGAACTCTTTTCTTCAAGATGAGATTCCTACTCCGAAATTTGGAAAGCCCTCTGCATCAGCTGGAGGGAGGGGAATGCGTTTGCACGCAGTGGCCGCTCCTGAAAACAAAGTACTGTGGGCGTGAATAAACGATACGTTGTTTTCAGCTAAACGCTGATGTTGGGAGGAGAAGAGGTTGTTATCATAATACGTTGCGAATAACATATGTCTTGGTTATTCGCATGCTAAGATACGATTTCATTACAAAGTCACAGCGGCCACGGCACAGCAGGCAGCTATTCCTAGTCTTTGAGAAGTGTTTCTTTAGCTCTGTATCTGATATCGCTCTTTCTAGTCCATGTGGCTCTTTTAAAACTTGCTTTGGCTGTCTTTCTTTTCTTGTTGTTCTTCGTGTTTTATTTTCTTCCTTTCTTCTCGAGGAAAATGGTAGGTGTAAGCCTCAACTGGGGGGATCAGTTTCGTGAAAACTATGAAGGCTTTTAGCTCTGTCACCTCTCTTTTTTTTCTCTCTCTCTCTTTTCCATATCTCCCTTCCCAACCATCCTCTGCTCTGGCTCAGTCGCAGAACGCATGCGCGCAGACGAGCGCCACCCTCCCCAACCCTCTCAACAGTCCTTTTTTCTTAATCTCCAACTGCTGAAGTGGTTTACTTAGAATGAGCACCACCCGAAGTACCCGTGAGAAAGCAAGCAAGCTACGTATTGTCAAGGGTCAGAATCGGTGTGTGTGTGTGTGGGGGGGGGGGTATGTGTGAGAAGAGGCGTGCAATTAGGTGGTGTGAAAACATAAATTCTTGTTTTTGGCAGCTATATCTTGAATAGGGTACTTTGTGGAGGAAAAGTTTGGCTTATGTTTGCTAGAGACCCTTGCAGTCTGGTCTGACTGTAATACTGAATGTAGTACATAGCAATAAGCGTAAACAACCGGTTAATTCGTGCGTCAACAAATCTTACGAGAATGCAAATTCATTTCCTATGGTTCCCTCATTTTCGACTTTAGAGCGAAGTGTATATAAAATATATCCGTCGTTATTTCACACATCGTGTGAGTGGCATCCAAGATCAAAATTTACAACTGTGGAAAGTGAAGGTTTTATTATTATTGGGGTTCTTTATTATTTATGGCATTAAAATTCCTAATTGAAATCAAGGAGAGGACAGTATATATAATTATTTGAAGACGATTGCAGTTAAAGTATTCGGTTTACGAGAACTCGAGATAAGAATCTGTGCTTCTAAAGCGAGTGATGCCCGTACACACCTGGCTGTCAACGCTTTCATCATCCAGCAGCAACTGCAGTCTCGGTGGCCCCTGCCAGCCAGTGTACCAGATGGCGCCGGACCTAGGAAGCTCCCCTCCAGGCAGGAGCTGAAAATAAAACGCCACAAAGAACAAAGAACACGTCCGAACGGTTTGGGTAAGGGGAGATAAGACCTCGTCCTCGACAGAAGAAGACAGTAAGCTTTCTGTAGCACCATTTGGCAGCCCAGGGAGCTAACTCTCTATCGCGATGATTATCCACCAGGGGCTGATAAAGCATGTCTCGGCAAGGTTTCATGGTCTTTTTAAATGGAGATTATAAGCCTCACAGACCTGATGAATGCGGTGGATATTGTCAGGGTCATTACCTTTTGAGTCTGAGAGAAGACTAAAAGATTTAAACTCTATTATTAGACCTTTGACTCTTACAGCTGGATTCTTGAACTTCTATATATATATATATATAGCTATAGGGTTATAGTATAAGCAACATGACACGTGAAATTAAATATAACACAGTAAACAAGTTTATAAAGTGAAAAAGGAACATAGACGTGCCCAGATACATAATTATATCGCGTTAACTCATACGCACACACATAATTAAATTACCTCAACTGTTAACTTTTTCCCGTTGTCGTATTAGTCCACAGTATGTGAATCTGGCAACATTTTGCAAACAATGGTTATCGGTCAAAAGATTTTAAAGTGTCTCTATATTTTTTGGATAAAAATTTTAGCCTTGGATCATTCAGTTATGTGCACACATAAAAAGTGTATTTTGTCATTGATGTCGAGTTACATACGGGGGCACCGGAGGGTTAAGAAATATTGATATTTATGAGTGTGAATTTCAGAAGCACCGGTGTGGATTCGAATCAGAAATTTTCAGAATGTCTCGTAAGTGAGAACAAGTGTACCAACTCAATTTCACGATGTTCATACATACCCTAGACTTCAGAAGCGTACAACTAAATAGGTTTGATTTGGTCACTAAACAACTAAAAAAAAAGACTGATTAAACTAAAGTCTCCAAGTTTTCACATTGCTTTATATATTTCGATAGGTCCTTTACGGGATTTTGTTGAAATACCGTCGAAAGTTCTTCTAAACGACAGAATTATGGACATGTAAAAGGCCAAGTATTTACAGGAATTTACAACTTTGAACTTATGTTCTTGGAAGAACTATTGCTCGTTGCTTGACAGGTATCATCCAACTACGTTTAATCTGTTTAAGTTAGCAGAGAGGCATTTGCATTTTTTGCTAGAAGGTCAAGTTTATGTTGCAACCTTCTTGGAGTGTCAGACAGAAGAGCTATGTCGTCAGCCAACAAACAAATCTCTGTTAAATCTGGAAATAATTGGCACCACGCTTGCCGTTTGGCATGATGTCGGTAGGAGCTTCATTTTCGGGCTGGTTATCTCCCCTGCTTAAAATCAAATCTTTAGGGCAAGAGAAGAGATCAGTCACACCCTGGCACATCTCACCTGGGCTTTCACTACCTTATACGTACTTTGTATAGCAGCTAGCATCTTTCCTCTAGTACTACTTTTTTAGTACTACTAGTACTTCTAAGAACATACCCTCAGTCTGGTCGAGATAATAGATAAAAAAGTTTACGGAAGTCTATAAAGTGTAATTATGTAAGACCTGCGAGGTAGCGTTGGACTATAGCTAACAGCAAAAATGTGGTCTACTGTTGAGTGGTCTTTTCTAAATCCTGCTTGTGTTTCATGTAATACATTATTGTCTTTTACCCAGGGCCTATTTAGGATGAAACTAAATAATTTAATGCAGACGTTTAATAGGGCTTTCCTTCTATAATTCTCTAGTTCATGTGTGCTACATTTTATGTAGAGGTTATACAACAGCTTCTGACCATGCCTCGGGGTGTTGTCTAGTGGAGAATATATGGATGAATAGATCTACTGAAAAGGAGGCGATTAATGAGGCAGAATATTAAAACATATCTGTCATCAGACCCTCTAAACCAGTAGCTTTATTGTTTTTAAGATGCTTTATAGATGCCATAACCTCGTCAAACATTATGTATTCATCGTTCATTACTTTTATTGCTACTGATAGGTAAATCTATCTCCAAGTCTGTGTGTGAGGGAGAGACAGAATGCGTGTGTGTGTAATTCTTTCATTTTTCCCTCCCAGCTTTCACCACTCTCTCTCCTTACTCTAGCGTCTTCGTCTGTACTTCTCAAACTTCCTCCTTTCCTTTACCATTCTTCCTGTCCTCCCTCAGTATTCTCCTTGTTTGTTCATACCTGTCCACCCTCATAATTCTCCTTGTCTTTTCTTACCTGTCTATCTTCAATGTGCTTCCTGTGTGCCTGCATTTACCTAGCTCTGTGCCTTTCCGTAACGTGTTACCTGTCCATCTGTCTGTCGCTGCCTGCTCCTCAGTAGTTTCTTTATGACGCCATTCGGTTCTCCTGCTCTTGTTCCTCTGCCTCCCCATTCCCTGTTTACTGTTCTGTTTGACTGCTCGGCTGCACTTGTTGACGACAAATTTTGTTTGATACCCAGCCCCTGGCGAGTGATAGAGAGGGTTTGTTGTGCCTGCAGCATTTGTGTTTCTCATATTGTTGGCATTAAAGTTTTATATCTCGGGTCTGAGCGTCTCTATGCTTTATTACCCCAGCATTTCTTGCAAACGATTTAAGCGTGTTTCCAATCAATCAATCAATCAATCAATCAATCAATCAATCAATCAATCAATCAATCAATCAATCAATCTCCATGGTGTTCATCGTCGGCCGGATGAGCGTGCCGTTGCTCTAGGTAAAACAACGATTTCTTTTGATCCGTTGATGAGGGAGTCGGGCTGGGATGAGCCAGATGTTCTCACGCTGCAGCCAGAGCCGACTCTCGTGTCAGAGCCTGTGGCCAGATCCTGGTGACTAGCGCCGCCTGGTGTCGACTTCCTCGTGCTGCAGATGACGGCAGCTGATCAGACGCAGGGCTTCGGGGGTTAAAAGCGGAAGGCGATGTCGCTGATGGCTAAGGCTGTGACTGATAGGTCCGGCGATCAGGAGATTCTGGCTGCAACCGCCGCCCAGCCAGTTAATCCCCACACCACCCATGCACAACATTCATGTTTAAGATGGATGGGCAAGAGAGAAACACAAACAAGCAGACAGGTGTTCATGAACAGACCAAACCTGCAAATGGGGTGGGGTGGGTGGGAGAACGATTTGTACATCTTCGGAGAGCTGGATAGATGGAAAATAAACGGTATACGGGAAAAACGAGAGTGTACACGTATTCAAAACAATATCAAACACAAACATGCCGGATACACGCAACACGCATGAGCACACAGGCACACGCGAGATTAGGGCATAATAAAATTCTTCATCCTTGTGAGCGATTTACAAGGGGACTGCATACAGTTCTTGTTTGGAGGCAAAAAACGGAATTCACTCCCTTTAGTAGGCTGTCTTCATAATTATTGCGTGGCCTCTCTCCACTCCATTCCTTACCCTTTTCGTTTCATTCTACCTTCTCTCTTTACCCAGCGAAATCACTACTCTTGTAACGACCACCTTGTAACAAGCAAATATTGCATTTAAAGACATTGCTAGTATTGTAAAAATAACAACGATGTCGTTGATGTTCTGTTACATAATCAAAATGTGTAAATATCAGTGCTGTAAAATTTTACAGACTTAGAAATAAACAGCCCCCTAGTTTGAAAGCTTTGAAGTTAACAATATGCAAAAATATTAAACAAATAAAAAGAAACCAATGAGTGAGTAACAGAGATTAGAGAACTAATAATAGTCCCGCCTGTACTTGCAGATTTCTGTTGTATATTATTGTATATTTTTAAATGAGACTTCTTTACATAAAACACCGAACAGACCTGGCGTTAGCACTGGCAAGTGTTAATTCGGGGTGTCCGGTTCATCGTGAGGATAAGTCATGGGGCATCTTCACCTATCTGGACCAGGTAGTCCCCACGGTACGGGTACTGCTCCCGCTACGACGTGTAGCTCTGAGAAGTTTGTTGACACGACCTCCCGCTCCTGCCCTGCCCTGCCCTGCGGTCCCCTTGCCCGCTGCTATCTCTTCATGTTTACTCCTGCGTGCGGTGTTTGGTCTGAACAGAGCCGGGTCGGAAGGCCCGTGTTTAGCATTCCACTTTGGTTCATCGCCGGCGCCCTGTTTGTCTTATGCGCCACTCGCTACAATAACACTTCTTCATGAGGGCGGCGGCCCAGTTTAATAAGACAACAATTTGCAGTGGACCTCCACGGCCCGCCGCTGGGGCTCCCCGCACACGATCCGCAAACTACGGTCCGCAAGCCGCAAACTGCCCTCCACAGGCCGCAGCGCTGAGAACGCTAGGCCACCGCGCACCGAGCATAACATCAGCTGACCAACGGAACGCCAGCAACAGCCCCCCCAACAGTGTCGTCTAGTACTCTCACCACCCTCATACCTCCCACCACTAAATTCTTTCCCCTTGTTGCTTTTACCTCCCTCCCTAGTCTGTTTTGAGAAGTTGCATTTTTTCATGTGCTTTTTTTATCTTTAAAGTGCCGAATTGTGGGTGGTCAGCTGGGGGACAGCCCTGCGTGTTCTCCACCTTTTTGATCGTGATTCCTCGCACCTGTGTTTATCGGGTTGTTAATGGCGTCCTTTTGTTTCTTGTTCCGTTTCAAAGTAAATTATGGCCGACACTTCTCGGCGATTGGTTTCGGTCCGATAGCTGCACTAATAGTCCAAAACTCTTGGCTTCTTCCTCTCCTCAACATGGATTTTTCATTAATTAAATTCCCTTCCACTGGAATGTCATTCCCATCCTGCTGAGAAATTACAGTACATTTAAACTTGTCCATAGGACTTTCACAAGCATTTCTCTCTTGGTGATTGGGCTCGTACAAGTATTTCTCTCTTGGTGATTGCAAGAGTGGTTGTGAGTGTGGGGTTCTGTGATTTACTCCCTCTCTATCACTTCTTTACCCCAATTTGTTTCTCAGTTCTCTGATAACATTATTAGATGGAGGCACTCTTCAATCAAATACAACCAACCAACCAACCAACCAACCAACCAACCAACCAACCAACCAACCAACCAACCAACCAAGAATGCGGGAGCAAGCCGACGGCCACGTGGAGTGTCTGGTGCATGCAGGCGGCAAGGAGACGAAGGTGGCCCGACTTACAAGCTGATTGCTTGCGATGGAGGAAGGGTGGGTGGATTCTGAGAGTCCACTCGTGATCCATCAACGTAACTCTTCCAATACATCTTGTAAGTTAACGGGGCCGAGCTCTCTCAGAGGCCCTGGAACTTCTGCAGACACTCTCGTGTTTCGAGCGAACACTCACACACTTACAGCTCCTTGAGTGCGATCTTGCACATCCCTTGTGCCTGTCAAGGACACTGCCAGTAATCTTTCGATGGCACAGTTCTTGTGGCTTGTGAGTTTGGACTTTTTTTTCCCCCGCATGAATCTTGTGTAGAGCAAGATGAACGATTGGAGGGGAATAGGTAGGATAGAAAGAGGGTAAGGACTGCAGGCGAAAGAAGTGATGGCACTACAGTCCTAATGTGATGTGGCAGTTGCCACTCATTTGGTGTTCACTGCGTGCTGTTTCCCATCATTTATCTTCGACCAAAGTTTCGGCTATTTTATTACTAATGCCACAACGACAGGGGCCCATTGTACCGAGAAAAACTCGTTCTTAATGAGGTTTTTGGAGGGGTTTGGCTTCACTTGACTGAAAGTGCTTCAACAGGACTTGTTCCTAAAGGGGCAGGAACTATCAGTAACTTCCTGTTGCCTTTAAACAACTGAGACAAGTAGCAGCAGAGTACATAACGCATTCGCAAAGATTAGCATTCGGCTTTATGAGTAAATCTGGATTCTGTTTTGCCCGCCGCGAAGATCGAGTACAGTACAGACATAAATTCCTTTGCACCTGGAGCCTGTGGCTCGTCTAGTGCTCGAGCACTTGTTTCCTAGCATTAAAAGCACGAGGGCGCCGAGCGAATTTTTCAAGGCCTCACAGCTGTAGCAGCATGCCGGGTAGACATCTCCCCCCCCCCACCCGGGGACACCTGGAGGTGGGAGAGTGGAGCAAGAGTTAATTAATACGAACCTTCAAGGTAAACGTTGTTGGCATATTTTCGTCTCTCCACAAACATGCAGCAGGCGCAGGGAAGGGAATAAAAACAGCCGTAACTGCTTATTTGCAGAATTGGCTAATGGTTGCCAGAACACTTTGTGCAGTGCCCCTCAACTCTGATCCCCTAAAGCAACTTCCGGGAATCAGCTGTTGTTGCTGTCAAATTAAAAGTGCTGGTGTGATGGCTTTGAGCAGTTTTTTTAAACAAAGGAACTAAAATAATGAAAAAATAAGCTGCAATTTCATGGGAAACGTAATTTTAATAAACCGTATGTGCGTGCCGGAAAATGATTTCGTTGTCGATGGCGATGATGGATAAAGAGAATAAAGGTATGCGACTCAAAATTAACTTCCATAAAATCAAAAATTACACCAAAACTTTCTACATATCTGGTGTCTGTAATGGTCGTATATTTAGAGAATGCGCGGGCTTTAGTTCCAAGGGGAAAAAAGGAACAATATTATGGACTTTGCTGAGCGAGCGAAAAGAGAGATTTTCGGGGACGACCACTGAAGTCTTCCCGAATATCTTTATGAAGTCTGAAAACTGAAGGCTTATCTGACCTCTTAAACAAAAATACCAAGCACTAAATATAATAGCTCTGAAGGTAGCCAAAAATGATCACGTGTTTTTCATGCAGCGAAGTGAAGACGTCCAGCAAGATGCCGAAGAAGCTCACTAGTGGTTTCCGGCTTCGGTTACATTAAGTGCTTTGGAGCTTGAACCTAATATCACACGTGCCAACGGATCGCCTTTTATTACGCAGTCTTGTGGCAGCGGCGCTTTCAATAGGAAAACAAACAGGCACAGACACCAATCGTTGGTAATAAAAGAGCTAGTGATGACAGTCCTGGCAGTTAGCCACTTAGTACCTGAAGTCTGTTAAGTCTTGTGATACCGCCCGGACCTCTAGAGGACGCTTGGAGAACGCTTGTCACGTCACGAGGAGACGGAGCAGGTTGGAGTTTTCGGTGCAACGAATTTCCTCGGATCAAAGTCATCCATCCCCGTGTTATCTCCTCTGCCGTGTCGGTGACTTGAGAGTGAATGCCTTGGACAGCGCCGCGCTCGTCCCTAAAGAGCACAGTATCAGCTTGACCCGAGGTCACCTGGTAGAGTTGTTTCCTCTTATCGTATAGTCAGGCTAACTGGGGTCGCAGACTTTAAACAGCGTGAAACAGTCCACTTGGTGAACTAAAGTATTAACATTTGAGAACGCCTACCGAATCATATCAGACTCACTGTCAGCAACGACAGCAAACATGGCCGTTAAAGTACACCTCGTGGGATGGACACAATGTACGAAATGTATTCTTAAAATCAGAATGCAGAAATTAAATCCTGACCACGTTGGAATAAAGAAAAACGATGAAGGAGATAAACTGACAATGCGAGGTGGAGTGGTTGTGACGTAGAAAAATTGACGTAGAAAGGTTGAGTGACGTATACAATTTGACGTAGAAGGTTGAGGACGTAGACAATTTGACGTAGCGAGGTTGAGTGGCACAGACAATTTGACGTAGAAGGGTCAAGTGACGTATACAATTTAACGTAGAGGGGTTGAGAGACGAAGACGATTTGACGTAGAGGGGTTGAGTGACGTAGACAATTTGACGTAGAGAGGTTGAGAGACGTAGGTTTACAGAACTCACAGAGCGACACATTACGTTGTTTTTATTCTGTCTTCTTGCAGTGCTTATTAAATATAATTTAACTGATCCGTATAACTGTCGTGGCCAGCGTGTCCAACAATCGTCTCTCGTGGAACTATTTTACGTGGAACAATAAGGAATAGATGAGAGGGAAAAACTCATTTATGTCGTAAAACGGCCAGATCATTGTTGCTCCTCCGGTGACGACATTAATATACATTAATGTACAATTAATGTATGCCAGTGTATAGCGTCAGGAACAAGTGCTGCAGATAAAAACATTTGCTTTACAACACATTTCCCCTACTGGCAGCCAGCTTCATGCGAAAGAATTAGTGACTAGTGCTGTAGACAACCATGCAAGATCCTAAAGTACAAGCAGTGAACAAGAACTATTCACTCAGATCACAGAACACACGAAACAAAAACTTATAGACACAGATCACAATGTATGTGAACAAGACCTATTGGCCTACATCATGGAGCATAAAGAACTATACACACAGATAATACAACACAAAGTATGTAAAAGAAACTTAGTCACGCAGATCATAGAGCACAAACAAGAACTATTCACATGTATGAATACAAACAACATGAACTATACACACAGATCACAAAATACAAAGTATGCGAACGACAATATATTGCACCACATGAAACACAAAATATGGAAAGAACTATTCACAGAGATAACAGAACACAAAGGACAAGAACTATTCACACGTATAGAGCACAAAAATCAAGATCTGTATTTATAGATTATAGAACACAAAGAATAAGAACTATACACTCATGTTGTAGAACACAAAGCATATGAACAAGAGCTATACACACGGATCATGGAACACAAAGAACAAGAACTATAAACACAGATCAAAGCGCTCAAAACACGAGGCAAATAACAAAGAGCGAGAACTGAAAGCAGTGACTCGGAAACACAAGACAGAATGAAAATGGACGACATGTGCCGCAGACATCGATGAAGGCGATGATTCATATCTCGCTGTCGTTCAGCGCACGTGTCACGACACAAACCACCCAGGAAGTCTGCCAGGGTACGTCACACCCGTTGAGCCACGTGGTCTTTTGACCCGCTCGCATGGTGTCAAGAACTCGGTGGAACATCGGAGAAGACCGAAATCAGGTTTCTGTGTCGGGGTACAGCTGGGGGTAGTCTTGTAACCCTTTTGTGTCGAAATACAGAGGTGAATCATGAATACATGTTGAACTCTGGCTATATGTATTGTTGAGGGGAATTATGACGACATGTTGAACTCTGTTTATATGTATTGTTGAGGTGAATTGTGAGGACATGTTGAACCCGGCTCTATGAATTGTTGTAAAATGTGAGGACGTCTGAAGTTCGTAGTGTCAAGCTGAGTTTTGTGTGTGTGTGTGTGTGTGTGTGTGTTTGTGTGTGTGTGCGTGCGTGCGTGTGTGTGTGTGCACGCACGCGCGAGCGAGCGAGAGAGAGAGCAAAAAAAGTGAAGAATGTTCAATCTATCACCTATTTCCAAGGTTCCGTTTTTTTTTTCAAATTTCTGAGATGCGTGTAAAGACAGTAAATGCTGATGACATGCGTTTGGGTGAGTTCGGGTTTTTCACTGTCAGACACAGCGGCACTACAACTTTCTAATGTCCGCTGTCTGACTGAAGGCTGGCCAGCTGTTGTTTGTAGCGTTCTGTAGCACGAAAAAAAAACCTTCTTCTTTTGACTTGTTTAAAATCGATAAATTTCCGTATCGATGTAGACGATAACACATCGACGTCGCAGTCAATAACCTCGGATGGGTACGAGGCTGTGCACTCAGGCGTGACCTGCCGCGCACTCTTTTCTTCCACCTGACACACAGGTGCGTGTGGCTCTGTCTTTGTCATACTAATGGTGAACGACCTCCGGAGAGCCGCAGAGGGCCTTAGTGGCTAACCTAGCATTTCAAGCTTTGGTTTCAGTGCTCTGCATGTGTGTGTCGCGAGCATATCTTTTGTCTTCAAGGCGTCCTCTGGTTAGGAAAAGCTGGGAGGCCGTTCGGTTTCAACGGAAGGGTAGATCAAGCTTGACTGGCCTTTCGTGTCGTCGTCGACAAACTAGCAGTGTCTTGCCATGTGCATCGGAGTGGAACTAAGCGGCTGCTAGCTGGTGGGCTTCGTTTATTAAAAAACATACAAAGCTATACTGTTATTCATGCAGTCTGTTATTGAAACAATCCGTTTCCTGCAGATAAAAGAAATCACGAACTCACGAAGAGAGAGAGAGAAAATTAAGACAGCAGGACAGACATCATTCATCTCAAAATTATGATATCTTTGTGGAGAACACATTTTGCAGCACGAGCTACGTAATTCAAACTAAATAAGTAATTTTCTGTTATCTTCTCAGACGAGGCTGTTGCCTAGGATTTTGTCAATCGCAAAGTCGCGTCTGTTAAATTTTTAACCATTGTGTTCGCGGGAGTCTTGTAGGCGTTTAAAAAAAAGGGAGAAAATCGTTCCTTCATCCGTCCACATGCCTATTCATTTTTTATTTATATCTTTTGTTATTTTTTTTATCCCTTATTGTATTCATGTCCGGCGGATGAACTCGGCACTGCTAGTGTGGGCAATGATTCAGCATGCGTCATACATTTTTGTAACAGACGCAGGAAAGTTCTCGCTGGTACTGGCACCATGATATCAAAATATCGGGGTAGAGATATATATATATATATAGACAAAGTACCTTCATCCAATAAACCAGATGTAGTAATGTGTTTGTCTTCTATTGAAATCCTCGCCATTGATCTAATTTCAACAAAATTTGGCGGGAGAACTCATTTAGTTTGAAGAAAGTCATAAACAGTTCGGTAAGCGTCAATTCCGCAATGATTAAAAAAAAATCCCTTACTTTGCCAGCGAGAAAAGAAACCAAACAAAAACATGACACTGGCCTCCCTCGAAAATATTCGCGAGAGAAGAACCCGGACAAAGCCAGGTACCCCAGTTAGTTTCTATATAGTGTGTACAAATACGGTGCACACACATGTATATATATATATATGAGAGACAGAGAAAACTATTTTTATAAAACGATGTTTCACAGAAAGAACTTGAAGCAGACATCAGGTAGTCAATGTTGAAACGTTGACGCCAGCTTGTGTCTGTGCTTCGCCCAAGATGATAACATGACGTCACATAATGCCTGTTGCCCGAGGACAGTTGATGATGTCACAGCACTGTTCCATTTCGAGGTCTGTCTGCTTTCTGATTCTCGCAAATAACAGCAACTTGTTGCGAACATTTGCAACTGCGCGTCCTGCTCAGATGCCTCCGTTCGCTCCCACCAACCTAGCCGTCCTTACCGGCGCCGTGCATTGTGTAATGTGTGTGTGTGTGTGTGTGTGTGTGAGAGAGAGAGAGAGAGAGAGTGAGAAAGAGCATCGTCTCATATAATTTCGGCCATTTGAAGGACGGTGATCCGAGTGGTTGACTGTCACTATTACACGATGGCGAATGTTAGACCCGCTGCAGCTGACGGACTTGGGATGAAGGACAAAGACCAGCAGGAGCAGGCGTCAGTATAAACTCATTTCTGACGACTACTGCAATGGCGACACGTGGTGATGTCCACAATCTCCTTATTTCATCAGACAGCAGTCGTTTCCGATTTGTGCTGCTGTTAGACTATATACTGTCGGATCTCTGTTGTGCGTTAGGTTGTTGTCGGATCTCCGATGCATGTTACCGCTGTCGGATCTCTGCTGTTTGTTAGACTTCTGTCGGGTCTCTGCTGTAGACTGCGCTTGCATCTCTTGCTGTTTGTTGGACTCCTGTCGGATCTCTGCTGAACGTTACTGCTATCGGATCTCAAGCCATGGATCGTAGCTAGTCATTATCCGCGCAATGTCTCAATCAGCAGTACAGCAGTAGTCTGCTCCTGACCTCATACTGTGAGCCCCCTTTAACATTGTCCTCGCATGTTTGGCTAGATTTCCAGGGTGAGATTGACTAGATAAACCTGTTCGTGTGACCTATGCCAAAGTTTCTGTTGGATCGAACAAAGACGCGAACACAGAGTCCCCTTGTGGTGAGCAGTAAGCGCCTACAAGTTGTTAGCGCCCGCCCCTCCGTACGACAGGTAACAATGAGGTGTCGTGACTTGAAATGTTGTGCCCTATCGCAGGTAAGCGCTTTGCAGAACTGTCGGTGACTGGAACGGCCGCACAAAGTGTTTAAAAGACTGAGGAAACGGTCCAAAACAAAACTAAACCTTCCGTCACTGATAGGACCACGACAAGAGCCAAGAATGGTAACCCATTAGACCTCTTCATTTACCTGGGACAGACGGTTTGCCGTCACCAGTAACATGACTCCGGAGATTTGCTTCCTTCAGGTTGTCGCAGCGAGAAACTGTTTATGTTCGCCTCTGAATGGCTAATTGTTCGAGTTGTTGTGCGCGGTTTTGTCCCGTAAACTAACTATTCCCTCCTCGATTGCTCGCCATCTCCTCCATCCCCTACATTTTTGTGTAAGAGGTCAGGCATCATTGCTTTGGAATTTTTTTTGGGGGGTATAAGGTGTTTTGAAAATTAATCAGAGCAGTACAAGTTTCTTTCGTTGCCATTTTCACACATTGTGGCATGCTAGGTGGGCAGCCGTTTGGATGATTCACAACATATCCTAGAAGGAAACGTTTCTCGACTGGAAGTTAGCATTGCACATGGAAATATAAACAGGTAATGAAACCCATCTTTAACGTCTCTTTGTTCGCACAATGTATTTGTTCTGTAATTATACCGTGGAGCAGGGTACAGCCATGTTTATGGTAGCGTCATATGTCGTAAACGGCACCGCTTTGCACCAACCAATTCTTTTTGTTTCTCATTCGTTCGCTTTCCGATGAGCCAAGCTCCCTCTGGTGATGACATGTACACGACGTAAATATGCATCTGACTGTTAGTCTTTTAGTGGATTTAGTAATAACTGCTAGGTTTATAAAGGACACAGCAAGACCAGAAACAGAGACAACACGACAACAAGACGAATTATTATCATCATTATCATCATCATCAGCAGTAGCAGCAGCCCAACAGCAGCAAGAACAAGAAGACTAAGACGAGCTTTGAAACATCGCTTTACCTAAGAAAAGGACATACCAAACGTATGTCAACTCTCCAACTTAGTCACTGTTTTGCACTTTGCGATTCACGCTCTTGATGAAGCAAACTTATACGTGTAATATGAGGTTTTGTTATGACGCTGTGAAATTTGATCCACAACTTTACCATTCAACATTGCAAACATAAACTTCGGGAGAAAAATTAATGCTTAGGTCCTTGTCGCGTCATGATATCTATATATAAATCTCTTGGGCGGAATGCGCTGCGAGAAAAACAATTAAAAAAAAAAACCACCACCACCTTCGGTTGAGAATCGGTAATGCAAAGGTAGTCAAGGGCGAGTGCAACAAAATTTTCGTGAATCAAGAGCAAAATCGAGAAAATTGCGAATTACGTAGTCCATCGTCCAGGTATGTGCGTTACTGTTGTTAAGCTGTCGTAGTGGTGTGTAGTCCGAACTGACTGCACATTGCCAGCTACATCCACGTAGGAACACGAGCATAACCACACATGCCCTCTCTCTCTCTCTCTCTCACACACACACACACACACACACACACACATATATATAATCAACGATGCTTCCTCTTGTGCACGGGTGGAGGGGTGGGGGGGCTAGAACGTTGCTTTGGCGAACACCTCGCTATGATCTCTTACACAGACCCTTTCGCTATGCTGTTTGATTGGCGACTCTTGCTGCTCGTCGACACGTCCTCGTGTTAATTGTGCTGTCACCGGGCCTGTTGTTGTTCTAGGTAAGTCAGGATCATGTAGCAAAGTGTTGCCATATACAAGCTTCACGCCATGAGACATGACGAGCTTCGCGGAGTCGTGACGCTCGTGGCCTGTCGCTCGCGCACACGTAGAGTCACGTGATTTTTAAAATACATTTTTTCCCCTCGTCAGTTTTTTTTACCGGGGTTTTGCCAAGTCCGGTGTGCAAGCTGGCTTTTCTTGCTTTTTTTTTTTTTAGACAAAGACGAAAATTATTTCCGGTCATTAGACCGTTTTATGCTGACGGCCCTTCGAACAGAAGACTCGACACTGAAGGTTGGGACACCATTCCGAATTCCTCGCCAGACGACAGTTGGATACAGTGTAGTACTGTCACACCGGTGAACTTTTCTCAAATGTTGACACTTCGTGGTGGCGTCAGTCAGTTAGGCCCACGCAGTCAAGACTTAATTACTTCGCTGATCACATAAACTCCCTGCTGGATGTCACAGGCACGTGGGCTTTTTTTTTCTTGCATCTGTCGGAAGGATTTGCTCGCTAGATACAAGAGGAAATGCGTGCTCGTAGCTGTCAGTGCTGTCTTTACATCAATACTAGATTTTGCCGTGTCAAACTAATTCGAGAATTTGTGTACCGCTGACTGACTTGATTCAATGCTGTGGATTTTTTTTTAAAAATCCTTTTTTGCTAATAGCCTCGCGTGTTCTCGTGCAGTAGCGGAGACAACGCTCGTAGGTGGTTCAATACTGGAGCAACGGGGAGCCTGACGGCTATTGGCACAGCCGCATTGTCGTTGGTGGGATGATGTTACGATGACATTGTGGAAACGGAGGTCGTAAAAAAAAAATATCGATGACGAATCGTCACTGTTGTTCTTTAAGAGAGGGGTGAACAGCAGATCGAATTTCACGCACGAGACACGAGACACACCTACGACCTTCCGGACCAGAGAGCGATGCTGGGGTGACGCCAGGCGAGGCGCAAGCTTTGCAGTTGTAAGTCGGCTTTTGTTTTGTGCGGCGGCCTTGTTGGAAACTGCTTACTCGCCGTTGTGCGGCGGGTGTGGCTGGTTTGTGATGGTGGTGTGTGAGATGAGCAGCGCTGCCTATCGTGCCATGTTCTCTGGTGAAGTGTGCCTGCAGATGTGAGAAGCAAGCACCGCTGGCTGATGGGATGTTTAAGATCGCGACTTGCTTGTGCTCTTTCCACCCGCGCGCGTTCGGTCGAGTAAACATTTCTTTAGTGCCTGACACCTGTGTCTTCAGCACCAACACCATTTACTTTAAAGCTTGATCTGTTTCCGCCGATGATAGCCAGCCACACCATGTGAGACAGGTAAGCCTCACACTTATGTGCATGAAGGTGGTTCTAACATCTTCTTTAGACTTGACTGGAATCGTGACTTGATCCTGGAATTCGACACCCGATTTTTTTTTCTTTCCGGCAAGGTAATAATGGTTTTAAGTGCTTCTCACCTGTAGCTACCAGCTGTTTGTGTTGTCACCTTACCTGTAGCCGCCGTGTGCAGGAATCAAGGACATCGAAGAAAACTGCAGAATGGAAGACGTGCACGCGTCGGGTGAAGACATGGCACATTAGGACCAAACATCGACATCAAAGGTGTCCATGTGTCCGTGGTTTCAAGAGAACGTTCAGCCATGTCCAGTCTTATAGTGGGCAGGTCACAGCTGAGGGACCAGCTGGCCAGTGTCATCGCCTGTTTAATCTTGCTTCTAGCATTCCTCCCCCGACCCCGGCACCAGATTCCGTGGCTGATACTGGTGTTCCATTAGGGGACGTCTGTGGAATGTGAGTGCACCTTGCACACGTCTTCAACAAGCACAAACCTCAGTGACTCGCTTGTCTGCTAGCTCGCTCTCTCCTGCACTACAGCCTCCATATGCGGGCAGGAGAAGGGGAGGGGGGAGACGAGAAGTGTTTCCCTTGCGTGGCGCGTGTTTACCCCTCCCCTTTGACCAGCCCTGTTTGTTGTCTGTGTGGATATTTCCTACTGCCCGCCTGCAGCCCAAGCTGGAGCGGGAGGGACACAAGGGGGCGAGACAGTACAGGGGATTGTGTCCATGAGAAGAACCCAGGGAGGCTGGATACATAACGGTGTGACAAGAGGCTCTGTTCTGGGAACGCCGCACATCCGGACTTTACAGCCACATTGCGCCATATAACAGTCGGCTTGCGTATTTCAGTGCAAGAGGGGGAGGAGAAGCCGCTGCTACCGTCTCTCAGGTGAGCTGAGTAGAACATGAAGTGTTTATGGTAAAGCTCCCCCTCCTCCAAATCATTATAGCAGTAACTTTCCGCACCTATAATATTTGTTTGTGAGAGATAGATGCATTGATGTTATTAACGCTAGGTCAACCACGCAATAAATGTAGAGGTTTTTTAACTTCATTCTATGTATGTACTTGCGTGTGTGGGGTGGGGGGAGTGGGAACAGTTTCAGTTTGCAGTTCAGCATTTCTGCTTGAGCAGCTGAAGATAGTGATAACGCACAAAATCTTATGATGCATCAGGTAAACATTCACTCTCTTCCCTTGATTCGGGTACTCCAGTGTTCTGTAACGCTCTTATGACAAAAGTCTCCAGTTGAGGATTCAGGTACTGCAATGTTGTGAAACAATCTTATAACAAGTGTCGACTTGAGGAAATGGAGGAAATCTTTAAAACAAAATTCCAAACACGATAGGAATGCACTGCTCGTTGCTTTGCAAATCGCAGAGGAAACATTCTCGAAATTATTCGCACACTAAGCTGAAAGCAAACCCAGACGACACCTTTAGTTTCAACTCTACGTTAATATTTTACTCATTGTTGGGAACATGAAAACAGTTGTGAGGTTGTTAGCCCTTGAATACCGTAACATTGACAGCACTCCCCAGTAACCGCCGCCATCATTAAGTGCGGAATGCCTTTTGCACCAACCGCCTTCACTAAATTACTGTTTGGGCGCTAGATGTGTGTGCGCCTTCATGAAAGAATCTTCATCGTAAGCTCATTAAGCTATATACTGTGGAATAAATTATAAATGTTACCGAATATTATTGCGTAAATAATCTTGCCAGCACTGCTTTTTTTCGGGGAAGGGGAGGTTACTTCACTCTGCGCTTTTTTCGGCTAACAGGATGAGCGTTCATTTGATAACCACCTCCGCCAGTGACGTATGACTGCTTCTGTTAATAGCACCCTTGTCTCTAGCCTTACTTGTCTTGACTATAAAGCTCCACGCAGTTTGGTCGCGACATGCTTATCGCCCAATGGAAATGGTTCCCGCAGTGTGCGATGTAAGCAGAAGATTATGATAGCAAGGCCTTGGTGGTGGTGTCCTCATACCCTCCATCTAGTCGGTAGCAGTAGGAAGTCCTGTGAGAAAGTCTGGTACTACCAGATCGCGGCGCGAATGTTGGATGAGGGGAGAAGAAATAAAGAGACGACTAGCATTTTGTCTTCTTTGTTAAATATTGTAGTCGTGGTTGGTAGAGCAATATTTGCTGTCGCATTTTATTTGGTAGGGATCAGTCATCTTGTTTTTTCCTCCGTCCTCTCACTTTCTGTTCGTGCGCATTTATATGGATGTATGCATGGATACGCTTGAGTTCTTACCCTCTCTTCCCCCATCCATCTAATTGTTTGTATGTGAATCGAGCCACAGTCGACGTAGCTTTCAGCAGTTTTGAGCTGAGTGGCCGGTGGTGGTTCCCACATTCCAGTCGCTTATTGCAGATGAAGACAGCTTTCTACTTTGGGTCCCTTTGTGCTCGACAGCAATTTCTGATCAGTTATTGTGCAACGAGAGTTTTATTTTCCACAGTCTGTCCCTTTGCAGACTTTCGATGACAGGCACGTTGTTACATTTCCAATTTCTCACATAAGCGCCTTAGAAACATTGGTTTCTACGTAATCATCACATAAAACTGTGAAGGAAACGCTATATTTAACAGTATGGGTGGTTGAAAATATCGTGTTGTGCCTGTAGCAGGAAATACTCCAAATGTCAAACCATTGTAATAATTCCTGAGTTTCCAACTAGATTACACGAGACTGAGTTCCTTAGTCGCATTTTGCTTTTGTTAACACTCGGTGAAAATCAAGCGAAATGTTTAGGGAATGTTGGTCACAGATGTAACGTATCGTGTTTCTGGTGGCCAGATTTTGCTCGGTTGTGGCTAGAAATGTTCACCTGTACTTGAAGGAAACGTTTATCAGAAGAACAGTAAACCGCAGCAAACCGAGGGTAGTGGCAGATGGACCGAAGAACTGTTCAGATACTAGCAAGTCAGCAGTCGTCGTTTGCTTCAGCTTTGTCTTGTGTGCCAAGAACAGGTACTGCGTAAAGACTTCGATTGAGACATCACTGGAATTACTTCCCTTGCACCGCATAAACGCCTTCCGCTGCGGCCGCTTTTTCCTGTGTTCTTGTTTTCTCCGATATCAGCAGTTTCGTTGAGAATATGCTGGAGGGACAGCTAAAGTATAGTATTTGGGTTCACATGATCATAATCATTTGTAAACAGCATCACGAGTCTTGTGTTCCCAAATGAACAGTTTGTCGATAGACTTGTTTGAAAATGGTTCACTCCTCGTACACACAGTCAATTCTCCACAAACCTCCCGTACATGCAGCCCAATTTACCACCTCACTCTCAAAGTCGCATGACAATGGCCGTTGGTGTGAAATAAGTTGGCGAAGTCCGTCCATCTTGCTAAGGCTGTGGCACAGAGTGAAAGGGCAGAAAACAAACGGGACATAAAGCAGTCGCTAAGCGCGGCTCGTTATCAGGTCGCGAGCATCAGGGAACCCGGGGTACAGTTGATTGAAGACGGGTAATGTGCGACAGATGGAATGTTCAGTTGATTACGTACTAACCGCAAGAGAGACTTGTATCAACTTGTTTTATGACTGAAGGAGATTTCGTGTTGTAGCAGTGGTGGCCTTGTAGCTGATACAACTAACAGGCAGGTGTGCAAAGCAAGTAAATTGAAAGATGGAACTGCAGTTTTACACTGAGCTCTCAGCAATGGCTATAATAGGGGTAAGCAGCTTTGACGGTAAGCTGCACAGAAATAACAGCAGCGTGCCCGTGACGAGATTTGAATCCGAGACATACGATCCTTATTCTCCGACGAGTTTAACCGTGAGAGAGAGAGAGAAATATGTAAATGGAATGAACTAATTTTAAGCTGTTTCAATCCACTAGCTGCTGCGAAATAGCCGGGCCACTGTGATGAGGGTTTCCAGACCACCATCCCTGAGCGAGCTGTTGTGGGACAGGAGGGTTGTGTGAGGATTTTAGGACCCCCTCCCCTCCCCCCACACACTGCTCTGAAGAAATGAGATCTTGACATTAGATTTTTATGTTATGGCAGTTATTTCAAAAATGTTACTTCTAGCTATGTTATAGAACTGGCCGCATAGTTTTCTCCTACATCATGGACTGGCGACAGCACCACATCAGACGGTCTCTCGCGTACCCGTGCGTCAGACGGTGACGTGTGGTGAGAGGTTAATGGAGTGGATTAAGGAACAAGCAGAGAACGTAGGGGAGATCAGAATTGATAAAGTTTGTATTAGATCATCAGATGGGTGTCTCCTAACCGGAGAAGAAAAATATTGAAGATCTCATTGACTAGTAGCAGAAACCGTACACAGCAATGGCCATTTGCTAATTTTGTGTTTCTGATGTCCATTTAAAGTGATTGTGATGTTTAAAAAGAAATTTTCTTAAGCATATAAAGTGTGTCCCTAACGTTTGATTACAAATAATGACGAAAGCCCATCTTTCACATTTACAACACGTCGTGCGATGAAACCTTCGACCTAAACTCTTGCTTTGAAACTTCCGACACCATATCGTTTACATTTTCATATACCCCTGGCAAGTTTTCTTATTATAAGCGGTGAGAAGCGATTAGAACCGCTGATTTCATGATGTAACGCACGTTTCTACGCGATGTCCAGCACCGACTACTTGCCATCCCTCTTTGCTTGTATGCATTTAATGATTTAATCCCACAACAAAAGTATTTTAAAACGTTCAGTTAGCGATTGTAGTCCTCCATACATCGGGGTCACGTACGAATGTATTGAAAGCCTGTGGGCTGTGTCGGTCCTGTCGCAGGACAGTGCCTGGGTATTCCTTTCCCGTGAGAACGCTGCTGGCTTTTCGACTGGACCATTGCTCGGCAGAGAACTCGAAGGACGATCGCCTCTTGTCACCTAGGCTCTGTCCACCTAATTGCCACTCAAAGCGGCTCTGCGCAGGGGTTGGGTCACGCTTGAAGTGAACCGTAGTCGGAGCAGACTGTAATGGACAGAGAACTGCGCCGTCCGTAGTCCGACTTCTGCTACATGGGCGCCGTCGCGGTTATAGCTGTCAACCAACGGCACTCAGCAGCTGGTTGGCGCTTAGACGACAAGTGGCCGTATCAGACACTACTCAGTGGCAAGGAAGTACCTGGTGGGAATCTGTATGTGTGTGTGTGGGGGGAGGGGGTAAGAGGGGTGGAAGAGAGCGCCGGCAGCTTGATGCGGGAGCTGTCGATGTCTGTGGATGACACATGGTGGGGGTGGAGGGTTTGCTGTCGAGTTCGTCACGATGCGGTGATACACTCATTACGTGTCGGCAGAAGTGACTCCATATTGTTGCTCTTCCCTCGTCACTCACCGACTACCACTAGACATTCATCGCCATCATACAAAATAGTCATAATGATAATAGGTGACGCTTTTTCCTGTTATCTTCTCTTTTTATCAGTTTGTTGGATACAGTTTGTTTTGGAAAAACAAGTGCCCGTATATTTGTGGTGATAATGATTGTATGGCATGTTTGTAAAGCGATGCTAGCTTCACCAGCTGCTACTGCGGACATAAGTCGCATGATGAAAACCTTGCCGTGTGGCATGATGACATGAGATCGGCGCCATGTAAGCGCATGCGAGCGATGGGGCGATAATATGTAACGTGGCCGACGGCTTAAGCTTTCGGTTGTCTCCCTTCGTTCTCTGTGCCGAGGCCTGGGATGTGGCGTAACTTACGAGGCTGATTCGAGTCATCTGTTTGCAGGTCAGAGTGCAAAGGGCAGAGAGTTTTTACGAAATTAGAACCACAGCTGGCATTTGACGAAGAAACCTAACGATGTGCGTGTGTGTGCGTGTGTGAGCTTAGCGCGCACTCATTTGACGACTCAAGCAGGAAAAACGAGAGGGTTGGGGAATGGGGTTTAAAAAAAAAGGCGATGATGGGTAGACTGTGCGTATGTGTGTGAGTGGGGGGGGGGAATGAGTGGGTAGGGGTGGGTGGATGGGTGGAGTTTTCACGTCCTCCGGCTTTTTTTCCCCCCTTTTTTTGTCTAAGAACAAGCATGCACCTGGCTTGAGTTATGGAGCATCGTTACCACAGTGCATAGCGTCCCTTTTTCTTCGCAGTTTGCGCCCTTTGCTTCTAGGTGATGAAGAAGCATATATCTAAAGGATGTATCAGAATATAGCTAGATGATGTCTAAGCATACATATAGGCAATGGTCAAGCGTATAACGGTTATGAATAAGCATATTTCTATATGATGTGTAAGCATACCTCTAGGTAGTGTATATGTGTATATCTATGCGGTGTATAAAGATATTTCTAAGTAGCGTATGTGTCTAATTAAGTGGTGTATAAACATATCTCTAGGTAGCGTATATCTAGGTGGTGTATAAACATATTTTTAGGTATTCCGGTTCTTCCTTCTCTCAAAAACATATTTCTAGGTGGCAGAGGGGTGTCGTTTCCTCATTGTCTTATGACAGCTTTATCCTTCTAAGAAGTCTTTGCGATGACCCTCCGATGTCCGCCCCTTCCCACTTTCACTCTGGGTGCTTTCTCTCTCTCTCTCTGTATACTCTGTGTGTGTTGGGGGGGTGGTAGGCTACCTGACTTCATTATCTTCATTTTCCTTCAATGATTTAGACTACTCACAGTATACAAATGTTTACCTACAGTATTTAGATGATCGTTACTCATCAGTGGGTCGTGTTAATCTACTCATTTATCTGCCGTTCTGTTTTCCTTGGAGATTCGTTCATTGATCTTTTTTTCTGCTTCTTCACTTCCTCGGCGTTTTACCCACCTCCCCTTCTCACAGCCTTGTCAGAAGCTGACCTTCACCTTGGAGCGGGCTGGGGCTTTTGTACGCCTTGGCGCCGCCCGCCTTGTCTTGTAGGTCCTGCGAGTATAAATTTTAATTAAGCTCCCTTTTTCTCGAGAACCTGCGCTTCTGTGCCAATAAATCAAGGCACCAGACTTGGTCGGCTTTCTCTCACACTAGCGGATTGCAGGCAGAGAAGAGGTGGATGAAATGTGTGCTGAGAGAGTGATGTCTCACGGGAGCAGAGGTGAGACAGGTGAGACAGGAGCCCAGGGTGGGGGGTGGGAACTGTGGTTTGTGCTCTCGACTTACGAGGTTTCCTGTTGCTGGATTACATGCCCTGTCCACCCGACAAATGAGGTCGCCATGTGCTGGGTGGACATGATAGATATTGCAACCTCAGGTCTATGGCCGCCCCTTACAGCAGACCTGCACTGGCGTTGAAAGCAGGCCATTGTGACGTCACTGAGAACTCTGGGAAGTTACACTAGTGCTGCACCGCTGCACATCAGCTTCGATGGTAGCAGGGGGTAGGTGGGGTTGTGTCGCTGGCGCACAGAAAAGGCACGCGTGTTTCGCTTTGGGGGGAAGGGCTGGGGTGGTGGAGGTTAGCACGCGCCTGTCCTGGTCATTTGTGACACGTATTTTGGTTTTTGTCAGTTTGTTATCTGGCTTGTTGTTTGGCTTGCTGAACCAAACAAATACTGCCAGACGGCGTGAAAAACTCGGTTACGCGGGACCAGAAAGTTTTGTCTCGGCGGTCGTGGCGTCGACACGTTAAGCGAAAGGAAATCTCTTCAGCCGCAGGAGTTGGGCTTCATGTCTTCCGCAAGGCGCGCACATGCACGCACACACGCACGCCCGGGAGCGTAGGCATGTGCCCCCACCCGCTAACACCCAGCCACCCAGCGTCTAGCCTGCCGCAGGCTCATCTCCCGTGTATCCCCCCCCCTCTATACCCCAACACGCCTCCAACCCCTCCACAATTTCACTCACTTCACCCTCCGTCAGCAGCTTAGGTGCTCGCTAGCACATGATGCAGAAGGGAGGGGGAAGGGGTGATCGTCGTCTTTGTCCCAGTGTCGCGATAAATTCGTCATTAGCAGTCGTCTTCGATCAGCGGAACCGTCAAAACATCTTGCTCTGGCTTTGGCCCCAGCCTGCATCCTTCCTAACCTGTTCGTAACTATTTCACCAGGGGAGTTTTTTGGGGGATGGGAAATGAAGTGTTGTCAGGGAGAGAGTAATGGCCGTCATGAACAGGTCTTGTCCTTAATGACCAGTCTTGTGACCAGTATAGCCATGAGGATTTCGCAGTGTCATCTGTGGTATATTAAGAGCTCAAAGATCAAAGCTGCAGTCGTCTGATTTCTTCCTTTGTCCCCAGTAAGCTGGCACTGTGCCTACCTAATTTTTGTGAAAGAACAAAATAACTAATCCTTTTCATTTTAATTCCAATAAATGGTGTAACTTTATGCTGTGCTGGTGAACTTTTTTTCACACTACTACAAGACCCTTGAAAACCACATCACTGATGTAGTCACGATAGCGCAAATGACAATAATGTGTAGCCTCTTATACAAGTCGGGATAGCGTAGCGTCCTTGACAACGCCAGTCAGGCGATCTTCTCAGGAAATCGCCTTCATCCCTTGAGCTTCTGAACACATTGCCACGACTGCAAATAAGCAAGAGCTGGGTTGGGGGAGAGGAGGAAGGAGAGTCCGGAGGAACAGGCTCCAGTGTATAACGAGCCGTGTCGCGTGTTAAAGCCATTGACAGGCGCGCGCAGGCCCGCACGGAGGCACCCTTGTGTTGCACGTGCTGTCTTTTTGCCCCGCTGAGAAGCCAGCGATACAAAGGACGCACTCGCCATCTGGCAAAAGGCCTTGGTACACGGGGTGGGGGTACACGGGGAGGACGGGGGTACAAGAGGAAGAGGTATGGGAGAGTATTGGACGAGGAGGAAGAAGAAATGCACTAGGGGAGGAGGGAGGCAGGGCCGCAGCGGTAGAAGGCCAGACTGGTCCCTGTGAGGGAGTCGAGCCGCAGGCCCGGGTGATAGTGATCCGAGTTAATTGCAGGGCGTCGGGCTGATGTGATGTGAGGTGCACCAGCCCAGGAAACGATGGCTAAGTCATGAGGACGACAAAAGCCAGACGACATTTCCTCCCAAACCGACCTTTCCCGGTCCTTCTCTAACCCACATTCTTTCTTCATGCACACACGCATATGCACATACACATGTATTCCGTTACATGAGCGGTTCCAGCTACTCTCGTTCTTTTGGCAAAGAATCGCGACAAAACACGAGATCCTTTCCGCCACAAACGGTCAGCTGGCGTGGGACAGAGTGTGCCCTCAAGGGTCCCACAAAGTACGGGCACAAACTCAGCTCAGTGCTGGGTGCACTTCCTCCTCGCAGGACAAAGTTGAACTCTGCAATTAGTGAGACCAACCAGTAAGCGCCAAGTAAGTCCGACAACCGCTGCTTGCTGTCTCAGCAGTGTCCCGCTCACCACCTCTCCCACCCCACCCGCCACCATAGAACCACACACCCCCTCCTCCAACGTTCCTCTGTCTTGTACTGGTACTCTTAGGTACTGATGGTATCAAAGGTAATTAGCAGAAAACCTCCGTCAGTGGGCCTGTACAAACAGCGGAACGCTCGCACCTCAAACAAGCAGGCGGAGAGTGGGAGAGGAGGGCGGGCAGGGCAGACAGGCGCGTGCTGGGCGTGAGGCGAACAGACAGCGGCCCCCGTCACCGCTCATTACGCTCACTGCTTGATTAGCACTCACCCTCCCACTCTGCCCCCCCCCCTCTGCTCTTTCATCGCCCGCCGCGCCTGAGATATCCCGCGGACACCGTGTACTGAGCTGCAACAGTGTACAGCCCCCACATCCGCATGCCGGCCTTGTTTAGCTGATTTATAGAAAGGGCACAGTTGCTTCGTTGCTCTGTTGATCGTAGTCTGTACACGAAGTATTTTGGCCTGTGTGCATGTATGCTTTGTACATTATGTGTCTAATTGTAACGCGCCGTGAGCTTCGTATTAACAGACGGTGTAAAGTTGGCTGATGTAAATGCACGACATCGCTAGTTGACCATCGTTGTACAACTGTGGACATGGACAATATTTTTTTCGGTGCCAGTCACCACGCGCCTGTGTAAAGACAACGTGGTGGTGGCAGGACAGCCTTCAGCCTCCTGCACACGGTTCATTGCCTGATCTCTCTCGGAGAGCAGCTCGAGTCGGCATATAGAACAGAGAGGTGTCTGTGGACATTCACAGGCGTCCCGTCGTAGGAGCACAGTTAGGAAGCTTCATCATGGGATCGTACGAACGTTGATGCCTGTGTAGGTCAGCACGCCTAGGTAGTTGCCATTTCCGCAGAAGGTGTGACGAAGGATGGCAGCACGCACACAATGTTTAGGTACTGTGGGAAGTAACGATCAGCTTCAGAAGCTGATCCATTCTGCTGCTACAGTTGGCTTGCACTACACGCCACGTGCTTCAGCTGTCGCACAGAGAAAGAGAGAGAGAGAGCCAGGGACGAATAGAAGAGCAGGGATGAGCGCCAGAGGACATCGCCGACACGCTCTGTGCGCTTCAGAGGGTGGCACTGGCAGACCATGCATCTGGCGGAAGTTTCCTGCGGTCTTCGAGAGCTTGAGGGCAACTTTGACAAAGTACACGTGAACTCCGGATCACTGAGACTGAGATTAATTCAGGTGTCACGACCTTCCATTTTTCTCTCTCCTTCATTTTGCCTATCTCTCTCTCAAGCGAGCTGTGTGTAGCGGCTGTGGTAGTAAGCATTTTGTTCCCTTAACTCTTGGTACTCGCTGCTTATCAGCATCACTGCTTCCCTTACAGACCTCAGCTACCATTGAACTTCTTCATCTATGCGGTGCCAATCATAGATAGCGGACACGTTTGTAACAATCAAAAACAAAAACGAAACGAAAGATGGCGCTTGGTCTGAGAAGTATTAATATAAAATGCGATGTCCCCTCTCATTTCCTCACACATCACATGCCTTCTGCATTGAGACAGCCTTAGTTTTGGAAGATGGCAGGTGAAGAACGGCTTACAGCTTTATTTTTGGAAGCTGGGAGGTGAAAAACTGTAAACATACAAGTGCTACTCGTTCTGTTTCCTTGCCTTAATGTCCTACTGCTTTCTCCTTCTTGCCATCGTGCACTTAAGCTCACTAAAGGGATCTTACGTGTAGAGTTCACACGTGTTAATGACTTTTTAATTGGAGCCATTAACACCAAAGCGCATCCTTTTAATCTGTTTTCGATGTCTAAGTCACGATATCCGCTAGTCTATGTAATGGCGCGGGTCTGTGCAGCCATCAAAACTTAACAGGCAGGCAGCACAGCAGACGGACAACTGAAGGTACTGATGCAGCGGCTGTAAATTGCGAACATGGAAAACAGAAATATTGGCTGTTATTGGCTGTTATCGTCTACTATTGTCTGTCTGTTATTGTCTATTATTGTCTGTCATTGGCTCTGTTATTGTCTATTATCGTCTCTGTTATTGTCTATTACATGCTGTCTGCTATTATCTATTATTGTCTATAATCTGTAATGCAATTTAATGAATATTCTAGATGCAGTGACTGGATGTTCATTTTAAAGTAAACTTTGATGTATATAAACACATTGTACGTTTTTACGTGGATTTATGTGAATTGCTCTTTTGCATAATCCATAAGAAAGGTTGCTCACATCTGTCCTTTGTGTTACCTTCACGCTTGTAGAACTTGAAGGACACTTTTCTTAAGCAGGCAGTTGGCGAAGATCGGCAGTAGCCACCTCAGTGACGGGTGTGGATGTGTGTGGTTGATGTATGAGATGCTTGATGAATGGGGTGGCTGGGCGAAGAAGATCGGGTCTCGCGTTGCAAGAGTAGTCTCGCGAGAAGACCGCAGGCCATGATTGATTACGAGTGGCCCCTACATAATCTCGCAGGCGCCGTTGCAGACAAGACTACGCACACACAAACCTAGAGGGACTCCAAGCGCGTCTGGAGGCGGCTGGTTGTTTGGAGGGCCCAAAACCGGGACACTTAACACCCAGACTGCCCTGAGTGCCAGTGAAACACCCTCTTAGTGCGGTCAACATGCGACTGGTGGGGTGGCTGTGGTTGCGTCATTGCGGCAAACGTCGTATTGCATCGTAACCGTCGCAGTTGACGCGGACCTAATCCGATCTGGCTCGTGCCTGCTGTCTGGGCTACTTCTTGCTGGGAACGTCAGGTAATGGACCATCCGTCGGCACACAACTGAACGGTTCGTATCCGTCCTTGGACCAGAGTTAAAAACGTTTCATCTTCCTCCCTCCCCTATCTTACACCATTTTTTGTTCCACCCATTGTCTTGTCCTTGTCTTGCTGCCTGCCCCCCCCCCACCACCACCTCTCTTGTCTCACATCTGCCTACATACAAAGTACGTGTCTGTCAGTTTTGTTTCTCTACCGTCCCCACGCTTCTTGATTAATTAATTTGACTTGTTTCTGGGTGGGGGAAGGGGTGTTGATGGAGATGACAACCAGATACCTATAGAAAATCGCCATATGAAGGAATAATAGCTGTACCTCGAGAAGAGAGGTAAGCCTTGCTGTATAATGGTTTTACCACCCGCGACATTCTCCCCCCCCCCCATACACACACACACACATTTCTATCGACGTTTTTCTCACGACGCAAACGAGACAATTGAAAGCTTGTCAACGCGACGGATTGTCTATATTATGGGTCCCGTGGCGTCTGCCGGAGCTGTTAGCACAGGTCTGTCACTAGCCGCACCAGACTAACCCTTCAGCACATTTTTGCTCCTGACAGCAATAGTCTCCGCCGTCCTCTAATCCCGTCGGCAATAACAACAGCTGCAACTAAGACATGACTTCTGCCGGGTCTGTGCCCAAGTCTTGGCGCCGCGTCAGTCGTTTGAGCCCATCAGCACGAGGAAGTTAAAAAGATGGCCACGTCATCGAGATCCATTCCTGTAACCACCTCGGCCCAACCCCTTAGCACTGCAGATTGCACGAAACAGCTTTGTCCACACCCCTCCTCCCCTGTCCTGCCCTTACCCCTTGCCCGTCATCCAGTCATTATCTCAGACGTAGGCCCATCATCCTGTCATTGTCCAGGGGATTTTTCGTGCCCATCGGCTACACAGATTGTCGTGACGGCTTCTTCGTTCAGCAAGAAGCCAGACCATGATAAATGTCCACGAGATTTGCCGAAGCACCCAGGGTGGGCGTCAGGACGTCGCAGTGAGTGCATATCACGCTTGCCGGGTTAAAATGTCAGTGTTGACAGCGCAGACTGAGAGACCACGTGGGGTCGAAGACAAGGAGATCCAGCTTTGGTAATACCTTTCTGGCTGTGACGGCCATCTTCTAATAGCGTCGTTAGGGCGCGTCCTCCGGTACAGTGCGCAATGACGATAAGTAGCAGTTTATACCGCGCAGAACCACGCGTAGATATGAAAACTTTTACACACCTCTTGAAACAAAATCAAGGTTCATGTGTTGTACATGAAGGAACAGAAAGACTGACAGCGACGAGGATGAAGAAAAGAAGACAATGAAAACTGCTGCATTGTGGAATATTAATGGTTAACAGAAGGGTGGTGGTAAAATGCTTGCAAAGAAACAGCATCGACCTGAGATAAAGCAGGCACGAACATGCACGCACGAACGAAGGTCTTTGGCCATGGGCTTTAATCACCAAAGAGAGGTCTTTCACGTTACATGCTGGCAACACATGGAAAACTCGTCTTATGTAAGCGCACACACGTTTTTATCTTCTATACATTTACTATAGGACTTCAAAAATAAGGAGCGCTTTAAAAAATATTTTCTTAATTGCAATACTAATGAACAGTGCTAACTTCAAGAGGGGGTAGACATCTAAGCATTTTCATAAAGAGAGAGAAAGTGGATGAATGCTTTGTATTTTGATGTCTGCCGTCACGTGGTCCTGTCTTTTGTCACGGAGGTTTCGTGAAGTTAGTCCTCTGATGACGTCAGTTCGCTGTAGTTTCTCTCGGGTATCTTCCTCTTTTCATCTCGTAGAAACGAGCGAGGGAAAGGAGGAGGAAGGGAGGGTCTGTGGGTGAAATGCAGATACAGGAAAAACGGCTCAGTGTCCCTGGGAAGCGAACCCACGTCAGACTTTATCTCAAACAAGCTAGCCTATGAAGACCAGATAACGGATAAGCACGTGGCCAAGCGCCTGATGTTACGTCACTGTTAGCAAGTGATCAGTCCTTCAATCTTCCGTCCCTGTCATCGACAGGCCTCATCGGCTGACGACGATACACCCACCCTGCATCGCCATCCTATGTTGACAAGTTGAGACACGAACTAACGGCTCGTGGGCAAGAGGGTGGGGGGGGAGCGCCATCTGTCGGCCGCTTCCGGAGTCTCATCTCCTGCAGTGGGGACTCGGACAGTCCTGGGGCACGCCGTTCCTCCCTCCTTCCGCCACCGACAGGTGTTCGCCTGCCACTTCAAAGGCCATGCCGACCGCTCACAGGTCTCTCTGAAACACCGTTATGGACCGTTTAAAGGTACTGTCGGGTGGGGGGGAGGTGTAGGTGGATGAAGGAGCTGTACGCTTCAGGTGTCACGGGCAACGTGGAGCCCTCTTCACATGCGTGTATAAGATATTTTTTAATTTAAAGTAAATCACTAGACCTACACCATTTACTCACTATATGAGGTCGCGGAGCAAAACTGTAAGCAGTTTCAGCCGCCTGCACTTTTTATTTTAAGTCAGAGTGCAATAATAATAATAATAATAATAATAATAACAACAACAACAACAATAAGTTTGTAAAACGAATGGTAATAGCAACAAGTCGACACGTCTTATCAAACATGTTTTTTTCTGAGCACGCATGTGTAGTAATTGTTCCAAGCGAATGGCAGTGATAATAGGCCAATGAAACCTGACAGGTGTTCACGCTAAGGTTCCCCACCCGGCCACCTCGAGCCTCTTTTGTCTTGTGAGGGCGGCAGGTCACAACTCAGACCAGTTAGGTGACGAGCGGCCGTGACCTTGAACGCACATGCACAGCGGCCGGTCACTCAGGCACGGTCAGCCTTACCTGTCGCCACTGACGTCCACAAGAAGAGGCTGGACAGGGCCGTGGGAAAGAGTAGGAGGACGAAATGAACGTCAAGTTCACTTGCGGAGACGGGCAGATGTTACACCGGAAGTCCCTCCCGATCACTTCCGGTGGGCGGTGTCCGTGGTGAGCGCGTTCTCGTTGGCTGTAGGACATGACGTCATTGCTGTCACTTGTGTTCGTGTGCTTCACTGTCTTTACTTCTGTATGTTACTATACTCTTTCTGTTGTCTTGTTAGATATACTTTGACCGGGTGCTGCTAATCTAACCAGAATCTTCCCTCTTCGTTTCTTCAGACTCGCAGCCCTCATTCCCATCAAATGCGTTACTTTGACCATGCTTTGGCACCTTCCTGTCTATGGGGCGCCAAGAGGGGAATTTTCTCAAATTTGCTATTTCTAGCTATACATTGCAATGTATAATTATAGAATGCAATGTATAGCTATATACATAGAAATAGCAAATTTGTGAAAATTCCCCTCTTGGCGCCCCATACCTGTCTACCATCTGTAACAACTGACGAAAGGCGAGTGTTTAAAAAAGAAGAAAACCATGAACAATGGAAGACTGGGCCTGGGCGCTGTATTGTCTTTACTGTAAACGTCTTAATACACAACCTGAAGTGTAAGGTTACACCGCAGGTTTTACCATCCACTCACAACTTATTGACAGTGGGTCACGGGACGACTGGGTAACTGCTACTCTTATAGATGATGTATTCAAGTTCTCGACAGTGCACCAGCCACACATGAAATCTTTAGCGAGCGTTTTATTTATTTATTTTTTATTACTCTAGACATAAGATGCATAGAAAGCAAAACAACTGGCGTAGCACAAGGATCAGAGTTTGCTCTTATAGTCTCTACTAGGGTCTCATTGTTTTGTGGAGGCGGGGGGGGGGGGGTAGATAGTTGGGGTGTATGATAAAGCGAAGGACTGAGGAGAATACAGGAATCACGCAAGTTTCTTTTTTACGCTGAGTTAATTGTGTACTCGAGCCTGTTGATCTTGTAGCTGGGCGTAAAGAGATTGCGATAATCGCAAGCGATTTTCATCTTCGACTACAACATTAAACGGTTGTAAAAAAAAAGTTCCAAAGGTCAGCTGTCGGGTATATTGTCAAATAAGTAATACGTCCAAGAAGCGGGGCTTTTGAAGACGCGATTACGCGACCCTTACACTCGGGCCCATGTTAGTCTTTTATCGTCAGTCTCTTCTCTTCGACCTCTTCAGTCTTGTTATTGCAGTGCTCTGCTAGACGCTTTCTGAGCAGGTTCTGGTATTGCTGGCGCAGAACAAAGGGAGTTCAGTATCACTGCACTGACGGAGGTCCTCTTTGTAAATCGTGACTCGACTGCCAGTCGGGTGAACAGACCACTCACTGTTTTTGGAGGAGGCAACAGGTTAGCAGCCATCGTCGGACAGGCAGGCAGGCGGGGGGTGCAATGACGATTGTAAAGTCCCTGGCAGCCGTACCGAGCGATAACGGCGGCTAGAGAGGGTTGGTGGGGGAGTGGGACCGTGTCCACTTTCTACCTTTGAGCAGGCGGCGAACGTGGCAGATGGCGCTCGGACCGCATCTGCGGCGGCTGGTCAGTGACTGGCCACCTGTGGCTTTCCATGAGAAGCGGGCAACGTAGGGAAGCGGGGGTGACCCAGAAGGGGGGGGGAAGTTGTCAAATGTAATTTAGTTATTGTCCATCCCTACTCATCGACGCCTTCCTCCTCCCCCTACTGTATTCGTTGACGCGAATCTTGGTGTGTAGAAGTATGTACCATGTTCAGGTATGCACTATGCACAGGAATGCACGGCTGAGGTGAAAGTGACCTCTGTCTGACCCCCGACCGGACACTAAAGTGCGAGTTTGGCAAAAGTGTTCAGGCCGCGGTACCCCTGATTCGGGCACCGTGCACCTCAAGCTGAAGGCTTAAATGGCTGTGGCCGTGTGGTCGGCACCCGGTCTCGGTGCATGTCGGGAATGCGTCGCTATGCATGCTTGGTGGGCCGGCTAGGCTTCAGTTGACCACTTGTCCACGGGTGCCAGAGCGTCGGGTGTCTGCTGGTCTGCTTACCCGTTAGGGCGCTGAGGACGACAGTTCCTACGCAGCTGTACAGCAGCATCGCGCCACGCGCCTGAAAGTGGAGGCGGAGGGTAGGGGGTTCAAAAGGTCTGTGGTTAGCGTCGGCGCTGGCGTTATCGAGACTACATATAGATGAGGTACGGGTCTTATCGCAAGATGTAGGGTGGAAGGTCAGCGACGCACACTTGACCTAAGAGCCCCGCTAGCAGACACGGAAAGCCACTTTAGCCTGGGCGCACCGCACGCACGCTGGTTTAGCTGTTGGCGATAAACTTGACTGATTTCCGTGTCTGGGGTGACACGAGGAGGAGGGCTCAGCACGTCGCTCAATCAAAACGACGCTGACAGCAACTTTCATTTTCTCCGCCTGTCAGCAGCTGAGAGCGCTCCCTCTTCCCTGCTTG